>CM021246.1:29949341-31149341 GCA_010577795.1 Isatis tinctoria
GTAAACGTAAAGCAGCCAAACCAAAACAACATGTTCGCAATGTCCGGGCGAAGAGAAGCCCTCCGGCTCCGTCTCCTACGCCGCGTGTGGAAGAGGAATGTTGTTCCTCTTCACGGCCTCGTGCTGCTTCCAAATCAGAACCCGGCACAGCCATCTGCTGAAGGGCCAACTTTCGAACTAGGGTTTGCAAATCAGAACCCGGCACAGCCGCTCCGGCGAGTTCATCCACATCGCAAATGGTAAGTTAAATTTGGGTTTATTGAATTGGTTATTTATACTACTTATACTAGTTGTTTAGGTTTGTTGAAGTATCCAAGTTCAAGTTGTACTAGTTGTTTGGGTGTATTGAAGTTGTATTTGTACTAATAACTAGGATTTGACATAATTAGTAGATAAGTAGTGGTGGTTTGTTATGATTTCTTGAATTTGATATTTGCTTAGGAGATAATTTGATTAGAACAACTATGAACCGCATGACAACTCGGACAAGTAGGGACAATTAGAACAACTTGACAACTAGGACAACTAGGAATTAATGGACAACTAAGACAACTAGGAATTGGAGGACAGCTAGGAATTGCACAATAAGTAGAACTACTTCGTACTTGAGTTACTTGTTCTAATAATACTAGTACTACTCAAGACCAGTACTTCAAGTAGGACAACTACTTCGTACTTGTGTTATTTGTTGCAATATTACTAGTACTTGTAGTACAACTACTCGTATTTTTACAAGTTATAATTATTTTATTTACTTGTTTTCAGGATGTTGTTGAGCCAATACAACCTTTAGGATTTGTCTATTCACCGGAGGACTACACAAAGAACGCCATCGCCGCAAAATGCCACCAATGCAATTCCAAGAGCTCTTTAAAAAGATGGTTTGGAACCTCGGGAGAGGAGTTGGTTTCTTCTGCACCCGCTCTTTAAAAAGATTGTGGAATGTGGCATTTTCTTATTTTAATATTTTGACATATGTTAAATAGAGAAAAAAATAATATTATATTTCAAGAAATAAAAAAATTTCTGAAGCGAAAAAAGAATTTTAGAAAGAAAAAAATAAATTTTAATCCCGAAGCAAAAAAAAAGGATAATTTTCAGAAGCAAAAAAAGGAATCATGGAAAAAAAATTTGATTCTGAAGTAAAAAAACATAGAAAAATATTTATCATGAAATTTGTTTTAAAAAAAAAACTAAAGCAACTAGACATAATGAAATCTCTGAATTAAAAAAAGAAACTATACAAAAATATTCATTGTTCAGTTAATTTTAAAGATAAATAAAAAATAGACTTACTAATATTTTATTAAAAAGAAAAAAAAATTAATATTTCAACCAAAAAAAGAAATATAATCGATAAAAATGATAAATTAAGAATAAAATATTACTAAAAACACTAAAAGAAATAGATATAGTGATATCTCTGAATTAAAAAGGAAATCTCTAAATAAAAATGGAACAGGTAGAACAACTAAGAGTTCCACTAGTCTAGTTGTACTGATTTTAGTAGTAATACTAGTAATATTGGAACAACTAGGACAACTACATCGCATTTGTGCTAGTTGTTCTAATATTATTAGTACTACTAGTAAAAGTAGTACAACTAGGGCCCTAGTTGTTCCAGTAGTTATAGTCAGAGTAGCAATAGTTGTACCAATATTTATAGTTGTACCAATATTTCTAGTTGTACCAATATCTCTAGTTATACCAATATTTCTAGCTGTACCAATATTTCTAGTTGTACCATTTGTAAAACTGAAGTTGCGTTAAATGATTAAAATTACATTTATAAACATGTTTCCATACCAAATATGGCATTAAAACATCTGAATTTTACCCTAAATAGATAACAGAAGTTGAATTTTTGGAATTAGTTTCATGAACATCATATGTTTGCATGAAATGCCTTATACTTTTAAGGTTTCTTTATAAAACTTCATCATACTAACATGAATTTTTTTTTAAAAAAGTCTTTTTAAAAATTTTATGGTATGAGATTATGTTAAATGTAGTTTATATACGAAATGTTGTAAGAACTACTGAAAATATAAAATTAAAGTGTGGTACAACTGATTAAAACTAAAAAATGCCCAAAGTACAACTCTTTACAAAATGGTACAAGTGGAAAACTGGTACTACTAGAAGAAGAATATTTCTAGTACAAGTAGAAAACTGGTACTACTAGAAGAAGAATATTTTTTTACACAAATATCTGTAACTAAAGAATGAGTGATTGTGTTTTACTGTGTGTTTGTATTTGAGTTCTATCTTCGTTTGTTTTCTAGTACATAAAATCATCTGTTTCTCACCACAAAGATCCAGCTTTCTCAATCTGATTTGATCCATTTGGTTATTTTACTATGTAAATCAACTATCATTTCTCATGAACCAATTTCCCTTTGAAGTATCCTACAGCTTCACTCATTCCTCATACCATTTAAATCTTACTTGAGATCGAAGGTGTTTTCTAAAATTTCAAATTTATTTTTGGTGACGGTGTGTGTAAGATGATGAGGAAGATAGAGAGATTGAGATTTGTTTCCTTACTTTATCTTATTTAATTTATTGTGGTTAAAAATCGTATATTGTACATTATTAATTCGTCAACACTGTCCTGACGCGGAAGTCTCGCTCTCTCTTTCGCTTATTTTTTTTTTTTTTTGGTTTGACAGCACCGCCATTGCAGTGAAACTGGGAAGGGAGAGAGAGCTTCCTACTTTCACCTATTATGCCTCCTCCTCATCCTTCTGCTTCCAGACCCAGTCTCAACGGCACCATCGGTCACCACGGACCTCCTCCGGCTGCTCAGACGGTGAGACACCAGCAACCGTATTACCGGAGCTACTCGTCGTCATCGTCGGCGTCGCTGAAGGGATGCTGCTGCTGCCTGTTCCTCCTCTTCGCTTCCCTAGCGCTGCTGGTACTCGCGGTGGTGCTGATCGTGATACTGGCGGTGAAGCCGAAGAAACCGCAGTTCGATCTGCAGCAAGTGGCAGTGATGAACATGGGAATCTCGTCCCCGGACAATCCCAACCCTAGCATTGTGGATCCAATCACCGCCTCACTCTCCTTCACAATCCGCATGCTCTTCACCGCCGGCAACCCGAAAAAGGTTGGGATCATGTATGGAGAGAGAAGAAGCTTTCCGCCAATTTTTGTTTTTTTGCTGTCGGAAAGGAGTAAACGAGGAGAGAGAGAATGTGAGAGAGAGAGAGCTGGGTTGGTCGATGAATTGAATTGGGTTGTTGGGGTGGTTGAATCAATTGAAGGATTTCGGTTGGGTGGGTTGAATTCATTAAGGGCAAAACAATAATTGACCTCTCATTAACACCATGAAGAATTCTTTCACACCATGCTGATTTCAACCCTATTCATTAACACCAAAAGAGATTTTGATCCAGGAGTAAACGAGGAGAGAGAGAATGTGAGAGAGAGAGAGCTGGGTTGGTCGATGAATTGAATTGGGTTGTTGGGGTGGTTGAATCAATTGAAGGATTTCGGTTGGGTGGGTTGAATTCATTAAGGGCAAAACAATAATTGACCTCTCATTAACACCATGAAGAATTCTTTCACCATGCTGATTTCAACCCTATTCATTAACACCAAAAGAGATTTTGATCCTATTATTAGTTCTGTCATAAATGCTTTTGTTTTAAAACAGACATAATAGAAAATAATAATTTTGTTATTGAAATTAGAAGAAAAAGGCAGAGAATCAGTAATTTAATACGAAAAGTATAATAATAATGTTAAAAAAAAAACTGAGTTTTCTTTTTCTAATAACAGAAAATCTCAAGTCGAAACTGAAACTAATTCTCATAATAATATGTGGAATGGTGGTTTTTTATGTCATGGTATATCAGATATTCTTATCGTTTAAATTTTTGAAAATAATCAAATCACTACAGAAGTATTCAAAACATCGGTCGTTCAACCTGCCTTTGTGATGAATCTGTCAAACTGCCTTTGTGATGAATCTGTCAACCATTTAACTATTATAGAGCTGTTGATCACTCGAGTTATGCAACAAATGGATTACTACTTTATTATCTGATCTTTAATGTGTGGTTCTATGTCCATGTCCATCCATCCACCATTATATCTGTTTTTTTTTTACAAGATCAAAATTAGAGTTCTGGTGTGAAATAGTCAATAGTAATAAATATACAAAAATTAAAATTTGTTGTTGTTAGAACTATATTGTTAAAACTCAAAAAGTAACACGGTGATTTAAAATTTCAAAGTACTTTTGGTTATGAAATATTTATATATGCTCATATCAAGTAATTGCAATAAACCCCCAGTTTATTAAAATGAGTCTCGGCGTGCCAAAAAGTGGGGGATGAACAGAGAAACTTCACAAGTGGGCGTCAACTAGTTAGGATCGTGTTGTCGGCCCACTTGCGTTGGTGGTGGTTGCAACTATATGTCAATTCATTGTGTAACAACAATATAATCGAACTATGCTGTTTTGTTCTGGTCAACACTCAACATTATGCTATTTGAATTCCTGATCACCCCAAAATACTTATTTACTGCAAAAACAAACAAAAAAACTTTTAAAACAACACCATATTTAAACCCACAAAAATGTATTTAACAAAAAAAAGGGCACTGATTTTAAGTTTTTAACTATTATCACATTTTCTCTTATTAAAGTTGGGTTCCAATTTTTTTAACAAGTTTATAATGTAGCATGATTCACCCTCTTCACCAGTCACTTTGTGGATAGTGCACCAGCAATGGAAGAATGATCCCAAAACCTTTTTTGTCTGAAAATTAAATTAATAAAAATACCTGTTAAATGTATGATAAATTCTTCAAAAGAATAACATTTATTTATAGGAATGAATTATTTGTCTAATCCCTCTTATTAAAATCGTATTTTCACAAATCATGATCATAAATTGCAATACAAATGGCACCGAGTATCATTATAACAAAATCACAACATCAAATGATATTTGATTTTTTTTTGTTTCTTTTCCAAAATTCATGATCACACAGTTAATAAAGATTTAAATTAATCAGAAAAACGTCGACAACCTTGAAAACCCAGTTATAACCAAGATAAACCAAACCAAAAGGAGTGGAATCAATCAATGAAAATAAACCAATCTCGGCCGGTCCTTGTTTGGGTTAGACATTGTGTTCCGGTTTTGCTACCAATCGCCGATTCCATTTTCCTTCCGTCATTCTCTCTCTCTCTGGGTAACAACGAAATCCTTGCCTTCTTCTCTTTACAGTCGCCGGCGATCGGTCAAGTGTCGATCTCCGCTAATCAGACCTTTGTTCAGTCGCCGACATGGCGATGACTATCGAAGGTAATCACACCTCTCTTTCTCTTTTATTATTTTCCTGACAATAATCGAACTAGATTCGATATGAACTCCCTCTCCTTGCATTTCGTGTTCGTTTATTTAGATATGCAGCAGCATTAAAACACTCTTGGTGCTGTTTGCTCATGGGTCCGAGTCTTGATTTACTCAGATTGCTGGGTTGTTTAGGGCTCCATGATCTGTTAATTTTTGTGAGCTAGGGTTTTGAATTGTTCACACTTACTCATCGTTTGCTATTTTGTTTGTTTTTCACTTCTTGTCCGATGCGGGTTTCGTCTGGAATGCTCAAATTGCTGTTTTTGGAACAGTGTAAGTTTAAGACTTGAGCTCTTCTATTACTTTGCTCGTGTCTCAGTGTATTCTTTTGATCTTACAGAATTGTTTTTCTCGATACACAGACTTGCTGGACTTGCCTTCATGTTTTCATCGAGTATCCTCCTACAGATCCTGGTAAGGTTTATATATAGCTGTCTGCTTTATATCTCTTTTAGCCTCATCGTACGTCCTGCTTGCTCAAGATCATGGCTTTTTTTTAGCTTCAATTATGTAAGCTAAGGCTTAGATCATTCTTCTCATGTGCTTACTTGTCACACATTACTGTGAAAATGGTAAGCTGAAATTTTGCTGTGCTCTTACGAGTTGTGTATACGGGTTCCTTTTGTCCTCTGGTTGGTATACCAAGCAGAGTTGTGATTTTAGGTCCATTTCTTACACATGGGAAATGGATTTTCTGCAGTAAAATCTTGCATCGCTTGAACCTTCTGCTGTTCTGCATATTTCGAAGTTTTGAGCTTTAATCTCTTGTATGTTGATTAGCTAGCTGTGGACCTCAAAAAACCATCCAAAACCAGGATAACAAATTTAGGATCGTTATACTTGTCATCTTTCCACTCTAACCAACGTAGAGTTTAGTATATCTATTCAGATACATGTAGTAGCTATAGGAAGATAGCCGAGAACTGCAGGTGCTAACTCAATGTCTAACTTGCTAATGACTTCAACTTTCTGAACAACTTCTCCAAATCCATGCATCTTCCTTACTGAACTCATATCAGGTCGGTCCTTATTTAGGTCTAGTTTTTGTTTTCGAATTCAATTACAAGAAGCAAGGATTATCAGATTTTACATATTTGATGAGGTTATCGTATAATTCCAGTCTTGCTGGATTGTATCATTGGATGAGTAACACAGATTCTAGTCATCTGAGAAACAATATCGCAGTAACTCTTTTGTGTTTAATGGTCAGGCATGCGCGATATATAGTAACTGGTGGCCAATGCTATCAGCACTCATGTATGTGGTTGTGCCTATGCCATGTATGTTCTTTGGAGGAGGCTCGACACAATTCCTAATTAGTCGAGATGGTGGCGGGTTAGCTAACTATATACTTCACTACTAATTAAAAGTTTAGAAAACATCAGTCACCTAATTTGCTCCTTGTTAAAACGCAGGTGGATAGATGCAGCGAAGTTCTTGACAGGAGCATCAACCGTGGGAAGCCTCGCCATTCCAATCATATTAAGGCATGCGCAAATGATCGAGACCGGTGCAATGCTGATAGAATTCACATCGTTCTTCATATTTATATGCACCGTCATGTGTTTCCACCGGGCTAGCCTCGATGACGATTGGTAACAGATAAGTTGTTGTTGGTGATTTACTAATTGGTTTCGCATGAGAAAGACAGAGAGAGAGGAGAGAGTTTAAATGTGAAGAAGATGAGGTTATTATGAACCTGATATGTGGGAGATAGTTGTGTTCTTCTCTTCTCTTCCCCTTCTTTTGTAAAGCTTTGTATCAAATCAGTGTCTGTAAAAAAGTTCTATTCATCATAGTGAATGTGGTGCTTTGAGTTCTTCTTTGTAATTTTCATCCTCTCTTTAGACAAGTATCAAAGAAGATGATGGTACTCAAAATCTTAACCTCACGAACAAGGAATCAATCTTATCGTCTCTTGTTTATATTTCAGAGACTAGGGCCACGGTTTCGAAAGCTGTTGGTACCACACTTTGCAACTTCCATGATCACCACAAAATCAAAATATTTTATTTACTCGATCCAAAAAAAAGCCCATGGCCTAAACATTGAGCCCGATAAGGGCAGAAGCGTAGTTTCAGTAGGACTCTCCCTGCATATATATATATATATATATATATCCTTGCGGATCTTCATTATCCTCACAATAGTCTAGCCGTCTTCTAGGTTTTTATTCATCTCTGCAATTTAGGGTTTTCCTCTCGTTCTTGTTTTCTCTTGATTTTAGTTCGGTCGCTGAAGGCATTTTTTTTTTTTTGATTCGTTTGGTGTTTTCTCTTTGAACTTAATACGGCGAGGATGATGATTCAATTAGATGTGCGAATGGAGATTTCTCTATGCTGAGCTTAAAAACTTAATTTGGCAATTATTAATCTGACTTCGCCGTCATCTTCTTTGTTTTTTATAGCTTACTACGTTTTCTGTTTTCCACATTTTTAGATTATCTTGGATATCGGAGGGATGGTTTTTGTATGATGATTCAATTAGATGTGCGAATGGTTTCATTATGAGCACAAAAAACTAAATTTGGCAATTTTATCTGACATTTCCGCTCCTCCAAAAGTAAATCCAAGATTTATTTCCAGAAATTAAAATGAAATATGTTTTTTTTTTCCTCTGATTTTGTTCCGATAGTGTCCACAAGCTGATTAAGGAGGTGTTATTGGATACTGTATTTTGATGTATTTTTAAGAAAAGTGAAACAAGCGTTATTCAATCATGTATTTAAAAAATACATTAAAAACAGATGTTATTGGATTGAGTATTTGATTGTTGTATTCTAAAATACATTAAAAACAGTGTTATTCAACATCTACTTGATTTCAAGGGATTTTGTTTATATTGGGTTTTAAAGTATTATTTTGCTTAAAACACGAGTTAAACAAATACCACAGCTAAATTAACCATTTGGAATCCAACAATTTTTTTTCTCTTCTTCGATATTCTTCGCTCGTCCGGCGTAACCAGAGTTCTATGATTTCTCGAATGTCAACCAGACTCGTCTCTCTCAAGAGACGTTCGATCGGCTCGTCCCAACTAACTTCACGGTTCCTTCTTTTTTTTTGTCTGATGAACGAAACGTAGATGATGATGATTCACCCACCATCGATGCAATCAATTCTTCTTCTTCTTTCTCTGTTTCTTCTTATTCTTCTTCGGTTTCATCTTCTTGAGACTTGTTAAATGTTCCATAGTCAGCGTGAGGAACATCTAACGTTAGTGTTACTGCTCGTCTTAAATCTGCTTTGTACTCCAAGTTGTGTTCTCTGGCTAATGATTCTTGCCTCTCTATCCTTTGATTCTCTGGAATCTCTGGAGATTTGGTAAATGTATTTCGTGTAGTTGAACAGATTCGGATACCCCTTAAGAGTTTCTTGTTGCATTTAAAGTGAACCGCATAAACCTGCATAAACGTTTTCAACATCACAAACTCTTTCGCTCACTGTGTCTCTTTTTCTGGGTTTCAATGTGAAAGTGGACTCGAATCAATTACCTCATCAAATCTTATAAGCGTCACAAACAATCGGATATCTGTTTCACTCAAAGTGTTACCGCAAATGTAACTATGTTCACCAAGAATCTCCTCGCATCTATCTAATGCTTCATACACTTGCTTAACTGCCTACAAAGAAGAACGGGAACCATAAACTTTTTAAGCTCTCATGGATGGGATCAATAAATAGCTACGTAACGTTTCTCACACTTACCTCTTCGTAAGGTCCTTGTCTCTTTGCAAACCCACATCATTTATCCCATTGTAAATCCATTCATTAGCTTCATCGATTTTAGACTTCATTGAAAGAAAGTCTTACAGGTACATAACACACAAACCTCTAGATACACAGCATTCTCAACAAAATGAGTTCTCAACAAAATTAGTTTTTTTGCAATTTCAATTGTCTTATGTGAGAGTAGTACATTGAAAGATAATATCATATTTTTGCTTCAGGATAATTCGTGAAGTTTGTGCATTAGATCTTTCTAGGTAATTGTTTCTTGCAGATTTGGAAGATGTCCTCCGGTTGTGAAGACAGCGGTACCAGTAGACGGAAAAGACGAACACATTGTTCTTTCTTGTAAAGCAACTTCAGACCACACTATCATTTGGATCGAACGAGAAGCTCAGAGAGCTCTCAACGTAAGTTTCACTAACCTCATTTAGACAACAAATATTTATTGTTTTTAATAAATTCATGACATGATTATTATTTCATGCATTCAGATCATCACCAAAAATTACATCAAGTTGTGTAACAAAAACGAAAAAGCCTATTCCAAGACGATGATCTTGTGGATTTATTTTATACATGTTATAAAATTTCTTCAATGATTTCAGACGATTTTGTATTTGAACCCAACTCAAATCAATTCCAAATCTGTTATTAATCATCTTAAGAATATTCTCTTTCTGCAGCGGAGCCAAAAATGTGTTTTCTTCATCTTTTCTTTGTTTCTCCACAATTACCAATTGAAGCAAAGTATGTGTTATCGTTTGTCCACATAAATTTCTGAAAAAACCAGTTGAAACATATATTCAATTACAAAAGCATACACATATATATAAGAATCATATGAGAGATTCAACAAATTTGGACAGGAAAAAACATATAAAAAATCATCAACGAAGTAATAGTAAAAAGAGCATCATAATCTCAACCTAATAATGAATAAAATAAACAAATCAATAATGAAGGAAGATGCTTACATGTGTTTTTTGACGCTCTTCAAATTGTGTAGAGGCCATATTTTAATGGAGGAACACAAAATTTAGGAATTAGGGATCTTATGAAGTTTAACTTGATATTTATAGATATATTAGCCTGATAGTTTTTTTGTGCAATTAACGTCATTAGTTTTTTCTAATCACAGTAAATTTAGGGATTTCAAAAATAAATTTGTTGGAAAACTGTTGGAACGGCTATGAATTTTTCAAACTGTACACACAATCACTAGTCTTGTTTGAAATATATTGAATTTTATAATTTGATAGAAAAATTATTCCCATAGATATAGTTGACTTCAACAACCTAGATATTCTCTCTAAATATCAAATATACTATTATTTTAAAATCTCAGTTTCGATCTCAAAATCCTCAACAAACCTTTCTATATAACTTTGAAAACAGCAAACATTAGAACACACAAAAAAAATGGAACTTAAGAAAAAGATCTCTCTGAAAAGTAATATGCCCACTGTTTTCTGACTCTCCTTTGGTACCCCGTATTTCATCTTCCACCGTTACTTCTGGATTGACAACATGTAAGTTATTACTTTCAATTCTACAATTTCTTCCTGTAATTATATTGTCACTATTTAAAACACGAGAATTGTTTGTTTGCTTGTTGTGATTGAAAATTTGATGAACCTATACATATATATTTCTAATATAGATATATCTATTATATAATGAGATTTTATATTAGTAGTAGTAATGGGATTTTATTTTCTTAGAAGTATAATGGGATGTCATTTTAGTAGAAGTATAATGGGAGATGAACAAGAACCACAACAACAAGGAAAGGTGGGAAACCATATGAAGTTTGGAATGTACGAGAAACCAAATTGCTGATACAACTCCTCGTAGATGGCATCAGACAAGGTTGGCGTGATAGCGGTGGTGGTCTTATGAGCAAGATGACAGTGGAGAACAAGATTCTACCTGTTTTGAATTCTACACTAGGGTGCAAGAAAAATTATAAAAATTATGGAAATAAGTTGAGGAATTTGAAAATCCGTTATAATAGCATGCAAGAGCTTACCCGATTTAGTTCTGGATTTGGGTGGGATCCGTAACTAAAAAGTTTACAGCTCCTGACCATGTGTGGGATGATTACGAAAAGGTAATTTAAATTTTTAAAATTTAAAATTTAAAGTATATTTTTACGAAAAGGTATATCTTTATCAAAATTATTATAAAAATTTATGTTATGTTTTATTTTTATTTCTAGACACATCCAAACAGAAAAAATATGCGTGATGAAACATTTGAAGATTATGAGGATTTACAGTTGATGTTTGACGTTGGACTAGCTACCGGAAAAAATGCTGTTGGATTAGGGGTTGATGATACTGATGCACAAACTTTTGGAGCCAAAGATAATTCACCAGGCGAGTTATATCATCGGCTTTTTGGGAATGCTGGAAGTGTTGATGGATCTCAAGCATCCGGCTATGTGGATTCAACTATGCCACAAAGCAAAGAGGGACGTCGATTAGAAAAGATACCTTCTAGAAAAAGAGTTAAAGGTGGAGAGAGTGGAGACTCTAGTAATTCAAGCATAGATGGCCTCCGTATGGAGAAGACTTTTAATGAAATGATTGGGATAAGCAATCAAGTTGTTAGCTTGATACAACAAAGAGAAGATAGACAACAAAGAGAAGCCACCTTGAGGGAAGCTGAGAAAAGAAAGAATAATATATGGGAGGCGATCAAAGAAATTCCTGATATGGAGGAAAATGTTCGTTATGCTACACTGAATGAAATTCATAAGTTAGGGATGAAAGATGTGTTCATCAGCATGTCTATCGAAGAACGTATGGGTTGGATATGGCGGAACGTGAAGTGATGTTTTTTTTTCTACTATTGTTTTTAGATGCTTTTTGCTTGTTTGCATTCTATGTTTTTTTTATTGGTAATAATTTTTTTAAATATTAGTATCAAACATAAGTACTGGATTTTTTTTCGTTAGCTAGTAATTTTTAATAAAAATCAATACGTTTTTATCTTCTTTCTCGTATTGTTTTCATTTTTTTTTTGTTTCTTGTGCAAGGTCTCTGGACGAAGAAGAAATGGAAATTGCAAGAGAACAAATCGAGGATGAAGATCTGGATACAAAAATATTGCATTTGTTGGTGACCATGATAGGATTGGCACAAGTACTGATTGCACATCAGTACTTTAAATCTAAGGATTATATCGAGTATCCAATCCGACGACCCATCTCAAGAATTGGATATGCCTATATACAGAATGTGTTACAAGAAGATCCTCAACATTTTAGACAACTGTATCGTATGTATCCAGATGTGTTTCTCAAACTGTGTGTTCTTATTCGAGATGCGACGCATCTGAAAGATACGAGATTCATATGTGTTGAAGAAATGGTTGCCACCTTTCTTGTCACCGTCGGCCAAAATTCGAGGTATTGTCACACTAAAGACACCTTCAAAAGATCAAAATTTGCAACAAGTACAAATTTTCATAAAGTCTTAAGAGCAATGAATACAATTGCTCCGAGTTTGATGGCCAAGCCCAATCTAATGGTAGCTGCAAAAATAAGAGAAAGTACAAGATTTTATCCTTATTTTAAGGTACATATGTTTTAAGCTTACATGTTTTTTTTTTGTTTACTATAGTATTTTATAAAACTAACAAGTCATACTTATTTTAGGATTGTGTTGGAGCCATTGATGGTACACACATACCAGCTATGGTCCCTCAGTGTGACGCTCCTAGCTATCGAAACCGAAAAGGTGTAATATCGCAAAATGTATTGGCTGTTTGCAATTTCGATATGGAGTTCATATATGTACTTAGTGGATGGGAAGGTTCAGCTCATGATTCAAAAATATTAAATGATGCATTAACAAGGAGGACTAATAAATTCAGTGTCCCACATGGTAATTTTGTATATTAAATGATACACTATTAGTTTTATAAATTATAAGCTAACAATCATATGTTTTGATTTTGATTTTTTTCAGGAAAATTTTATTTGGCTGACTGCGGATTTGCGAATAGACGCAAATTTTTAGCTCCTTTTCGAGGTACTAAGTATCATCTTCAAGAGTTTACTGGCCAAGGTTGCGATCCTGAAACTCCACATGAATTGTTCAATCATCGTCATGCCGCCTTAAGAACGTAATCGAGAGAATATTTGGGGTTTTCAAGTCACGGTTTCAGATATTTAAATCCGCTCCTCCATTTCATTTCCAGACACAAGCAGAAATAGTGTTAGCTTGTGTAGCCTTACATAATTTCCTTCGCAAGCATTGTCGATCAGATGAATTTCCTGAAGAAGTTCAGGTTGCAGGAAGAAATAGAGAAAATACGGCAAGAAACAATGTTGGAAATGATCCTGAAGATGTTGAAGAAATAGCTGAGACACAAGATCAAGAAAGAGAGAGTGCTAATGTGTGGAGAGAAACAATTGCTGAACAGATGTGGAACGATGCAACTCGTACTTAAGAGATTTATAAACTATATTTTTTTCTCTTTTGTTGTGGACATGTTTTATTTTGATGATTTATTTAAATGCAAACACACAAACAAGATCATTATTTATCTATATGCATACACAAAGATAAGATCATGGAGCTAGTCTTGAATCTTGTCTTCGTCATCAAGCTTCATGACCAATCCACTGTAACGATTGAATCACTTGTTGATCATCCGTAGCTTCAGAAGCAATGAAGCATATACATGATTTCTTCAGCAGCTCTTCTCTCCTTCTCCAGGTTTTTCTTCATACAATCTCCACGTTTGCTCTATCTCTCTTTCTTCACTATTTGTCTCAGAGTAATAACGTCAACACATGGTCATCATTCTGTGACCGTGATTCTTCCTCGCTGAGATCAATCATCCTGTAGAAAAAGATGATCACAGTTCTCAAAGATGTTGTTCGTCTTCTTTCTCAAACTCAATCAATCAGCAGAATCAGAACTCAAGTGTAAAAGGATATGTTTCTTCTGATCCAACCCATTATCAACCAAGTAAGATTTTGAAACGAACTGCTTTCTCCGCCGACGCTACTTTATCAACCAACCAAGTTAGCGCGGAGGAAAGGGTTCGACAAACGAAGATCTACGGAATTCTCAACGGCAATGATGAAGCTTTTCCGATACGAGGAATCATGACAAGAGAAGAAAAGTTTACAAAACCCTTTTCTCTTTTTATCACGTCGTTTTGGAAATCCACATAAATTAATCAAAATACATCACAATAAATACAATAAAACACATCATGGATTGTGTGAATTAATTAAAAGCCAACAAAATACATCCAAATCCAAATACATTAAAATCCATCAAAATACACTATCCAATAACACCTCCTAAAAAAAACCGGCTTTCAAGTTGATTTGATTTTCCTGTATCTTTGTAGAAACATACACTGTAGTTTTGTGGATATGAATAACCAACATGTTCCTTACATCAGATAAATATGTTTAACGAGATGACTGGACGAATAGTAAAGAGACTCTTCTCTTTAAAAGAAGCGGATGTCTGAGTTTTTGAAGACAATTTAATCTAAAGATTACATATGTAATGGTCTGTATATGTGACGATTGTCGCGCCCTAAAGATTAATCACAATGGTAGTAAAAATTTAGCATAGGTTCTGATTAAAAAGATATTTGCACTGTAACTTTGTTTGTACTTCTTTCAAACAAAAAATGTATATTCATCTATATTACCAATCTCTAGATGTATGCAATAACTTCAGTAATTTCACTAAATCTCCAAAAATTAAGTAGAGGGAGATAGAATAATGTATGTCCATTTCACTAAACATTTTGAAAATTGATTAACTGATCAGGTTCAAACAATCCAATATATATTCATCTATATTACCAATCTCTAGATGTATGCAATAACTTCAGTAATTTCACTAAATCTCCAAAAATTAAGTAGAGGGAGATAGAATAATGTATGTCCATTTCACTAAACATTTTGAAAATTGATTAACTGATCAGGTTCAAACAATCCACTACAACAAGATTGGGAAAAAAAAAAACAGAATTATACAAAACTAGACATGCCTAATTACACATAATTCTGGATAACAAATATGTGAAGCATAGTCAATGTTAAATTATCAAAGATGTCAACAATTTTTGTTTGGGTCAAAATTTGAGGAAAAATATTAGTGTTATTTAAATAAATTTTAAAGATGAATGACCAATCTTAAGTAGTCACATGTACTGTGTTAGGGATTAGATATCTAAATCAATTTTCATACAACACATTAGTATAACGTGAAAAATGGCATTTAAATCCTGAACTACTGAAAAAACGCTAAAAAAAGCTTGTCAGATATCGTTTTATAAAAAAATCTCAAACTTTTGTTGACTTTCTAAAAAAATCCCAAACAAATCGTTGACAAAATCGATTTAAGCCCACCGTTAACTCTCTAATAACACCGTTTAGTGGAACTTAAAACGACGTCGTTTTGTCATACGATAAAGCTGGATTAAATTGGCCAAAAGGAGTTTCGAACCCGAGACCCCGAACCCATAATCGATGCTCTCTTAACCATTTTGACACGGTAACTCATCGAACATTTATCGAATCCTAATTTATTTGAATAGACTTTTCAACATATTTTTTATTCTGGACAAGAAGGTAAACGAGGTCGTTTTGGGTTTAGGGTTTAGTATTTTAGGTTTAGGGTTTAGGGTTGAGTATTTTGGGTTTAGGGTCTACTGTTTAGAGTTTAGGGTTTACTGTTTTTGTTTTAGGGTTTACTGTTTTGGGTTTAGGGTTTAGTGTTTTGGGTTTAGGGTTTACTGTCTAGAGTTTAAGGTTTACTTTTTTTTGTTTTAGGGTTTACTGTTTTCGGTTTAGGGTTTATTGTTTTGGGTTTAGGGTTTAGGGTTTAGTGTTTTGGGTTCAGGGTTTACTGTTTTTGTTTTAGAGTTTACTGTTTTGGGTTTAGGGTTTACTGTTTTGGGTTTAGGGTTTAAGGTTTAGGGTTTACTGTCTAGAGTTTAAGGTTTACTGTTTTTGTTTTAGGGTTTACTGTTTTCGGTTTAGGGTTTATTGTTTTGGGTTTAGGGTTTAGTGTTCTGGGTTTAGGGTTTAGTGTTTTGGGTTCAGGGTTTGCTGTTTTTGTTTTAGAGTTTACTGTTTTGGGTTTAGGGTTTACTGTTTTGGGTTTAGGGTTTACTGTTTTGGGTTTAGGGTTTAGTGTTTTGAGTTGAAGGTTTACTGTTTTTGTTTTAGGGTTTACAAATGTTAAACCCTAAACCCTAACCCTAAACCCTAAACTCTAAACAGTAGACCCTAAACCCAAAATACTCAACCCTAAACCCAAAACACTAAACCCTAAACCCAAAACCCTAAACCCTAAACCCAAAACACTAAACCCTAAACCCAAAACAGTAAACCCTAAAACAAAAACAGTAAACCCTAAACCCAAAACACTAAACCCTAAACCCAAAATAGTAAACCCTAAACCCAAAACAGTAAACCCTAAACTCTAAACAGTAAACCCTAAACCCAAAACACTCAACCCTAAACCCAAAACACTAAACCTTAAACCCAAAACAATAAACCCTAAACCGAAAACAGTAAACCCTAAAACAAAAACAGTAAACCTTAAACTCTAGACAGTAAACCCTAAACCCAAAATACTCAACCTTAAACACAAAACACTAAACCCTAAACCCAAAACAGTAAACCCTAAAACAAAAACAGTAAACCCTAAACTCTAAACAGTAGACCCTAAACCCAAAATACTCAACCCTAAACCCAAAACACTAAACCCTAAACCCAAAATACTCAACCCTAAACCCAAAACACTAAACCCTAAACCCAAAATACTAAACCCTAAACCCAAAACGACCTCGTTTACCTTCTTGCCCAGAATAAAAAATATGTTGAAAAGTCTATTCAAATAAATTAGGATTCGATAAATGTTCGACGAGTTACTGTGGCAAAATGGTTAAGAGAGCATTGATTATGGGTTCGGGGTCTCGGGTTCGAACCCTCTTTTGGCCAATTTAATCCAGCTTTATCGTATGACAAAACGACGTCGTTTTAAGTTCCACTAAACGGTGTTATTAGGGAGTTAACGGTGGACTTAAATCGACTTTGTCAACGATTTGTTTGGAATTTTTTTTAAAAGTCAACAAAAATTTGAGATTTTTTAATACCACGATATCTGACAAGCTTTTTTAACGTTTTTTCAGTAGTTCTGGATTTATATGTCATTTTTCCCTTAGTATAACTGTTTTTTTAAAGGTGCTATTAAATAACAAGGGAAACAAGAAAAAAGTAGAAGAAAACCAACGGTAAGATATAATTTTCATTTAATTCCAATTAAGTCTTGGTAATTAATGGAAAATAAAAGGCAACGGGATAAAGCTTACCTTTTAACCAGATACATGCATTTCTACGGCTCAAAAGAACTGAACCCTCATTCACCGTCGGATATAAAATTTATGATCGAACGGCTAAAAGTCCAAGCCCGCTAAAAATTTGACCGTTGGAATCTTTAATGGCTCCTCCTCTCCTCTCTTTCCCTTAAGAAGCATCCTCTCTCTTCTTTTTTGTTCGTTCTTATTCTCGTATTCTTTCTCTCAGATATTCTACAGCGAATAATCAAAAAAAAAAAAAAGAGGTCTGAAAAATCGGAGACTGAAAAGGAACGATCATGGCGACGAGACGAGTCATTACTCAACAAGTTAGAGGTTAATTCCATCGATCAATCTGTTTTTTCCCCCTTAGTTCTTGAACCCTAGGTTTTATCATAGTTGACGATTTAGATCATGGGTTTCGGATCCTATTAGTCGGCTATTTGTGAATTTGTTGAATTTGGGGCTTATGATTTCGATTGTTTACATATTTGATGAATTTGGTGAAATCAGAGATTGATTCGACTCGGTCATTTCTTTGAATAAACGCAGGCGATGCCGTCGACGTGAAAAACGTGGCAGCAAAGAACCGTCGCGCTCTTGGCGACATCGGAAACATCGCTTCTCTTCCCGGAGTCGAAGGAGGAAAGATCAATCGACCCTTGACCCGTAACTTCCGTGCCCAATTGCTAGAAAACGCCGCCGCTAATAAAAAGGTTTTATTTTTCTTCTTTTCAAATCTTGTTTTGTGAGTACATATGATTGTTGAGTCTGACTTCTTTTGTGTGTCTCTCCCTCTTACTAAACAAGGCATCTGTTCTCGACGGTGCTCAGGCTGTACCCAAGAAACCAGAAGTTGCAAAGGCGGTTCAAAGGAAAGCAAGAGCTGTTAAGCCGCAGCCATTAAAACCTACTGAAGTGATTATAATCAGTCCGGATACAACCGAGGTTGCAAAAGCTAAAGAGGATAAGAGAAACGATGCGTCCAAGAAGAAAGTCACATACTCTTCAGTTCTTAATGCACGAAGCAAGGTAGATTCTTTGACATTCTTTTTGTGATGGACAACTGTTTCTTAGATTGTGTCCTGATTGTTGGCTGAATCGTTGACACGCTTAGGCGGCTTCCAAGACTCTGGATATTGACTCTGCCGATAAAGACAATGACCTTGCTGCTGTGGAGTATGTTGAGGACATGTACACTTTCTACAAAGAAGTTGAGGTATTTATTATGGTCGGAATTATATGCTTATGAATAGGTTTTGTGAATTTTTCTTGAAGTTTGTTGTTTCGTTTCCTGCTGCAGAATGAGAGCAAGCCTCAAATGTATATGCAAACGCAGCCCGAGATTAATGAGAAGATGCGGTCAATTCTCATAGACTGGCTTGTAGAGGTTCATATCAAGTTTGATCTGTCCCCTGAGACTCTTTACCTCACAATCAACATAATTGATCGTTTCCTGTCGCTGAAAACTGTACCGAGAAGAGAACTACAGCTTGTAGGTGTTAGTGCGTTGCTCATAGCTTCGAAGTATGAAGAAATCTGGCCTCCTCAGGTATGTTAACACACACATATACTAAAATCTTACAGGATGGCTTGTCAATGAGAGCTAACCACGTGAATGGGTTTTGGTGGTGCGAACAGGTCAATGATTTGGTATATGTCACGGACAATTCCTACAACAACAAGCAGATCCTAGTGATGGAGAAAACCATTTTGGGAAATCTAGAATGGTACTTGACAGTTCCAACACAGTATGTGTTCCTTGTGAGGTTCATCAAAGCTGCGATTTCTGACACGGAAACGGAGAACATGGTTCACTTCTTAGCTGAGTTGGGTACGATGCATTATGACACATTGATGTTCAGCCCTTCTTTGCTGGCTGCTTCAGCAGTCTACACTGCGAGATGCTTCTTGAACAAGACCCCTGCTTGGACTGATACTCTGAAGTTCCACACCGGCTACACTGGATCTCAGCTCATGTGAGTCTTGTTTACTTTTCTTTATCAAGCTTTAAAATTCATCATTATCATCACCGTTATTGATATCTCTATATGTACTTCCAGGGAATGCTCAAAGCTTTTAACTTTCATTCACTCGAGAGTTGGGGAGAGCAAGCTACGCGCTGTGTTCAAGAAGTATTCGAAACCGGAAAGATGTTCTGTTGCTTTGGTTTCACAGAGACCTGCTTGATTCGGATCAATAACGTGGATTTTGTTTTTAGTCTTGTTTCGTTTTTGTAATTGTCACTCTAACTGTTGTGGTTAATAAAAATGATAGTTGTCCTCCTTTAAACCCAGTTTTCTAACTCGCATATATCTTTACTATCTTAACGGGGTCAACACTATATCGGTTCTTGTCTAAACAAACCTCAGTATCAAAATTTCCAGCTTTTTGCTCTCTCATTAAGCAAAGCTAACACTTCATCTTTCATAAATTCTACTTTACTACACTACAAATTTGCTGTTCGCAGTAACATCTTGTCTGTTCACTGTCGAAAGCACTCGTCATCTTCTAGTACCTTGCGTTTCCGCTTTCATTCGCTTGTTTATGTATATATAGAAGATCTGTAAGTTGAGAAAGTGTTGCTGGTTTGCTCACTCTACACGACATGAACATATTCAAGTCCGGTATATGATTTATGAAGTTTCGCATAATGACGAAAACGGCGACGTAGCTGGGTATCCAAGTGATGAGGGTAATTACGTCAATTGTCATAGGGGTTCCATTGTAACCCTAATCTATAAAGGGGATTTGTTGCGCCGATTGGGTGTCTTTACTTGTTTCCACTGCCACAGGCTTCCGGTTCCAGAGACGAGCATCCAAAAGCCCTAGCATTTCGTCTCTTCTCATCCGTTGGTGAACATGGTAACCACTTTCTCTCCGCCATTGTTCTGTTTCCGAGAGACTCGTTTTCGTTAATCTTTATGGATCCGAACTCTGCGATGAGATCATTTCTTAGATTCCACTTAGGTTGTTATCCTGCTATGTTCCATATTCTTAGATTCTTCTCGCCATACTTAGTGCTGGGATGGACGAGATTATGTTGCGGTTTCTGAGCTGTTCGAGATATAATGCGAAATTGTGCGATTGATCCAATAGTGTAGGGGGTTGTAGTACGTATCGTTAGTTAGAATAATAATATTGAAGTTATTGGTTAGAACAGTAAACGACTTGTTGTTTCTCATATCCGTTTTGCTCTCTCTGTTTCATAGTCGAGGAGAAAGACCAGAGAGCCCAAGGAGGAAACTGTCACTCTCGGACCTGCTGTTCGTGACGGAGAGCAAGTTTTCGGTGTTGTTCACATCTTTGCATCATTCAATGACACTTTCATTGTAAGTTCTCCTATTTGTTTCTCACTACCTCTATATTACATAATCTTATTTCGCAGTACATGTTATGACGTTGCTGTTAATTGTCTTGTAGCATGTGACTGATCTGTCTGGAAGAGAAACTCTCGTTCGTATCACCGGTATGTTCTTTTCTTTGTTGAAAAATCTTCTCTTTTTGGTGCATTAGTATGATTATGTGAGTTAAACTCTCGAGTGAACATTTTTTGCAGGTGGGATGAAAGTCAAGGCTGACCGTGATGAGTCCTCTCCTTATGCTGCTATGCTTGCTGCTCAAGATGTTGCTCAGAGATGCAAGGTCAGAAACTGTTCAGGATTCATGCTTTTTATAATACCATTGAGCTTCTATACGACATGTTCATCCTCGTACTAATATCAGATAACCTCAAATTCCCTATGTGACAGGAGCTGGGTATCACAGCCATGCACGTTAAACTCCGTGCCACTGGGGGAAACAAAACCAAGACTCCAGGCCCTGGTGCTCAGTCAGCTCTCAGAGCCCTTGCTCGTTCAGGCATGAAGATTGGTCGTATAGGTAACACTGGAACTGATTTTATCTTTTGTAGGCATATTTTTACTTCTGATTATTCAGATCATTGTGGGGTCTTTTTGGTTGAGACTTTAGGGTAATCTTTCTTAAATGTATTTTTCAGAGGATGTGACTCCAATTCCCACCGACAGTACACGTAGAAAGGGTGGACGAAGAGGAAGAAGACTGTGATTTCCCAATGAGCCACATGATCGTTCAGTTGTGCCCTCGACTCGTGTAGTTTCTTGGGTACACTTTGAAGTTAGTTTTGTCTCTCTCCAATTTATCTTTCAAGTTGCTTCGGAAACATTATAAGCCGTGTCTTTCTTCAACGTTGTAACTTTTGCATTCCGGAGTTTTGGGAATGAGAAAACAGTGATTGTTACTCATCACGTTGTGTTGTTGTTATCGCTATTTTGCATTCTCTGTTCTCTGTTCTCTGTTCTTTATTTTACTTTAGCTTCATCAAATGCAGTTTTTATACTTCCGGCCAAAAGAAATAAAATAAATCAAAACATTTGCGTAGTGGGAAACCTTGATTATGATTCTTTCATTAGAAACAGAGGCAAGTAGCGTATCGCAAGGTCAGAAAGAAATCGATCGGCCATGAGTAGTAACACTGTTTTCGATGGAGTTGTGGGACTGCTTGACACAAAGCTCGTAAGAGAAACAAGGTAGAACCAGATTGATTCTCTCTCCCATCGTGCGGCCATTCAAATCGGTTGGACAGTTTATCAATGGCACTTAGCATTCTTATTGGGCTTTCAAAGTTAGGCCCATAGATTTATGTCTCCTTACCACCAGGTCCACCACCCTAGGCACGACCTATAAAATGACTCGCGTGATATTTTCTTCCTTTTCGGCTTCGTTGGTGCGCTAAAAGGAGAAATCGGGGAAAAAAATGCAGATCTTTGTGAAAACCCTAACCGGCAAGACCATCACTCTCGAGGTCGAGAGCAGCGACACCATCGACAATGTCAAGGCCAAAATTCAAGACAAGGAAGGTATTTATTTCATTATCTTCTCTTTGAGATATACAATTGGTCGTCAGCTTGTTAACTGATAATCTCTGCTTGGATTCACTCTCAGGCATCCCTCCGGATCAGCAGAGGTTGATCTTCGCCGGAAAACAGCTCGAGGATGGCCGTACCTTGGCCGACTACAATATTCAAAAAGGTCTTCCTCTTTCTCAACTTACTTTCTTTTTAGTGCTTTTGCGTCCTCTACGATAGAATAAGTTTTTGAAATTCCGATACGTTTGTTTAGGGTTTAACATCGTCTGGTTCTAAGTGTTGTTTTTGTAAATGATTCTGAAGTTTTGTTCTGGGTGTTCCTATAGAATCTACACTGCACCTTGTGCTGAGGCTTAGGGGAGGTATCATTGAACCTTCCTTAATGGCGTTGGCTCGCAAGTATAACCAAGACAAGATGATCTGCCGCAAGTAAGCCTTCAAAAACAACTGTTTCTTACCTTTTTCTTGCTTCTTAGTTACTGTCACATGCTTTACCACTTTGGTTTAAGAGTTGATCTGTATCAAAACTGAAATTTTCATTACTTGTAGTGAATAGGCCATATCATTTCCCGAATTTAAAGTTTCCATTTCTCAGTTTTATCGGCTGTAATGGCTCCTGGATGCATTAAATTAACAGTGGAGCGTATTATGAGATTATTGCTGTTCTTTTTGTTTGTCTTAGTCAAATTATCATAGATTCACCTCACCCATCATGATCATACTAATGTTAACTCCATTATGTAGAAGTTTTCTTTCTTGGACGTGGTACACATTATAACTATTAATTTTAGTTTGCAGTTGAAATTGATTGAAGTTTGTGTAATCTTGGGTTTGGAAAACAGGTGCTATGCTCGTCTCCACCCAAGGGCAGTTAACTGCAGAAAGAAGAAATGTGGTCACAGCAACCAGGTAAACTTTTTGCTACCAATCAATCTAAACATGTTTGGTTCAAATGCAGTTGATGGATGATTTAAGCTCTTGTTGGTTTGTTTCTTTTTGTTTATCGCAGTTGAGGCCGAAGAAGAAGATCAAGTAATTGATGAAACCCTCCAGTTACTTTATTTTACTTCCTGCGACCTTTGTGTTCCCTACTCGCAGTTTCTCTGTTGTTAGAAGACAAAACATTTACCTTTTGAGAATTGATGAGCAAAAAATGTTGTTACAACGTTTGGTTTAATGATTATGTATGAAGTTGGGCTGACTCTTTGGTTAGTGATCGATCATTTTATATATTCATTGATAATCTCTGGACAAGAGTTCCAAATCAACTTGGAACTCACTGTCTCGTGATAATTAATCTTTTTCGGCCAGGCTTCCTATACGAGTGTGCAATTGAAAGTTTGAGATAATTATTCATAGTATCTCTTTTTGTTCAACAAGGGTGTTTGGTCTAGTGGTATGATTCTCGCTTCGGGTGCGAGAGGTCCCGAGTTCGATTCTCGGAACACCCCAACATTTTCCTTTTATCAGTTGAAAGGCTTTTTGGGCCTAGAAGCAATAACTATGGGCCTTGAAACGACGCCGTTCACAACCTCTAGATTTCCAGACCGGCGTCGAACTTTTTTCCATCTATTCTCTGTCTCTGGAATCAGTCGAGTGAGTTCTGAGCTGAGAAAAACCCTAAATCTCTCCCCTTTTCCGTCTTCTCCGATTCTGCAAGTATGAGTCGATCAGGCCAGCCCCCGGATCTCAAGAAGTAAGTTATCTTCACCACTTGTTGGCCTTTTTGATTTTCAATTCTTCTCTTTAATTTCAACCACTGGATGTTTTGGTATCGTCCAGCTTCCACTTCTTCTTCGTGTTTCTGACTATGTTATTGGTGGTTTGATGCGATGCAGGTACATGGATAAGAAACTCCAAAGTAAGTTCGATCCCTTCTTCCCACATTTCCTATTTAGAGCATTTAAGTTTCGTTGGCTGAAAAATTGCTTTGCAACTCTTGAGCCGATGGCTGATCTTAAGTGCGATATGTATGCCTTTTCGAGTCATTTGTTTCTATAAGACCACAGTTATTTGTAGCAGAAATCTTGCTTTGTTTTTTTTTTTTTTGTAATTTTTGCATCTGTTTCTTTTGGTTCAACGATTGTTTGCACGCTTCATCGTTGTGATAGATACATAATAAAAAAATAATAATAATAATCTGCCGGTAATGTATCAGTCGTAGCTTCAACTATTGTTTTGGCCAGGGATGCAAGTATAGATAGTTTCCTTTGTCTTGTTTCTCCTTCTGTTTTTGCTGGAGTTTGTTTGTAGTTCATCTTATTGTAACTTGGTATGGTCAAGAGAAGTGATATATCGTCTCCCTTTTTTATTTGTTTCTCCCAATGTAGTTAAGCTTAATGCCAACAGAATGGTTGTTGGAACTCTCCGTGGGTTTGACCAGTTCATGAATCTTGTTGTGGATAACACTGTTGAAGTTAATGGCGATGAGAAAACTGACATTGGGATGGTGGTACGATTCCTCTCTCTCTCCTCCTAAACCACATAATCTCTTGAGAGTACTAGTCTTTTGATCATTTGTTTTATTTTAACTATTCCACATTTCCTGGATGTAGGTGATAAGAGGAAACAGCATTGTCACCGTGGAAGCTCTTGAACCAGTTGGAAGATCTTAGCTTTTATTACTTTGCATTATCGGTAACCAACTATTGTATTATTACTTTAACTTTGCTCTCTGTATCGACATGAATCGATGTTGAAGAGGTTTGATTTGATGAGTTGCTCTTCTTTGGCTCCTTTACTCGTATGTTCTGAAGATTCCTATGAACCTGTTAGATTGTAATAAGCCAATCTGATTACTGTTTTTTGTAACTATACTGTCCTCAAGTTATGAATTGTGCCAGGTTAAAGCGGTCTGCCTCTAGAATCTACATTCCTTAAAGTGTTTAGATATATGGTTCCTACAATTAAATTTCTTTTGTAAGCATTGCTACAAACTTTGTTACGAGAGAAATAACAAAGCAGTCATGGGGAAAAAGCTAATTTTGATTGGGCCGCCAAACGTCACACAAAGCAAAAGCCTTTTGTCGTGGGGTTTTGGATTTTGGGTAAATGAGCTCCAACGGTCATTGCATTTTGCTTTATGACTATCTTAATCTTTTGTTTTCTGTAGTGAGATCATAATTATGCCGTTTGGCTCCTCTGATTGATTTAAAGATGTTTTGGCGAATGAGTAGAACTGCAAAAAGAAAAAGACGGAAAGACGGAAAAAGAAATAAGGAGAATGAAGGAAGAAGGCATGTGACCCACGAGGTATTGTTTGTAAGGCAAATGAGAATGGAATGATAGATCTCCAATAAAACAGCAACAACACGTAACTTACAACGGAATGTCCGGCACGTGGATCGTTGGCACACGTGGGGGTTGTTTTAGTTCCTACTTTCATTTTTTTGTTTCTTGTTCTACAAGACCAAACAAAACTTATAATTCACATCTACTACAAAGTATAACTCGATGTGCTTTATTGGTAGAAAGTAGGTATTTGTGTATTGTCTATAAATTCTTCTAAACTTTTTGTGCAAGTCACTTACAATTTGATATTGATGTATATCCATGGTCGGGGGATCTCCAACTCAGATAACAAAACATAATTTTTTCTACCCAAAAAAAAAACATAATTTTAAAACACATGGATCTACAACTAATCCAAAAAGAACTTTCACCAACTTCACTATTCTTTTCCTTTTCCTTTACTTCTTTTCTCTTTAGTTTTTGGGAAGAGGTAAAAGTCTTAGAAATGGCTTCCTTCTAACGGTAACAAAGTATCTTTTTTATGAAAACATCATTTATCTTGATTTATTTATTCTCCTGGACCTTTGCAAGTAACTAAGAGATTCCCCTTTTTTGGATGTAAGTTGTTCGACGAACTTGATCATGCTATTTGAATTCTTGGATATCTGATTTAGCATTTATTAGTTAACATGTTTGGTAAATTAGTACTGAATACCAAATCAAAATTTTTAAAACCAACCAGCGTTTAAAAAGCTATCAATGACTCAACCGTTTAATCCTGATGGATTCAGATTCGCGGATTCACAAATTTAGGTTCATTTCGTCATTAATAAAGTTTTAAAAGCTACCATTTCCCTAGAGCTTACTCTGTCATTACATTACAAAATAGTTTTAAGTTTAGGTCTGGTCTTTTTTTTAACTTCAAGTTAGGTCTCGTCTAAAGAGTAGAACAATAGTCAGAGTTGAAGTTGTTCAGTAAATCTGGTATCTCATTCTCACATGGAAACAAAAGTTGCCAACTTAATGACTTTTTTTCCTTTGAGGGTAAAATTCAGAGCTTAAGGGTTTCTTCAGATAGAGATTAGAGAGAGACAAAAAATACTAGCAAAAGTTAAAGGTCACAGGGAAAATATAAAAAAGACAGCTAGACATTCATCTTCCTCCTTATAGCCCTTCATCTTCTCTCACCTAACTCCACCAGTCTCTCTCTCTCTCTCCCCTCTGTGAGGCGCGACTTGTGTAGAATACGAAGAAAGATAAAAAGAAAGATTGAAGTGATAATTACAAGCCACCAACTAAAACCCTTTCTTCAATTCAACTCTACGCGTCGCGTAGTACCCAAAAGTTTTAATCTTTTCCCAACAGAATCATTGAATTACCCATTACTAATCTCTTTTTCTTTTAGGTTTCGTGAAAATTCCCCATTATAGATTGTTTCTTTATAGCCTTTGATTTTGACCTCCTCCACTGTTCTTTCCCTTGAGAGTACCCATCACTCCAAGATTTGATTTTTTAGGATTATCCTTGACTAGAGAGAGATAAGATGGCCAAAGTACTAAAATCGAGCCAATCATGTCATTTCCCTTCTCCTTCAAGCTCCTCTTCTACATCATGCGGAGCCAATGATGGTAACAGAGACCCACATTCTCTTTTTAACATTTCTCGAGAGGAAGAGGAAGAAGAAGAAGAAGAAGAGAGAAGCGAGAAAGAGAGAGAAAGATTCGAGCTTTCATCCGCATTGGAGATTCTGGTTTCTGCAATCAGAAGGTCTGTGATTGGTGGCTGTGTTGGTGAAGAGGACCTTTGCTCAATGGAGATTGGTGTGCCCACAGATGTTAGGCATGTCGCTCATGTCACCTTTGATCGTTTCCATGGCTTCCTTGGCTTGCCTGTTGAGTTTGAACCTGAAGTCCCGAGACGAGCTCCTAGTGCAAGGTTCGTTTGTTTTATGAAAACGATAGATGTTTTTGGAAGTTTTTTAGTGATTCGGGTTTCTAGGTCTTGTTTTGGCTAACAAAAGCTTCGTCTTCTATCGGATTATGCAAGAGCTAGTTGTGCTCGTAGGGTTTAGTTTCCATGTCTAGCAATTTGCATAGTTGAAACCCTTTTGTTGATAGAAGCAAGATGTCCCTACTTTCAATTAATGTATCCCCTGACGTCGATGATCCGAACTTTTTGATGTTCTCAAACTAAACCCTTTATGTTCTTTGAGTTTGGGTGAATCCCGTTATCAAGAAGATGGCTTGATAAGGATCTTGAGTGAAGTAAATAGATTTGTTGATGTTCTTCACTTCTTCAGATAGAATTCTCTTAGATTTGGGTGAAGTGTCTTATGAAGTGAATGTAAATGCAGTGCAACCGTGTTTGGAGTCTCGACTGAGTCAATGCAGCTATCTTATGATACTAGAGGGAACATTGTGCCTACGATACTCTTGATGATGCAGAGTCACTTGTACAGTAGAGGCGGATTGCGGGTGCGTGTAAAGTCTGTATTGTTTAAAACTATTTGCTTCTGGTTTTACGAAAATTGTTCAGGAAGTATTCATTTGTTGCCATATAGGTAGAAGGGATTTTCAGGATTAATGGCGAGAATGCTCAAGAGGAGTACATAAGAGAAGAGTTGAATAAAGGTGTTATACCGGATAACATTGACGTCCATTGCTTGGCAAGTCTCATTAAGGTATAACCCATACTTCTCTATGATCTTACTCTCTTATTGTTTCTTTCCTTTTCTGTCTTTCTAACTTTTCGAATTTGGTTTTGGTTTTGGTTTTTCCCTTAGGCTTGGTTTAGGGAACTTCCCACTGGTGTGCTGGATTCGCTCTCACCAGAGCAAGTCATGGAGTCTGAAAGTGAAGATGAGTGTGTGGAGCTTGTAAGGCTTCTTCCTTCAACAGAGGCTTCTTTGTTAGATTGGGCAATCAATCTGATGGCAGATGTTGTAGAGATGGAACATCTCAACAAGATGAACGCCCGGAACATTGCCATGGTTTTTGCACCTAACATGACTCAGGTTAGTTTTTCGATGAGATGAATTTATATAGGAATGTTTATTTGTGAACGGTCTTGGCAAAGGGCATCAGTCAATTGTGTGTAACTTTGATTGCAGATGTTGGATCCACTGACGGCTCTAATGTATGCTGTGCAAGTCATGAACTTTCTTAAGACACTTATTGTGAAGACGCTTAAGGAACGGAAAGAATCTCGAGATAGGTTGATTCCAGCCTCAAACCCGGGTCCTAGGGACCATAATGGTGACCAGAGCAGCAGACAGTTGTTGCATCTCATGAAAGCTAACAAGGAGGAAGCTTTAGATACCTTTGAGGCGGAAATGAAAGACAAAGAAGAGTCTGCAGAAGAAGACGAAGAAGAATATGCAGAACCTCGAGAAATTGTTGGCATAAAGTCGTCTTTGATTAAAAGCTGCCAGTATAACAATGGAGGTTTTGGGCAGAAACAGAATGGTTGGGAGGAGCAGAGGAAGAAGACGACAATGTCGAATGCTAGTAGTATTGTGGGACGTGTGAATTACAGAGTTGAGCTTTTCGAAGCTTGGCGATGAAAAATATTTCATTCATTGATGTTTTTTGATCCAACTTCTGGAGTTTCTTGATTTTGGTTTCGTGGGATGCTTTTGATGATGGTTGCTTGTGTATTAAGAAATGCTGTATTTCTGCATATAATGTCAAAGATAAGTTTTTGCTTCTCTTCCTTAGGTTTTAACTTGAAAGTAGGGAAGGAATCGTCAAAAAAAAAAAAAAAAAAAAACAATTATTTCCACTATGACAGATCAGTTTAGAAAAGGAAGAAACAATTACTGTAGTAGAATTTAAATAAAGTGTAAAAGAAAAAGCTAATTATTCGATAGAACCTCTTGGAATTCATTCTTTGCCGTAGTAGTCTTTGTCATTTGTCAATAGTAGACCTGGATTAACACATCGCAAAAGCTAATTATTCCTTTAGTCAGTGAAACGACAAGACCAGCACTCATTTTGTTCAAGCAGTTTGCATGCTGAGTCACTTGTTGAGATTACTTATCCAACAAGACATCGATTATGTCTTCTCCAAAATGAGTAACAACAAGCATTGGTTCACTAACCGCTCTTTATACAATTGGCTTCACTGTATCCTGCTTCATATATAGTCATCTTCTTCCTTGTCGTGGCGGTTACTGTCGCCAAGACGTATACATGTCTCTAATTCATTGAATTTAAAAAGCCTTCACTCCGTATCACTTGTTTGAGTTCTTATTCGCTCGGATCATAAAATGGCATGTCGAATGCACCCAACTTTGATTCACTACTCACTAGGCCCTGTACACATGAAGATTGGCGAGGAGGCTGGAAGGCTGGGATCTAGTGAGGGTACGTACAACGATATCCCACTGTTGGTGAAAAACTTTAATTGATCTTATAATCGTAAAGTCACAAGGATAAAAGACATGTATGAGAAAACGTAAGATTATATATACGTACTGTGGAATACTTTTGTCCTTTATATGTAACTTATGTTTGAAAATGAAGTACTATAGAGAACTAATACTATAATATCTAAACTACTCGGTTACATCTTAATCTCCTTAATATAATTTACACAAAACTAAAACTTTAGATTTAAAAATGAACGGAAAATCCTAGTGGAGGTGATCAACGATGTCAAGTATATTTTCAATAGTTAATGACTAAAACAAAGCAAATGTCAAATTTCTGACAGGACTAAGCATCTTCTTCTGCTAGTCTCAGATAGGTGTGAACAAGCGTGTGTGCTGACGAAGATTCGTTTAATCAAAATGTATTAGCTTAAAGTTATTAACCTGCATTAGCAACGTCATAGTCCCTTTTAATTATACTGCAAGTAGACTGTGTTTATAAAACTTAAAATTTTGCCACCAAAAACAGATAGTATAATTATAGTAAGCATGTATGGTCTTAGAAGACTGGATATGCTTTGTCCGTATTGTAAATGGTCCATGCTGCATAATCCTTAATTAAACCATGTGGAACACGAAAGTATGAAAAAACATAAAATATTTGGGAATAAAAAGGTATGAAAGAAACAAATTTAGTTACACCTGACTAACAAATTCGGTATATAATAATTTTATTTTATTTTAGAAGGCAAAGTTTTGTAAAATTGGAAAAATTTGAGGCGAAAATGAAATCACAGAAGAAGTCTGCAGAAGAAGAAGAATCTCGAGGGCTTGTTGGCAACTTGGCATAAAGTCTTCTCTGGTTAAAAGCTTTTAGTAAGTCGGAGATTTTGGACAGAGACAGAGTGGTTTCGGGAAAAAGACGAATCAAGATATCGAATGCATGTGAGTAATATTACTGAACAAGTAAATTACAGACTTGAGCTGGTCGAAGCTATTGCACAGTTGCATGACGATGAAATAGATCTAATTTAGTGATATTTTTTTATTCGACGTTTGGATTTTCTTGATTTGTCTTTGTGGGATGAATCATATATAGATGGATCGATGCTTTTGATGATGGTTGCTTGTGTACTACGTTTAATGTCAGAGTTGAAAACAAAATAATTATTTCCACTATAACGTTTTTCGAGCTCTTAAACTTGTCATATCCAATCTAGCTAGTTTCCATTCAGCTGAATTATTACCTTGCTGTGTGTTTACCCTTTTCCCCCACATTAAAAATTGTTGTAATAACCACATTAAACAAAAAAGTTTTCTTATGGGAAAACTCACAATACGATTTTTAATGTAGAAACGGAAGTATTACATATCTTAAAGATATTGAGAAAGAGATCTTACAATCACACAGAAGATATATAACAGATTACAATCACAATCTATTTGCCAAGACAAGCATCACATGAGTGGCAGGTCCTATAATTTATCAATGGAAAAGGGAAACAACAGTAAATATTTAAGTAAATATACAAGCAGTTATATTCAAGCGAAAGCTGATTATTTCTTGGTCAATGAAACAACAAGGGTGATACTCGTTTTGTTTCTGCAGCTCGCGTGTTGTGTCACATGGCGAGCATACTTATCAAACAAGATATCGATAATATCCTCTCCAAAATGAGCAGCGAGCATTGGTTCAGTAACGGCTCTTATACAGTTGGCTTCATTGTTTCCTGCTTCATAGTCATCTTCTTCGTTGTCGCAGTTACTATGGCCAAGATCGAATCCATGTATCTCTAAGTCATTGATTTCAAAAGAGCCTTCGTTTCGTATCACTTCTTTGAGTTCTTCTTCGTTCGGATCATAAAATGGCATGTTGAATGCATCCAGTTTTGATTTACTCACTAGGCCCTGTTAATAAAGAGATTGCTATGATGAGGACCATGTCTAAATTCAACAAAGTAAAATATGATAATAATAATAGTTGTCTTTCTATTTTTGTAAAACATCAAAACAAATGTTAACATATAGCTCACTAAAACAAAACAAAACTGTAAGATTAAACAAAAATTGGAAAACTGATGTTTTGTTTTCTTGAACAGGCCCTTAATAATAATCATGAGCTATTTGGTTAGATCTTTAACAAGCCGTACGCAACTCAAAACATCTCTATGTAATTTAGAGAATAAAAGGTAAGAATATCATGCTCTCAGATCTCTAAGACCATATGAATGGAAATATTTAACAAGTTTGAAAAAAAATGAGAAATCTGGTTTTATATATATACCTCGAAGACTAGGTCACGTAGAGATTTTGATAGCAATGTCCAAAAGTGACAACAATCTCTATACAATGGATCATCGTTAAGGGTGTTTCTACCGATGAAGGTAAGAACCATTCGTCCATTAGAGACAATTTCTTCAGAACGTAACCTTAGAAACATTGTGAAATCTCGTTGGAATTGATTCAAGTACGCTTTGTATGCACTTTGAGGGCTTGAATTTGTTATGTACACATTTTCCTTAACATTTTCGTGTTTTTCTGGAACCTGTAATCATAACACACAAAACTCCACCGTTTAAATATCAAATAACTCAAAGAGTTTTTATGTAAATGAAAATGTTATAACAAAGGCTTAAAAATTAAAAAGTACCTTAGAGAGCCAATGGAGAGCGTAAGAGGAATGTATAAGATGAAGGCTATTGCGAGAGAAGAGCCTAGAGTAGAAGGAACCTGGTGCTCCATAGACGAAACACGATGCTTGGTTTGTGATCATGAGCTCCTTGTTGAAGAAAGGTACGAATTTGAACGTTGTGTTGAAATCGTTTCCTGGGAGATCATTCAGACAACAATCGATTTCTGGAGGGTTTTGGTTCGATTGTTGGCACAACAGATTGATGGTGTTGACGATCTCAGAGATAGCCAAAAACGTGTTTTGTCCCGAAGAACAACCCAATTCAGCAACTTTGATATACTTAGGAAAGTTTAAGTTCATCATGATTTCTTCTGTGTTTTTTACCAAGACTGGTTTGGCCATTGATAAAACTCTTCTCTACGAACCAAACAGAAAAAAAAAAAAGAGAAATACTTGTTACAACAATATCACGGGACTATAGTCTTGCTTCCAAAAATCGTCCACGATAAATGTTATAATTAACAAAGTCATATTTCTGTATGCTATCTATTTATAATGATTAGAAATTTATAGTTTTTCTATGGCATGAGAAATATATATGGATTTTGATTGATTCACAATTTCATATAAACAAGTATAGATACGTTCTTCTTATATATATAGCAGTAGCAACTTAAATTTTTACTTGTTCAAATATTTTAAAATTACAATTTCATTATAAAGAAATGATTGATTTTTTTTTCTTTGCTTTATCAAAAAATGTTGATTTTATTTTTAATTTATACTAAAAGGAAAAGAATATTGAAGAACCTGAAGAAGAGAATTGGCGGAGTAACTGTTGGCTCCATCTCCACCACTCATACATAGAGCTTTCACAAATGCATATTCATCGTCACTCTTTTCATCATTATAGCTGCATCGCGATATACATATATTAGTAGTGGACATACATTAACTAAAGATATATACATATATATATATGCATATATACATGTACATATTTAAAATTAATTATTCAAGATAATTAAGTATACTAGGTGTTCTAATTAATGATCAATTGGAGAGACAAACCTCAAGGAAGGAATTGTATCGATGATGAATCTTGAACCCATCTTTTTTTTTATCGTACTTATTAATGATAAGATTCAAGGAGAGTTATTAGAAGATGTTGTGTGTTGAAAATGCACCTCACACTTCAATTTATAGAGAGATGGAACCTAACCACGTAAGCATATTAAGAAAGAAAAGAAAAAAAAAACACATGAAACACGCCACGTGTATCAAAGCCGTTGCCCTTGTGATCAATCAATGTAACTAAAAGATACTACTTAATTAACATTAGACCTAAATTAAAAATGACCTCCGTAGAATATTCATTCTGAAATTATGTTCTTTTGTTGACTTTAATTTTAGTTAAAATCGGGTTACAACTGAAATGCGCAATTCTGTAAATAATATGAATTTCTAAGCATGTGATAGTACTAAGTAAAGTTGTTGTTACATTTATATTTGCGTGTGTTTACAACCCAAAAGTACTGGACTTCAAAATTATGATCTCTCTCTATCCTCAATCTTCGGACTTGCATGAATTGCCTACTTTTAAAAGATTTTATACATTCAACTAGTTGAAATTAGTACCAACTTTGGATTTCGCGAGGTTGTTTTATAGATTGTCGCCGAAGAGTGTCTTTTGGTGGTCGGGAAGTTTTGAGTCGTCTAGGCCGGGTTTCTGTACGTATAGTGACGTGCAGTTTTGATATATATCTAAAAAAACTTAACGCGCGGAGCATAAAATATATATATGAGAGTAATTAATTAAGTTTATGTGACGTTGGTTTGAGACTGGCGTGATGGGTGTTGTAAATTTGTAATTCTCTAATGCATTTTAAGGAAAGTCTCGGCGATGAGACATAAGTAATTTTCATATCAAACTCGGCAAAATCCATGTTTCATTTAGTGATATTCATGTCTTTCTAAACTATAAGTATTTGTGGTTTTCTTTGGCTCCTAACGTACAGATATTAGTTTATAGTATTTGTTTTACACAGTAAAAATATATAACAAATCGAAACGGATATCACCAATAATGTTTTAGATCGGATAACGTACAGATATTAGTTTCTAGCCTATCATGCATGCACTACTAAAAAAGTTTTGGATCGAATAACTTTAAAGGAGAAGAAACATAAAGACAAACCAAACGAACAACAAAAATGTATGACACCGAAATTGTGAACAATTAAGAGACCACGTATTTTTTTAGTTATTGGCGGTCGCATGTCGAATTAGAAAGACAAAAAGGTGATGCAAAGAGAAAACGAATAGTATAACCTTCGAAGTATACATTTCACATGTCCAATCATTTATGTAATAATATGTACATTAAACAATAATTTTTTTTTTTTTTAAGTGAACGAGGAGCTAGTTGAGGTGAACATTGGCGACTATCTTCTAGTAATCAAATATTAAGAGTGGAAAGGTCAGAATCTCTGAGAGTGACGAAGCTTCTGATGCTTACCTCGAATACGTGTGAACATGCTCTGTGCTGACGAGGATTCGTTTAATTAAACCGTCTGAGATTATGGAGATACTTGGATAAGCAACAGTAAAGTCCTTTTTAATTGTATCGTAGACTTTGTTTATAATACTCGAATCTTCTGACCAAAAAACGAATATCGATGGTATAATGATGCATGTGTATTCTTACTATATGTGTATGCTTTGTCCCAGATGCAGTACATACGTATACATGTTCCATGCCATGTAGGCCTCAACATCATGTGGAACACGAAACTCCGATTTAAATATTTTGTTCTTTTCGTACTGTATTATTTCTGCCCGTAAAGTTTGCTGTAGGCCACGATCGATTATTACAATACGTGTAAAAGAAAGAAAGAAAGAATAGGAGGTGGGTACGATGGTCCTTCATGAAATATGTTAAATGTGGTCCATACGCCATACATTACGATTGACTCACGAATACTCGATAACTAAAGATTCCTCTCAACAGTTTGCTCTTCATTTTCTTGTTTCACTTATCCAAATTATTGGAGAGCAGAAAGTAGAAAATTGTACATATACTCACGCGCTGATGCGCCAAAATTAAAAAAAGAGATATGCTAGCATGCGCTACTGCTTGAGAAGCTCGAAAACTCGTCTCCCTAGTAAATGAAATCTTGGATCCCATTGTTAGAGACGAGCTTGTCGAGTCAGAAGAAACTGATGATGCTTAATTAGAATACATATGCTCGGAGACATGCTGTGAAAGCTATGCATGCTGTTGAGGGTTACTAACTTACTATATATTAAGTACGTACAACTGGACAATCTTCGCAAAGACATGTCAATAGTGATTGCCTATAAAAAATTTCACGTTGTGTTTAGACTCGAAGAAAAAATGGTTTGTTTTAATTAGTTCTAGAAAAATATTAATCGACAACATATAACCGTTTGTTCATTGGGTCAGACTAACAACAAAGATGCATGTAGAGTTTCAACAACCCGAACAGCCGCAGCTGCAACTTATTGAGCAATATGAAAGTCCTTTTATTGGTCAAAAATAAAATGAAAGTCTTTTTAAAGTTTAAACTATACACTTGTGTTTATAAAACTCGATAGTTTTGACCAAAAAGACGAATATCAATGATAATATGCATTAATGCATGTATGGTCTAACAATATGTGTTTGATTTGCAATTCCTGTCCGTAGTTTTAGGAGGCTTAAAGCACCGTTGACAATGTTTTTTTTTTTTACGGCTAAAACATCATTTCATTATATCGAAAGTAAACTGTTAAGATTATACAAGACTACAGAACGTAAATTATTACACAAGCAGCTATGTGCGCCATCTCCTGAAAACAAATCGTAGAAATAAGATTCACGATGCGGATTGATCAAAAATCAACAACGACTTACACGCTAACAAATAAACATATTTGTAATATTTCTCCGATTCTTTTACTCTAATACGATTCTTTCGTCTATCTTTAACTTGAGGCTGTCTTCGAATCATATCAGTAAAACCTATTACGCCTGGTACTAGTCTTGAGGTTGCGACAATCTGATGCCAATTAGTCCGCAACAGAGTCATTGAAGATATACTTAACCTTAACCTAACTTCAATAGAAACCTCTAAAACTACCTTCACTAGAAAATCAACATTCCAAATACTTCCTCCGTGCATGCCAATAAAGGTGTGACTAAATCTTCTCCATGATACACTTCGGTTATGTTGAAGTTGATTCCTTTCTTCCACCATTCCAAGGGTAACCATAAGCAATATCTTACACCTATTTTCTTTCATAACTAATAAGAAGATATAATATGGGTATAAGTAACGCCAAACAATTTTGGGTAAAGAAAACCCCCAAAATTGAAACAATAACACACCAACCCTTTAAAGGAATGATGAAAAACACCCTCAAACGTGAGTTATTCTTATTAGAGATCTTCGAGAAGATGGTAACTCCAATAAGAATCACTTTATTTGCGGAGAAAACGCTCTCCAACAGGGGGAGAAAGAAACCATCGCTGATAACCAATGAATTGTAATGGCCACTGAAATTGTTCAGAGAAACCAGATCTAACGAGAACAGAGGAAAAAACGATGGAAGAAACCAACGATCTACAACAAAGCAAAAGAAAAAAGAAAGTTAATAGAATAAAAAAGGATCGACCGACGCCGGAGAAGCCAGCGTCGGCCGCAAACGAAACTGCAAGTCGGGAACGCTTTCAAAAGTCGCCTTTAGAGAGAGAGAAAAAAAAATATTTTATCTTCTTTTCTTCAGATTTTGCTGCTAAATTTTATATTGTTGTTTCCGCGGAAAAATGTTTTTACAATGTGGTCTTTAAAAACAAAAATGTGTCCCAAGAAATAATTTTACATAGAAAACAAGAGGTAAATGTCCAAATGATGTAAAGTTAAGACAAGGACAAAAGAAAAAAAAATACCAGAAAAATAAACGATAACAATAAAACAAAGGCTCGACCTAGAACACCCGTTGGTCAAAGAAGTCATACAAAACAAATTGAACAAATAGGCACTGTTTAACTTGTGGCTTTTCAATTTTAATTTTATTGTTGTGGCTTGAAGCAAATGCTTTACTTGCCCTATAGAAGGAAGGGCTCTGATGCTTTGTCGCAAATGTACATGTGGAACACGAAAGTCCCATTTGCATATCCTTGTCTTTTCGTTCGTACTAACTAATTTAAACCCACCAAAACGTCACGTTTTCCTCAAGGGGAAATCGGCAACTAATCTCAATTATAGTTTAGTCGATGTTCAAGTTTTCTCCTAGGAAAAAGAATAGGTTATAAATTTATAGTTTAGTCGATGTTTGGAAAACTGGCCCACAATATTGATTCCAAAATATCACAAGGTCGAGGGTTGGTTGGATCTCTCCAACCAGTTGAGCCGAATGGTTTTTCTTTCAGTCAAATAAAAAGTAAAGTTCGAGGATATGCAAAATGTAAAAGCAAAAATTAATTAAACTCTTGGTATTTCTTCAAAAGAGAATAAAAGAAACAAATTAAAAAAAAAATCCATAATTTAAAACTTTCACACGATTTCTGAGTTGATCACATATCATGATAACATTATCAATAATCATAAAAGGTTACGAGTCGGGGTTTAGCATTCGATTCGGGATCACTCGCTTTAACGGTTAGGATTGAAGTTTTAATGTAAAACCGAACCCTGCAAAAATCTGGTTAGATGGGTCAGATAGGAGTGGAGTGGACCGGACCGGAATACATTGGAGAATTTGTCTTAAAAGGAATATAGTAATTAATGAAAATGGATGGTTTGAGGATAAGCAAAAAACAAACCGTTCGGTTTACATTGGAATATGATTTTGGTTGGGTACGGTTCTGTTATGTTTTCGTATCCGTCCTACCGGCTACCGCCGATTAGGGTAATTAGCCGGAGAATTGATTTTTGATCTTTGATTTGTTTGTTGTGTCTCAACGCGTGCAAAGTGATGCTTCAACTGTGGTTTCTCATCGATTCGAATCTCTGGTGATTGATGATTTAAACTCTTCCCCGAGCTGATGAGAACCAGTGCCATGTCTCAAACGCAGCGAGGCTTCTCGATCGAATTGCCTCCTCTGCAACTTCCATCTCGGATGTAAGGGTACCCTCATTGCGTATGTAATGTTATTTGAATTCGTGTCGGAGAAATTGAGTTGTGTTTCATTGTAGGGAGACACACCTATGGTATATTATACCAGATGAAGTGAAAAGTACATGTCTTCTAAAACACTACTCTCAACTTCTGTCGCCGACCGAGAATGATAAAGTTGATCAGATGCGAGGCTATGAGCTCAAGAAGAATGCTTTGCTTGCCCGCACCTTGGTTCGGACCACCATTGCCAGATGTATGTATGTTTTTCTTCTCTTACCACTAATATATGATGGAAATGTTTTTTTTTTTTAAATTGTAATAATTTCATTACTATAGATCAGACGAACAATGCGATCCATCCTCGTTCCTTGATGTTCAAGAAGAATATGTATGGGAAGCCTGAGGTGAGTGGAGATACCTGTTTGGGAGTGGACAGACTAAGTGTGAAAGATTATTTATTTTCCTTCTTGTTTATGTTCCTCACAGGTAGATTGGCAGAATTGTAATAACCAGCCTTTGCATTTCAACATCTCACACACTGATTCGTTGATTGCCTGTGGAGTAACAGCACATGTTCCGGTTAGTCTCTTCTTGTTACGCCAACAACTTTTATAGTTCTGTCCGAAACTAGCTGTGTCAATGGTTTCTTGTAGGTTGGTATTGATGTTGAAGACAAGGAAAGGAAGATTAAACATGATGTCTTAACATTTGCAAAAAGATTTTACAGTAGTGATGAAGTGAACTTTTTGGCAACTATACCGGATCCAGAAGCGCAGAGAAAGGAATTTATCAAGTTATGGACTCTCAAGGTAGTTGCTAACTTGCTACCAACAACATATCTACTTAGTAGAGCCTAAGAATTGTTCATAACTCTTGTGGGGATTCTATATCTATATCCAGGAGGCATATGTGAAAGCATTAGGAAAAGGCTTCTCCGCTGCACCTTTTAATACCTTCACAATCCAGTCTAATCCTGGAACAGAGGGAGGCTACAATCTCTGCAAGGTTTGTTTTACACTCCGCAATTGAAAGTTGTTGCATCGTAAAGACCCTTGCTTGTTTTCTGTAGACATCTGAAGTGACAGTCAGCCCACTGGAGGAGACCAAGAAATGCAACGGAGGATGGAAGTTTGCCCTTTTGGAGTTGGCTGATTCTCATTATGCTTCAGTCTGTATTGAAGATGACCAAGCTACTGGAGGTGCAATTTCAGTTGACAAATCTCTTGACACTGAAGAATCCTTTTCTTTAGCGGTTTCTCTTCATAACATCTCTTTCCTTCTTGCAGGAACTCCTATGAAGGTGACTGTTCGGAAAACCATCCCGTTTGTAGAAGACAAACTTATTTCTGAGAGCAAACTTCTCTAGTTAAGAATCCGTTTGTTTTATATACATCCTCTGTAATACATTCCATTCCGCGCAAGCAAAATATCAAATGTATACTATCTTTGTGAGACTCTTGGAAAATCACCAGTAATCCTTGCACGAGCAGAACCCATCTTCGAAATAGTGGAACCTTGATGCATCTCTTACAACGAACCGGCGGTCTACAATCTTGCTAACCATCTTGATGAACACATGACAGTCTTCACAAACCCTCAGGTTCTTTATCACAAGAATCTCTGTCCCTGGACTAGTGTTCAGAATCCCAAATGCTACTGCTAACCTCTCACTATGCTCACGCCTACTGCTCGAATCCTCTCCGCCTCTATCACAATCCGTGTTCCCCGCGATCTCCATCACGGAAGTCTCTAACTCATCCAGCATTCTATAGACTTCCTCTGTTTGCTCATGACTTCTATCGCCAGCCAAGAACAAGTGAACTCTTCCCTTGTGTTCCACATAACTATACCCAGGCTCTTTCTTGAATCGTCTCTCTCTCATCATTACCCGGATTCTCCAGAATCCTTCTTGATCCTTCGAGTCTGTATATATATTTGACATCAATACATAGTAGCCAGTGTTCATCGGTTCAAACTCAATCACCTTTTCGAAAGCTACCTCTGCCATATCCACATTCTTGTGGATTTTACAGGCACCCAAAAGAGCGCCCCAAACAGCACCATCCGGTTCAACAGGCATTGATTCTATAAACTCCATGGCTTCATCTAGTCGACCAGCCCTTCCGAGTAGATCAACCACGCAAGCGTAGTGTTCGGGACCAGGCTCCAGCTTATACTCTCTCTTCATCGAACCAAACAACTCTAAACCTTTATCTGTTAGACCTGAATGGCTGCATGTAGATAAAACCATCACAAAGACTGTCCCGTCGGGTCTTATGCCACTTCTGATCATATCATCGAAAAGCTTAATCCCAGTCTCTGCCATTCCATGCATCCCATAGCAACCTATCATAGCAGTCCACGACACTAAGCTCTTTACAGGTATGATGTCGAAAACAGCACGTGCCTTTGCCAAGTTACCGCATCTAGCATACATACTGATCAAAGCATTGCTTACGAACACATTTGATACAAAGCCATTCGCCTCTACTACCTTCTCTACTTCTTCACCAATCTTCTGAGCTCCAAGATGAGCACAAGACGACAGAACACTAACAAATGTAACAGGATCAGGACGAACACCTGACGATTTCATCTTCTCATAGAGTTCCAAAACATCGTAAGCTAGCCCGTTCTGTGCATACCCAGAAATCACAGCGTTCCAGGTAATCAAACCCTTCACAGGCATTTCATCAAACAACCTCCTACCCGACTCTACCGACCCACATTTCATGTACATCGTGATGAAGCTGTTCAGAACAGCTAACTCAGAATCTATCCCTCCTTTAACGCATTGACCGTGAAGAGACATCCCAAACCAGAGGTAATCAGGAACCGTGCAAACCGGGACAAGCCCGAGCATTGTAACTGAATCCACTGAAACACCTGTTTCCTTCATTGTGCGAAATATAAACGCAGCATCAGCTACCTTCGAGTTAGCCGTGTAACCAGATATCAAAGCATTGTAACAAACGCTAAGATGACGAGACTGAAGATTTTCGTCGAACACTTTACGTGCATCCTGGACCAAACCGCACTTACAGTACATTGAGATCAGAGCAGTCAGCACAAACGGCTCGGCCTCGCAGCCCTCTCTGATAACGTGGGAATGGAGCTGTTGGCCGGAGACAGGGAGCGAAAGGGCGGCACATGACTTGAGAGTGAAAGGGTAAGAGAATGCGTCGGGAGAGGAACCTGAACGGAGCATCGACCGATAGAGAGTGATCGATTCAGCGAACAATGATTGATAAGCAAGCTCTCTCAGACGCGCGTTCCATGGCGTCGAAGCCACCGCAGCGACGGCGGAGCTCCGTGCAAGGTTTCGGGTTGCACCGACGGCCATTGCTACTCCGCCGGTTAATTACTTTGTTTGGTGAAACGTATAGTTAACTCCTAAGGCCCAAATAATTGGCTAAATGGGCCTAGCCCAAACTATTTGCGAGATGGCTAAATCAAAAGAATAGACTTATTCGGACAACCAAACAGGTTATAATCTGATAGACCATTTCTTCTCAAATGCTCTTTTCTTCCATCTGCACAAATCGTTGCCGCCGCTATTTCCTGCTAAACCAGATTGAGCTCATCTTCTTCTTCTTCTTCTTCTCTCTCTACCTCCGCAGGTTGGAGGAAGCTCGTGCGGAAAGTAATCGCCGGAGTGGCTTCCGACCGACGGATCGGAGTGAGTGCGAGCTCAGTTTCTGGCTGGTAAGGGAAGTGGATTTAAATACTGTTGTTTTCGAGTTATGGTTGCTGGAATGTTATCAAGATTGCTCGTGAAATTTCTTAAGATCGAAGAAATTAAGTGATGTGTCGAAAAACTAGTTTTTTTTTTTTTTATTGTACCCGATGCTATGTAATTGATAGTATTGTGTAATAAGTATTAACTATCATTGGATTTGTTGTTATTCTCCTATTGTTTCTGTCATTTTTAAGGAATCTCAAACTCGGAGTGGTGTTAGTGGCTTGAGTTTTGTCTCGTAAAAAAAATGGTTTCTTTTTCGTCCTTGTCTGTTGAAAATCGTATTATTATAAAGCTTGCTTAATATCTTTTGGATCTGTACTTACACATCATTTATCTGTATGGATGTCCTTGTTCTTCTGTTCAAGATATTTCTTATATATATGTTGCTTTTGCTTTTTCCGTTGTGTAAATTTGATGTAGAACAGTCTTGAATTTCAGTTAATTTGCATGCCATGAACCTTCAGACTTTGCGTTTGCTATTTATAGTGCGTTTAAATTTATTTTGAGAAATCTTTTTCCACTTTATATGTTCTTGGATGATCTTGTATTGTTCGACCAATCGAATTTGCAATCTGTTGGGGCTTAGCTTGTGTATCTCTTTCCAAGACATAGCTTTTGCTAATAGATAAGTTTAGCTTTGTCTACTACTGCTGGTAGGTTAACATATGTAGATGAATATTGACACTACCCTTTTAAATTCCTGCTCTAAGTTAACAATGTCTCTGTAATCGTTGTGACAGAAATAAGCGTGGATACTCTCTTGGAGTAAGGTGATTTGCAGCTGCTGAACCATTTTCCATCATGCCGAGCTTGAGAAGTGACTCTGCCATTAAGCTAATTACATACTCTGAGGAGCTTGTGGATGGAAAACCATTCTATGCTTTTTCCAATTGTCTTCCTGTGAAGGCTTTGAACCGTGAACCTGCTGGCCATGCCTTCCATTCTGCTGCTCTTAAACTTCATGGCTGTGCAGAGGAACCCACAGACAGTGAAGGTAGTGATAAGAAAGTCGGAGATGATAAAGAGAAGGAATATGTTCCTTCATTCAATTCGTACGCCAACAAAGGAAAGAAGAAGTCTGGTACGCAGCAACAAGACCACTATGCGTTGTTGGGTTTGAGCAATTTGAGATATCTTGCGACAGAAGATCAGATTAGGAAAAGCTATCGTGAAGCTGCGCTGAAGCACCATCCCGATAAACTCGCTACTCTCCTTCTGGCAGAGGAGACGGAAGAAGCCAAGGAGGCAAAAAAAGATGAGATAGAATCTCGCTTCAAAGCAATTCAAGAAGCTTATGAGGTGTTGATGGATCCAACAAGGAGAAGGATTTTTGACTCCACTGATGAGTTTGATGACGAGGTCCCAACGGATTGCTCGCCGCAAGACTTTTTCAAGGTGTTTGGTCCAGCTTTTAAGAGAAATGCTAGATGGTCAGTGAATCAGCGTATACCAGATTTGGGAGATGAAAACACAAAGCTTAAAGATGTTGATAAGTTCTACAACTTCTGGTACGCTTTTAAGAGTTGGAGGGAATTTCCTGATGAAGAGGAGCATGATCTTGAGCAAGCAGATTCCCGTGAGGAACGGAGGTGGATGGAGAAGGAGAATGCGAAAACAACCGCGAAAGCTAGAAAGGAGGAACATGCTCGAATTCGGACTCTTGTTGACAATGCTTATAGAAAAGACCCGAGAATTGTGAAACGGAAAGAAGAAGAAAAGGCTGAGAAGCAACAGAAAAAAGAAGCAAAGCTTATGGCCAAAAAGAAGCAAGCAGAGGAAGATGCTATTGCTGCTGAAGAAGAGAAAAGGCGAAAAGAAGAAGAAGAAAAGCGAGCAGCAGAATCTGCTCAACAACAGAAGAAAGCTAAGGAAAAAGAGAAGAAACTCTTACGCAAAGAACGGAACCGTCTTAGAACTCTCTCAGCTCCTCTCGTGGCTCAGCGTCTGCTTGACATCTCCGAGGAAGATATAGAGAATCTATGCATGTCACTTAACATCGAGCAGTTGCAGAATCTATGTGATAAGATGGGAAACAAAGAAGGGCTAGAAATGGCGAAGGTGATCAAAGATGGGTGCAACAGTAGTAGAGACCACGAAGCCAACTCTAAAGAAAAAGAATCTGAGAAAGCCAACGGCAGCGCAGAGCCTCCAAACCGAGTTTCTCTGTTAGATAGCACTCAGAAGAAACAACCATGGAGCAAGGAAGAGATTGATATGCTGAGAAAAGGAATGATAAAATATCCAAAGGGAACATCTCGGAGATGGGAGGTTATATCAGAGTACATCGGTACAGGAAGATCCGTAGAGGAGATTCTGAAAGCAACTAAGACCGTTCTTCTCCAAAAACCAGATTCTGCCAAAGCATTTGATTCATTCCTCGAGAAAAGGAAGCCCACTGTTTCAATCGCGTCCCCTCTCTCCACAAGGGAGGAGCTCGGAGAATCTCTACCGACAACGACCACAACAAAGGGAAAAGCACCTTCTAAAGAGAATGTTGTTGGGAAAAGCCCGATCAGTCAAAGCTCAGACAACAATAGTGAAGCAAGTGGAAGTTCAGACACAGATGGTTGGTCGGCTGTGCAAGAAAGAGCTTTGGTTCAGGCCTTGAAGACATTCCCTAAAGAGACAAGCCAAAGATGGGAGAGAGTAGCTGCAGCTGTTCCTGGTAAAACGGTGATTCAATGCAAGAAGAAGTTTGCAGAGCTCAAGGAAATCATCAGAAGCAAGAAAACCGGAGTCTAAAAGGAAAATCTTTCCGGAGCTCCATGAGAATTTTGGGTTTTAATCCTCTTGGGGCACCGTAACTTTGCGAGATCAAGACCTTGAAACTTTTTATTATTTGTAATGATTCATTTGCTTCTGATGTCTTCATATATTGAACCACTATCATATATTTTTAATCTAATGTATTGTTTGAGTATTAATTATTTTTTTTAAAATATCCGATATCGGTCGTCTGGTTTTCACCCAAGAAAAATTTATCAATATTAAGAGAAATCAATCAAGTAAATCAAACAGAGTTTTCTTTTTCCCAAGTCCATAAATCTTGTCTCGACTATAACAAACCGCAAAGTCCTCAAAATAGCATGAAAATACAGAAAGATCAAACTGTGATGTGGTTCATTTTGTTACAAGGACCAAACAGGAGGCATATTAGTCCATGCGCAAGACCCAACGCCTCGTGGTGCTTGAACTGATGATGACCCAACAGTCACGTAGCTGTTTCCAATGTCTTCACCACCAAGAAGAAGCGCCAGCGCATCACTCATGCTGCTTGACTCTCTAACAATCCCGAAACAGCTTTGTTGGTCTAGCCAGCTCGACGCAAGTAAAACATCAGGCCGTGTTGTATCAAGTTTCTTTGGTTCCCAAACCTGATCCAACTCTTCTGTCTTTACAACGTTCCCTGCAAAAGCACACATGAAAACGGGGGTCTCAGCTACAAGACACCAACTTAAGAATCAATCAGTAACTTTGATTCCAATCAACGAGTAACTTTGATCTCACCTGATGAAATTCCACCTGCAGTAAGTTGCGAGGGAATTGGAATCTCGGGGAGAGCCAAATTCTTTTGGCAATCTTCAGATTCACCTGATTTGATTTGGGTTGAACCGAAATTCTTCTGAGGTGATGACGACAACAAACTATGCTTCGCACTAGTTTTGGTCTTGGCCTCGTGAAGTAACATATCTAGTAGGCCAGTGTTGCATGAAGAGAAACAATCTGACTGATCTATCTCCAATGGTGGTGGAGACTGAATGTAGGCATCAACAGAGTCGAGGAGATCTGATTGTGGAGGTGACGGTGTCGTCTTCCACTGATCAAATGCACTAGTTTCTGAATATTGGAATGAAGGGAGCTCCAGCTTCACTGCCCCAAACAAGGGCTTAGAAGTAGGAAGCATGCCATCCGTAAAGGTATGGCTATCTGGAATCATCACATCAGATGGATGTTGGTTTACGTACACAGGCTGGTCAACATCACAAGGCGAGATACTGCAAGATCTGTGATTCTTTTGTGGACCAGCGTTCTGAAAGTGTTCCGAAGATTGGAATTCTTGCTTTACGTTACTGCTGCACATGGGAAACCGAGATACAGATTCCCGGAGTTGCTTCGGGGAAGGCAATATTGGTGGCATATAGCTTTCGTAACGGGAACTACTTGCACCAGTTCCTAGCATGTTGCATGCGAACATATCTGATACCTCAGAAGCTCCAGGTAAGAAGCTGGTAACAAAATTTAGATCGTCAAACAGGACATTAGATTTGGAATTCCCCAACTGCAAGAAATCTTGATGTCTTCTTCTATCTACCCCGGTGATATTACTCGTTAGATACTCATCACTCCAGTGCAGGTCTTCAACACGGATTTCAGGAGGGTAAAGTGGTAAGCCTGCTCGTTGTCGCCTCTTGATACGAGTGTTCCAATAATTCTTTATCTCATTATCTGTTCGACCAGGCAACTGGCAAGAAAAAAGAAAAAAAGAAAAGACAATACCAGAGATTCAGCCTTTAGGATCACAGAAAATATCAATTTATGAAATGATTCACAATCAGGTAGCTACCATAATGCTGTTCTGGTTTTACTTACATGTTCAGCCATCTGTGCCCATTTATTTCCCATCTTGGCGTGCATTTCAACAATGAGCTGTTCTTCTGCTTGGCTAAATGCTCCTTTCTTCAAGTTTGGCCTCAGATGGTTAGCCCACCTCAGACGGCAGCTTTTACCACAACGGGCCAGGCTCGTGTGTTTCTGCACAGCATTCCAGTTACCCTCGCCGTGCTTCTTGACATAATTAATCAAAATCCCGTCTTCGGTTGAGGTCCATGGCCCTTTCTTCAGGATACTTCCTTTCCCTCTTCTTGTGCAGCCATTGCCGATATAATCAGGAGCTGGTGATTCGTTATAGATGCTGGAGTGCATACCATCATCACTCTCAGCCGTCGTGGCCGTGTAGCTCATATCTTTCTATTTAAAGCAAGACACACCCCAGCACCTCAATAACCATTTAGACATGAAGCTCCCACCTGAACCAGTTTAGAGAAACAAGACAGAGCCTTTAATACTTCAGTATCATCGGCAGCATGCATGTATCATCAACAAAAGAATGAAATGATACTTTTGTAAAGGAGAAGAAAGTTGAAAAGAGACAACTTTGCAACAACCAAAGGTGTTCAAAATTTGGCAGAGCATTACTAAAATCATACCCAAACCATTTTGACGAATTATCTAGATTTGAATGAGAATTCACCACAGAATAGAAACCAGAAAAGAGCAAAGCACAGCACTTGGAGTGGGCCTTATATACGGGAAACCCATCTTACAAACACTAAATTAGCAAATCCCTAAAGTAGCATATGGACTTCGCAGCTAATCATGCCTTGAAGCTCTAACACTTGAAAACTAAAAAAAAAAAAAACTAATCCCCCAATCTCTAAACTATGATGCCAATTCCCAAAGCTAAATCCGATGCTCGATTATCCAGAAATTACGACTGAACATGTAAAATCCATACAAACAAGAATCGAGAAGCAACTAAAGGTACATACACGAACCCTAGCTGAGATAGAAAGTAACCTGAAGATAATTAGGAAAAAAAAAAAAAAACTAGAACGAAGACGGAGTATCCGATGATGACGACGAGATCTGCGTTAAAAGCTTCCTATCACATGAGACGAAATCGGAGCTCGAGTTTGAGCTGAACATACAGAAGAAGAAAAACTATAAATCCGATCCGGTGACTGAAAATCCTTATAATATAGAATCAGCTCAAAATTCAAGTCTCCCCAGTGATCACAGGGAGGATGAAGATCAGAGATCCGTGCAAATGGATTCAAGACCTAACGGAAGAACAATCTAGAAATAACAAAACAAGTAAGAGAGAGAGAGAGAGAGAGCTTACGCGGGAAAGCTACACCGATGTTTACTCTGAGAATCAAATCCACAGGTTGAGGATTAGATGGAAAGAGAGATCAAAAGTACCAAAGCAAGTTTCATCACAGCTCGGGATGCTCACCAGAAGTGGAATAAGGATCAATAATAGGCAACAATTACAAATAAATAAATAAACACTCTCCTTTTTTATTTATTTCTTTTTTTTCCTAGTATTATATAGGAATTTTATATGTTACAACTTACAATATTGAAAGGAATTTGTGTATGTATATGTGTCAACAAATACAACACTTTAAATTTTCCAAATGACAATCCTAATAATATTATTTAGAGATATGTCACAAAATTGCAATTTATAGCTATTTTGGTATAATCCTATACGTGTAGGAACCCCACCAAACACTAATTGCAGTTTATACTTCATTTAATGATGTGGTTTTGAGTTTAATGGCGTATATACGTTGAGATTGTACGTGACAGTCCGCACTCGTGATACGAGAAAACTACTCTCTCTTTTTCTTGGTTATAGTATATACGAGTACTCTAACCTTTATCATGCATTAGCTTATTCACTAAATTTGAGTAACTCGCAAATTTAGAGTGATGCTTTCAAAGGAACAAAGAAAAGATAGTTGTGGATCTAATTCAAACTATTTGAATGATTTACATAGGTGAATCTAAAACTAATTAAGACTCGGATGATTCAACTTATTTATATTCATTTCGTATATTTTATAGCTACATCACAACGTTTTTTTAAAAAAAGAAAAAAGAATATCACAACGTTTTGTTGTTGTTGTTGAAAGAGCGTAGCTTTGTTTATAAAGGATGGTCCTGCTTTGAAATTATTGACATGTAATCCATAATTGTTTAACCACAAAAATTTAGCTCAACTGTTTCGTCATATTTTTGGGGATCATATACCACATTGTTCGAATCCTTTATAGTCATTGTAAAATTCGCTTTAGTCATTTCATTTTGAAACCATACGATTCCTTTTCTAGTAATGAAACAAAGGATGTCATGACAAGCTGCGACAAACATGATCTTTTGTTTTAAATTTCATCATCTCTATTTGTTTTTTTCTTTTCAGATTTACACTACAAATTACAAAACTCTTGATTTGCTACGTGTACAAGTTACCGTAAACAACATGATCATAGCCCTAGTTGGAAGAAAAACGAAGGTGAGCGCGTGGACCTCGTGATTCTGACTGGTTCACGTATTGTTCTGAGGCCTAAATTTTGGTTGATTTTATATATAACTAGGTTTTAGTTATCAAGTGTCCGAAAGAAATATATAATAAAAAGGGTTGTGATGGAGGCAATATTATAGAATTATGGAAAGCAGTGTAACTTGTAAACGTACGAGGAACGTAAGAGGATCATCAGTTCCACTTCCCCGTGTCTCACGCTTGTCTCTCCTCTTTTCCTCTCTTTTTTCTTATGTCAATCGATTTTATTTTATTTATAATAATAACTTCATAGTACTTTACTCTATCTGTCTCAAAAATAAGTAATATTTAAGGTTTTTTCACACAAATTAAGAAATAATTTAGTTGTTAGTTTTTTTAAATTAAAACACAATTTTCAACTTACCTAACTACAATTCAACGAATAACAAAATAATAGATATAATACAATTGGTTACAGAAAAATAAATATTAATTAATGTTACATTGTAAACTGAAAACATCAAATAATTTGGTACAAGTTTTTTTCTGTAAAACATCACTTATAATGGAACGGAGGGAGTATTTTATAAGATTAAAATGGTGACGACAGAATTATATATATATATATATATATATATTTATTTATGGGTTCCATATTGATGACGACGATTTGTGACTGTTTTTCTTTAAATGTTTAATTAGCACCATAGTTGAGAAATTATTTAGCGGAAAATTATATATAGTAAATTTGTGATGAAACCAAATTTATCTGACAGGTTGATTAGTTGATCTGGTAGTAAAAAAACATAAATTCAACATAACATTGTCAATGACTTCAGACAAATCAATAGATTTAAGCTGATTTTTCTTCCAGCGGAATAATCAAGTAATTAATTTAACTGGCTGATCAGCGAAACATGTGAAAAGGTAATTGAAACTACTAACCTGAGATCTTTTTTCAACAAAAAAAGAAAAAAAAAACTAGTGACCTGAGATCTCAATTAATATATTTCAACTTGCTATATATTTTTTTGTTGACATCCAGTCCACTTGGTATCTAGTATATATATTTGATATATTAATTAGAAGACAAATTATTATATATATTATCTATGCACATCATTGAAGAAAACACCAAATAGCATCTCCTTTATCGCTTTATACAAGTCTCTCTCTTTCTAGCTAGGTCACAAGACTCTAAATTAATTTAGTATAAAAAAAAGACTATAGATTAAGGATTGAGATTAGGGTTTCATGTTCCCAGCAAAATGTTGCCGTCTTGAGTCTTGAAAAAGAACCGAGACAGGACCAAAGATCCAAATCAATACATTTTATCATCAACCAGCTACTGTTCGCTGTTGGAGCATCATCAAGATTCACAAATCATCAAGTCTATGCATATTCGTGTAATCGAATCCCATATACATAATATTTTTTTTTTTGATGTATGTATGAGAATCTTGATGATGCTGCAGCTGCAATCAGTCGCTTACACATCTAAACAGGTATGTTTCGATCACGTAAAATATCATGTAGTTCAAATTCTAGGAAGAATCTCTCAGATCGGCCGGATCACAAAAAAAAATCTATTTTCTTGAACAAAGCTCGAGGATTTATGGTATGTTATTTTTATTGAGTTCTTTAGAGATGTTCGATCTCCTCGAATGATCTCAGTTTCTGCAAATCCTTAATTTTCTGATCTTACATATATATATTTTTTAGATGTATATTGATCCATTTTCGCTATACTATTTTAGTTGTTTAATTCAGTTTTTCTTTCTGATGATATTCTCTTTTTTGGTGAATTTAATATATACCTCTGTAATCGAATATGTTAGACTTCTTGATTATTCCAAAAGGTGTTTGTGTGTATACTGGAACTTCCAGTCTGGAAGTTCAATGCATTCTGCTTGTATTTTCCAGATCTACGAACATGTTTATTTCACATTTAATTTTCTTTCCGTCATCCTGAAATGAGCGTTACTTTTTTGGTGAAAAAGTGAATGTTGCTTACATTTTACCTTAGTTTCGCATATCGTGATTAACGGATCCCACACTAGCCAATCCCTCTCATTCTCGACCTCTAGTAAGTGGAAAATGCTAATCTGAGCATCTCCATTAAAATTAAAACATATGAAAAGAATAAAACACGATACAATATTAATGTGCGGATCAAATCACTGGTGAAATGAAACTGCATAAATATGAACCGGATTAATCTGGTAACCCATGACCATTAAATATTTAATCCGAACCAAAGAGGAAAATGACTAATTGAGAAAGTTTACTAATTAGGGGATCTACAAAACCGAAAAAAAAAAAAAAAAAGGAAACTCTGGGCTAGGGCCCTTGGCAGGATGGGCTGATAAAGGAAACCAGCACAAAATTCACTTGATTCCTTTCAATGTAGTTTTCCGAGGGCAGGCAACAAGGTTGTATATTTTGAAGAAATAGAAAAAAAAAAGGCAAATTAATGTCTTATTTCTGATTGTAAGAGAATTTGCTTATGTGATTGAACTATGCAAGTTACATGTTACATGTGACATATATAGAGCTAAATTGTAGATGATGCACATACAAGCAAGGAAGTCTCTCTTCGAACTCTAAACCAAGGATGTAGAAATTGTGCTTAATTATCTCATCAAGTAATTAAGGCTTCACATTCTGAATATTTTAAAACTGCTATGGACCTTGCGTACACTATAGCAGCATGAAAGCATTTGCTAGATATCTATACTACCAAGCTCAATTTCAAGTTTAGCTAACTTGACAATTTCTGAGGTATTATACCTGAATTAAGGTTTGTCTTTATGAAACTGGAAAATATGCAAGGAGTTGAGAAGTATATACATTTTGATGGGGCACACATTGGATTTTCGGACTTGTGTCCACGTGACATTTTATTAAACCCAATTTTATTTTATTTTTCGTACAAGATGATCATGTTTTTACTCCTTACAAAGGAAACTCTCTAAGACAAAAATTATTTTAATCTTAAAATCATCTAAATATTTAAAGCTAAAGTATTCAATAGAAAATAACTCAAACTTCACTGTAAAGCCTTATATAAAAAGCAAAACAACCCCATTTTTAACTTTTTTTATATGTACATAAAAAAAACTCAAACACCTCCAATACAACAAAAAAACTTCTCATGAGAAATGTGGCAATTATTCATGTAGAGATCACACAAACCATTTTATATTAATTAGTTTAATTAGTCTCTCAAAATGACACTAACCCACGAAACCCAATGGCAGTTTTTGGTATAATTTTCTACGATTTTTATCCAAGTTCTTATAGGTGGTGTTATTGTTATGATGATGGTGTTCTTTTTATTGAAGGGTGTAAAATTAATCCCAACAGTAATCCAAATTTTTTTTTTGGAATTTAGAATAACATACCCACTTAATTTACTAATTGAGTAACTAAAATATCATCTAGTTTACTCTTAAGAAAAATATATAAACTATAGTTTTAGGAGAAATGACAAACATAATATTTGATTATTCATTAATGTCTGCCTTCAAACAGTGTAACTTTCTTAGGCTTACTTATGTGGAAATTTATATATGATATAGTACACATTTGATCTTTTAACCCTTAACATTTGATTTCATCTTAAATGAAAGAAAAGGGAGGTTAATGAACGTTGACGTGAACTGGCGGTTGGCCGCCAACTGCAGCGGAAAAGTGTCAGCGAAAGTCTTCTGGTCGACGAGTTTATCCAACGAAACTCGAAGATGTTTGGCGACTAATCCAACATGTTCCGAAAATTTGTACAAGTATATATATATTTAGACCGATACATGTCTTGCTTTTTCTTCTTCTGTGTGGATTCAAACTCAATGCGAATTGTTGAGTGTCTACTGTCTAGATTCGATGTGTCGTCTGTTTTGTATTATTTTAGAGCCTGGCGTCATAAAACTAGTAAAATATATATGTTGATGTCATTTAATTTTTCTTTTTTGGCTGGTGTGGTGTGAAGAAAAAATTGACTATTAGTTGTTCCGATATTTAAATATTCTGATACGTAACTGATGAAAAAGAGTTTGAAGACAACAAGCGTTGATTAAACAGTTCAAGTCATATACGATTACTTTCAAGAGAAAATTAACTGACACGAAAAATTCGATCTTGCAACAAATAATATTTGGAAAAAGAACAATTCACAATGAGTAACAAAACTATTCATCCCTAAATATATATCTATAATCGTTATGGGGAGTTAGTTTCATTTCTGAAAAAAAAAAAAAGAATAATATCTATAAACAAAAATACAAACACAAACATCTATTAAAACAAAATTCAATCCAGACGTTAATCACAAGCAAAAGTAAATCAAGAGGAAGAAATTGAAAAGGGCTGACGAGAGGAAATTATCGATCGAATGGTAATTTATTAATTTGATTTCAGTGGAAAAAAGGCTCGAAAGTGCTCACCACCTTCTTCAACTGGTCCAGAAACGATAAATATGATACCGTTCCATCGTTTCCGGCAAGAACCCTATACTTATCCTTCCTCGTGAAGTTAGTGCACTCGAACCCTAACGTAGCCGCCAAGATTCTCTGAACATAGTTGGCCACGTCATGCGGACTCTTCCCCGACGAACACGTAGCCTCCATGGGAAGCTGGTTCAAGAACGTGACCTCGTAAACCGGTCTTGGGTTCATGAAGAAGAAAATCGGGTCTAAACCTTTCCAGCCTCTCGCTGTGGTCGCGTGGAAGAATCCGACTCTATAATTCATAGCAACCGGAACAATCCTATCCGTTAACTCAGCGAAAAGCGCGCTAAATCTTAGCAAAAACGGTTCACGACAAGTGGTTCCCTCGGGACAAACCACTAGATCGCCTTTAGACAATTGTTGTTTGATCTTTGCGGCGTCTACATCTCGGATTCTTGTCAATCGGACGGTTGGAATGGGAGATAAGATCTCGGATAAACGCGAGATAGAGTAAGTAACAGCCGGGATGCTGCGTCCGAGCACATAGGATAATACCACCGGGTCCATCAGGGTTCTGTGAGTGCACACGAAGAGAACACCGGAGTGTCCGGCCGCTGGTGGCTGAGGAGGCTTGCCTTTGACAATGATCTGACCGCCGAATATCTGAGAGACGTACGGTGTTGCCCACAATGGGAGGAAGGATCCAAGAAAGATCCGGATGGCGGCGAGAATGATTCCCAGTGGAATCCAAATGAGGATTAGGAGAGCTGTGGCTGGAGTTGGCCGCTTGACAAGGCGTCCGTCGTGAAAGATCACCGGAAGTGGCCGTAGCTCAAGTTGTTGGTTATGGTGGTTGTACTTCCCCGGAATTGGTGCATGAATATGCTCCTATATATGAAGATTTAATATTAGTTTTGATAATATGTAATAGAAAATCTATATAAACAAATTAAATGTATCTTTATTGTAAAATGTACAAAGATATACGTTAAAGTAGATAACAAACTAAAAAGTTTTGCTAGTTGAAATCAATATTTTTAAGAAGGGTAACAATTATATATTCTGTTTCTATATGATTTCATGCAACGATGCAATGTTTACCTCACATAACGATAAGAAAGTTGTAGAAATCGTCTTCCCCGGCACTCTTGCAAGACCTATACGAGGCCTTTCATCAACAAACAAATCAGCGACACGGCTCAAAACAGATTGATCGATATCGGTTTCACGTATCAAACCGGTGATAAAACCGAATCGGTTCACAATCAGCTCTGAACCGATGACCTCGTCGGCTTTAAGATGCTCCTTTGCAAACCTCTCCACCATAACTCGAGGCATTCTCGTCACCACGACTTTCTTCTTGCACGAACTGAAAACCTTCCATGTGTCCATGCTTACGTCATCCATGTAAAACTTGGGCAGGACGGCTCTAGCCACGGATTCAATCTCCGGTTTGCGTAAACCAACCGTGGCTACAAAAATCATGAGCTTGAGAGCGGCATTTTTGTAGCTGAAAACGTCAAGGAGTGTGATTACGGGCCAAAGTACCAGCAAGACGGCGAAACGAATTAGACCAGACGCTTCGAAGGCAACGAGCATGAAGTAAGAGAATGGATCTTCGTTCTTCAGTATTGTCCCTTCAAATTCTGACACAACAGAATCCAAAGTCGTTCTAGCTTGCCCCATCAGCAATTCTTTGTCCTTCTCTTCTTTTTGGTTGTTTGATCGAATATAAATTTTGACTCGATTGAAGATGGAAGAGAATGGACTATAACGTTTTATGTTATAAGGTCTGGACTGACTCGTCTCTGACGCAATGGCAGTTTATCAATATTGCACCTACCGTAGCTGTACATGTTTTTTTTTATGCTGACAAATATACGATAAGTCAATATTATATAATGAGAGGAGGTGAAGAAAATACGACTATACACGTCATATGTTTTCTTCTTTTTTGTTTGTTTGTCAAAGAGACGTCATATGTTTTCTCCTGATGAAATACTGCACGTAATGTTATGTGGATAACAAAATTTAAATTAAATTATGGTTTAAAGTTAACCAACTTTGTCCAAATTGTTGGCAGAATGCACAAAAATTAGGCCATGCGTACAGCTAAATATACGATATGATCAATAGGTTACTGACCTTATCATATAAGAATAGCATATATAGTGTATGTGTAAATAAATTCTAGCTTGTAATTAGTTTAATGTGTATACAATGTGGCTATACTGTATTTAGGATATCTTTTATCTGAAACGTAGACAAGTATCATTTAAATGGAAATTAGGGGTATAGATTTTTTTCCTGGTCGATAGTATGGATATATGTTTCTTTACGGTTTGGATCTGTTTTGTTTTCGTTAATTCGACGGGAGAGAATTTGAACATATATAGCCCAACCCAATGAATTTGTTTAGTTTGGTTATACTTTCATTATATTTATGTTGGTATGTGAGATCATTTGCCAAAGTGAAACCTTATCTCATTTCAATTTTATATAACCTGGTCTGGTTTGGTTGCTTAGCTGACCAGTAATGTTAGAATGAACAGAAAGCTTGTAAATTTAAGTAATAGTTTTTTGTTTCCCCTACAGATATGATCACTAGACTTACGGCTATTATGATAACTTTGAATTTTACACACAACGCCTTCGAGTCTTTTTTTTTTTTTTTTTTAATTTGACATATTGCGTGTTGAGAAAACCTTTTTCCTTTATGCAAATTCCTATCCGTCTCTCTAACTATGTTAGCTGAGGTTTGGTTGGAAACAAATCGGCTACTTTCATCACAAGAAAATAAAATAAACCAGACGCGTTTATTTGCTTTCAGGTAACCAATTTTTTGGAGGCATTTTTTTGGTAGTTTACTGTTAAAGTTGGTTTGGTTCGGTTGGTTTGATTTTAGTAATACTAATAATCAAATGTTTGCATTCCGCTCGGCTGTTCTTATAGTAATTCTTATCAATTACACTTCATAGAATAAGATACTCAAGTAAATTGTACTTAACTAGAAAAATAGTTATAACCAAATGGTGTGGATGAAGTTTGTTTGTGATGAAATATATGATAAACAAAAAAAAAAGAAAATAAAAGAACTAAACTGGCATTGTATTAGATAAGTACGAGAACCTATTTGCTGAACGAGATGCGAATTTTTGGATCAGATTAGTTTTAGTGCGAATTTGGTTCTACTCTAGCTATATTATTCGTCTAGAAGACCTGTTTTGTACACTGAACTGGAAAACGATGAATCGATGGATTAGAGCATCCTCAATGGGGAAGCCAAAAAAAAGATCTTAGGTAATATTCAATTACTAAATTTATGCTAAAAACCTTTGTTAAGATCTTATTATTTTATCTGCTCCAATGGTGGACTCTTATTATTAGGGGTTCTTAAACGAAATTTTCTATTGCTCTTTGAAAACTTGAGCATATCGTTCAATCCCATCCTTTGTTTTCCCTTCCATCTCAGAGGCAATACTTCCTATATCATTCCTGCCATACTTCACACAAGATCTAATGCTCTTTGAAAACTTGAGCATATCGTTCAACCCCATCCTCTGTTTTCCCTTCCATCTCAGAGGCAATACTTCCTATATCATTCCTGCCATACTTCACACAAGATCTAATGAAGGCATGAAAATCTTTTTTGCTCCATGTTGGGAAACCCTGAGAAAAAAATCAATCACATATAAGAAAGATCCATCAATGATTGCATAAAACAGTATAACAAGGAACAACGCAAGTGTAAAGGCATAAGACTCTGAGACACCCCCTATTACCAACATATGTGTTCCGTCAAGGTCTGTAGGTGATGTTTATATTCTTTCCACTAAGTTCTGCCTGCTGTGTGCATTTTCAACCTGTATAATTCAAAGACAACATATCTCATGAGTGTTCCTTTAGTAGTAAAACACACACACATAGTAGCAAGAGACAAGACAACATTTGTGAATGACACAAGCTCATCCTTTCGTAAAAAAAATCCACGGAAACTACACTAATAGCAAAAATTGAATCAAAGGAAGGAAGTCTCATATGAATCTAAACCAGTAAACATTTATAATTTGAATACTTGTGCATATGTCAAGTCACAAAGACACAAACGTTTCCAGCTCAAAGGCAAAGAAATTACATGACCGTGAGGTTCAATGTTCCAAGGGCGGTTTGATCAACAGAATTAGAAGCGAGCTAGGTTCTAGCTCCTCTTATGTAACTATGATCCACAATGCTAGGTTCTGTTTTGAGGTTAAAGCTTTTAGCATACACAATTCGAGAAAAGTAGCAAGACCATAGTTAATAGCTGCAGAGAAAGAGAAGTGATGATGTTTCTAGGGAAGAGTACCTGTCTGATGGGTCTCTGCCAGGCATTTCTACAAAGAGATCATCACTATCAAATTCCCACGTGAAGACAAAGATGATTCCCACGTGAAGACAGAGATGATTCCCACGTCCTAAACTACTGACAACTAATAGCAAAGATATGGCCGAGAAATCAGTTGAAAGATAAGCTGCATAAACGTTATTGAATTGAAGGTTATTTTCATGAACAATTTTAACATACAATATTTAGAACTGAAAACCATACACTATCACAGCATATTCCTGAGTTTACCAGTAGGGGTTCTACCAATAATAAGTACAAACAAGAGAAAGCTACCAATGCATCAAACCATGTCAACTTGTTCAACTTATTTGACTCTTCCTTTCCTCCTAAAACGTGGAATCAAATTCATCGTTAAAGGTCAATTTTTAGAGATCGAGTTCACAATATTTAGATGAGACCATTATAATCAAATGTCAATTATTCACCAGAGATGTATACAACGAAAAACCTCTTCTGTCCTTTGGCTTCAAATATGGCTTCTCTAACAGAGCCCTTGAATGTGAGAGAGGACAGAGCTTCCATCTATCAATCAAATTATCCAAATAAACAAACTCAAAAAAGGTTTATCGATGATCAATCAAAAACCTTGAACCTTAAATTCAATCGAAATAAACAAAGAAATCAGAAGAAGAAAAAACCTAACCTGAATTCAATCAACCCATAAGCCTTTCTAATTTGAAGGTGGAAGAGTTCACAAGAGCAAAATTCGCAACTTTAGCACAACGACAACGAATACAAAGAGCAAAGGAACAAACGAAATTGACGGTGACCATAGTCGGTGATCTAACATAAGAGAGAGACTTTGGCCTCCGTGTAGAGAGAAACCACAGTCGGTGATCGTTGCTGCATGGAGACTGAAATTGACGGAGACAAACGAGAAAGAGACGAGAAGGTGTTTCTTTTCCTTTTCCCTTTGAAAAATCATCCACTACACACGTGTTAAGCAAAAGCCGATTCTTAAAATCCCTATTTAAGAATCAGCTCTTCTTTTTTTTTCTCAATTTTCATTTAATTAAATCCTTGTTTTACCTAAGATCCCCACCTAAGAAGCCGCGATAATGATGGTCTTAGTAATCATATATAATATATATATATATATATATAATATATATATATTAAGGAATTAACAATTATAGGTTTAATCTTAAATTTAGATTTCGGGACATATAGACATGGAACTTTTAAAGATTTGTAAACACTCATTCACATATTAATGGGGAAAACTACTAGTAGAATTGAGTTAATTAAAATATTCACGTTCGTGTATTGAAGTTTTTCTTCCGAGTTCGAGTCTCTCTTGAAAAGAGTGATATACGCCTTAAACAAATATTATCAACGGTTAAACCTGGACGTACTTACCATATTATCAACACTCGAGTTTCGGGTTTGAGTTGGATATTATTTTGACTAATAATAATACAAACAAACAAAAAAAATTGTTTGGATATTAAAATACACAAAGAGTCCAGGTATTAATAGAGTAAATCGTCATTTCATGGTTCTAGGGATTTAGAGAACCAACTATGATCGAATCTAAAGTCGTATGTGCAAATATATCTCTCTAATCAAAACGTTGTTTTTATATATTCTCCGAAGATCTGCACTTTCTAATCCTTATCGACATCTCTTTCTCCTTTCTTCTTCCTCCTCCTTCCATCACTTCGCAACATTGTCTCCTTGGTGCCTGTCAACAAATAAAAAATGTAAATAAAAGCTTCAAAAGAAAATCTCATATTTAAAAATCAACATATGGAACAAACTAAAAACACTGACCTTGTTCCAATACTCAGGATCCGTCTTCATTGAAGTCACCAATATCCTTTTCACTTTGGTGACCCGAGAATGCTCACTCTTTCCGCAATGACCATAATTCTTGTCCGCCACGCTATACCAAGTTCTCGTGCCACTATCCCGCACGTCCTCTGCTCCATCCATGAAATAAGTGACGGGACGCTCACACGGGTCAGGCTTCAAGGGCCGGGTGTTAAACGTGAAAGGTCCATCGCTCGAAGACCGCCACGTTCTGAAGGTCTGCAACGGCGTATCCAGCTCCTTAGCGGTCAAGAAGTAAGTGTAGATCTGAATGGAGTATCCCCAAGAGATTGATATGGACCATTGACGCTTGCCGTCATGGCAATTAATCTGTTGTAGTATTCTATGCGGGTCTAAGGTGTAAGGTTTCATAAGAGTTTGCAATGACTCGATCGGGTTTTTGTTAGGGAAGATCGGGTCTAAGTACACGAGGTGATGCAACGATACAAGTGGTGCCAATGGATGAGCTGCTAGAAACCCGTATGGATCTCCTCTTATGTCAAGCTGCAATACATTTTTTTTTTTGTTACAACACAACAAAGATTGTTAGTCCAAAACCAAAACAATAGTAGCTATTATGATTCTTATAATAATAGACCGGACAAACAACAGGCAGATATTGAATTTTCCCTCTGACACCAGATACCTAAAAACTGAAAATTTCCCTCGAGGGACACTACATGTGGTCGTAGTGATGATGACACGCGTATACAGTTAAAGAATAAACATTAATATCTTAGAAACAGAGATTTGATTAACAATAAGCTTTTAGCGGAAACTATAGATTTTAAACAAAGCAAACCACAGAGTAAGCATGATTAAAAGCTTTGTATCCTAACATGACAGAATCATGTGCTCCAGCAATAAATAAAAATATAATTTTTCCAAACATTCATGGACCACAAAGCAATCAGGACCATTCATTAAACAAAAACAAATAAAAACTAGGAAGAATAAAAACGGTCGGATAGTATTCGTCTAAACATAAAACTATCACTTCCATTTGATTTGTTAATTAACGTAAATAATTAAGCCAGGTTTCAGAGGAAAAGGTACTGATGTGTCTATCTATAATTGAGTGACACTATTTTCCTTATTTTGGGTCAACATTTGTGTGTCTTATTCAATAAATCAACTCCTAAATGCCTTTTTTTAGCACTACCTAAGTGATTAATAACTATTACGTTTGACCCCTTTGATATTTCTTTAGCTCTGTTTCACAAATAAGTTAAAGAAAATCCACGTGGCAAAAATCCACTTAAATCGAGCAATTCTCAGCATCTAAACCTTTTGAATTTGTCGGGCTCCAACAAACGAGATCCAAACAGTTCGACAGGTGTAATCCAAACAACCAGTCGAAAAGATGACACGTGCCCAAACAGAACGTTACCTGGTGAAAACCGCGTTCGTGGGTGAACGGAACGCCGATCTCGCTAACGCAAGCCGCGATTCTCTGATCCGAACCGTAGAAGTAGAAATACCGTTGGAGACAGCCGTCCATCGCGGCGGCCAAACGCGCGGCGAGTGGACGGCTGATGGCGAAACCGCCGCCGCCGAACGCCATGTCGTAGGCGTGCATCACGTCCTGCTCGACGCTCTCCGAGTTTCCGCCGATGTACCACATCTGGTCGTGGTCGTACTTGGAGAGGACCTTGACGAGATTATCGGTGAAGAAGATGGTGTCGTCATCTCCCATCACGAACCACCGCACATCAGGCAGATTCAGCCGGTAACTATCCCAGATTATCCGAGCGATCCGAACCGCGGCTCTCGAGCTGGAGAACCTGAACCGAGTCCAGCCTGAATCGGAAACTCGAACCGGGATCGAGAATCGGATATCGGAGTGATTCTTGGGGATGTTCACCTGTTTATCGAGCCAGACGAATCCACGGGTGGAATTCCGCCACCACAAGGAGGTGTACCGGCTCCGATCGAGCCAGGTCTCGGCTGCTCCGGCGATACAGAACTGTATGTGGGAGATATTGATCGGCCCGACGGATCTCGTCGGCGGGAGAGCTGCTGATTTCTGAGGCACGGCCGGAAAACGGAGACCGTGTGAGGAATAGTCCGGTGCGGAGGAGGATAGAAAAGTGGCGCGAAGAACCAGAGAGACGGAGACGATGAGGCACGTGAGGACGGAGAAGCGAGTGAAAAGCACGAGGTAGTCACGTGGCCGCTCCGGCATGAAGAAGAAACTGGAAAACTTCAGGGCCTCGTGGTGGTGGCCATGCTCTCCACCGCCGCGATTCGATTTCATGTTTTTTGTTTTCTTTTAATGAGAGAAGAGAACACCGTGAAAATCACTCCGGCGTGAGGGAGTGGATCTTTATCATCACCGGAGATCGCTTAATTTACCGAGTTACCCTCTTGCCTACGCCGCGGGAATAGAGTTACGTTTGAAATTTACGGAATTACCCCCGACGGTGGCTGGGATTATTATATTTTTAGTAGCTATTTTTGTTTTTCCTTTTTTGGAGTGACAACTATGGGGTAAACACACATAAATGGAAGACGAAGAAGAAGAAGAGGTAGACACGTGAATGAAACACAAAAATGACGGAGATATCCTCAGTCAACGACGAGAGGACTTTCCAATATATAATAGTATATCGTATATCAACTTCCTAAAAAATATGTCAAATACTCAAATGTAATGTGTTTGTTCTATTATCCCGATGGATAAAATGTGTTTTCGGCTTAAAAGGATACATACTGATTAATTAATAAGAGTAAATACTAAATACAAAGGGGAAAAAAATACCAAATAAGTGAAAAGGTAGTAAATGTTATAAATAGAATGTACTATGTTTGGACTTTTGATAGGCATGGAAACGGAGCTTAATATCTTTGATAATTAACCTCGATATATCTCAACTCACAAAGTTTAATTAAACTTTGAAAAATAATATTTAAATTTTGAAAAATGCTAAGATATGCTTTGATGCATTGTGCATGCATGAACCATCCCAATCTTGATGAATGATGTGACTTCGAGGATCAATCGAGATGCACAGGTCCATACCACGTTGTGAATTGTCCAAATAGAGTTTCTTAAATGGAATAAGAGCATCCCCAAGGGGAATCCTTAACCCCTTTTTTTCTTTTTTTTTTTTTTTTTTTTTAAATAGTGAAAGGCTCGACCAATCAGAAGCTGACACGTCACGAAGGATTCAGCTCTTAAAACTCTTCGGGACGGATCGATCCTTGCGTTGCACATGGTCTAACTCGTCGTTTTTTGTTTACGTACAAACTATATAGATAGATATTAATTGCAAGGAAAAAAAAAGAAAGATATTAATTGCAAGGATGCTCCGGTAGGATTGAATTTATGTTGTGCTGGTGCAAGAGATAAACAGAATCAATGGCTTTATGAACCAATCGTAGGCCTTTTTGGACCATTGTATGGGTGGCCCATACTTAAATTGGGTTTCTATGGGCCTTAATAAGGGACGCTCTCCAAATTGGGTTCATGTTCTTATAAAAGCATAGTTAACCATCATGTATTCATGTTCGTATCTGTAATCATGTCGCTAACGTTGGTGTATGGTAATAGTTCTATCTATTGCGCAAAAAAAAAAAGGCTGAATTTTTTCTTTTTCTTCTGCGTTCAAAATTCACAGAGAAAAACAGAATCTAGCATGCGAGTGTGCAAATGAAATCATCATGGAAGAATTGTTGTAACGGCAATATCTGCAGCTTTAATTTGATTTAGCAGCTTTTATCTTGTTTTTTCCATTGATCGAGAGTATAAACTTGGTCTACTACTTCAAGACTTCGCCTGTGGAACCGTCTTATAGGTAACCTCTATTACTTGCTTAATAGTTAATACCACTTAACCGTCCTACTGAATTATAAACACGCATGGTTTTTACGTACGTGCACTTTGCTAGATCACGTTATAAGATTGTATATATTGTAGGACAATAAGTAAGAATTTCTTTGTATGTTTTTTTTCATACGTGTCTTTAGAATTACTTCCGTGAAAAAGAAAAAGAAAAAGAAAGAAAGAACTACTTCCGTGAAGTCTTATCTTACGGACGTTTTAGTCTGGTTTACGTTCATTTCAATCATTTCAGTCCACGTTTATTGCGTTCGATCAAAATGATCACTAGAGGTCTTCTCTATGACACGGAAGTGGTAGAAAACAATGGCCGTACCGTAGCCACTTAAAGGTTTTGGTGCATTGTTGGTCTAAACAATTGATCGATTCTTATATCTCACGACTCACATGATTGATCATAGTAGAATTTACAGTAAATGTGGTAGGTCCCGCCGTCCCAGGTTCTGAAGTTTAACTGCGATAAAAATAAAATAAAAAAGAACAATACTAGAAAATTGTTGAAGACTAAAAATATATCGTATGGTTGCATGTTGAGAAAATGTCACGGTGCATGCTGATTCCACGGCGATGTATATATTATTATTTGTACACAGATGTCAAAGTATACGCAATTAAATAGATACCAGTTTTATTTATTTGTTTGGTATATCTTCAAAGAATCAAAAGATATAAAATAAGGCACAAATGTTTTAATTAATTTTCGGTAGAAATTTGGCTTTGCATTTTGCAGTCTCTGGAGTCTTATTTCACAAGACTCTTAACATGTTTAACAAGCGTAGTAGATTGAATTTTTAGAACATCCACGTAATCATCCTGGAATTTAACAGCGGTTAAAATTATGAAATATATATATATATATGGATGGACCAAAAACACAGAAAAAAAACCCCTGATACACTTAACGGTAGCAAAAAGTTAGCTTCCCAAGCTTAACTTGACTTTGACTAACCACTACATTTAGTAGAACGATATAATTAAAACTCTCTAAAGTGAATATCTTTTTTTTTTTTCGTCTGGATAATATTGATTAAGCGAGTTTACAAACCATTACCAAAAGGGCCAGACAGCGCAAGAGTTAAAGGGCAAGAACAGAAGTGCAACTCTCAGAAACAAAAAGGTAAGAGAGCCAAGAAGGATGACCCGATGCGACATAAGATTGAAACAAAGAAGGGTCAGATGCACTCTTGGCAATAAGACTTGCACCTCTGTTTGCTGCGCTCTGTTCAAAGATCAAAGAAAATTCCAAAAAATAATTAGATAACAACTTAAGCTCTTCGACTTTGAATAGAAAGGAAGGCCAAGCTGGAGGGCGACTGAAGGCTTCAACAAGATCTTTAACTTCAGTAGCGAAAACAACACTCCTAAATCCATGAGATTGCAAACTTTCCATAGCCCACAATAAGCTTTGAAAGGAAAGGTCAGCATAGGAATCAATATTTGAAAGTGACCTGCGGCTATGAAGCAGGACTGTACCAAAGTGATCTCTAACCACCCAGCTAATACCTCCAACTCTAGACTTTTTTCTCCAAAATGCTCCTACATTGCATTTTATGGAACCAGGGGCTGGAGGTCTCCAAGTATTCGCGGTAGATCTTGATACTGTGGGACCTTGATTTGTGTTGTTAACTTGAGCTTTGAACCACAATTCTGCTTCCTCTCTGATCTTGTTAATTGATTGAAGGGCATCAAACCGAAGACCATTGAAGATAAGAGAATTTCTGTTCTTCCAAATATACCAAAAAATCCAAGGGATACTTCTACGAACCAGCAGGGGAATACTTGTGTTTCTCCTAAGCTGTAAAATTTGATTGAAATTGGCAAAGAAGGAAGATTGGTCATAACCATTCTGCGGAATAGGGAGGTCTGAAAGCGCCCATATTTGACGAGAAAGGTGGCAGGTAAAGAAGAGATGATTCAAAGATTCTCCACTTGATCCACAAATATAGCAGTATCCTTGAGTTCTCATTCCCCTTGAAGCTAGTTGGTCATCAACCGCTAAAGCGCCAGATAGAGCTTTCCATAGGAAAACTTTAATCTTTGAAGGAGATTGAAGTTTCCAGACTTGAGCTTTAAGTGGGTTTAAGGAGGGCAGAACTCTTGCGGCATTATGAGACTCAGTAGCATTAAGAGAAAAAGCAAGTTCATAACCTGATTTGACAGAGTAGATCCCCTGTTTAGTGTGCTTCCAAATCCACCCATCATCTCGATTAATAACCAGTTGGTTTTTAAGAAGGATTTGAATATCACCTGGCACAAAAATTTCATGCAGCTTATCTCTATCCCATCTTCTTGTAATTGGATTGATTAAAGCATTGGCCATAAGGTTAACGTCAAAATAATAATTTTCCGGTAGGGAGCTCTGCAAATACCATCCTTATCCTCTAGCCAAGCATCTATCCAAACCTTTACCGAAGATCCATTACCGACAGTCTTTTTAAGGCCTTGAACCAGAAGCTGTCTACCATGAAGAACGCTACGCCAACCAAAGGAGGGTCTAGACCCTAACGAAGCACTCAGAAAAGAATCGTCCTCAAAATATCTACTTTTTAGAACTCGAACCAGAAGACAGTCTGGTTGATTGACGAGACGCCATGCTTGCTTGGCCAATAATGCTTGATTAAAACAACCAAAATCGCGAAATCCCATACCCCCATCAGTTTTGGATAGACACATTTTCTCCCAGCTTAACCAATGGATCTTTTGTTTATGCTCAACTTCATTCCACCAAAAATCAGACATGGCCTTGCTCAGATTATCAAGAACCGTTTTGGGGAGTCTAAAACAACTCATGGCGTATACTGGGAGAGCAGATAAAACTGTTTTCATGAGAATTTCTTTGCCTCCAGGAGAGATAAATCTGGCATACCAACCTGAGACTCTGCCTTTGACCTTCTCTTTAATAAAGTTGAGTAAGGCAATCTTGGAACCACTAAAGGATTCAGGTAGACCTAGGTATTTAGATGTACCTCCTTCTGCATAAATCCCCAATGTGGATTTGATACTAGCTTTTAGATGCTCAGGAACTTTAGATCCAAAGGAAATAGACGATTTGTCGAGATTAATAGTCTGTCCTGTAGCCTTACTGTAAGTCCGAAGAATACCTTGCAACTCCATTACTTCCGAGACATGAGCTTTACACATAAACAGACTATCATCTGCGAAAAGAAGATGATGAATCTCTGGACCTGACTCAGAAAATTTGATACCCTGAATACGACCCTCACACGCTGCTTTGTTCATGAGATGAGAAAGACCTTCAGAGCACAGAACAAAAAGAAAAGGTGAAAGAGGGTCACCTTGTCTTATACCTCTCTCAAGAATGATTAAACCATGAGGTTGATTGTTAATGAGGGTGGAAAAAGAGACAGTTGAGACACAGTACATCACCCAATTAATCCAAGTACTGTGAAAACCAAGAGCTACCAGAAGCGCCCGCAAATAGCTCCATTCAATCCTATCGAAAGCCTTGGACATATCAGTTTTCACAGCTATACTTCCTTTGGAGATTTTTGGATGAGTGCGCAAACCATGAACAACTTCATGAGCTATGAGGATGTTGTCAGAAATCAATATGTTAGCTACGAAAGCAGATTGAGTAACTGAAACTAACTGAGGCATAAAAGGCTTCAGTCTTTGCACCAAGATCTTAGAGACTGCTTTATAAAGAACTGAACAAAGGCTGATTGGCCGTAAGTTAGTCATTAGGGTCGGGTTAGGGATTTTAGGAATTAAGCATAGGTGGGTGTAATTCCATTCAGGAGGGAAGCTACCAGCCATGAAGAAGGTTTGAATCTCTTTGACCACCTGATCTTCTACAACATCCCAAAACTTTTGATAAAATAGGCTAGACATACCGTCCGGACCTGGAGCGCTTGCGGGATTAATTGAGAAAATTGCCTCTTTGATTTCTTCTTTTGAAACCGGCTTGATGAGTTGATCATTCATCGCTGGAGTAACTTTAGCTTGGAAACCTCTAAACCATTCAACAAAAGAGGACGGATTCGAAGACTTGAAAAGAGCTGAGAAGTAGTCCGACGCTACTTGGCCTTTATCTGCTTCTTCATAGTGATATACACCTTCTTCATCTTGAAGCTTATCTACATAATTCCTTGCTCTCGCAGCTTTAACTGAATTGTGAAAGAATTTGGAATTGGAGTCTCCGGCAGAGAGCCACTTGTCCTTGCTTCTTTGGCGCCAAAATAATTCTTCTTCTCGATAAGCTTTGTGAAGTTCAGATTTTAAAGAGCGTAAATAGGGAATGGAAGGATAATGGGAAGAGTTCTCCCTTTCCAACTCTGTTTCCAATTGCTGAATTCTGGCTCGAGAGTTCATATTGGAATTCCTTTTTAAACAACTTAAGCTTCTGCGGCAAAGTCTGAGTCTGTCTGAAGTTGATAGATCTGAACTTGAAGTATTCCGATTCCAAGCACTTTGAATTGATTCTCGAATATTTGGAAGATTTAAAAAACGCTGATCAAATCTAAACTGGCCGCGATAATGATCTTGTGAAGCTGACAACTTGATTAAAACCGGCCGATGGTCAGACCCACGTTTCTCTAAGAAAGTTTTATTAGAACCTGGAAATTGTCTCCTCCATTCAACATTGCCAAAGCCTCTGTCAAGGCGAGAGTGAACCCACATCTTATTTCTCATTCCTCCCCAGGTGAAACCATTACCATGACTTGTTAGTTCTTCGAGATGACCTGCAGAAAGCATGTTGGCAAAAGGAACAAAGGATGCTTCACTACGCCAAATGCCACCCAGCTTTTCTCCATTATGAAGAATGTCATTAAAGTCACCCATTAAGCACCAACTGTCCACTCTATTTGAACCAAGTCTACTAAGGCGTTCCCAGAAAGTTGGTCTATCAACAGGGTTGGGGGGGCCATATACACAAGATAACCAGAAGGTTAAGGAGCCAAACTGAACAACACAGTCTATTAAGTTCTTACTGAAGTATTTTACATCCAAATTTACATTCTTCTTCCAAAAAACTGTTAGACCGCCACTTCTGCCAATAGGGTCTACTGTAAAAACATTATCATACCCGAGCCAAACTTGCAGATCTACTAGTACATTTTTACAATGCTTAGTTTCCATAAGAAAAAACACCTCTGGAAAGTACTTTTTACGTAGCTCCAAGAGGCGGGGAATTGTCAGGTCTTGAACACGGCCCAAACCCTGACAATTCCAGCTCAAAAGGCTCATTAAGTAGTCGGCGATCCCTCATGCGGGATCACCCTTGCAAGAGCACGCTTAGTGCATTTGGATGACAAAGAAGCTTCATCCGTAGCTTTTCTTTTGGTGCCTCCACATTTGTTCCTATCTTCATTACCAAACAACATCTCCAATACACTTTCATTTCCTGATTTCTTAGGATGCCTTGCACTAATATGTGGACGCCTTCGAAATTTTCTTTTGCGAATTGCCCCGGATGGTCCTGCATCAGAAAGACGAGAACCATATTCCGTTGAGCAAGAGATCTTCCTCATGGAAAAAGAAGGCGAGTTTCCTTGGCTGGCTGCTGTCCGAGGAGAGAAATGATGATGGCAGCTTCCAAGCGAACCTTCCGAGAGAGTTTGATGAGGCTGGCCAGATGAGACAGGAAATTGAAGACGAGAAGATAGAGGAGGAGTGTCAACGACTCGCTGAGAGGGTATTTGATCGAGTGTTATTTGAATGTCTGGCATTTAGACTAATCTATAACATCTAAATGTAGTTAAATTAATCATATAATATAATAAGTCTATAAAAAAGAAGTGCCGTCTTCCTTCTGATGAAGCATATCACGGAAAGAAGTTTCCAAGACAATTAATTAAGGCTACGTGTACAAGTTAGTACAAATAGTTTAGTCTCCTAATTCAAATATTTAATGTAATCAACCTAACTGGCCAACTTTTGTAGTTATTGATTTATACAAAAAGCGAAAGAGTTATTAAACGAACAAAAAACATGCAAACGTGTCGAGCGAGACCGGTCGAATTTCGCGATATGTTAGGTTCGTCCCGGTGATCTCTTCTTACAGGTTTGGCCACACGCCTTTCCTTTGACCGTCACGTGGCGGTAGCGGTAGCCGGTAGGTCTGTTTCGTGACAGCTAAAATCTGCAACGTGTTGTCGTACAAGTGGTTTGTTGTGCTTTCCTGCTGTCCCAAGCTTGGTGAAATTAGACCTGCTCCTTTATTATATACCAAAAGAGGACATGTGTAACAATCTCGTAGCTTTTATGAAAAAAATATCAATCGGGAAATTCATTATTCTACTACAGTATATTATATTTTGCTATCGTGGAATCTATGAAAAAGAAAAATATTTGTTTATTTGCATATTGCTACCATATCTATAACAAATTACAGTAAATCTCTTATAAATTAATAACATCAAAACTCTCTGATATTTTATTGATTTAAAGAGATACTATTTTATTAACTGTTAATTCGATTGTAGATTTAATTCAACACAAAAAAATTATATTTAATATATCAAATTATTAGTTTATCAAGTGTTCATTTATAAAGATTATACTATATTAGTTTCTCCAAATTTTCGAGTAGTAACCTCCTCGATACGTAACTAATGTTCAATTTTTTTTATTATGTACATAAAGATAAGCATGTCCTAATTTATGATCAACAAAACCTTTAGATTGGAGTATTCAATTTTATTTGGTTGGTTTTGAGATAAAGGAGAAGAAGATAACAACTAATGATTTTCAACATTTATCAAGTTCTTTACATCATAATGATCGAATTCCAATTATGTTATGTAGTAAATGTCCCGTGATGTGAATATTGAAAAGAAGAAAAAATACGAATTTGCTCTCAAAACTGTTCAAGGAGCGGTCCAAAGTCTATATGTTTTATAAAGATGGGGTTATAATCTTAGGACTCGAAACAAAAGAATTGTAAATGATAATAAAAAAATATTATGAGGTCTTACAGTACAAATACGAAAAACAACAGAGGAAAGTATGTGCGTGTAATTGATGGAAACGTGGATGAGCGCCGAATTCGAGTCATGGAGAAGTCACCGAGGAAGCATCTCACAGTATCCACGTCAGATTAAAACACGTGTCGTTAAGACATCGTCTCGGAGGCTACAGAAATTCTAAACAAAATAAAGAGAAAAGAAAAACAAAACAAGATACTTTGGGCAGCAGGAGTCAGTTTCAGACTCTTGAGACTGAGTGGGTCCCAGCAAAAAAAGGTGCGTGTTCCACACTTGCTCACGGGCTTACGCAGACGCATTCAATTTTGGTCACAGCTGGATGCGAGGGAGTTAGTGCGGTGCAGATGCAGCATATTATGCCCTACAAATTGTCAAAAACCAAAAAAATGCGATAAAAAGGAGTACTAATGACACATTCTCTTCCACGCGCGCTTTCGGTGCGTGTCTATTTTCGCTTGTTTTACTTTTCTTTCTTGTGTGTGATGATGACTTTTTTCTGATCAAGAACAGAAAGATTGATTGAAATACTTAACGTATTTGAATCTGATAATCACTCCATCTGCTGAATATTGTTGACAAAAAAAAATATGTTTTCACGTGGAAAGAAAATTACAACTGGTTGATTTGTTCAGCAGACCATTGTATTCACGTAAGTTCAACAATAAATATGCTTTGTAAGATAAGCCTTTCAGCATATATTTTTATACAACAGTTGATGATATCACTATATATGTTGTATTTTTAGTTTAGTAGTATTTATGAATTATATGATATAAATCGATATGTTATTAACAAAAAAAATCGATATGAAAGTTTTGGATGTTTGAGTAATAGTTTTTGACTACAAATTTTAAATTTGGTTTACTCTTCACTACCAAAAAAACTCACACTAGTGATCATTATTTTTGACAATTCGCCAACAATCCATCGATCGATCTCATCTACTATAAATATTTGCAATTACATGAATGAAAAAAAAAACAGAAAATGATCGCATGGAAACATAGATATTTTGAATAGTTTACTGCTACATAACTCTTACAATATAAAAATGTATATGTATCTTCTTAATTCATTTAAATAATACATTTTTCAAATTCAGTATTGATTGTATTTTGTCTTTGTAATATTATACGTGGTCGTATATACCTCTTCGTGAACGGTGAATCGATGATGCGAGTGGAATCTAAGTACAAGTGGGAGACGAACATTACTACGTGTCGATGATCCAACACTTGCATCGACTAAGCATAGGGGAAATCATAAACAAATTAAAAAAAGTTTTATGAAAGTGAAACCAAAATATCTCAAGCATTTTCTTGATAGAGAAATATCTCAAACATTTTCTTTCTCAACAAATACAGAAGCATGTATTCTGAAATAATCAGATATATTTCCATTGACAATGCGTGGTAGTGAGATGAAGTATATGTAGTTAGAGGATTTTGAATCTTGCATATGTAATTTTTGCATATAGCATATCTTACTGTTATATTTATTTTCGAATTTAAAACCAATAATTGTGAATCTGTAAATGCCAGTATTGAATGGCCAAGAAGTAACTCGTTTTCAAAAAAAAAAAATATAACCATCACATTTGCAGAATTATTTTTAAATTTACGTTGACTTACACGCATTTAAAAATTTTCAAGCACAAAAATTCGCTAACAATGACTCTCTAAACAATTTATATTGCATGTGTTAATTGCAAAGTGTGGATATTATTCTTTGTCGGGAATTTTTCGGTATCATTTTTTTTGTTCATTTATAGAATCACAATTATTTTTTATAATATATTTCACGGTGCAATTTTCTTTTTAGTAAACCTAAACTTTATAGTTTTGTCAAAAAAAAAAACATAAAAACTAAACTTCATAGTATACTTAATCGTTGTTGTATAGTTGTATACAATACCAGTGCGACCTTTACAGATTGAAGTAATTAATCAATATTACAAGATTAAAACATAATAAAAACAGTTGATCGAATCTATTGTTGTCGTGTCTCATAAACATGAAGTGATATGAAATCGTACGATTTCAAAATCCTTAATCAATCAAAAAAAAGTATAAACAGATTTGTTTATCGAAAATTCTATCAAAAATTTGTATGGTTTTTAGTAGAATGAGTATGTACATTACCTTTTTTCTGGGACAAATAGTACGTACATTACTTTATATTTTTCTTACATGTTTAAAATGGCTCACCTATATATCACTAGGTTTGTCATGTTTCAGATTCTAATACGACGGCCATTATTTTTAATGATTTGAAATCTATCTTACAATACGGAAGAACCTAATTCCTCTGTTTACAAATTATTATGATTAAAAGCTAATATTTAAAATTCTAGATCTTTACCACTATGTTTGTTTTTAATTAGTGTATCCACGTTTAAAAATCATTAAAAATTTGTTTCGTAAATTTTAAACCTGTATTTATATTAAACAACTAAACACATATATATATATTTTTAGATGAAAATTACTAAAAATATTGATGTCCATAAAATAATGTCCTAAAAGGTTAAAACCACGTTCAGATCAGCTCTAACACTAGTACAAAACATTTAAATATCGAATCGTATATAATCTTCTAGGACTAAAGACATAATTACATGTGTATCATAGTGAATATTGGTTCATAGTAATTATTTTATGAAAAAAAGTTGACAAGCCCGTATTTCAGAACAAGATTTGTCACTCTTCCATTATTTTTGACCTCTGACTCTAGTTATTTAATTAACAGCATATTTTCAGTATTATAATAATTAAATAAAGTAGTAAGAAAATCATAACAAACGAAAAGAAAAGAACAAAACGAAGGGGTGGACCACATGCGTGTCAAGAAAGGCCGGTCGTTACCGTTAAGCCGTGTCGTAGTGTGATTGGGCCACGTTAACGGCGAATCCAAAAGAAAAGTGAACACGTGTATAGATCGAAAGAGAGAAAAAGAGGAATGGACGGCAGAGATTGTATCTAGGTACCAGGAAATGGAACGTCACACCAAACGGTACGTGTCGGATGCTGCCCGTTGATGGTGACGGTCAGCAACTCTTTAGCTTCCATTCATGCCCCCTGCCCGTAAATTACGTGTAACCCTTCCATGCGAGAACTTTTTTTTTTTTTCTGTTCTTCCCTTCTCCTTTTTAAATCAAACCTTTTCTTTTTAAAATCCCATTGCATTTCTGAACGCTCAATATCTCTCTCTTTCTCTCTCTCTCTTCATCTCAGTGATTGTATCTTGTTGCGAACTCGAATCCCAGATTTTCTAGGAATTGTTTGATCGGTAATCGGAGAATTTGAAGTTGTTGTTGCTGAGATCAAATGGCTGGGATATGTTGCGGTGTTGTTGGGGAGAGTGAATCGGCTGCGCCGGTGGATTCGACCACTCGAGCTTCTCTGAGGCGGAGACTAGATCTCCTCCCGTCGATCAAGATCGTTGCCAACTCCGCCGTTGCTCATCCGCTTGAGAACTGCCGTAAGCGGCAGAAGCGCGAGACACCGTCTGTGGCCTCGACGTCGCCGGCTTCGGGAAATAGAGATCTGGAATCGAATGTGAGTAGTGGTAGGAAGGTAGAGAAAGCTGGGTCAGCGGTTACATATCTGGCGAAGAATTCAAATATTGTTTCTAATTCCGCGACGGAAGCAGAGAGCTGTTTCATTTCCGACTTGCCTAAGATCGGTACGACGTCGGTTTGTGGTAGGAGAAGAGACATGGAAGACGCCGTCTCCATTCATCACGCACTCATTCAGAAAAACTCCGATAATCTTCATTTCTACGGCGTTTTTGACGGCCATGGTTGCTCTCACGTATGTCGCAGTTTCTCCTTCAAGTTTTCATGATATTTTCTGGATGATGACTTAGTTAACCAATTTTTTTTTTCTGGATAATTGTTTAGGTTGCGGAGAAGTGCAGAGAGCGGTTGCATGAGATAGTGAGGCAGGAGGCTGAAGTCATGGCCGCCGACGAGTGGGAGGAAGCGATGGTGAAGAGCTTCCAGAAAATGGATAGAGAAGTTAGCCACCGAGACTGCAACGCAGTTGCTAATGGTGCAACTCGGAACATGAAGAACTCATGCAGATGCGAGTTGCAGTCACCTCAGTGCGACGCCGTCGGATCCACCGCCGTCGTGTCCGTAGTCACGCCGGAGAAGATCGTCGTCTCTAACTGCGGCGACTCTCGCGCCGTGCTTTGCCGCAACGGTGTAGCCATCCCTCTCTCTTCAGATCACAAGGTAGTTAAATGTTATCTATATATAATCCATTAGAATGAATCTGGATTCGCATGTTTTCGAAGTTGCTGAGAGTTTGTTGCTCTTGTTTTTGTGATCAGCCGGATCGACCCGATGAATTGATTCGGATCCAGCAAGCGGGTGGGCGGGTTATATACTGGGACGGAGCTAGGGTTCTTGGAGTTCTCGCCATGTCAAGAGCAATTGGTGAGTAACATATCATCATAAATCTCTCTCTTGTTTGACCTTTTTGAGCTATTTAAATTACATATTTGGAAGTGAATCTGATGATCTTTGGTGCTTACAGGTGATAATTACTTAAAGCCGTATGTTATTCCGGATCCGGAGGTAACCGTAACGGATCGAACAGACGAGGACGAGTGCTTGATCCTGGCGAGTGATGGACTCTGGGACGTTGTACCCAACGAGACGGCATGCGGCGTGGCTCGCATGTGCCTTCAAGGTGCTGCGGCGGCGGATGGAGGAGACTCTGATGCGGTGCACAACGCGTGTTCCGATGCGGCCTTGCTCTTAACGAAGTTAGCTCTGGCCAGACAGAGCTCCGATAACGTGAGCGTCGTGGTGGTTGACTTGAGGAAGAGGAGGAATAATCGAGTCTCTTGATTAGTGCTTAAATTACTAGTAATAGATGAGAGTAATTGTTACATAGCTAATTGTAATTTTTCCTGATTTTTATTATTTTTTGTTTTTCTACTTTAGTTTTTTCTTGGTTAAGTTTTTTTTTTTAAACAGCTCTTAATTCAGGCTGGGGAAGAAGAAGAGCTGATTAAAAAGTTTTACTTTTTTATTATTTAATATTATTTTTAGGCAATATTATTATATATCCGTGTATATCTTTTTTTTACTCTCAGTAGAAATAAGTATAAATGTAAACAAGTATTACGTGAGTAAGAGAAAGATAAAACAACCGTCTCTGGTTAAGCCAAAAATGCGTTTATGTACGTTTGAAAGAAAAAGATTTAGCACGGGTGTTGAGTAATTAGTAAAAATGAATAAACCATTTGCACATTTCTTTTACTGCATTATTAGTATTAACCGGTTCGATCTGGTTTAGTACGAGTGTTACATTGCGAATCGAAACCGGTTTGGTATGAATCTTTATGCATCAAAGTTTTTTATAGGTTTGACACACTATAAAAAGACTGGCGTGGCGTGGCGTGGCGTGGCGTGGCGTGGCGTGGCGTAGCGTGTGTCGTTTTAGTACATTCGAATGTTGTTACTGTAATGAAATATTCAAGGAATAATACATTCATAAAAGACATATAAATCAATTACTGAAACTGGAACATTTCAAGGATTGTTTCGTATCTCCCTTTTTTAAACGAAGACATTTGAAATTCTATTTACTAGAAGAGTTGCTAACCCCGCGCACGCGCGTGGTGGTGTTTCATTGGTTATATATTTATTTGTATTATATTTATTTTTAATAACATTAAAGAAAATTCATAATATTTATATATTTTTTGTTCGTTGTATTATATTTTAAGAATTGAGATACAATTATTATATATGTATATATTCCTCAACCCTTCTAATTAACATAATAGTTGTGAACAACAAAGTAAAATATTTAATGAATAAATGAAAACAGTTTGTTTATGGTTTTTTTAGATGGGATGGGATTGTAAATGCTTGATTCCTTGTTTTTGTCTTCTGTTGGACGATTGTCTTTTGTTCCATTGAAGTTCATATGTGGAGTGTGTAATTTATCAGTAAAACCCATATATGTTTTATGATCCTTACGTTTAAACTTTTTTTAATTGTAATTTAATAACTTTTTACCTTCTATTGTCTTTCTATACCTATTGGTTACGCTTAGGGGTGTTCAATGTGGATATCGATTCGGTTTATTCGGTTTTTTGGTTACTGAAATTTAACCACCATACTAAATCCATATTTACTTTGGTTTGATTCGGTTATATACTTTTCGGTTTATTCGATTTTAAACCGAAAGTTATTAAAATACAAAAAAAAGAGAAAAAAATAATAATAACAAAAAGTAGTAAAGCACCTATTTAACATCGTATAAAGTTATAAATTATAAAAGAATCAAAATATGACTAAAACTTTGAAAAAAAATCAACGAAAATAATAGAATAATAAGAAAAAGAGTTATTAGACTCTTCTATATTTTTTTCCACCAAAGTCACACCTCATCGGATTAAACACAAAACTCTGTTCTTTTATAGATTTAAAAATATATTAAAAACATTGGCATTCTCTGCATTATGATTAATATATTTTTAACAATATAGAAAACCTAAATGTTGGAATTTTGGTTTTGAAATACATCGTAAAATCCAAAAAAAGAATACACATATAAGTTATTTATCCATACGATAAATGTATTATAATGTATCTATATAATTATATAAATTAGAAAATATCTTATGTTTGATCGGTTTTATTCAGTTTATTCGGTTAGTTCGGTTATAAACCTAACCATATCCATATACTTCGGTTTTGAAAAAATAACATCCATACGTTTTATATGGTATTACCAAAACCAAACCATATGCTTTATTTCGGTTCGGTAAGGACCGGTTCGGTTTGGTTTTACTGTATTGAATATCCCAAGTTACGCTTCATTCATCAATGTTGATAGTTTCTTCTCTTCTTCGTTATAAAAATTAAAAACCGAATGTGAAATCTTTTTACTAATGGGCTTCATTAAATATTTTGTTTTGAAATATACATTTCATTCTCATACCAAAAGAAAAAAAACAAAGGAAAAACAGAATTGTGAAATGGTCTTCGTAAATTATTAATTTGAGATATAAATATCATTATAACAGAAAAACAGCTCGGCCCTGGGCTAAAGCCCATAAAGCTTTGCTTTATGTGCCAAATATAGTAACTATTACATGGGTAACAATTTCAGTTAAATCATTTAGTGTAGTGGTTATAATTCTTCCTTAATGTTTAAGAGGTGAGAGGTTCGAAATCTCTTCATTCCAAATAAAAGATATATTTTTAATTATGTTTTAGACCGGAGAAGGGAAGCCAAAACTGGACACGTGGCATGTAACGAAGACATAATAAGGAAAGTAGGTTTCTAATTATATATAAAGATTGGGGAGACTCGGCTGGAATCTAAATAAAAGCAATGATCCCTATAATATATAATGTAAGATAATTAAGAGAATTGTCTGACCAACATTGTCGAATGCTTAATGTCAGTTAATGTCGGAATCAATCATTAATTAAACGGATTTGGATTAATTGACTAGTTAATATCAACTAGGAAGGAAGGAAATGAAAGAAAAGGAAAAGGGGATCCTCAAATTCGTTTTTCAGATTGATTATATCAACTTGAACATATAATATTATATCAACTATGACCCGTCCATCACTTGCCACTTGCCAGTTGCCACAATGATCAAATAATCAAATCTTCTTCTACTCAATCATGTTGTATATAAACCATTCACAATAATGTTTTGAAAAACTGATCGGGTTTTTAATCGGGCCTGTTTTGTGTCTGGGAAGATGAATGAGTGTTTAGACATAGTGTAATCTTTATATTGTATGCATTAAATTAAATTTAAAATATACTACAATCAACCATTGAACATGCTGACTGTTCAATCAATTAATTATTTCTTTGTTTCTTGCCGCGTTTAGATACCGTAAATTTAGAACACAACACAAATAACTACAGTGCTATTATTTTCTAAAGCAACAACTATGAGGTTTACTTGAACATATTATTGCACCAAAAAGCAACAAATTTGAGTGATACATTCACAATCTAAAAAAAAAAATTAACCTCTTAAATATTAATCAAAAAATTTACAATCGTGATTGAAATTGAAAACGTACACGAAACCGAATTTGACAAAACAATAAGAGCTGAGGATCGTACACTATTTGGAGTAAACAAAAAGTGAGTGAAATTATATTCCACTTATAAACAAATTAAGCCTATAATCCAATACGACGCAATTGGTCGAAATATGGGGATTTCAACATCAAAAGATAAGGAGCAGCCAAAAATTGTAGATTGCACTTGCATAATGTTGTATATTGCATAATGATGGATTTTTAGCTGTTGCCTGTTGGGTTCGTGGAAAGAGCGAGAGGGCAAAACAATAAGAGTTGGGGATTCATAGGGACACAACACAACTGGAATCTAAGATAAGATTATGCCTACTTGTGACAATCAAACATTGACACGTGTCTATTTGGTCTATGTGAGATTTGGTTTCGAAGATTTGATGTTGACATCTCTTTCTCAATTATTCTTTCCCTTTATTTCTCTATATCATGATGTTGTCTCATCTTGTTTCTTATTAAATCTTCTCATGTTCATTAGGTATCTACTTTACAGTATTGAGGAAGGATACATGACACATCGCGAGTTCCTTAATAATATGTGTTCCACTAAAATTTTAAAATGTTAACTACGAGTCTGGTGTAGATGTACGAAGGTTTTCTGAAAGTAATTACTTTTGGGTTAAAAGTAATTATTTTGTACAATTCTTTTAACCCAAAAATGTTTGTCAAACAGGTATGGGCATAATGGAGGGACTTGTTCAGCTTTTTGAGTCTTGACGATATTGCTGAATGATGCAAGTAATAAAGTACCACAAAACGCAAAAGTGAAATGTTTGGTCAAAGTAACATGCCTTATGTATTAAAACATCATCTCACCTAATTCGAACAAAACCAGACGAAACCAACAAACAAACCGGTAGATAAACAAGAATCCACAGCAGAAAATAAGAAAATAAGAAGAGTTTTTGAAGGACTCAAAAAGACATTTCTAGGTGGGTCTTGGGGTGGCCCACTCAACCCTGAGGATGAGGTTATCATAACCATAACCATTGAGTTTGTTGATCGCTCTTTGAGCGTCTTCTCTGGTCACGAGACACGAACTAAGCACTAGTAGAAACGTTTTATTGTGTTTAATATTTAGAGCGACCGAGACACGAACTAAGAGACATCATCTAATATATCCCTATTGGATAAAATAAATGCTGAAATATCCCTCACTTGTAAGAAGACAAAATTACCCTTAATGAAGATAATTTCGGGTGTTAAAGGTAAATATAATTAAATCGGTAAGAGTTCAACGAAAAACACGGTAGCTCAGTGGTTCCGAGCTCCGCACACCCGCACGCACCCAGGGTTCGAATCCTCTATGCGTGATAATATCGGGTAATACTGGGTAATACCGAGTAATACTCGGTAATACTGGGTAATACCGACTAGCAGTGATACCAGTAGTACGGGTATTACTAGTATTACTGGGTATTACTGGGTAGTACCGAGTAGCAATAATACCAGTGATACTGGGCGTTGGGTTTTGATTTTAAAATATCTAGAAGGGTAGTTTCGTCCTTTCATTTAAACGAGGGATATAGGAGATTAAAGAGGGATATAGAAGATTTGTCTGCATCATATAGGGACATACGAGGTGATGTCTCCACGAACTAAGCACTAGTAGAAACATGAATTGAAAGTAAAATACAAGAAAAAGTCACCGAATTGAAAAGATTCGGCTGCATGCTAAGACATTTTTCCTAAAATCTGAATTTCAGAGAACCCAACAAAATCCGCAACCAAAATTTGAGTAAAGTGAAATTACAAAAAGATTGGTCACTACAAACTAACAAAGCTTTGGATAAAAGTAAGCATTTAAGCTAACAGAGTTCCTTCCCTAGAGAAATAACTACTCATTCTCCTTCTTGCAATAATACCTTACTACGGTACTCACCCAACGCCCATATCGGAAAAATGTTTCGATAAGCAGCGTAAGTTATCATGCAGTTCCTATTGAATACTCCCATTATTTCCTGAGAGTAAAAGCCAAGCGATTAAATCACCCATTTACGAAGAGTAGCTAATGCAACTAAACACCAATTTGTGTTTATAGTGCAACTAACTATACACCAATGTGGTTAATGAAACTTGTTACCTGTTGTGGGAAATCACCATCCTCCATTTGAGCATTAATCAAGTATCTTGCAGCCTGGTGTAGTGGTTTTTGATCTACATCAGCCTAAGCACACGCACAGAAAGGAGATATAAGTATTAATGCAAAGCGAGAGAGAAAAGAACACTGAAGTGTAAATTTTCTTTTTAAGTAGTTCACTCACTTGCCCAGCACCAACGAGTGCGAGCAAAGCCCATGCTGTATTCACGACATGAGACTTATTGCCTTCAATGCTTGAATATACCTATCCAGAGCAAAAAAAAAAAAAAAACCAATTCATCAAAGTAGCAGTAAGTAGAATTTAGTGAACATACAAAATAATTACTAACCTTGTCTTGACATGAAAGATAGCTTTCTCCCCATCCGCCCGAAGGAAGTTGTTTCGACAAGAGAAATTTGCAAGCTTTGGCAACAGCTGGAGAGTTTTTCAATGTTTTCCCAACAGCTACCAAGCCTTTCACACCAAACCATGTACCATACGTGAAGCAAATACTCCATGATCCATACCTAGAGAAAACATTGAAAGAAGGTACACCAATAATTAATATAAGAAAAACAAAATATAACTCTGCAAATAGTTTTTTTTTTCATGACTAGAGACAGACCATGAGCCATCTGTTGCTTGAATAGATTCAATGAACTTAACCGCCTTCTCAATGCATTCATCTACCTCCTTCTTCCGATGACCGGGATTAAGCTTTCGGAATGCTACCAAAGCTTGGATAGCAGCTGACGTACATTCCACGTAACTACAGAACCATTCTAGCGCATCAAGGAGGATTTCCGCAAAAGAAAAAATATCACCAAATGGAAGATGCTAGCGCCTTACGGATAGTCGATAATAATATCGCCAAAGGTTTCTGCTGGGTTGATTAGCTGCCAACAGATAAAAGCAAACTTCTCACTTAAAACTTAAGCAATGGCGACTAAGGTTACATGTGTTTTAATTACTTCCATTGTACAAACATCTTTGTGAGAGATTGACCTCATAAATACAAAAAGCATATGTTATCAAGCTTTAGAACATTCCTGATCTATATCCGGGTACACTGACATTACCTCCAACCAAGGGTATGACCTTGTGAGCTCATATGTTGCGAAGCCTCCATCTGCATTCTGAAATCAGAAATTAGTTATTAATCAAACAAGGAAAATGTTTTCCTTTGCGGAAAGTAGACCTATGACTGATCAAAAGACACTACAACTAACACCAATACGTATTGATACAATTATTGGAAACAAAAATTAACCTGTAACGAAATGATGACATTAACAGCATCATATAACCGGTTCGTCTCTACTGGCTCACCAACAATCTCCTTGGGAACTTTGGATAACAAAAGAGCAGCCTGAAGGGAAAAATAACAAACTCATCACCACCAGAGAAGAATTCGTGAGAGGTAACTCTGTCACATTATTATTACTTTAAGTCCTTCTGCGGTGCAATCAGAGATAGGCCAACCGTGATCTGCAGTTGAGAAAGACCAAGACCCTTTAGAAATGTGGCGATACCAGTAACTCAGATCTCCAGGGCAATCCTCTGACACCTATCCCATGAGAAGAAACACGCATGAGATGTAAAATAACATCTAGAGCAGTACGCTGATCTTCATTAAATGCCTATCGCAAACCTGGGAATTCTTGACGTATGAATGTGCTTTTTTCAAAACAGGCCCATATTCTTCGATAAAGTTGGTTGCAAGAATAGCTTGAACAGAAAAACTCGTATCCCATAGTTGGCTTCCATTATAACCCTGTCAATAGCTGCTGCATTAGAATATGTATGGTCGACAAGTTCAATGTTTATTACTAGTAACTGGATACATAGTAAGAATGGGTTTTGGTTGGCAGAAAAAAGAAAGAAACATTGTAGAGTACACAAGAAGCAGATGTTCTCAAGGGTGTTTATTTCATTCTTATGATTCCAGAATGATTATATAACCCACATACTAGAGTAAAATTCCCAACTTTATACAAGTTGATATAGTAATGTCATTCTGATTACTATTAAAATATTAGAGTGTGTTTGAAAAATGTTGAGTTAATGATTCAAGAGGTGCAACTTTGTCCATATAATCAACCTAGCATATTCATATATACAAATATATGGTACCTTCATCTTCATTCCATCTTCAGCTAACCAGAGGTAGTCATGGATTCTTGGTAGGTGCAACTTGAAAGCCTCTGAGTTTGGATCCTCTACCCAACAACAAAGCATATTTAATACCTGTTAAAACAGCAGAAAACTAAGATGATGAAAGTAGCGGACTCAAAAACAGAAGAAAAAACACGAAGTTTAAAATATCCCCAAACTAAGTTTTTAATGAGAATAATAACAATGGACAATGAAAAAAATTGGTACAGAAGACGTTATGGAACTTCGATTTGCATACCTTATTCACGGGTCCTATGCAGATGTACCTTGTATTCTCATCCTCGTAATGAATATGTTCCATCGCTGTTCTTAGAGCCTTTTCTCTCAAATTTGCACCAGGCCATCGCGTTAGAACAGGCTCAACAATTTTGTGAAGTGATGCCCAAAGAATATCTTGCACAAGTGGGTGTGGGTAGTATAAATCCTCCTTCAAAATAAAAAAAGCAACTGTCAGCAGCATAAATAAAAGTTACCCCTGAGCATCTGACGAAACACCAATATGTGTAAGAACCCATATTGCAAGTAGTGCATATTTTATCAAGCATCATTTAATCAGATTGTGTTATTCAGCCTCGGTAGAGTAGTTACAAAATTCACCATCCACTCCACGAACCTTTGCACAAAGGTTGCGTGCTTGATTCCAGTCGATTTCATGATATGGTACAGTGAAAAGCTCCTTTCTTAGTGACAAAACAGTGGACGTTATGGGACCCACAAACCTTTTTCCATATAGATACGACATCGGCAAGTACACCATCCGACAATGACACCACATCCTTCCTGGAGCATGAAAAATATACTTATTATTACGTTGTTTAACTGTGGCACTGTGCACTAATCTATGTATGTACAGGCTAAAAATAAGCTGTAGGAAAAGATAACCATATTCATCTTTTTGAATGCACACAAAGTTGGAACATTTAATCGGTGTTGTCTGAACAAGTGTGCAAAGTAGAATAGATTGCTATATATGATTAGATGAACAAATTCTTTCCAGAGTTGTCCATGGTTGATGGTATTCCATATCATAAAGTCTTGGATGACACACTCCTATTGGAACTCATTTCTAAGCAGGGCACATAAATCATATATATATTATAAAGCCCAGTTAATAACAGATTAATAGTTGAACCTAGGGAACAATAAAGGATATAAAAACGATATAGGCGAGAGTCGAGAGCACATGAAATTTTCATTCAACAAATATTTATGAGCACCTGGATGGATTGGCAGGAAATACGGAAGAAGCCATGTCTCAGGTGGTAGTGGGTTATTTCCGGACCATTCAAAAGCTCCAAGTACCTTTTACAAGAAAAAGAGATGAGTCAAGTAACAGAAACATTCATACGATATAACTTAAATGAACATATAGAGGTTAAGAGTTTCGTACAGAGAGCCACATTTTTCCCCAAGATGTGGTATATGTAGCTCCACCATGATTTAGTATCCAGTCTCGCCCTTTCTCCATAGTTCCATCTCCATCGTTAGGTCCTTCTCCAAGCAACCTCAAAGTAACATAGTTCAAGACAGATATAAACATGGTGCTGGGGCCCTCAATATGTAGACCCCAACCACCGTCTTCATTCTGAAATAATCTCCGCAATTAGTCAAAATTGTTTAAAATCGGAAAGTAGAAGAAGGAACACTTTGAAACCTAAAATATGTGTACACATCTAGATTTTAATAGACATATTATGTGCCTACGAAGATAGAAAAGTTTAGGAAAACTTAAACAAGACACTGCAAGAAAACAGAAGAATAATAAAGGTTGGAAAGATCTCTTGCCTGGTGATTATAGAGATAACGGCGCATTTCTTGTTTATGTTGTTCCGACAATACTATATTCAGTGCTCCAGTTATGGAGAGTGTAATTATCTGGAAGCATGTAAGCGGAATTAGATCTAGTTGAGCTTTCATAAGATCTTGGAAAAGAAATCTCAGAATCACAAGGTTTATAAACTCACCAGTCCTGGTAGAAGAAACATAGGACCACCATAATCTCCTGGCCAGTGCCCATCATGCGCCTGTATCGCTGAATAGAAATCTACACCTCTCTTCAACGTGTTTTCCACCATCTTGTCTGTAACATTATCACTATCTTTGATCTCGACTTGTGGTAAAACTGGGCTAATCAAGTTTTCTCTTGAAAACTACAGAAAGCATGAGAGATGAGCTTCAGATTAGAAAATGATATTTCTAAAGCGAATAACTGCTTAAATATCAGAAAATTTTAGCCACTGGTGCCATATATCAAGCCCTGATGGGAGATGATAGGATAGCAATTAAGGAATTGAGGAGAAATCCATGGCCTCAGAGGCTAAAACAATGGTTGCAAAAATTATAAATTACATAGGCGCAACAGCGTACAATAGGTAGTAAAGAAAAGCCTTCACCGAAATGTCACATACTCCTAATAACTTGAGTTGATTTAAGGGGAAATAAAATTGCAAGATCAAATGATATAATCCACATTAATGTTTAATCTTCTTTCTACATTGAGATTGCGGAATGAGTAAACTAGTCAGGTTCATATATCAAAACTTGAAAAAAAAAAGGTATGATCTCTTTCTCTCTCTATCTCTCGATTTCACTTCTTGACTCCATGAAAACAACACATTACTTAACTATCACTGACTAAAAAACGATGGTCTACACAACCCGCGAGGTTCCTGGAGATTTATGAACACGGAAAGTCAATTGATAACAAAAAAGAATACCTGAAGGCGCATGAGCAGATCAGAGCTATGTTTCTTGGAGAATCGATTCTCTGTAAAAGACTTTCTCGCTTCCTCGACGGCGGCTAGCTCCTCAGGCGTCCCGAGCTTCGGATCGAACTCCCAAAACTGTCTCCCGACGTGATTATTAGTCGTCCTCAGCCATGGACTGCCTCCCTCGGCGATCTTCAGTTTCCACATTATCGCTCTACACCGATACTAACGAGGAAGATGAACGAAAATGCCGCTTGATCGCAAAAACGAGTTAAGTCAGTGGGAGAATTCGGATATTTCGTGGAGAATTAACAGAAAGAAATACTTAGATAGTTTACCGCTTTCGGAGGAATCAGAGTGGATGAAACCGAGGATTGAAGAAGAGGGAGAGACAGATCACACATGCATGCAAACGGGGAAAACGCCTTATTACCTATAAACTAATTATTCATACAATCCTAATTAATTGTTTGGCAACTGAAAGAAGCAAACAATCCAAAACCTCACTTTGACGGCAAACAAAAAAAAAAAAATGGAAATAAGCGAACACTTATGGGGAAAGGAGAAGGAGGAGATATACCCGGCAGATTCAACTCAGGGGGGTCTGAGGCATGGAGAATCGAAGAGAGAACGTTTTTTCGACACCAGAAACAGAGAATATGTCGATAATCCTAAGTGTTTGTATTTATATTCTGGGATTGATAGGGACACAACAGAACTGGAAGTATTCTACTTGTGACAACCAAACATTGACACGTGTCTATTTGGTCTCTGTGAGATTTGGTTTCGAAGATTCGACGTTGACCTCTCTTTCGAAGATGATGTTGTTTCTTCCCTGTTTCTTATTAAATCTTCTCATGTTCATTAGGTATCACCATTACAGTATTGAGGAAGGATACATGATACATCGCGAGTTCCTTAATATACGTTATTCCATTAAAATTTAAAAATGTTAAGTACGAGCCTGGTATAGAACTAATACGAAAGTTTTCTACAAGTAATTATTTTGTATCTTTTAACCCAAAAATGTTTGTTACACTTGTATGGGCACAATGGAGGGACTTGTTTCAGCCTTTTGACAATATGGCTGCGTGATGCAAGTAATAAAGTACCACAAAACGCAAAAGTGAAACGTCCGATCAAAGTAACATACCTTATGTATTAAAACATCATTTCACCTAATTCGAACAAAACCAGACGAAACCAACAAACAAACCGGTAGATAAACAAGAATCCACAGCAGCAAATAAGAAGAGTTTTTGAAGGACTCAAAAAGACATTTCTAGGTGGGTCTTGGAGTGGCCCACTCAACCCTGAGGATGAGGTTATCATAACCATAACCATTGAGTTTGTTGATCGCTCGTTGAGCGTCTTCTCTGGTCACGAAATTGACGAAACCAAATCCTCTGCTCACTCCAGTTTTCTGATCAATTGCCACATAGACACGCGTGACAGCTCCAAACGGATGGAAGAGCTCCATCAAGTCCGGTTCACGGGTGTCTTCGGACAAGTTAGTTACACGAACAGAGTTCTCATCGTTCCTCCTCCTCATGTCAGAACCACCAGCGCTTCTGTCGGCACCTGCTCTCATGCTAGGCGGGACATAAGCGGCCTTGCCAGTTCCGGGTGCAGCGGATATGGTAGATGTTTCCCCTGTGGGTGGCTTGTCGATGAAGGCATCGGTCGGTGCAGCTAGATCCTTGTAAGGGCATTTTGATGTCCAGTGATCACCTTTCTTGTGGCATGTTCTGCAAACCATGAGGACTGCACCACCTTTACCCAGCTGGGACAAGCTGTCTCCTGCTGCCTTCGATTCATCTGCTTTAGTACCTGAAATATTACATACCCATTAGCTCCGGGAGCACTGTCTACAGTTATGGTAGAAACAGAGAACTTTGGTGCTAAACAGTAAGTAAATGCATAGCCAAACCATCACATAACAAGGAAGATTTTTCATAACTAAGAAACGAAGCTACTATTACATAAGTCACAGAATCACACATAGAAGCCTCTTTCTACAGTAGAAGCCACAAAGCTAAGCATCATAATATTGGATGGGGTTTTATGTACAATCAGAAAGCCTATTTTGCATTGCTAACGCTAACAAGAATTTTGGTGACGGCTCCATCAACCTAATTTTTACATGAAGCAAGAAAACAAAAGAAGGTTCACAGAGCAGAAGCAAGAAAACAAAAGAAGCAAGTAAAACTAAAAGAAAAAGATTGATATCATCACATAAAAAAGCAATGGAAGTGTGCAATAATCAGTAAGCAGCCACAAAAGTGAGAGCACAGTTACTGCTCGCACTCGGAATGAACTACAAACAGTAAACTGCTATCAGTGACATATTGACCAATCACACAAACAAGTAAGCCGAATGTCTGAAACATGATCAGCTAATTGGTCACCAAACTCATTCATATAGTCTTAGATTGTGTAATAAGACTAAACGTGTTAGTTCATGATTCTCATGAATTAGGTTCGGTCCCAATGTTAGAGCAGATCACAGAAGAGGTGAGTCTACTAACTAACTTATTCACACAATTAGAAGCCAAAAGGCAGAACAAGATCTAAAACCATGACAGTGATTAGAGTCTCCAAAATCAAAATCAAGTAAGCGCAGAGAATCGAGAAAGAGAACTTACCAGGAGCCCTGGGGCGTTCCAAAAGAATCTCTTCGGTCGAAACCATGGTGAGACGGCCACCAGCAGCGTCCTCATTCGCGGCGTCTCCGAACTTAGGCCAGCTCCTCCGCTCCATGGCACGTTTGTTGAGCCGCGCGGAAGCCAGCTTACGGACACGTGACCTGGTCGTGATCTTGACCTTGTTGCCTTCATCGTTGAACTTGTACTCGATCACCGTCTTCAATCCGTTCTCGTCTGGGCCAATCACCTGCTTCGGAGGGAGAAGAAAATCCAGATCGTCGTCCTCGTCCATCTCCCCCCATCGGAACTTGCTCGTTTTCTGCTGCGAATCGATCGTCATCTTTCTCCTTTGGGTTCAGATGCGCCGCCTATTCCCTCGATGTTTTCTGAAATTGAAGGAGAAGCTGCTCCCTTAGGGTTTCCTATCTTATCTCTGTGCTTCCGGTAACCGTCTACGACTGAAACGCACCGTTTTCCTTTTATATATAAAATATTTTCGGAAAGTTATTAAAATATGTTTTTCCGAGCGAAATCGAGGTCACGTGTTCGAAGGTTACACTCTTTGAGAGTTCTTTCAAGTCTCTCAATTTATTTTTGGGCTTGTTTACTTTCTTTTGCTTTTTCTTAGGCTCAGCAATGGGCCCAAGTGACTTTCACTGAAGAAAAGGAGACATCGTCTCAAATGTCCTTAAAAACCAAACAACAATCTCTTATATCCCCACTTCATCTCCTATATCCCTATTTCATTAATCCAGACCCGAAATGACAAAAATACCCATGCTGGTTTAATTGGAGCTCACTCTTGGAAGATATCGTTTAATTGGTTTGATTGTGAAAACCAGAAAAAAAAAATCACGAATCAAATTTCGAGCTCAACTCGAGCTCTTCCCACGAGTCGTTTCCTTACGACTCACTCAGTCGAAACCTCCAGTCAATTCCACTCACCTCCGCCGCCACATTCCGTCGCTGTCGGTTGAAACCAGGTGCTGCATTCTTCTCTTTCCTCCAGCTGCATTTTGTAGAAATTATGTTTATGGCTTTTAATTTGGATTGGATTGAGATTTGATGAATTTGGTCCGCACATTGTTGTATTACCAATGTTCCTGGGTCGATTAGTAATTCAAATTGGTAAAAAATGCATTTCGGTGGTTGAATGGGATCGAATTGGTAGTATATTCGCACCTGAAACCATTGATTTTGGGTAGAACTAGGTAGAACTAGTATAACTAATAAATGTAGTATAACTGGTAACACTGGTATTACTAAAAATGTGCAACTGGTATTACTGTGGATAACTGTGGATAATTTATTGAATTTTTTGCATTGTTTTGGCAGGATACAATGACTACACAAGTCTAAATGGAATGTACCGGATTACATCAGAACACTGCAGATCATACCTCCAAATCGCATGAAGAGGAAGGGAAGGAAAATAGTGAAAAGGAAGCCATCGGTAAGAGAACAGCGTAAAAGGACACAAAACATTCGGCGTAAAAGGCAAACCTTTAAAGGTTTTTATTGGTTGTTATTTGGGAGAGGGTATAGTGGTGAATGAATTTATTGCCCTCTTTTGTGCTGTAAAACTTGTATGAGTTGGACAACTGCGTAAAACTAAGTATAACTATGAGTAATATATTTGATTTATCGCCATCTTGAGTTCGAACATATTAGTGCCCTCTAACAATCCAAATTATATGTGTAAACAATTAAATCGACGGTAAAACTAAAAAAAACAAAGTTTTTATTAGGGTAATACTAGGAAAAACTAGTTCTAATTTTGGGTGTTTATCAAATTAAATTAGTCTTTTCTCTATTAAAATTCTGTTGTTTTACTTTTCCATTTGATTTTATTGTATTTACATATAACTATAACAATTATACTTTTACTTTCTCCAAATTAGTCTTCCCCCATATTTCTTCAATATATTTCCTTATACTTTCATGAACACTTTGTTGGTGACAACCAATTTATTAAGGTAGAGTTAACGAAAATTTGATTTCAAACATATTTTTCCATAAATCAATCAGTCTTACATGTTAATGCACTAAACGTGAATGTAAAACTACTAAAACACATTTGAAGGTTAAGTAATACTAAATAAAATGAAAAACACCAAAAGTAGAACTGTGAATAAATTTCGTACTACTACTATCTTAGGTATTACTAAGAACGATTTTTTGGAGGGAAATTTTGGAGGGAATTTTTCACCATTTTTTTGACGAAAATTTATCTCATTTCTCTGCTTTCGTAATCAGCCCTCAATTTCTCTCATTTTCTCTCTCGTTTTCTCTCTCATTTTCTCTCTCGTTTTCTCTCTCATTTTCTCTCTCATTTTCACATTTCTCTCTCTCAATTCTTTCATTTTTTCATTTCTCTCATTTCTCTCTCCCATTTCTCTCTCACTTCTCTCTTTATTCACGAACTCTGCAGGTCATGGATCCATATGTTAAATTCTCATTGTCTTCTCCATTCTAGGATTGCACATCATAGTTCAAACTAGAATAATAATAATTACCACGACAAGTTCAACCAGGTCTAAACCAATATGTGAAAACATTAAAAAAAAAACAACACAAAAACAAGTTCAACCATAAAACAATTCAACCACAAAACAACTGAAGGTCAAAATTTCCCATAAAGTTTCAAACTTCAACCACAAAACAAGTTTGCCTTCACTCCTTTCCTTCCTTTTACCTTTCTGAGCTTCCTTGACAAACGCTTCAACTGGGGAATTCCATTGACGATGAACCACACTTCTTTCTGCTTCTCAATTACTGCATTTCTCAGCAACAACATCCACATTCCTTGAACCTTGTGGTGTTCCTCCGTTTCCACGTGGAAGAGATGTCTGAATTGAGGATGATCCTCAAACCATGCCCTCTCCACATTACTTAGATTCGGATTCAGATTCTTAAAGGTTTCAAGAACTTCATACATGAAGCACCTTGTCCCCAGCTTGATTTGCTTCTTGTACTCCGTTGGTGAGAAGTACATTCCAGCTGGTTTCATTGCCATGGTTTCCTCATTATCCTGCTAGAAACATTGAGTTTTACCTCAGTTATACCAGTTGTACTTCAAAATTCCCAAGAGTTTTCCCAAGTATTACCCAGTTTTCCCAACTTTTACTAGTTTTACAAAAAACTATCGCGACTAGTTTTACCTAATATTCCTAGTATTACTCAACAAATAATTCATAGTGTTACCTAATATTCTCCAATTCTACATAGTTTCCTTTGCACAAAACAATGGAAATGGCACAAATCAAACTTTGGGAACTTCTTACCTCTGTGTGTTCTGATGAGTCGTGTTCTGATTCAGATGCCATGACTTCTTCCTCTTCTCCACCATCACCATCATCCTCACCCTCCAATGTCTCCTCATGAGATCTCGTTTCCTCACTCCCGAGTGTTTCCTCACTCTCATTTTCATCCTCATCCTCCGCCAAAGCTTCATCTTCTTCAACCTCAGCCTCCGCAATGCGCTCCTCCGCAACGTGCTCCTCCGCAACACTCTCTGTCTCCCTCGGCGTCACATCTTTTTCGAGATCTTCTTCTTCAGCCGTAACAACGCGTAGCTTCCTAGCCGCCTCCGATTTCTTCCTACCCGTTGGCGAGGTCAGCAATATCTTCAGAATCTCATTCCATTTAGCTCCTCCTCTTGTTTCCACCATTGTTGAGACAGTTAGACGAAGAGAATTCACGCACACTAGACGAATTGGAGTCGAATTGGAGAAGGAATCGAGAGGAATCGATTGTATGAACCCTAATTTGAGAGAGAGTTAAAGTTTTCCCCAAATTGATAAATTAGGGATTCTGAAAGAAGAATTGGGTGAGAATTGGGGGAATTGGGAGACCGTGGCTCAGAGCAAGATTGGTTTATCTCGGTTTCAATTTGGTAAAATTGTAATTCTGTTAAATTGTCTAGATTTTTTAGTCATTTTGCTCATTTACGAATTAAAAATAATGTTAAGTAAATTTCTTTTTAGATCGGGGACATCCAAGATTTCTATTCAACATAAAGGGACATACAAGAAGATTGCTCGAAGAAAAGTAGACAACTCTCGAGATTTTTTGTCTTCCACAAGCAAGGCCACATGTCTTTTGTCTTCTAAATCTTGTAGAACACAATTATAAAGCAAGTGCACTATTCTATCTCAAAGCCAAAAACTCTGCGTAGAAGAAGCAAAGGAAGATATTGTATTGCTGAATCACTAACACACTGTAAAGACTAAAAGGGTATGAACCATCACTACAACAAACATGGTGTTGAGCACCATTACCAAGGAACTTCAAGAGTCCAACACTATTCTGTCTGCGATTTCAACCCTGTGGTCCTACCCAACTAACCAGAATACGGAGGCACATCTGTCATTAGACAAGTGGCCTTACAATTACTAGCTTAACTAGAAGATAAGAATAACTGCGATTGTTGTTTGCGCACATGACGGAAGGAATTTATGCCCTTACTTGAAACCGTGATATCCCCGCTTGGTTTTGCTTCAAGCTTGAAAGCTTCTTGTTGACTTAAAGTTCGCTGTAGTTACGCCAGACAGCCCTGAATTCTTCACGGAATGTGTTCAACCGTGCCTTGAGGTTTGGAGTTCTCAGGCTTGCATGAAGAATGATCACTATGGAGATGGGAAGAGAGAAACATCTCAGCGTTAGAGGTTTAATTAATAACGGACCAGAAAATAGAAAAAAGATAGGAGAAAAAACCACTGGACGTGGAACAACTTACTGAGAAGGGCAGTGGCAAGTGCATAGAGGACCCATAACAAACCGCAGGAAGTAAACCACAAGACAACGCTGGCTACAAAAGGAAAAATCAATACTTGGCATAAGTTGGCATGTCAAGAGGTTGGAGGAGGGTTTATATGACTTGAGAGATATTAAGTCTTTTAAGTACCGGTTAAGCCAAGCAAGACGAACACCAAACGTGGTTGGCCACAAACGTAAACCGTCTTTCTAGACGCAGATCGCCCACGAATGACGGGCCTGAAAGGTGTTCACAAGTACTAAATGTAAAAAAAAAAGATAACCTTCTGTAAATCTTCCATGGAGATCAAATCAAAAGAACTCACATGTGGGGAGGCCTCATCTTTGCAGCTAAATGTGGCGAGAAATGCCTAATGGTCCGGATCATCTTCTCATTAAAAGTAGCTGCAAAACTGCAAAAGACAACATAAATTCCATAAAGCATGAGTGTTGAATAGATGCCAAGGAACACATACACACACCTGATTACATATACCCAAAGATCCTACAAATCAATGGGTCAACAGATGCGTTTCTCAGCAGCGATGCAAAGTCGAATACTAACGAGAAATCACAGGAAGTACCTGTCGTTCAGGAAAGCTAAGCTTAAGGCTGTAAGAGCAGCACCAATAATGGCCAGAGGTCGGGTGATAAGTGCAAGACCTGAGTGTCACAAAGTTGGGAAAAAGGTGATCAAACAGCTCAAGAGGATCTTAAATCAAAACCCAGATTTCTCATTCACAGCTATATAAAAAAAAGGAGAAATTTGGCCAAGGCTTTGACATACCCAGAACGAGAATCAACAGGATGAAGTAATTCGTCCTATAGCTGCAACACAAAATCAGTGAAAAAGAGAAGATGGAATCAAAATCAACAGATAGAAAGAGAGAGAGAGAGAAAAGGGTAAAATACTAGTAGAGATTGCATTTGAGGCGGCTCATCCATTTAGAGAAGGAGCGAGGGAAGGCGAATCTGGAGAAGAACTCGGCCAAGGAACGAGGACGCGTCGACCACTCAACCTCTCTTAGCGCCTCAATCACATCCTCAGCAGCAACGCTATCCCAATCCATCTCTCTTTTGCCACACAATAATCTGCTCCGAAGTCGAAAATGAAGATGAAAATTAGGGATTGCTGGGTTTTTTTTCCCAATTGATTTCGAATTTCCAGAAAGGTGAATTTTCCAGGGATTTTTCGATTCGCGGATGTTTAGTTCTCAGGTTTTGCGTTTGTTTTTTTTCCCTGTGGGTCAAGCAAGCAAGGGGAAAGAAAAGTGGAAATCACTACACATACACGTGCGAAAAAAACATAGCGTGCGTGTAGCAGTGAGGACGTGTCAGCATCATACTGGACAGAAATGACGAAAACGTAGAAGGAAAAAAGGAAAAAGAAATGTCTGAGCCCGGGTTCGAACCGGGGACCTCTAGTGTGTGAGACTAGCGTGATAACCGACTACACCACCCAGACGACATGTCTACTTGTCTTATCTCTTACATATATAGGAATGTAAACGAGAAATGAGGCCACAACATTGTCAAAAGTGCACATTAACATATACATAATGGAAAGTTGGAAACTGTTAATTCTGTTCTGTTCTTTTCAGTTGAAATTTTTGATTGTTTGTGTTTTTAAAAAGTAAATCAACAACTGTATGTTTAGTGATGTGTATACATAGTAATCTTATTATTAATGGTTTTATTGGTGGTCTATGATCCCATATAGTTGTCAAAAGTTCATGAATACCACAAGCAGCAACCACTATCTTTCATACCTCTCATCTTGGTCTGCTCTCTCTTTCCTCTCCCTCTCAGACCTTTGATACTCTCAGTTTTTTTTTTTTTTTTTGGTTTTAGATTTGTTTGGAAAGCAGATCGAAATGGCAGCACAAGGTCTGTTGATTTCTTCCCTTATCTCTCCTTCTCGATGTGATGACTATGCTTCTAGTTCTCCTGACTTCACTTGTTTTTCTTTATTTCTTAAGTTCACTAGAGAGCCAAGAACCTGTTTTAGTTTCAGTCTTTGCCTTTTAAGAATTATTTCCATTGTTGGTTGCTTTTCCATCCAACGAATTGAAAAACGGACATGTAGCCTTTCTCTTTAAGACATGTAGCCTTTTTGAAGCCAACCCTTAAGTCTTTGTCTTAAGACTTCTCAAAGCCGTTGGTCGTTTTTTTTTTTCACATCCAACAAGTCTTTCTTTCTTAGTCTTTAACTTTTTTCAGCCATTGGTCGTTCTATCCATCCAACAAACTGAAAGCCAACAATTGAAATAAAAAACCTGTTCTCGTTTCTGACTTTGTCTTATCTTAGTTCCTGGCCGTTACTTCCATCCAGCAAGTCTAAACCAACCCATTTTCTTTAAAATCTGTTCTCGTTTCAGAGAGTCATTGTCTAAAAACTTTTAACCGATAAGTGGTAGAGTAAAGAATCAGATTTTGATTCATAGTATTTTGAAGTTATTTGGTCTTTTCAGTCTTAGCCTTCAAGACTTGTTTCAATTGTTGGTCGTTCTTTCCATCCAACGAATTGAAGAACAGAAATGTGGCCTTTGTCTAAAAGGTAGACACTTCTAACCCTCGTAGTTCCTAGTTTTTTTTGGTTGTCTCAAGCCATTCTTTCGGCCATTGTAAGCCAACCTTTAAGTCTCTAAGACTTCTCAAAGCCGTGGGTAGTAAAAGAACGAATCTGTTTTCAATTAGTAGCCATTGCCTTCGGACCTTCTTAAGTTGTTGGTCCTTATCCTTGGACATGTTTCTGGATGGCATGGATGGAGCAGATTCTGGCAAGTCATGCGTAGTAACGTAACTCGTGATTGGTAAAATAAAGATTCTGTTTTCGTTTCAGTCTTTGTCTAGTGACTTTTTTAATTCCTGGTCGTTATTTCCATCCAGTTACTCAAAAACCAACCAACTGTTTTATGGTATCAGACTTTTCTAAGTCATAAGTGGCATTATAGGAACCCGTTTTCAACCTGTTTTCGTTTTAGTCTCTTTGCATAAAAGACTTATTTCTATTGTTGGTCGCCTTTCCATCCAACGAATTGAAAAACGGACATGTAGCCTTTTTCAAGCCAACCCTTAAGACTTCGCAAAGCCACTGGTTGTTTTTTATTCCATCCAACAAGTTTTTTTTCCCTTAAGTTTTAAAACAACCTGTCTCGGTCTTAAAGATCTTTTTCAGCCATTGGTCATTCTATCCATCCAACAAACTGAAACAGTTCTCGGTTCATAGCCTCTCTAAGAACTTTTTCTCAGTAGCAGCTGGTCGTTTTCTTATTTCCATCCAGCATGTCTTACACCGACCTTTTTGTCTTTGCAAAAAACATTTTCTTAGCAGCCGCTGGTCGTTTTCTTATTTCCATCCAACATGTCTTAAACGGACCTTTTATTTGTGTCGAAGGGCTTTTTCTAAGCACCCGCTGGCCGTTTTTCTCCATCAAGCAAGTCCTTTTAACCGACGTGTAGCCTTTTTCAAGCCAACCCTCAAGTCTTTCTCTTAAGACTTTTGAAAGCCATTGGTCGTTTTTCTTTACATCCAACAAGTCTTTTTTCCTTGAGTCTTAAAAGAACCTTTTTCATTTCAGCCATTGGTCTTTCTATCCATCCAACAAGCTGAAATAGTTCTCGGTTCATAGCCTTTGTTCAAGGACTTTTTCTAAGCAGCCGTTGGTCGTTATTATCCATCCAGCATGTCTTACACCGACCTTTTATCTTAAAAGACTTCATTTAAGCTAATTTTCTTCCATCCGACAAGTCTTTTTTCTACTGTTGGTCGTTTTCTCCATCCAACAAGCCAGAAACAAACCCATAGCCTTTGTATTAAAACTTTTCTAAGCCATGAGTCGTAAAATATATAATCTGTTTTCATTTTAGTCTTTGTCTTAAGACTTATTCCAACTGTTGGTCGTTTTTTCCATCCAACGAATTGAGAAACAGACACGTTGCCTTTGTCTAGAATCTAGACACTTGTAAGCCACGTGGTTACCATAGAGAAACTATTCTCGTTTTCATGTTTATTTCTAACCATTGGTCGTTATATCCATCCAACAAATTGAAAGCTAACCCATACTCTTTGTTCTAAGACTTCTCTAAGTCGTTGGCAGGTTTCTTTTCCATCCATCAAGTAAAAGACTTTTCTCAGCTGTTTGTTTGTCATTGTATCCATCCAACAAACTGAAAGTCAACCCTCTCTTTTTCTAATTTTAAGTCTTGTGGTTATCCAACAAATCAGTTCTCGGTTCATAGCCCTTGCCTTGATGACTTCTTTAAACCATTTGGTCATTGTTTCCCATCCAAATGGTTCTCGGTTCACAGCATTTGTCTAAGGACTTTTTCAATTCAGCATGTCACAGATTCTTTACTACTGATATTTCAATTCGTAAGACTTTTTTAAGCCATCAGTCGTTAAGACTTTTTCTATACTCGTCTTAAGACTTTTCTGCTGGTCGTTTCTTCGATCCAGCATGTCACAGATTCCTTCCTGCTGATATTGAAGTAAGGAGTCTGTTTACAATTCGTAGTCTTGGTCTCAAGACTTTCTTAAGCCATCGGTCATTAAGACTTTTATACTTCTGTCTTAAGAATTTTAAGTCGTGTGATCTTACTTGCCATCCTCTAATGACTTGTTCTTAGCTGCTGGTCGTTTAGTTCCATCCAGCAAGTCTTATAACCTCCCCATTGTCTTTATAGCTGGTCGTTTTTTTTTTTCATCCAGCAAGTCTTTTACCCACCCATGTCTCTCTCTCAAAACTTTTTTAAGTCGTGGGTAGCAAAGTAATGAACCTGTTTTCAATTTAACTCCATTCTATCTAATAATTGAAAGCAGATCAAGCCATGGATAGTAATTGGAAGTCTTTTGTCTTCAGACTTTAAAGCCGTGTGGTCTTATTTTCCATCTCTTAATGGCCTATTCTAAGCTGCTGGTCGTTATTTACATCCAGCTAAATCTTTTAACCGCCCCATTGTGTTTGTCCAAAGACTTTTGTAAGCTGCTGGTCATTTATTTCCATCCAGCAACACCTTTAACCTCTTTTTCTAAAGACTGCTATAAGCCGTGGGTATTAAAGTAATGAATCTGTTTTCAATTGATAGTCTTGGTCGTTAACTCCATTCCATCTAACTAATTGAAAACATATATTGGCAAGCCGTGGGTAGTAATTCGAAGTCTTTTGTGTTTAAGACTTTAAAACCGTGTGGTCTTATTTTCCATCTTCTAATGGTCTGTTCTAAGCCTCTGGTCGTTTATTTCCATCCAGCAAGACTTTTAACCGCCACATAGTCTTTTTCTAAAAATTTCTATAAGCCGTGTGAGTATTGAAGTAATGAATCTGTTTTCAACTCGTAGTCTTTGTCTTAAAAGGGGACTTAGGCAGGGTGATCCACTTTCACCATACCTTTTTATTATATGTACGGAAGCACTAATCGCAAATATAAAGGAAGCCGAGAGATTGAAATTATTGACCGGTCTCAAGGTCGCTAGAGCTAGTCCTCCTGTTTCTCACCTCTTATTTGCGGATGATAGCCTCTTTTTTTGTCAGGCAACCAAGGAAGAATGTCAGGTTATTCTAGGTCTTCTTAAGGAGTATGAGTTAGTTTCTGGACAACAAATAAACTTTGAAAAATCATCACTTCAGTTTGGTCATTTAGTTGACGTGGGGATCAGGGAAGAGATTAAGGCAATTCTTGGTATTTCAAGGTTAGGTGGTATGGGATCTTATCTGGGGATTCCAGAGAGTCTGGGAGGACCAAAAACACAAGTGTTTAGCTTTCTGCAAGACCGAATGCTGTCGCGTGTTAATGGATGGACCCCGAAATTACTATCCAAAGGTGGCAAGGAGGTCATGATCAAGTCGGTCGCCACAGCCTTACCAACACATATTATGTCTTGCTTCAGAGTCCCGAAAAAGGTTACATCCAAACTTATAAGTGCGGTTAGCCAATTTTGGTGGAGCTCGGGTGCATCGTCGAGGGGTATGCACTGGATGTCCTGGGAGAAACTATGTCGGAAAAAGATTGATGGAGGATTGGGTTTTCGTCAACTTCAGGAATTTAACACGGCTCTTCTTGCCAAACAACTCTGGAGGTTAATAGATAAACCTTCTTCACTGTTCGCTAGAGTATTCAAGGGGCGATATTATAGGAAGTCAGATCCCCTGGATCCTATTCGATCTTACTCTCCGTCCTATGGATGGAGGAGTATCATCTCAGCTAGATCTCTGGTTAGAAAAGGACTAATTAAACGGGTTGGTACAGGTTCTTCTATTTCTGTCTGGAATGACCCCTGGATCCCAGCCCTTTGCCCGAGACCAGCTATACCAAAAACTTTTGTTCAGAACCCACAACTTTGTGTGAACCATCTTATCGATGGACGGTCGATGACTTGGAAGGTCAACTTAATCAAGGACCTTGTGTGTACTGCAGATGCAGCTATTATTCTGGGTATTCCAATCAGTAGATTACATCGGTCTGATTCTTACGGGTGGCATTTTACTAAATCTGGTCGATATACTGTTAAGTCAGGGTATAATGTGGAACAGGACTCTCAGGTTGCGACTAGAGGCCCTCCCATGTTTGGACCAGATATAAAACCATTACAAGCCTTTACTTGGATGGTGAAGTGTTCACCAAAATTGAAACACTTTATGTGGCAAGTTGTCTCTGGATGTTTACCGGTCCTTGGTAATCTCAGAACACGGGGGATCCAATGTGATACTCAGTGTGGTCGATGTGGGGTGGAGGTGGAGACAATAAATCATGTTCTCTTTGAGTGTCCTCCCGCTGTGCAGGTTTGGGCTTTATCTCCAGTGCCGTCAAATCCCTCTGTTTTCCCAACGGCTTCAGTATTTACGAATATGGATTATTTATTTTGGAGATTACCTCCGGATGATAGGGGGTGGGTTTACCCATGGCTACTTTGGTATATTGGAAAGGGCGAAATGATAAGTGTTTCAATAATATTGATCGGAGTGCAACTGATATTGTTCAGTTGGCGGAATCGGAAGCTCTAGTGTGGGCGGAGGCACAATTGCTTGAGGTTTCAGAAACTTCAGGAGAGATCTATCGGAATAACACAATCTGTAATCCTGTACAGACTATTCACGGTAGATACTGTCAAGTTGATGGTTCCTGGAAAGCGGGTGATGTTTTTTCTGGACAGGGATGGATCACAGAAGGTGTAGGGAGCGAGTTAATGATGGGTGCCCGGAATGTCAGGGGTAGTCTTTCACCATTACACGCTGAATTTGAGGCACTTATTTGGGCAATGGATTGTATGAGTATTTTACAATTCAAAGAAGTTACTTTTGCATCAGATTGCTTGGAGTTGGTAAAGATGGTATCTGAACCAATGCTATGGCCGGCGTTTGCAGTGCACTTGGCAGAATATCAGAGAGCAAAGAGTGTTTTTGATGCTTTTGCGATCATCCATATTCCTCGATCAACCAATTCAAGAGCGGACAAATTAGCAAGAAGTGCAAGATCTTATCCCTCCTCCATTATCCATGTTGATGTTAATGTTCCGACTTGGCTTGTCGAGTCTTTTTAGTTTCAGTTTCTTTTGCTGTTGACAAAAAAAAAAAAGTCTTTTGTCTTAAGACTTTCTCTGATCGTTAACCCCATTCCAATCAAAGAATTGAAAAAAAATTCTTTCAAGCCGTGGGTAGTAATTCAAAGTCTTTTGTCTTAAGACTTTATAGTCATAATTCTTATTGACCATCTTCTAATGGCATGTTCTAAGACGCTGGTCGTTTATTTCCATCCAGCAAATCGTTTAACCTCCCCATTGTCTTTGTCTAAAGACTTTTGTAAGCTGCTGCTCGTTTATTTCCATCCAATAAGACTTTTAACCGCCCCATTTTCTTTTTCAATAGACTTGTAAGCCGTGGGTTTACTAAGTAATGAATCTATTTTCAATTTGTAGTCTTTGTCTTAAGACTTTCATTGGTCGTTGACTCCATTCCATCCAAAAATTGAAAACAAATTCTTTCAAGCTGTGGGTAGTAATTCAAAGTCTTTTGTCTTAAGAATTTAAAGTCATGTGTCTTATTTACCATCTCCTAATGGCATGTTTAAAGACGCTGGCCGTTTATTTCCATCCAGCAAATCATTTAACCTCCCCATTGTCTTTTTCTATAGACTTGTAAGCCGTGGGTTTACTAAGTAATGAATCTGTTTTCAATTTGTAATCTTTGTCTTAAGACTTTCATTGGTCGTCAACTCCATTCCATCCAAAGAATTGAAAACAAATTCTTTCAAGCCGTGGGTAGTAATTCAAAGTCTTTTGTCTTAAGACTTTAAAGTCATGTGGTCTTATTTTCCTTCTCCTAATGGCCTGTTCTAAGCCACTGGTCATTGATTTCCATCCAATAAATGGTGTAACTTTCCCATTGTCTTTGTCTAAAGACGTTTATAAGCTGCTGGTCGTTGATTTCCATCCAACAAGACTTTTAACCGCCCCATTGTCTTTATCTTAAGACTTCTATAAGCCGTGTGGTAGCAAAGTAATGAATCTGTTTTCAATTCGTAGTCTTTGTCTTAAGACTTTCATTGGTCGTTAACTCTATTCCATCCAAAAAATTGTAAACAAATTCTTTCAGCCGTGGGTATTCCCAGTCTTTTGTCTTAAGACTTAAAAGTCATGTGGTCTTATTTCCCGTCTCCTAATGGCCTGTTCTAAGCCGCTGGTCGTTTATTTCCATCCAGCAGATCGTTTAACCTCCCCATTGTCTTTGTCTAAAGACTTTTGTAAGCTGCTGGTCGTTTATTACCATCCAACAAGACTTTTAACCGCCCCATTGTCTTTATCTTAAGACTTGAGACTTGTAAGCCGTGGGTAGTAAAGTAATGAATTTGCTTTCAATTGTAGTCTTTGTCTTAAGACTTTCATTGGTTGTTAACTCCATTCCATCCAAAGAATTGAAGACAAATTCTTTCAAGCCGTGGGTAGTAATTCAAAGTCTTTTGTCTTAAGACTTTAAAGTCATCTGGTTTTATTTTCCTTCTCCTAATGGTCTGTTCTAAGCCACTGGTCGTTGACTTCCATCCGGTAAATGGTTTAACCTCCCCATTGTCTTTGTCTAAAGACGTTTTTAAGCTGCTGGTCGTTTATTACCATCCAACAAGACTTTTAACCGCCCCATTTTCTTTATCTTAAGGCTTTATAAGCCGTGGGTAGTAAAATAATGAATCTGTTTTCAATTCGTAGTCTTTGTCTTAAGACTTTATTTGATCGTTAACTCCATTCCATCCAAAGAATTGAAAACAGATTCTTTCAAGCCGTGGGTAGTTAAGTCTTTTCTCTAAGACATAGTCTGATTAGCCATCCCCTAACATCCTTCCTTAGACATGCACTACCAACCCATATTGCAAGGGTGATGGTATAAATTTCTTCTAGAGGCAGCAACGGGACAATGTTCCCAAATAAGAATCTGACAGAACACTATTAGATTAGTGTCTGTCTATGATCTTTTTTGGGTTTGAAGGGAAAAAAACAGAAAACATCAAAACAAAAACAATATTTCAAAACAAGATGCCGTAGAACATTAGAAAAATGTCTACCTAATCTCTTGAGTTTAATAAAAACCAACAAAAAAAAAGAAGAAGCAAAAGGCTTTGAAATCTTGTTAAAAGAGAAACTTGGTTGTTGAATAAAGTAAAAGAAAGAGAAAAAATAAATTAAAAGGACTCCTGATTTAAGAATCTCATCACCGAGTGGAGAACTGATCATATGTAACTGTCCTCGTTCGATTCCATCCTCAAAAACAGAAATTCGGAAAAACAGAAAACAAAAACAAAAACGGGAAACACTAAGCAAAGACAAAGAATTTACCTTGGTTTCACGCGATGTCTGTTTGATTTCTAGCTGCGTCTCAAGCTGAAGGATCTTGTTCAAAAGCTCTCTTCTTTCGACCTCTCAAGTTTAAGAAGAGAGAAATTCAAACTCAAGACGTAACTGATATATTTTAGGGTTTAACTTTTTATACAATTTGAGTTGTGTATTAAGAAATATACCTTATGCTCCTCTACATAACGCTCTCGTCAGCCTTTTTCTGATCACGGAAGGGAAATGTTCATAGCATCACTCTGCCAAAACCATGAAAATCTAGTGACTATTATGATACTGACTAACAACGGGTATTACCGCTTTCTTGTCTTCATTAAGCGTTTGTCTCTCCAGTTCAGTTAGTGCTTCAAACTATCTGGACCAAGGCTGCAGTTCACCGCTTAGCCTCTCTTGTTCTGCATCTTCTTTGCCTCTCTTGTGCTGCATCTTCTTCGCTTCGGAGGAGGCAAAACAGAAACAATAATCAGACACAACATAACCATGCTCATGGAAACCCTTGAGAGTTCTTAAGAAACCCAAAAAAAAAAAAAAAACTACAAACATAAGAAGGATGAGACGCAACTTAGAAACTCTAGCATGTTAAGACAATAAGTAACTAGGGCTTGCGAGACATAATACGAGAGAATGAATTTGACAGATTGCGAGGTTCCATCTATGTATGTGTTTGATTCCTGAGAGACATCAAGCTAATGAGGCCATACAACTAGTGCACCCATCAAGCTAAAGAAACATTGGTTTAATGAATATAATGTATTGAGTTGTGACTAATGATCACAAAAAGGGGACTCGAGTTGATTAAAACTTTCAAAATCACCACAAAAATCATACAGACTTACTAACCGAATCTATTGAGTTGTGACTAATGATCCATAAGATATAAACAAGACAATTCCATTGCATTAACAAGACAATTCCATTGCATTAACAATACAATTCCATTGCATTAACAATACAATTCCATTGCATTAACAAGACAAGATACCTGTTACCAGAATAAACCTGCGATATATTTACAAAACACCAACGAAACTGGAAACCCAAATCATAAATAGAGAATTCATCTCGGAAAAGAAACACTAACCAATATAAAGCTGTGAAATTAGGAAAATTGAAAACTTTAAAACAAAATCGCGAAACTTAGGAAACCTAACATAGACAGAGACGTACCTTGGCGACGAGAAACCCAAGTAACCAGGTAGATTTCAGGCAGAATCAAGATCACTACAAGAAGGGAAAAATTGTACGATTATAAACTTGGAAACCCTTGAAACGAAATCGCGATCGAAGATTATACGAAACCTAGAAATCCTCAAACAAATTCACAATATACAGAGATCGAAACAGTTACCAATCTAAAAGTTTAAGCGGATTTATCGCTTCGTCAAATCCTCAAAGAGTCATCGATCGAGTGAATTCTTCAAATAACCAAAAAAGATTAGAGAGATAGAGATAGAGAGAGAGAGAGAGAGATGAAATTTGCGAAGAACTGTGGAGAGACAATAAAATTGAGAGATAATGTGTTTTTTGATGTATGCTTTGCATTTCCTAACGGTTATATTTTAAATTTGAACCGGTCATGCATTCTAGGGAGTCGGGAAACACTTCAACCAAACCGGTCATGCATTCTCGGAAGTCGGGAGACACTTCAACCAAACCGGTCATGCATTCTCGGAAAATACTAAAACCGAACCGATCTTGAATTTCTGACAATGTTACGCGACGTCGTTTACATGTACGTTTAGTTTGGCAATTACCACTGTTTTTCTCCCCAGATCAATGAAACACTTTGACCTTATTGATTAACATATCTTTGTGAGTTATTTCTAGCTTCGTAGTCCTAATGGACCTAATTGATACCTCGGCCTTGATGGGGAGCATCAGTATCTCAATGCTGGTCTAGCAGTCTTACTTGCCTATACCTAGCTTCAGCAAAGTGGTAACTTTGACTTACCCAATCTGAATCAGATGGTAAGCTCCTTTCATATATGAATCTTTTTCATTCTTGTTTTATTTTGCCTATGAATTTCTCAGCCTCTCTCTTTTTCTTCTTCTTTTATTTTGGCAAGACAGCACTGCCTGAGCCGTTTATCAGAGGGTTAGCTACAGCCAGATTGCAAGGACGAGCAAAAGTCATTCCTGGTCCATACATCGAACATGTGGCTCAAGGAAATCTAGTATTTTATCTCGACGGAGCTCACACTCCCGAAAGCATGGAAGCATGTGCAAAATGGTTTTCTCTTGCTGTAGTGGGAGATGAACATTCTGAGAGTTCGGAATCTTTTGTTAAAGGATCCTCTCATGATTGTGAGGAGAGAAAACTTGAGAAATGGTCCGGAGAAACTGCCAACGGGTAGGGATTTTCCTGTTCTTTGCTCATTTTACGCAATTTTCAGAGATTACATGATTGTTCTAACTTTGACCACAAAAAAAAAATACTGACAGAGCATCTGGATGTGTTGCAGATATTACTATTAACTGGTTCATTACAACTTGTGGGTGATGTTCTGAGATTAGTCAGATATTGAGGCAAGAATGACGCTATCCACATCCGGTGCGAGGACTGTATTATCTCGTCAAATACTGTCTTCGTTCGATGCAATCTGAAAAATAAGAGTTTGGAGATGTCTTTCAAGTCTTAAAAAACAGTTTGTATTTCAAATTTCTAGTTTGGCATAAACTGATATTGAAAACTTTCTGTGACAACAACTCGCTATACTGCCAATACAAGAAGAAATCATAAGGGCTTCCATAAACTGATAATTCCAAACCAAAGCTTGTATTTGGAAAATCAGTCAAATATTAACAAAAACCTAAGAAAAATGGATCAATATGAGGAAATTTTTACTTTTGTTAATTAAGAACGAATTTTGGTTCAACAAAGACATTTCTACGATCTGTTTAATTCCATTCCTCTTATATATAACCTACTATTGGAATACATTAGCCTCAAATGGTCGGACTCATATACCTCTCTTTTTTTTGTTTCTCTCTCTAAAGCATTTGACGGAGTTGTTGATCCTCTTTCCGTAACATCTTAATCTCTTTCATGAGCTCTGTTTGGTTCTCCAGAACCGAGTTTAAGGCCTTCGACATCTCCATCTGTTCACCAACACTCATTTTAAAAGAAGAAAAAAAAAACAAGTATTTCGAAGATACTAATAATCAAGGTCTGTTACTAGACACAAACATTACCTCATGCATATGGAATTGTCTCAAGATCTCAATGTGTAGGTTCCTCATATCGTCATGGATTGAGTTCTTGAAAGTATCAAGTGTTCCTTCGAGTGTTCTTTGAAATAGTTGAAGCGTGAAATTGTTACCTCGCTGTGAATCCGTTTCAGATTGCTTCGACTGTTGCAAGTTTCCTCCTCCCTGCTACACAATTCCCAAAATGTCGGTCAAGTTACTGATAACTGAACGAGAGTGATCAAAGAATAATTTTTTTTTTTTGTGAACTTTTGCAGAAATTCTATACATTCATCACCGGAAGAGCTCCCGCATCTGTTGCAGCCGGTTTCTCAGGTTTTTGCAACAGGTTATTTAAAACTTCTTCTCTGGTTTCGGCTCCTGTTTTCTTTAACTTAGGCGAACCAAAAGAGAGAAAGGATCCATCGCTGAAGGAAGAAGTGGTGCTGATTCTCTCAGCATATGTTGAGAACCTACGAGTAAAACTCGGCGATAGCCTCAATGACTCGATGTTCCCCGGAGCTGCGATGCCCTTGGTTAGCAACGGGCTGGATGGGAAACTGTCTGAGGATTTCTCAAATTTTAAAGAGAAGTCTCTGATGCCTGGGAACTCTGAGCTAATGCTAACGTTTGCAAGGCTCGTCTGATTCTGACCAAGCGACAAAGGGAAATCTCTAGAACCAGAAAACATTGATCCAGATGTACTAGCGCTTGAGCTGGAACCCCCGAGACGCAAAGGCGGATTCAGGTGACTGAATCTATCAGAAAACTTGTCATTAACAGCCAAGTGGTTAAACTTCTCACCACCCCAGGCTTCTGGAGGTGTCAGAGCAGAGAATTCGCTTTTTAATGTTGCTGAGGGTATGGTCCCAAAAGGCGAAAGAGCAGCCCTTGTGTCATCCTGTATATGTATACCAAGGGCAGAAGATTAAACACTGTTGAACCAACAGGAGGCCAAGGATTTCAAAGTTTCTGCAAACAAACACGACGAAACTAAATTGATTCTTCCCCTAGCATTCCGCTAAACCATACAATACCTAGAGGCTCAAATAACGTTTTGAATTAGAAAAGAAGAACCAAATCGTTGTGTAAAGATGAAGTAACACAGACCTGTTTAGAAGTAGAACTCAGTTTCCAGTCATTTATTGGGTGTTCTTTGTTTCCGTCATCCCCAAACGGAAATCCTCCTTTGCTCGATGAAGGAAATGTCAAGGAGGAAGTCTTCTTATCAAGAACTAAATGATCCCTTTTCAATCCATCGGTATCAGGCCATTTCTCAACAGATTGTATGCCAACGACTGGAGAAAATATGTCCATATCATCTTTATAACTATCACTGGCACGGTTTGCCTGTAGCCTGATCAGGGGGCCACCAGGCCATAAATGATTTCTAGTCGGTGTTTCTTCTGCTGATGATAGATTTAACGTACTAGTGGCAACTCCATGAGAACCTGGCAACACAGTGGAATGTGAAGCTGAGGGGTCTGGAATGACAATTGAATCATCCACAGTACCACCAAAAAGAGCCATCTCAGACGTGCAGTTTCTTTCATTCACAATAACTGGTTTTGATGTTTGCCAGGATAAACTTGTAACAGCCTGATCAATAAAAGCAGAAGCTTAGTTCGCTTTGCTATCCAAAGTAGAAAGCTTAGAATACATCCTCTAACAAAAAAAGTGTTTTTGCAATTAATAATTGCAAAATGTGGCATCCATGTAACCATAGTAAACCGTAAAGTGCTTAGAGGATTGCACTTAGGTAAAAAAGTATTGACCTCTGAACTGCTGTACGCGTGCAGGACAGTGATAGGTTGCGGCTTTCCACGTACGTCGTAGAATACTATCCTACCGTTACCCGTTCCAGCTGCCAGTATGTGACCATTATCCCCAAATACCAAAGAAGAGAAAGGTGATTCATATAGAATGCAGGACGAAGGTCTTCTGGAACCAGAATCGTAAGTATATAGCTTTTTGTCTAGCCCCACACTAGCAATAATCTGTAAAACCATAGATAAACTCCATAAGAAAGAGCAATGGAGAGGCTTATGTAAGTCGTGGCTTTGTGGTGTTACATGCACATGTACAAGAAAATACAGAGTATAATACGCAAATAAATTGATCTGTCTTCTTCATGTATAAGCAAGTAGACCATTCCTAAGGATTAAATAACCTTGTCATTTGACGGAGAGAAACAAACACCAGCAGTTGGTGCAGAATGCTGCTTCAACCAGGACATCTGTGAAAATGAAATTGCATTGATTGAGAAATGGTTCAGCAGCAAAAACAGATGAGATAAAGCAAATATCATTTCTCTTCTAGCTTTTGTCTTATGCTGAACTGATTCGTATCGTCTCCCGGTATATATAGGGTAAGCAAATTATTCTGAAGATGTAAATATAATGTAGTTTTCTAGGATAAAAGAAGACAGCAATTGTGCCCAATCATGAAGAATAAAGAATCTCTCAGCAGAATTGGTTCCATAACTGGAAAGATTAACTCATTCCAGTTAGCAACAAGAGGGGGGACAATGTTGTAGTATATTATTCCCCACATGGAACGAACACACGGTAAAAGAGCAAACCTTTGGGTTACGACCAGTCGTGTCCCAGAGATGCACAGTCCCATCATCACCTGCAGTAAGTAGAAGGTGTCGACTGAACCTTGAATAATCGAGAACCTTCAATATCTGGTCTTGAACCATCGATCAGAAAGCCAATTAGTTTGATGAACAAAAGCTCTCAAGTATAAATGAAAGCATGGATATACTAACCAAACAACCTGCCCGTTTGGATCTTTGAGTTCAGTAGCTCTTGCTCCAGATACAAGGTTGTGGACAATCAGATCCCCACCAACACTGATAGAAGCCAAATGCTCATCTTTGCAATTGTACATCACACCCGTTATCGTACTTGTATGACCCTTCAGATTTTTGATACAAAGCTTCCTTTGCAGATCCCATATCCTGACGGTTTGACCAGTTCCTCCAGAACATATATACCTAGACCCTTTGTTGCTGAAGCTAATGGCTGATAAACATTCCTGAATTATATAATCGCACAAGCACATAGACATAGATTAACATCGTTTACAATGAAAGGCAACTATTTTAGAGAAAATGCAAAGACTTGAGAAGATGACTATAGGAGTGACTTTCTGCACTAGTTACACTTAGGAAGATAAACGTGACTGTACCACGATGGCATTGAAATGAGTGTTGCAATTGTTGAATAAGAGATGCGTAATTAACAATTGAAAATCAGAATCTCGTGAGCAAAATTAACCTCATTGGTAGCACTGCTGTTTTTCCCAGTAACCGGAACTGTTCCTAAGGTCTTCCCATTTTTCTGCCACAGAGATATCTTCTTATCTTCTCCCACACTCGCTACAACCATATCTGCATCCCAAATAAAAAACGCATCACTTGAGCACACAGGGAGTAAAAATGCATATGTGCAAGCATTAAAGTTGGTACTGGAAAAAACCAATTAGAATCAGAACTTCAACCTCGAGGGAAGTGAAACAGACAGGGAAGCTCAATTTGAGTCAGAAACACACAGGGAATATAGATTCTGCTTCTTCTCAAAGGTTAGATTATAACAGAACCTAAGATCAGTCATGAAGAAGTCGTCACTGTCTCGCTTACAGTCCTAATCTCTCACCAAGCTAGCAAACCAGGGAAAATGGGAGAAATAAAGGATTTGCTTACTCGTATGGTTCCACTTTACGGAATTGACGACAGAGCGAGGCGTCGGAGTGTAGCTCAAAACGCAGGGATCATCACAAGACTCGGCGCCGGCGGAGACGTCGAAGAGTTTGACCGTGTCTCCGCCGCTCGCTGCCAGAAGCCGCCACGAAGGCTCCACCAAGTTTTTCGTAGTCATTGACTTTCTTTGACTTGCGAGTTGCGATCAAAAGAAAATTCAACAATCCTCCTTGAAACCCCAAGGAATCTGAACAATGCGGGAACTCTTCTTCTCCCTTTTCTCCCCGATCAGTGATAAACTGATTAACCAAAGAAAACCGGAAACAACAAATATTGGTTTGGATGTGGTATATAATCGAATTTCGGTTCGGTCTAGTTGGTATGTTATTATTGGGTTGGATTTGACTGAGCGTTGAAAGTGGGAAGAGGAAGAAATCTGAAGTGAAGGTCGCTTCTAAACATGGAAAAGAATAACACCAGTTCAGTTTGATCACTAAAACACAAATTAAGTGTGGCGTTTTCTACATAAATAATAGCTTCTGTAACAAACATAACTAGATCGATCGCACAAAAAAAAGAGATGGACATTTATCCTTTGATCTTTCAATAAAACAAAAACACAAAAATGCAAATGTAAAATTCAGTACGGTGCGAATGAAGAACTAATATTACAGAAAAAGATCTCACATGTGATCTGCATAACTAGTTAACAAGTGTTTTCAGAGTCGGGCGGATCAGCCTTGGACGAAAGAGGAGTCTATGCCGTCTTCTATTACAATCATCCAATGTCTCTAAACAACTCAATGAACATGAAATCTGTCTAAAGCTAGGGCTTCTCAAGTAGACGGAACTTGGACAGCGGTGACCACATTTATCACAAATAGGTCGAGTGCTATTACTGTTCCGGGAAACTTTCACCTCGGATGCGAAGACTACACCTGCGTATCGCCATTGCTTGAACATGAAACCAGGCATCAAATAGACGGAAGGTCCAAACACGCATTGAAGATGGATAGTGATACAACATTCGTTGCATGTGTAGAACCAGTCCCTTGGGTTTACCTTTTTCTCACATACTTCACACCAATACATATCATCCGCTCTTTCACCGTAGCAAATGTATAAAGGATGCTTGTCGTGTTTATAGCTTATTTCATTCGGAATGGTAGCGCATTGATAGCATATAGCAAATTTGCATACACTACACTGTAGGTATGACTGCATACATATCTCCTTACAACCCTTGCAACAAATCTCGTTTTTACCTTTGTAGGATGTGGAGATGAATAGGGGATGCTCGTGACTTTCATGAGTGAAATAATCTGGAACTAAAGTACAACGCACATCGATCTGAAATTCTTTCACGCAATCTGCTTTGGAGCATTTGTACTTGAAACCGCTGAACTTTCTGGAACAAACTGAACAGCCAATCATATTATAGTACTCTTCAGGAGAGTGTTGAGAGGGGTCTAGCACAAGAGGGTGGACGTGCAATGCATGATCCAATTTTCGAGGAAGACCAGCACATACCTCGTGGAGAAAAAAATCACATTGCACGCAGTTGTAGAAATTACGCGAGTTGATAAGAAGAACGCACGCCTGACATTGCTTCTCTCCATCTCTAACACCATCATACTTCTCTAGCTGTAGAAGATGTTCATGAGAGAAATATTTTATCAGATTAGTACCAACCTTTTTGAATGGGATAATATCTTCGCTCTCGTCAGATTCTTCGGGCTCCCATTCGAGCTCTTTCCCATCCCACACGTTCTCATGCGTTGCACATTTTGAATGGACTACGTAAGAGCAACCGTCGTGATTGCAAGAATATTGGCCATACTTAATGTCAACCGTCGTGTAACAGATCCGGCATGGTGAAGTTAGGGGTTCAATGTAAAGAGTATGAGAAAGACGATGATGGTGACGCGTGATCTTGATGACTCGTGGTAAGTCGATGCAACTTTGATGAACCATGTAGTTACATTGAAAACAAGCATAGCTTGGCTCCAACACGTTGACCAACCCACAAGCATCACATGGTGTTAAGAGTGGTCGAGGGTAGAAGACGAGGGGATGATGATGACTCTTTGGCTTTGCGACGGTTGGAAGTGGGATATTTTTTAGCAAGAGAGATCCAAGCAGAAGTTACATATAGAACAGCGATAGAACCAATTTCCTTGTATATCTTTTGAACACCATGTGCATTTATCCACTACGAAATCGGATTGAGACCTTGTAACTTGGACAGATCCAGATTTGTTAGGATCGGATGTGCTGGAACCAGACAAAATAGTGTCCCAAAAGGATTCATCGATATTGCCGTCGGAGATGATCCCACTTTCATAGTTCCGAAAAGTGAAAGTAAGAGGGTGCTGTGGGTGATAAGGGTGTCTTAGCTTCCTCGGAAACTTGTGACAGCCACGGTGGAACTCCACATCGCAGGTGGTGCAGTAGTAATAGATTACACTGCCTGTGACAAAAGATTTCCGTTCACCGCATGAGAAACAACCAGACTTTGTGTTTACACCTTGTTTACGAAGAAGGACGTGAGGGTGAGTTAGATGAGACAAAGGACATATTTGTTTCAGATAAGTTGGAGGAGGAGGTGGAGGAGCTGGAATAGGAGGTGTATGAATGGCTGGAGGAGGAGGTGGGATCGGTCTTTTCCTGTCCATCTTTTTTGTCGATTTGATTATGAGTTATGAACCGTGTGTGTGTTTATAACAATTTATTTTCTCCCATTTCTTGTGGTGTTTAGTGTAAATGCGAGAAAAGGGAAGTTAATAACAAGCATACATCTCCCCATGTTTCCTAATAAAAAATGACCAACTTGCTGTTTGTATTATATAAAAAATGACCCAAATATCTCATAATTTTATCCCAAGACCTGTCTCCAGGCTAATCAACTGGTTTGAAACTTTGAATAACGTAGTTCTATTAGAGCATCATTATAGGAAAGAACAATGAAAAGTTCTTATTTAGTATTTAATTGATTATTTTAGGAGAGAAGGAAGAATAGTGTAAGGAGAGAAGAAAAAAGCATTGAAATAGTGGAAGAAGGGTTTCTTGTAATCCTTAAATAAGATACAATTCTTATTTTTTAGTCCATTTTTCATTTAAATTAATCACTTAATTGCTAAGATATTAGCTAAGATACTACCTATAATGATGGTCTTTAAACTTATTTAATACTAAAATTATTTTATACTTTGGTCATTGTTTATTGTACTTGTAATGAATTCTCATTAACTGTTCCCAGGCTGTGCTCATTCAGGAAAACATATCTTACTACATCTCAAGAACTAATTCCAGGCTGTGCACATTCAATGGTGTTAATTTTTTATATCCATATTTTAAATTATACCATTGAATTCCTCCTGCACAATCCCTAAGTGCACACCAACTTAACAACAAGGCATCCCGAATATATATTCTGCTTCCTCACAACGGTTAAAAAACTATTAAAACCATAAGATCAATCATGAAAGAAGTTCCTTACTGTCACAGGGATCATCGAAAAAAAAATCCACGGAACTCGAGGTAAGATAAAATTCTGGAAACATAAAAAAATTTGGGCTACTACTATACTACAACGACCTGTTTGATTAATTTGGGCTAGATAAATATATAAAAATAAATCCTTAAACTAGATTTTTGCCGTGTTTTGGTTTGTAATAGGCCTGGGCTGCAACAAGTTTACTAATTCACTTGCAAGTAAATCGTGTGAAAGTGTAGAGAAACGTCGAAATAAATCACCAAAGTGTCTGCAAAAACATGAAGTTTGATGAATTTCTTATATGTACAAGACCTTTTCTTCTCGTCTGGAACATTTGTATATAATATATATGATCTCAAATTTTATGGATTTCATCTTGTGTATAGTTTTTTTTTGTTTGCTGTTGTCAACATAGGTCTCGTCTTGTAAACCAACAAGAACACAAATTTAGGGGGAAAAGAACCAGTACAACATTGCTATCATATATGAAGAAAAAGGCGAAAGAATCAAGCTCAGAAATATGAAGAAAAAGATTTTGTATTAGATGCCAGTACAAATATGAAGAGTGTCTAATATACAGATATCCTGCTTGCATCATTTTTGCATCTCCCCCCAAAATTAATATATTCAAATTTACAAAGAGGATAGCATCACTATGATCTACCATATAACACAAACAATAAGGCAATAATACAAGACATACATACTCATTATTTTCATTTCTTTTTTCAAATGTCTTGCTAACATTTAAGCATCATTTTTTATTTTTCTCTAAGAAAAATCCTAAAAAGATGTAAGAGGGACGTAATCTAGATTAACAAACAAAAATAGCAATGGCCAATGGATACATAATATCTATATTTTTTTTCATCGTATACCGAAATTCATGCAAATACCATAAGTTAACGAAAACCAAATAAATCTAATCGAGCCCAAAAAGTTTTAATCCTACCAAAATGTTCTGAACCGAATTAAAAAAAAAAATCAAAAAGAATTTGTAACAGCTAAAGCAATACCAGTGACTACTAGTCTACTAGCCCTAGCGAAGCCCAAACAGTAAATTGGTTATCCTCCACAAAGCCATACCATGCCTGGAATCAACCCAATCAACTCAAACTGGAATCCCCTCCTCTTCTTCCTACTCGACTTCATTACTTCCTTGTCTTGACCCGAAGGTTTGTTTCTGCAAAAAATGCTTATAAACAACCACGTGATAACATATGGACCATCTAATAAAAAATAATATTTAACCAAAACAACAATAATTGTAATATAAATGTCTAATATCACATGTAATAAATGTATGATGTCTACTATAGTCTATATCTTTTGAATGTACGTTTAATCTGTATTATATTTAATGAGATTATATTACATTTTATTAATTTTTTAATGATTCTTTATAAATGGTTTATGTAGATGCTACACCATCAATTTGGTTAGCAGAATTTCTTTAAAGTTCGTTCAGTTGTAATTGTCAACAAAAAAAAAAAAAATACATACTTTAAGATTAGTTATATATAAATGATCTTAAATTAATAAATTATATTCATTTATCTATGGAAAGGCAGTATAGCTGAAGTTTAAAAATGGAAACTTTGTATTGGTATATAACAATTAAGATGTGTCTTATTTTGGGAGTTCAGATCATATCAAACAAAATCAAAGAAAGCAAACATGAGGTGGAGACTAAATAGACAATATATAAGCAATCAAGTTTTCGAGATTCCGAAATGATGAACCTCCAAGCTTAAGGCACTGTTCAGCAGTTTCCTTCATCGGCATGATCCTCTTACGGATCTCTTCTCCTTGTGAGCTCGTCATTAGCGTTCTAACAGCATTTTCGATCTCCAGTCTCTCAATCTTGTTCTCCAAATGCAGACCGATCCTCCAAACATCGCTAATGTACCTTGCGTTCACCCTCTGGTCCCCAAAAGAAGGCTTGCATATCATTGGTACACCTTCACATATGCTCTCAATAGTCGAGTTCCACCCACAATGTGTCAAGAATCCGCCTGTTGCCCTATGAGCTAAGACCTCAATCTGAGGTGCCCATTTCACGATCTTACCCTTACCTTCCAGGCTTTCGATGAAACCTTTAGGTAGAATCTCAATCCATTCCGTGCCGTGGATCGAACCGGGTCTAACCACCCACAGAAAAGGCTGGTTGCTGTTTCTTAGACCCCAAGCGATCTCTAAGAATTCAGATTCATCGATCGAAGCAATGCTTCCAAGACTTACGTAGATTACGGATTTGGGTTCTTGCTTGTCTAACCAGGAGAGACAGGTCATGTCTTGTGTAAGTAAGCTACTCGACGAAGGTGAAACGTGCCTGTGAAAGGGTCCAATACAGAAGAACGGAACCAGAAATTCTTTGAGGGATTGATCAAGCTGTTCTGGTTCAAGATCTTCAATGGCGTTGAATATGATTCCTGAGGATGACTTTAGTGACTTCAGAACACCTGTCTTTAACTTATCCCCTGATCTTGGATCTTCTGTCTGGAACCATGGAAGATCTTTCATTCTAAGATGTGGAAGCTCCGGAACGGGTAAGTCGGCCTGAGACTCTGCCAAGAAGAGAGAAGAAAAGTCAACAAAAATGAGGCAATTAAACTAGAGATAATAAATCTTGATTACGATCCGAATACATACCTTGTAAAGAAAGATACCCTTTCTCTCGTAAAACATGAAACTTTGAGAAAGCGACGAAAGCTGAGAGGTTAACCGTCCGGAGAACCATCCTCGGGATACCGAATTTCTCGGTTAAATCGTCAGTGAAGTACCAAAGAGCATCTACAATCACACAAGCTGCAGTTGGTTCTTCAGACAAAAGCTTCTTTAAGCAATCACCAAAAGGAGCAACGCACTTGGAATTGAGGTCGTGGAGAAGCTCGATGACGTCGGGATTCGAGGCTTCGGATTCAGACAACCCGTCGGGTATGGAAATGAAAGTGAAGTGAGGGAAATTGGAAGAGTTTGGAGAGTTAAACTCAGTGTGGATCACAATGATGGAGAAGCCCCTGTTGAATAGGATGTTGGCAAGCTGAAAATTTGGGTTTAAGTGACCTTGCAAAGGGAAAGTAAAGAGAAAGATCACTGGTTTTGTTTCTCTAGTCTCCATTTTTTTTTTCTTGTTGTTGTTATTGTGTTTCTCTCTGTTTTGCTCTTCTTCACACAGGTTTGAGTCTTGACTATTATAGAGAGGTGCAGGAGCAAGATTGACGAAATCTATAACGTCAGCAAGATACGTCATTAATTATGCTCATTCGATGTACAAGACAAATTTTATGTCTATTTGTTGTTAAATAATGACCAAATGCATGTGGGGTTATCAAATTTCTTCATATTTATTTCCCTAAACAAGTCATGGTTAGTTGGTTACCAATCTTTCATATCAGGTGAAGGTGTTTCGTTTGGTATATTTTTTTTTTCTAAATTTATAAAAAGAAATTATATACAGACTGAGTTGTTGTACCCAACTTTTGCTCAAATTAGGAAAAACCCATATCTTTAATTAAGATAATTTTCAAGAAAAAATAAAGTTTTTTTGTTTTTTTTTTCGTATCTGATTATGTTTCAATTGTGGGGAATGGGGATGGTGGGTAATGAAAAGTTAAAACTCAGATAGTTCAACAACTTCGATCCATTTTTCCAAATCGTTGTTAAGAGGATTTTGGTGTAACTAAACCGGAGCGCATTCTAGTTGACTAGTTGTGGTTTAAAAGTGAATTATGTATACCAAGAGAAAAAAGGTTAAGAAGAATCACGTAATTTGTGTTAAGAAGTTTAGAATCTTTTGATCTTTTGAATCTTAATCTCTAATGATTCACAGTTTGTATGTTAATGACGATGGCTAATAGAACTCAGATTCAAATTGGTATCCCAATATGAGTTCGTTACTTACTCTGTTATACAGTTGTACGCAATGCGAGCTGGATCCGCAATTAGTCAAAAAAGAAAAAAAAACTTGCAAAATGGGTTCGGCCGATCAAAGAAAGATAAAAAGAAGTCAATGAAGAAGTTACAAACAAAATTAAAAAGAAGTCAATGAGATGACAAAGCACTGACTGTCCTTATAACATAACTCCAAAAGTGCTAGACTTTGGCTTTGGCTTATTGTAGTTTTGTGGACACAACTTGCTTTTATACAAATCTTTACTAGACTCAGATTCTCTAACTAGAGCTTATTCAAATAAAATACATTAATATATGTACTGAACTGGTGGTTATATGCGTCCAAAATGAGTTTGAAAGGTGGCAAACGGTCGATATCATCGTCTCGAACTAGTCTTTCTTTTTAGATATATGCGTCCTTCACCATAATTATCTTTTTGGTATGAATGTTAAGATTCACCATAGTTATCTTTCTAATTAGATATTTACTTTTGTTTTTTTTTTGTGAATGGCCGGGTTAGTGCCCCCTTGTTTTATTAAAATAAGAAATCAAACTACAAACGAGTGTTCTTGGCCTCGTAAGACCATCAATGTCCTCTTTCCAAATCGACAAAACATCAATAGGAACAAAATCGAAAAAATGCAGCCCTAGTGGCAAAGAGAAAGCATAGTTAGCTAAACCATCCGCAAGGTGGTTCGCTTCCCTATACACATGCGTAATTCGGACAGTCCAGTCCTTTGAGAGTAAGCCATAGCACAGGCGTGCTAGGAACGACAATGAATGTGTCTCACAAATCCCCTTCTGCAGAAATCCCACGACTAACTCAGAGTCAATCTCAACCTCCAGCTTACGAATTCCTTTCTCCCAAGCCATTAGAAGTCCGTAATAAGCTCCCCAAAGCTCCGCCATCGGGGCAGAGCATCGACCGATATTCAATGCAAAACCTCTCTACCAATTACCACCCTCATCTCTCAGAACACCACCGGCAGAGGCAAACCCCGGATTACCCCGAGAAGCCTCGTCTGTGTTTACCTTGAACCAGCCCATCGAAGGAGAATCCCATCTGATTAATCTTTCCTCACGACTGACCCTCGCTGCCGCTTCGTTACCAAGTCTCTGCGCCTGCTCCACTTCCTTTGCATTATCCTTGATAAACTTCACTCTGTCTCTACAGAGTTTGCTCTCCCCGAAGATATTGCCGCAACGCCACTTCCATGCCCACCAAATACCCATCACAAATGTTGTGGGCCACTGGCTCGTCCCTGAATCTGTGTGTGTACCCAGATTTGAAAAGAGCCATTACATGAGCGGTTGTGAAAAGAAATCAGTTTGTCTATGCACCGGGACTAATCTGGTCTAAATACCCATCATAGCCGGGCAATCTCGGAGAATATGTAAGGTTGATTCTGTACCACTTTTGCAAACTTGGCAAATCGCTGAGTCCGATAGGTGCCTACGATATCTCTCTTCGTTTGTCATCAAAGCACAATTTCCCACCAGCCAAAGAAAAACCTTTGCCCTCTCCGTAGCATTTACCTTCCAAATAGCCTTATAAAATCGCTCCATATTAGGTCTGAATACATTCTCGTGTGTGAGGATGGTATGTGAGGACTTGACTGAAAACTGTCCATTCATTGTACCTTTCCAAGAAGGCCTGTCTTTAGCTCCTGTTACTTTGTCAACAACAAACGCCGGCAACTCAAGTCGCTGATCCTCGGTGATGAAAGGAGTAATGTTTGGCAAATCCCAGCCTACCCCTTCTCGCCAAAGATCACAGACCTTTACAGTCTCGAAACCCGCCGGCAAGTCCCTGATAGCTAACTCCATTAACGGCTGATCATTCAGCCAACTGTCGGACCAAAAATTAATAGTGCGACCATCGCTGATCACCCACTTCAAGCCCATTGGAATGACCTCGCGTATGCCCACACAGACACTCCGCCATGTACTAGACCAGGTACCTTTGTTCACCAGCCAATTTCGGTCTCTGACATCTCCCACTTGATATTTTCCACGAAGAACTCTCGCCCAAAGGCTCGAACGATCGTGCAAAATTCTCCAACCGACTTTCGATATTAAAGCTTTGTTCATATCAGCAGCTTTTCGAATCCCAAGTCCTCCCTCTATCTTAGGTTGACAAATTTTATCCCAGGCAACCAAGTGCTGTTTCTTCTTCTCCACAGTACTTCCCCAGATAAATTTCCTGGAAATTCGGTCCAACTGATTCAACATCTCTGCGGGCAAGCATATTGTACTCATGGTATGCACTGGTATTGAGGAGAGGACTGATTTAGTGAGAGTAATTCTCCCAGCCAAGCTTAACATGCAACTTCTCCAACCCGAGAGACGAGCTGAAACCCTCTGTAGGATCTCACCAAAGGTATCTTTGTTAATTCTTTTTTGAAGGACTGGCATGCCGAGGTATTTTCCCAGGTCTTTAGTAGCATGTATCCCACTTTCCGCACTAATACGCTCACTTAAACCTCGAGAAACGTTATTAGAGAAGAATATTTTAGACTTCTCTAAACTCACCTTTTGCCCGGATGCAAGACAAAACCGTTCCAACACATCTCGAATAACTCGGATTTGACCAACGGAGGCTTCTGCAAATAGAATTAGATCATTAGCAAAACAAATGTGGGAGAGTTTCGGGCCGCCACAGGACAGAGTAATTGGTTTCCAACGTTTATCTGCAATAGCTTCCTCAACCAGATGACAGAGACGCTCCATACACAATACAAACAAATAAGGGGACAGCGGATCTCCCTGACGCAGACCACAGTTCGGGGTAAAACTATTAGTTTTTTCGCCATTCCATAAGATGCTCATAGAAGGGCCTGTCACACACTGCATAATCCAAGAAACCCAGACTTCAGAGAACCCTGCCACACGCAAAGTATCTTCCAAGAAATCCCATCTGATGCGGTCGTAAGCTTTTTCCAGATCAAGTTTTAACAACATCCATCCTCTCTGTCCTTGTTTACGTTTCATTGAGTGCACTGCTTCTTGTATAATGACGATATTATCAGTGCTCAACCTTCCTGGAATAAAGCTCGATTGCGCAGGTCCTATAAGTTTCGTGATGATACCTTTCATTCTGCCAACCATCGTCTTCGTTATGATTTTAAAAAGCACATTGCACAAACTTATAGGACGAAACTGAGTTATTTTGTCTGGGCTTGCAACCTTTGGTATAAGTGTAAGCATGACATCATTTGTTCCCCGAGGCAAGACACCTGTGTTAAAAAAAATCGAACACAAATCGAAGTACAGAGCTGCCTATCTCTTCCCAACAACGCTGATAGAATATGGGTTGATATCCGTCTGGCCCGGGGGCCTTAAACCCACCCATGCTTCTTACTGCTTTCAGTATCTCTTCCTCTAAAAATGGTCGTCCCAACGCTGTCTGATCTAAAGCAGAAAGCCAAAAGAAACCTCTGTTCGGTAGGGCAATCGTTTCCTCTTCAACATCTTCTAACGAGTACAGCCGCTGAAAATAATTAACTGCTAAAGCTTCTAGTTCATCCGTGTTGGATATCCACTTCTCCTCGTTGTCCTTTAACATGTCCACACAGTTTCTTTTTCTTCTTATAACAGTCGTGGTATGAAAGAATTTGGTGTTCTTGTCTCCATAAGAAACCCATTTTTCCCTTGATTTCTGGAACCACAATGTCTCCTCCTGTTCCAGAACTGTATCCAGATCATGGAGAAGTTCCTCTTCTTTTCTCAAGAGCTCCTCGGTTTGATTCTGATCAATCCTACTCTGCACATCAGTTAAATCACGAGTCAGTTTTTCCTTACGCACCTGAATGACTCCAAAAATTTCCTTGTTCCATTTCCGTAAGACAGCCTGAAGCTTCTCAAGAGCTTCCCGAGTGCTTATAGATTGATCCCACGAGGTAGCTAACAACTCCTTAAACCCCTCATGACTTAACCAAGCCGCCTCAAATCGAAACGGTCTTCTTTTTGCATTCCTCTTTATTTTCGGCTTGAGCTGTATATAGAGAGGTGCATGATCTGAGGCAAGGAAAGGAAGGTGCGTCACAGTCGCGTCTTGCCATTTTAGTCGGGAGTGCGCGCAACACAGAACCCGATCTAATCGTTTTGCTACAAAGGTGCTTTCGGTCTTCCCCCTCTTCCATGTATATTGATTTCCACGAAAGCCCATATCAATCAAGCTTAACTCATTAATCCACGTTCCAAACAGTAGAGAATCTTGAGAGAGACACCCGCTACCGCCTGTTCGTTCGTCAAGTCTAACAATCGAATTGAAGTCGCCCCCGATGATAACGGGTCCAACCGCACTTTGCACTACCGCTTTTAGTTTATCCCAAATACTTCTTCTGCGGCTTGTAGTGGGAGCTGCATATACCACAACAATGTTCAGAACCTCTGCATCCTTGATCAATTTAGCATGAATAAACTGATCTGATGACTCAACAATATCTACTTCCTCTGCTTCATCCCGCCAGAGAAGCCATAGACCACCGCTCTGTCCCACTGCGTCCACCTTAAAAGAATTCGAGAAACCCAATCCGCGGCAAATACGACTCGCCCTGTCACCTTCCGCGTGCGTTTCGAAGACAGCTAAAACATCTGATTTAAATTTCTTCAACAGATACCGGATTGAACGTCTGAATTTGGGTTTATTTTCCCCCGGCAGTTCCACATAATGCAATCAATCATTGATCTCTGATACAAAAACTGAACCGCCGGGGAAACTCGTTAATCGCTACGAGTGCCCAAATCCGCCTTCATCGAGGCATTACAATCCACAAACTCCTTATCAGGAGAATTGTCGGCTTCCATCGAGGTATCGCCATCCACAATTTCCTTACCCCGAGAGCTTTCCATAACTGTTATTTGTGGTTGGGCTATGTCAGTGTCTCTTTTCCGGAATAGCTCTCTAGCTAACTCATTATCTCCATTGTCCCTGACAAAAAAACCTCCTGCTCTCCCTAATGTTTGCGATTCCACTTGGAGTCTCTTGCCACAATTCGAGAGTTCCATCTCGTTCTGCGTCGGGCCAAAAACCAGACCCCTCGTTGGTTTGTTGACTTTATTTTGTTTGGGCTTTTGTGGGCCTTTAGATTTTATGGTCATCAGTGCGTCTCTTTTTTGAACTGTCGTCAGATCCTTATTCTTTCCCGCTTCAAAGAAAACCACTTTCCTTTGTGCCACGATTTTCTCTGCTGTATTTCGCAGATTCTGTGGCGCAATATTTTCCTTATCCGCATTAGAGGCAGGCAAATCTTCGTGATTTTCCTCTGGCAAATCTTCGTGATTTTCCTCTGGCAAATCTTCGTGATTTTCCTCTGGCAAATCTTCGTGATTTTCCTCTGTTTCCTTATTTTCAGAGAGACTACCGAATTTGTTGGAAGTGACAATATTCCCCGTATCTTCTTTCCTTCCATTCCTCCGACGAGAATTTTCCAAATTCCCCCTTCCGGCGGTTGCCCCGCGGTCCATCCTGTTACTGGTCTCACCGGTTTTCCTCCATACTTGTCTTACCGAGGTAAAACCTTCGTTTACTGTAACCTGACTGGGTAGCGCTCCGCTTGGAGTAGAGTTCGGAGTCGTGGTAACTAATCGTTCTTGGACCCCTTGTGGACATGTGTGAACCAAGTGCCCGTGAATACCACATTTAGAACAGATAGTAGCGAGGCCTTCGTAGGCTACGAAATATCTCTCACCATTAACCAAGACTGTCCCCTTCAATGGTTTCTTCAAATCTACTTCCACGCAAACCCTTGCAAAGCGAGCCCGCTCAAAATTGAGAGTCGTAGTATCAACTCTGATTGGGTTCCCCAACCCCTTTGCTATACCCATAAGAATCGTTCTGTGATACAGATCACCGGTATATTGGATAGACGAACCCAAACTGGCGTTGTTGAAATCTCATCCCTGAGAGGATCGAAAGCCGGAGACCATGCTTGGACCATAAGATGGCTGCTAAAAGCCCTCCAAGGACCCCCCGTAAGTGCTGTCAAGTATTCCTCTTCCAACTCGAACCTGATCATGAAGAATTGGCGGGGCAGATCCATAATATGCATCGCACCTCGGGGTTTCCACATTTCCTTCAATTTGCGAGTTAAAGTTGAGATTGCAATGTTTTTTCCCAAAACTTTAACAATCATGCACTGTCTCCAAAGACCATTCATTGCATCGAGGACTTCCGCTCCAATCGTAATCACCGGCTCACCTTCCTCACCATTCGGAAACTCCAGAGTCAAACGCTCTTTCACAAACTCCTCACCAATCACATCCTCCGGGATCAGTCTTCCTCCACCAACGTTCTGTGAAACCCTCGCCGCCCATGATATCGAGAAGTCCGGAGGCTCTCCAGGGGGCCTGGTCTTCTCTTTAACATCCACCATCGTTGCATCTTGATCATCAGTTGCCGAAGCCCTAGAGCTCCCTACAGCCGCCATACTAGATATTTACTTTTGTTATCTCTACTATTTTATTTTTAGTCTCTATTTTTTTCTAAATAAATAATTCTCTCTATTTTTTTCGCCATACCTTTTTTTTTCCAACCAAACAGATTTATTGAAAAAGCCCAAAGGCTAAATACAGTGTTTGGAACCCAACATCAAATACATCTTCATAACAATAAGTCCAACCTAGCAAAACTCAATCTATTGATAATGAAAAGCAATAAAAGATGTTACGTGTTGAAACGTGATGATGGAGGGGAAAGATCTCCGTCAAAGAAACACATCACATACGCAACCTTCGCCGGAAAATTCTCCAAAACACCGCCTAATCTCCTTCCACAGCTAAATCAGTACAAATTCAGACCTCAAACCCAAGAGCACGACAACTAAACTCATCACAGCTCTGCTTCCAACCAGAGGAAGCTCCGTTTAAACTAAGATCGCGATAACACAGCGATAACAAGCCGAGAAGATAAGCTTCACGAAGCGAGAAGAGGTAGCCACCGAATTAGACCAAAGAGAATCATCATCTGCAACCGGGATTTGAATGAAAATCTGCAGAAAGAGGAGAAGAAACCGACCATAGTCGGAGATATATACAAAAGCAGAAACTAAAGATAAAATCCGAAATCGGAAGTTAAATCCGGACAAGCCGGAGGTCCGATAACATAAAAACAAAAAACAAAAAACCAACCGGTAGATCAAAACGCCATACATTTATCTTTTCACTTTTAGAACATGTTTAGCGCAGGTCTTTTATTCAGTTTTTAAATATTAAAAAATAAAAGATAATCTAAAAGGATGAGAGAGAAATTGCATACGTCTCCAGGAGTAATAAGAGACAGTTTTATGTTAGTCTCCAATCTGTTCTCCACATGTCTTGTATTAGTGGTCAAATTTATTTTACTAAAATAAATTTTAATTATATAATTATTTTATAATAAAAGTATTACTTAAGAGTCTTTGTTCTGTCCCCAGCGTTAATGATGCTCTTAGGTTTTATTTTTGCTACTGTATATACAATATATATGTGGCACGACAGCATAACATTAGTTTACACGTGGCGACTTGGCAACAAAGAGCAGCAGAGAGAGAGACAAGAAAACGTGAGGAGACAATCTCACCACTTCGGCGCTGGATCAAAATCAAAACTCAATCATCTTCACATCAATCAATCATCAATTCTCCGATTCAGATTCAAATCTTCTGAGAGACAATCTTCACACGGCAAAGCTACAACAATGGCGGCGGAGCCTAACCCTAACAAGTTCCCTGTCCTCTCCTACGTCCTGGCTCGTCTTCCTTCTTTCACCGGCAGATCCTCTTCCCCTTCATCATCCTCATCCTCCGCTCCCGCCTTCGATGTCGAGCAACCACCATCATCGATCGAGATCGTCACCCAGATGCCTCACTTGGCGCAGCCAGGTGTTCTCGCCTCCATGACCAAAGCCATCACTGACGTCGCCGAGACCCGATCTATCCTCCGGACCCTCGGACCCAGACCCGATCACGAGACCGTCGACAAGGCCCGTGCCAAGCTCTCGGAGATCGAGGGGTTCGTATCCGAATCCTTCGAGGACATCGCGCTAAACGACGCGGCGGCCAAGGACGAGAAGAAGAGGCAAGAGATGGATCAGGAGAAGACGTGGTGCGAGTCGATTTTAAAGTTGGACGAGGTTCACGCTTCCTACGAGAAGCTGTTGAAGGAAGCAGAGGAGAGGCTCGTGAAAATTTATGAATCCGCCGAGAAGAATGCGGCGGCCGATGAGGAGACCGTTGCGGCGGTGGAGGTCAATGAGGAGGTTGTTGGTATACTCCAGCACGCCTCGGCTAATCCGGTCGAGCGCGTCGATTTGTCTGGGAGGAAGCTGAGATTGCTCCCTGAAGCCTTTGGCCGGATCCAAGGGTTGCTTGTTCTTGATCTCTCCAACAATCAGCTTGAGGTTACTTCTCATAATCCCTTTATCTCAAGATTTGCCTTTTCAAACACATGTTGATATCAATGATGTCTAGTCTGGTCTGAATGAATTTAAGAGCTTCCGGCATATGTGTGTTTGTTTTGGTTTTGTGTCTGAGATTTTGGCAGTCGATGATTTATATTCTGCTGTGGTGGAAAAAGATTCTACCTATTCATTTGTTCTGCTTCTGCCATCTTTAGTACTCTCCGTCTTCTTCGAGAGTGTAAAACCTGTGTCCGATAAGTTGGCAAGCAAATACTCCATGCTGAAGATCCTTTCTTTGATTGCTTCTGAGTTAGAACCTATGGCTCGAGCTGCACTAGTTTTCTTAAGTTTGTTAGTGATACAATATAAATTCTGCAGAAGCTCAGTTTCTGAGTCTCACTTGTCTAACCTGACGGAGGTTTATGTCCAACAGGCTATTCCTGATTCAATAGCAGGATTGCATGGTCTTGTTGAATTAAATGTCTCCGGGAATCTTCTCGAGACATTACCAGATTCCATCGGTCTACTGTCCAAATTGAAAATTCTGAATGTCTCGACTAACAAGCTCACCGCCTTGCCTGATTCCATCTGCCGTTGTGGGTGCGTAATGATGCATAACTTCACTCTGTCAAGTTTTGATTTTTTTATAATCAATTTTAACCACTTTCTTGCATTAAATTCTCAGGTCGTTGGTTATATTGGACGTGAGCTTCAACCGTCTTACCTACTTGCCAACGAACATTGGGTCGGAGCTAGTGAATCTAGAAAAGCTCCTGATCCAATATAACAAGATCCGTTCGTTCCCGAGCAGTATAGGCGAAATGAGATCTCTAACACACCTCGACGCCCGCTTTAACGAACTGCACGGCCTTCCTGATTCTTTCGTGTTGCTCACAAACCTCGAGTACTTGAACCTAAGCAGTAACTTCAGTGATCTGAACGTTCTCCCTTTTTCATTCGGCGACCTCGTAAGTCTCCAAGAACTCGACTTGAGTAACAACCAAATCCACGCCCTCCCAGACACTTTTGGCACACTCGATCGCCTAGTCGAACTGAATCTGGAGCATAACCCGCTCGTTATCCCACCCAAGGAAGTGGTGAAGGAAGGTGTGGAAGCTGTGAAGATGTATATGGGTAAAAGAAGGATTAGTATGTTGGAAGAAGAAGAGAGGAGGAAAATGGAGGAGGAGATGGAGCAGGCAAACGCCGGGTGGCTCACGCGAACCACATCCAAGCTGAAAACCTATGTCACAGATGTTTCCGAGTATCTCGGATCGGGTTCCCCTCGAGACCCTTACCTTGACCAGAAACTATAAAGGGACTTTTGGCTTGAAGAAGGATCAATTCTAAAGAGGTGGTGTTCTCCTTTTGCCTGGTTTTGATCTCATTTTTTCTCCTCTCATTGAGTATATAACGAACGGCTCTTTGCTTCTTGTCCGTTGTGATTCTTTCTGATGGGTTATGCCTGTCATTTAACTTAGGTTTACCCGTTTTAAAGAAAACTAATGTTTTTGCGGGTTAATAAAAGCTCAAAGGAGTTTAACTCAGTTCTGTGTTTGAGCTTGTATCTATATTCTTTTGGTTGGTTTCCTTGGTTTTAGTGATTGCATGAATCTAAACATCAAACTATAAGTTAAAAGTCTAATGACTCTAATCGTAATATATGAGAAACGTTAAACAATCTACTTATTCCGTTTCTGCCAGTTATGTGCAAAATATGATAGTGAATGCGTCTTGGATCCGTTGATCATCCTGATTTTCCACGTCTTAGCTCCGTTTTCTTGGATATATTTGTCTGATTCTGACCATCTATAGATTAATACTTTGTTTGAAATTTATTTTTTCGTATAATTCTATGTGGTCTTCTCTTCTTGATGGTGGTTATATGGTTTGTAACATTTTTCTTAATTATTTATCTTTTAACCAAAAAAATTAAATTTCCGGAAAAATTAGGTACTTACCCATACACTCCCGTTTTGTGATCTAGTGTTCCCTTATTTAGCCTAGTAGCATTGCGACCAAAGACTCCAAACTATGATTTCAGTTAGATAAGTATTTGGAAGGTGCAATTCCATCCAAATGCGTTAATCCCCCTAAGATGTGTTTTATCAAAATTTCAAGTTATTGACTAGAGAAGATTATAATTTTGCGTCTATATATATAGTGAAATCGCAACTTGACGTATGTATATCCTAACTATTTCAGAACCGGTTCATGAACAAGAGCTTTCCAAGGAGCTCTGGTGGTGGTTTCATTAAAGTCAATAGACCAGATCGTGCCCGAAGCTGGTATTCCACTTCATGGACCTAAAACACGTTTTTCTGATACATTCCAATAGACAAGATGATGCATGACCACAAAGTCGTATAATATTAGCAAAATACTCCTACTTTAATAAAAAACGAATATCTGAATAATTTTAACAAATGTGACAATTATTAGCGAGAACCGAAAAATTGGACATTTCAACTACTTGTCTGTAACTATTGTATTTTGGTTTTGCCTCGTGTTTAGCTATGTAAATACTTGGGATTTTTTTTCACCAAATCAAACCGAAGCGAAAACCGACGTTTTTAGTTTTTTATACATTATACAATACGAAGAAGGGAAGAAGTCAAAACTCGTAAGTCAGACGTTCCTTTCCTTCGTTCATACTTCATACACATAACACTTTGATTATTATTCGAGGAATCAATTAAACAATTAAAAAAAAAAGTATTATGAAAGCATTTATTGAAGAATTAAATTTACGGAAACTGAAATCTGTGAGAGCTTATAAAAATACATAACGCATTAAACTCATGAACTGCAAGGAAAAAAAGAAGAACGAATTAACATTTTTCATTTTAAAAAGAATCGAGAGAGAAAGAGAGAGGAAGAGGCGTTCGTCGTTGCAGCTTTATCCCCAAAAATAAAAAGAAAAAGAAATCTCTCATTGACCTTTGCTGCTTCTTCTTCTCCAATCGCAGTTTCTCTCTTTCAGCATTCTCCTTTGTAGTTTATTTAGCTCCAATCCCGATTCGATCCGTGGTCTGACGCGTCAAAATCTGTGTCCGAAGATCTCCTTCCTTCCAGATCGATTGGGCAATAATCGGAAAACTTCCCACGGGAAATTTTTTGTTTGGTTGTGAAATAGAATCGATCAGATCTTCGGTGGTTGAGAACTCAAAGGATGAAGATGGCGGCGAATGGCCGGTTTTTCACAATAGGGCTGGTGGCGTCGTGGTACTCGTCGAACATCGGAGTGCTGTTGCTGAACAAGTACTTGCTGAGCAACTACGGGTTCAAGTATCCGATCTTCCTGACCATGTGCCACATGACGGCTTGTTCTCTCTTCAGCTACGTGGCTATTGCTTGGATGAAGATGGTCCCGATGCAAACCATCCGATCCCGACTTCAGTTCCTCAAGATCGCAGCTCTTAGCCTCGTTTTCTGCGTGTCGGTCGTCTTCGGCAACATCTCCCTCCGCTTCCTCCCCGTCTCCTTCAACCAAGCCATCGGCGCCACCACCCCCTTCTTCACCGCCGTCTTCGCTTATCTCATCACCTTCAAGAGGGAAGCTTGGCTTACTTACATCACTCTCATCCCCGTCGTCACCGGCGTCGTCATCGCCAGCGGGGTAATTTCCTTTTTTTTCTTCTGATCCAATTCATACCAGCTTCTGTGTGATTATAGCCTCAGGAAATAGAGATATATCTGATTCATTTAACTCACATTTGGATGTTGATAGAAATATTTGTTAACGACATGAGCTTTGTATAATGATGTGCAAAGTTTTTTGTACTTGGAAGAGAGAAGTTGTTCTTATGTGTGTGTGCAGAGTATGCTTACTCTTGGATCTGTTTTCATTTCATTCGGAGCTTCACTATCTGATTTTTTCTTGTCAATTTTTTCATGTATCGGTCAGGGTGAACCAAGTTTCCACCTGTTTGGATTCATTATGTGCATTGCAGCCACAGCTGCGAGAGCGCTCAAATCAGTTCTTCAAGGAATTCTGCTATCTTCGGAAGGGTAAGAGATACTAGTATCATCTTTTGGAGATTCTAATATCAGCTAAAGTTTCATCTTTGATTGCTGCTGAAAGTGTTTTACTGTGGAATTTGTTTGAAGGGAGAAGCTAAACTCCATGAATCTCCTTCTTTACATGGCTCCCATTGCTGTTGTCTTCCTTCTTCCTGCCACCCTTATCATGGAGAAAAACGTTGTTGGCATTACCATTGCACTTGCCAGAGACGATTTTAGAATCGTTTGGTATCTGCTTTTCAATTCCGCCCTCGCTTATTTCGTGAACTTGACCAATTTCTTAGTCACCAAACACACCAGCGCTTTGACTCTTCAGGTAACATTACCATTCTCTTTCTCTACAAGAGTATTTTGTCCAGATTGCCTCAACTCTTATCATCTAAAGCCTTTCTGCGCCTGGCCACCTCTCTTATAACTGAATTGTGAACTTCTCTTTGACAGGTGCTTGGAAACGCCAAAGGTGCAGTAGCAGTGGTGGTTTCCATCCTAATATTTAAGAATCCTGTCTCAGTGACTGGAATGTTAGGTTACTCGCTCACTGTCTGCGGAGTTATCCTCTACAGCGAAGCCAAGAAACGAAGCAAATGAGAAAGAAAATAAACCTTCCTTTTATTTGTTAGGTCCTCAGGTAAAAACAAAGCAAGTTTCTTTTGCTGTGAACAAAAAAACCTTACACCAGCATCTTTGGACCAAAAATCAAATGATGTGCAGAGCAACACCAAAGGATCAGAGTACCAAACGCAATCATTTTCACAAATAAGTGATTGTAATTTTTCTTTTTTTTTTTTTTTTTACCTATCTTCTACAGCTTTTGTCGTAGGTTGTTCTAAGAGTAACTTCGATCTAGCTTCTTTTTTTTTGGTCGATTCTTTACATTTAGTTTTGTGATATCAACATTTACAACACTGATTAAATTAATGGGAAAGACAAGGCTTTTCTTTTACCTGTCTGTGAATCCAACTTATGTTTCGTAGTTCCACTAAATTATCTCAAGTCACACGGTTTGGATCCATATTCAAACCGAGTCGTGACCCATCGGGAAAGCGGCCTATATCTCCGCCTAAACAATTTATGCCGTGCTTTTTTTTACACCTCAGTTTTAGTACAAATTTCAAATTGAATTAAAGTTTCTTTTGTTAACTTCAATCATTTTGCATGTGTACTTAAAATGTAAAAACATGTTCGCAAAATTACTTGTATACGTAATAACAAAAACTCATAGTAATCAACCAAGTTAAAATAATGTCATATTTCAAATCTAGCCCATTTATTTTAGTTATAGATCTAATCAAAAAACTGCAAGGTAATTAAATCAAATTCAAATTGAAGATTTGACCATCTTCTTAGCTAAAACTAAAAACCACATAAAATTAATTGAATTGAAGTTAAAACATGTTGAAGCAAGTATTGGTTGAAACCTGTCAACACAATTAAAAAGGTTTCCGCGATAAAGTGAACCGGCATAACCGGTATAAATGAAATCGGCCTAGTATTCAGAGAAAGCCAGAAAGCTCCGACCCGAGCGGCGCAAACGCCAAAATCAGATAGAGCGAGGAAAAAATTGCGATCTTTATTACTTTCAGCCACACTGTGGTCACCAGATCGCTCTCGCCGCTCAATCTAATTTCCGGTAACGTTTTACAGTGTCGCTTTCTTTCCTTTTTCTTCTTCCTTTGCCCGTTTCTTCTCCATCGTCTTGTTGCGATTAGTGTTTCGTGCGGATACCCAATTTCGCTTTCGATTTTTTTTTCCTCCAAATTTTTTTTTTTTGCTCGAGGCAAATCGCGATCGTGGTGCGATTAGTGTGTGGCAAAATCGTTTTTTTAGTTTGTTATAGGTTAAAAGAGCTCTCGATCTAGTGTCAAGAGCTAACGCTAAAATGCATAATTGTCAGGTCACGAACGAGTACTCTCGATCTAGTCCTTCTCCAGAATCATTGTTATATACTGAAATGGGTTTCTCCTCTCTGTGATTTGTTTTCTGATTATGTTTGTGAAAAAAGTGGCCAAGTGAATTTGTTAGAATCTATGCATTTGCAGTTGATATAAGTCATCTATGTTTCCAAGTAAAGCAATTGCACTTCAATCAGGTTCTTCAGGATTTTACCACATTTGAGACTCATGTTCGCGATTTCTGAAGTGTTACCAATTAGAGCCTAAAAATGTGATCTTTGTTTTTGGAAAGGAACTTATGTTTTGTTTCTTGTCTTTACTTATCCATACGTATACATATAGTAAAGAATTATGAAGCCGAAAGCTGCGTGGGAACCTGAATACCACAGAGTATTCGTGGAGTTATGCGTGGAGCAAAAGCTGCTGGGGAATAAACCTGGAACGCAGCATTTGCTGGAACCTTTTCAACAGCGGACGGGGTCGAGGTTTAACAAGAAGCAGCTTAAGAATCATTGGGACACAATGTGCAAGCAGTGGAAGATATGGCGCAGGCTTGTTCAATGCACTGATATGAAATGGGATCCTGAGTCTAACACTTTCGGCGCCAGTGCTGAAGACTGGGCCAACTATTTGCAGGTACAAAGACATGTTTTTTGTGTGATTTTTTTCGTTGGTGGTTTCTTAAGGCTTATACATAGCATGATTTGGATCTGTCACAGGCGAACCCTGATGCTGGGACGTATCGGTTGAGTCCTCCATTGTTCCTCAAGAAACTAGAGGTTATCTTTGAAGGCAGTAACATAGATGGTGGAGATGATGAAGGTGGTTCTAGCAAATGCAAGAGGAAGCGAAGAAGCAGGTATCATGAAGATGAAGTAGAAGAAGAAGAAGAAGAAGAAGAAGCTTATACTGGAGATGATGATGGTGATATGCAGATGGCGTCTAATTTCTCGACTGATCATGATATGCAGATGGCGTCTAATTTCTCGACTCATCAGTCGAAAGGGTATTGGTCACCGACCACACACGAGTTGTTCCTCGACTTGTTGGTCCAGGAGACTCACAAAGGAAACAGGCCTAACACACATTATCCAAAGGAAAGCTGGAGAATGATGCTTGAGACGATCAATAAAAACAGTGGGAAAAGTTACACAAGATCTCAGCTGAAAAACCACTGGGATTGTACGAGGAAAGCTTGGAAGATTTGGTGTCAAGTTATTGCTGCTCCTGTCATGAAATGGGATCCAAACACTCGTACTTTCGGCGCAACAGAAGAGGACTGGAGAACCTATTTAATGGTAAAGAAAAGAAACGCTAACCAAAGAATCTTTTTATCGTTTGGTAAATTTGTGCAGCTTGGGACAAGATTAGAATCTTTTATCTCTCCTTTTGATGTTGTTGTTGGTTTACAGGAAAACCCTAGAGCTACACAATTCAGAAGGAAACAAGTTCCTTGCGCGGACAAACTAGCAATCATCTTCAAAGGGGTTATTGAACCTGGAAATGCCGATTTCCGTCCTTACCGCAGGAAAGTGCGTGATAATTCCGAATCACCACAGCTACATGACCCAACTCCATTATCAACTCTCTACATAAACGAGCCAGTCACGGGAAGTGAAGATGGAGATGATGAGGATAATGGTGAGGGTGATGATGACGATAATGATGACGACGATGGTGAGCCTTCGCATATTCCGCACCGCAGGAGATTCACCAGTGTTGGTTTTGCGGAGTCTCGGTTACAAGATGTTGAGATCGAAACTCCGGTATGTACACCGTCGGAGGCCAAGAGGATTAGAGAGAGTCCATTGGCGTCGGCCAAGCAATGCGAGTATAGTATTGGTGAATGCATTGAGCGTTTGGACTCCTTGGAAGAGGTTGACCAAGGCAGTGATCTTTACTTGTTTGCGTTGGATTTGTTTCTGAGGAAAGACTACAGAGAGATCTTCTTGCAGCTGAAGAAACCAAGTTTGATTATGTCTTGGTTGCTCAGACTTCAGGCTAGTCGTCCTACCGTTTGATTATGTGTGATTAAGCAAAACTCTTTATTTCTCACTTCAGGGGGGGAAAAAACTCTTTATTTATCTTTCAGTAAAATAGCCTTTTTTTATGCTTGTTGGTAATATATAAAACAGGTTGAGTAACTTGCAGCAAAGTATCTCTTTCAACAGTTTGAGAGATATTAAATTATTAATCTTTATTTCCACATTTTATTAGTTTTTGAGAATCTGACTAATTAATTAGAGTGTTTAAAAGAATGTTCCATAGTGGGTGGGTTGTATAATCTAGGCGAAGAAAACTTTGATGCTAGTTGAAAATCTTACAAGAACTAGTTTTTGTGTCGAGTTCCACAGTGGAAAGCTACTTATGAAGTGACAAAGCTCTAATTAATACTCATGTAACTTGAACCGCAAGAAATTAGATTTGTCTCCATTGCAGATGAGAGGTAAACTTCAAATTTACAGATGTAGCTTTCTCTTCTTTATGTAAATTTGAAGGAAAAAAACTCAATAATGAAACCCAGATAAAGACTTCAAGATCGAATCATTGATCTACACAGCCTTCATTTATAGACTCATCACAGATTCGTCGTCACAACTGCAGTTCCAAGCCAAGGCTGAACGTGTGAGAGAGAGAGAGAAAATGACTTATTCTTGTCCTCGAATTCTTCTTCTTGTGTTTCTCTCTCTGCTATATTTGGCTGAGGCGGCAAACATTCGTCGCTACAAGTTCAATGTAAGTATTACAGATTTTCGAGTCTTCTTGGACGTTAAGTAACCCAACTAGTCTTCATCTTCTCCCTCTATGAGACAGGTAGTTATGAAGAACATGACCAAGCTCTGTTCAGCCAAACCAATAGTTACTATTAACGGGAAGTTCCCTGGACCAACTCTATACGCAAGAGAAGACGATAATGTGATCGTGAACCTCACCAACAACGTCAGCTACAATGTCACTATCCACTGGTAAATACAACTCAAAAAGAGTGAGTGACTCTATGTATTCAACTTGTTTAAACAAAACCTTGACCAAATTGGGGTTTTGCAGGCATGGTGTGAAACAGCTAAGGACAGGATGGTCCGATGGCCCGGCCTATATAACACAATGTCCGGTCCAACCGGGAGGAACGTTTGTCTACAATTTCACGCTAACGGGACAACGAGGAACGCTTCTATGGCATGCTCATATCTCGTGGCTTAGAGCGACGGTCCACGGTGCTATTGTCATTCTTCCGAAACGCGGTGTACATTATCCATTTCCTCGGCCTCATTCCGAGAAAATCATCGTTTTTGGTGAGCTTTATAAAGCTAGTTAGTCACTCACTAGATCATATAATTCATCTCTTCAAGTTGTGTTTAACGGGATGGATATTTCAGGTGAATGGTGGAAATCAGATGTTGAAGATGTGATTAATCAATCCACACAGTCAGGTTTGCCTCCAAATATCTCAGACGCTCACACCATCAACGGACTTACCGGTCCAATCCCCGGTTGCAACAACTCTCATGGTATTACGACTTCGATTTAATTCGGTTTGTTTCTTTTGGTATTCGGTATGAAAAATTAACTGCACCAAATTATCGAATTCTAACTTTATCCTTTTTCACTCGTCTTAAAACTGTTTGATTTTGAATAAAAACAACAGGATTTAAGATAATTAAGTTTTACTCTGTTTAATATGAGTTAAACTCGAATCCGGTTCGATATTAGTTTTGCCTTGTCTGCGATCGCAGGATATACATTACACGTTGAAAGCGGGAAGCATTACCTCTTAAGGATCATCAACGCAGCAGTTAACGACGAGCTTTTCTTCAAGATCGCAGGACACAACTTAACCGTCGTTGAAGTAGACGCATCCTACACTAAACCGTTTAATACCGAGACGCTTTTCTTAGGTCCTGGCCAAACAACAAACGCAATCTTGACCGCTAATCATCCTCAAGGAAACTTCTTAATGACCATTTCGCCCTTCATGGACACCGTTGTTCCCGTTAATAACGCAACCGCCACCGCTTTTTTGCATTACAAAAACACAACGAGAACGAAATCCTTGACCATATCCAAGACTCCTCCAATAAACGCTTCAAACATCGCCCAGAGCTTCTCAGGCTCTCTAAGAAGCCTAAACTCGCGCGATTATCCGACCAACGTTCCTTTAAAGATCGATCACTCGCTGTTTTTCGCTATAGGAGTTGGCGTAAACCCATGTGCCACGTGTATTAACGGAACCAAGACCGTTGCAGACATCAACAACGTTAGCTTTGTGATGCCAGCGATGGCTTTGCTTCAAGCACATTATTTCAACAAAAGCGAAGGCGTTTTCACCGATGATTTTCCGGGAAGACCATTGACGCCGTTTAACTACACCGGCGGTAATAACAGTACTCCGTTGAGTAACCTTCAAACAAAGAACGGAACAAAAGTCTACAGAGTTGAGTTTAACGCAACAGTACAAATTATTATCCAAGGGACAAGTGTTATAGCACCGGAGAGCCACCCTACGCATCTCCATGGATCGAATTTCTTCGTGGTTGGTAAGGGATTGGGGAATTTCGATCCCTTGAAGGATCCTAAGAAGTTTAATCTCGTTGATCCGGTCGAGAGGAACACTGTCAGTGTCCCTACTGCAGGATGGACAGCGATTCGGTTTAAAGCAGACAATCCAGGTAATAAATCTCGTCGTATCTCTGGTTTGGTTATGCCGAATTTGTTTTGGATTTTGAATATGATTTGAATCTGGTTAGGTGTTTGGTTCTTTCATTGTCACCTGGAAGTGCACACTTCATGGGGACTTAAAATGGCGTTTCTTGTGGAAGACGGCAAAGCTTTTGACGAAAAACTTCCACCGCCTCCAAATGATCTTCCCAAATGCTAAAAGAGATCTCCATCTATCTATTTATTGAGCTATGAGAAATATTAAGACGAAAAAGAAGAATTGTTTGGTTGCTTGTGATTCGAGAAAGAGTTGATAACCTGAAAAGTTAGAAGACTTTCTCAGGTCGTATTACATTTTCTCCCTCTCTTTGTTACTGGTATTGTTTCACAAAAATTATTTCTCAGTTTAGAGTTTGCGTTAGTTGTTACACACAAAAAGATAAGAAAACGTTAGTTAAAATCTGATAGTTATTATACTTAGTTCACCATAGTTATTAAACGTTAGTCAATGAATCATTCATGGGGTTCTAAACAAAAAAATTTAATAATTTTTTTTAAGTTGTGAAAGGAAAAAAAATTAAAATCGGTCAATTACATGTCAGCATGTGGCGAATTCGAAGAGATAGGAATTCGAAAACTAGAGTTTTTTAGTGGTGGATTCGTTACTATTTATAAAGCCCACAAATATATTAATAATTTTTTTTTGAAATTTCATGTTGTCACCTGCTCTAATATTACTATGTTAAATAAATTTGTTTCATACCAACCAAATTTGTTCCGTTTCACCGTTTAGATGTTATTGTCGATTCATCTGTAACAATTTCAAAGCGTCATAATATTTTGTCTAAATTAAACTTTGTATTGGTAGACCTATAATATAACAAAAAGCAGGTTGAGTTTCTTGGATTTTTCTGTTTAAGGAAAGTAATTTGTTTCTTTTCTAAACATCAAACAAGTAAAAGAACTTTAACAGGGATCAGAGATAGTGGGATTTAATGAGCTTTAGCTATTAGATTCACACTTTGTGAAAAATATCTTCACCGACATAGATATTAATAAACGCTCATATACATTACATTTAATTGCTAAAGGTCATTAAAATTTAATCAAGATTAGAACTGGATCGAATCTGATCGAACAAAATTAGTTTTCAGCAGAAAAGCTAAAAACATAACAAACTGAACCGATAAAACAGAAATGGCATGGATAATCTTTGTAGTGAAGTGATATATATATTTTAGATCAATCTCTCAAATAGTCAATCAACCTAAACGTGAACTGCCAAAAAAAAAAAAAAAAGAATAATAAGTTCTCCCACCAAATTCAAACTCCAAACTAGTCCAAACCAATAGGTTGACCACAAAAGGTACAAATAAATTCCGCGCCAGGTAGGGGTCGAACCTACGGCCTTCTGCTTAGGAAACAGACGCTCTATCCACTGAGCTACAGGCGCTTTTATGCTTATGAAATAAGTGGATTTCTATAGCGGCATTATACGACAATAAGTCAACTACATAGTCAACCCGTGTGTGGACCAGAAAAAAGACGATGGAATATATTTGTCGTATTATTCGGACTATTTTATCAATAAACTGATTTATGTAAATCAATCATCTTCTCTGACAAAAATGAACCGCAAGAATCCGAGTGGTGCCATTCGCTTTTCTCCAATCCAAATACGCCAAGTTTCACATATAATTAAAAAAGCAAAAAAAAACCTTCTTTTTCTCCTCAGTGCCCCAAAATCAATAGTGACTCTTTCTATAATACTCTTCGTCGTTGTCCTTCACAATCTCTCACAACTGAGTCTGTCTCTGTTCTAATCACAGCTTCATATACGAGGAAATTCTCATCTGGTGGCTTTGCTGTTTATTGTCCTCCTTGGACGACCCACTTTTGCAGATTCTCATAGATTCTTCAAAGCTTGAGTCTTTTTCAGATTCGAGGGTCGGTTTTATATGCTTGAAATCTCTCACCCAAATCAGGTTCTTGATTCCATCAGTATACGATTCTTGATTTACCTTCCCTTTTGTCATTTTTTCCCACTTTGATTTCTAATATATTTATCATTAAATCCTATATATAAAAGCTTCCATCTTTTGCTAATTCAACCACAAATCAATCCTCAAGCTTCCACACACACACACAAAATGGACTTTTTTGAGCTGTGTTTGTAGTCTAAACTTTTTCTTCCTTTTTTTTGTAGCTATGGAGACTCTGCATCCTCTCTCTCACGTGCCTATTTCTGATCACCGGTTCGCTGTTCAAGAGATGATGAGCTTACAAAGCTCAAGCAGCATCTGGACTAAAGAAGAGAACAAGATGTTCGAACGAGCCCTTGCGATATACGCTGAAGACTCTCCCGATCGCTGGTTCAAAATTGCTTCCATGATCCCTGGAAAGACTGTTTTTGATGTTATGAGGCAATACAGTAAGCTCGAAGAAGACGTTTTCGATATCGAAGAAGGACGTGTCCCCATTCCTGGTTACCCTGCAGCTTCTTCTCCCTTCGGGTGTCCCCCAGACACGTGTCGGAAGCGAGCTAATGGAGCCAGAGGATCTGATCACGATCGAAAGAAAGGAGTCCCTTGGACAGAGGAAGAACACAGGTTAAGAGACTCTTTCCCCTATATTTATCTCTTTTTGTGTATGTCACTCTTTCTATATTTCTTATGACGCAAGTCATTCCCCTGCTTTTCTTAGGGTTTTCATTTCTCTGATTTTTTTCTTGTTCTCTGCAGGAGATTCTTGCTAGGGCTCCTCAAGTACGGGAAAGGAGATTGGAGAAACATATCGAGAAACTTCGTGGTGTCGAAGACTCCAACGCAAGTGGCAAGCCATGCCCAAAAGTATTACCAGAGACAACTCTCCGGAGCCAAGGATAAGCGCCGGCCAAGCATCCATGATATCACAACCGTCAATCTACTAAACGACAATCTCAACCGTTCCTTTTCCGATCATAGAGATATCCTCCCGGATTTAGGGTTTGTCGACAAGGATAATGCCGAGGAGGGAGTAATGTTAATGAGTCAGAACCTATCTTCCGCAAACCTGTTTTCTCCATCATTATCTCCCTTCGATGCTGCCATTAACTTTTCTGGAGCAAATGCATTCGGTGCCGGAGCTTAAGGTTACATATAATCACCAAACTCAGAGTTCTAATGAAGTTGAGTTGTGAAACTGTAACTAGCATTACAAGCAAAACCCAAGTTGATATATGTTTTTTGTGTCATAATTTTGTTTTGTTTATGTAACTGTGTATGTGTGTCAGTGTGAGTTTGAGTTTACGAAATCCCTATTAAACAAGAATATCTATGTTTTCTGTTCCATTAATTGTAGTTGTTAAAAGGACTTGTGCGTTATATATGATAACATTTAACCACAACTTCTTTTTTTTTTTTTTTTTTTGGACGAAAAACCACAACTTATTTTATAAAGTTAAATGCAAAGATATCAAGACTAAGGAGATCCAACAAGACCATAGATTCATATGAAGTGGCTAAAGTAAAACTGAATGTCCATACTTGTTTCCGCACGGGCGTACGTAAACATCCGAATATTGTAAATACTCTAATTACAAATTAATTTGGGGAAAAAATAGATGATATGGATGGAAATATTGAGTGAGTGTAGGTGGAAGGTACGAACAATTGATTTGAGTAAAATAAAATAGAGGCTGAGTCTGCTTTCCACTTCTGACCAAAGAATCTCATTCTTCTCATCTATTACACCAACCCCTTTGCCTCCCCACACATATATATTCAACAAATTTAGAATTAAATTAAATGGTGTAATTTGGATACAAATATAAGTTTTCATATTATTGGAAAAAAAAATTGTGTTCTGAACTTTTAGCATTAGCGTAAGAAAATGATTTTCAACAGTTTGAAAAGCTATCTTAAAAAGTAAAAAAAAAAAGAAACTAAAAACGAGTAATTCAACATCTGAAATTTTGTAAAATTATATTTTTATCCAATTCGTTAGAAAAATTATTATGTTTTATAAATTATGGAGAAACCCAATATAAATGAATTAAGAGATTTTTATTCAAAATTTTATTTCTGATTTTGAGAACAAATCTTTAACTACTAGACTTTCAAGAACAACAAAAATAGGAATACAATTTATTTTATGTTAAAGATTTGTTGTCCCAATCAAATCACTAGAGAATAAAACCAAAGACAATCCAAAATAATTAACTTTCTGACCGTATTCAGCAAGCTTATCGTTTCAAATCACGAATAGTATCATGACTTTGTTTATTTTCCTTTTCTAATTTTGTTAAATAGTGAAAACTGAAGATTATAGGAAAATATGCATGTTTGAAATGACTTATTTAATTTCATGCGCGTCTCCTTTTTTGCACGAATGTCATGCGAGTCTATAAACTCCAAAATACTTTATAAGAGTTCTGGTCACGACTCACATAATTATGCAACTTGAAACAACATTGATAATTGATAAATAAATATTTTCAATTATAATAAAATGATGGTTATATAAACTACGTATGAAGAACAATAAATTATAGTGATATGCAGTGGCGGAACCAGCCAGCTCATTTTGATTTTTTTATATGTTATAGGGGTTACATAAGATAACTTTATAAATGTTTCACTAAATTTGTTCAAGTAAAAAAAGAAAAATCATCAGAATTCATGGTCACATGACCCCCTACCGTAACGGTGGATCCGCCCCTGGTGATATGCATTATCTGCATGATAATATATGACCCGTAACTTTTTGTTCCTTTTTAAAATGGAAACTGAGATGATTTGAATGTTGGATAATCATTTTAGAATTATTAGGATTCACCTTCAAAGTTGATCATCAGTTAAGTGATCAATACAACTAAATGAAAAATAAAAGCTAACTAACTCATGCTATACAATAGTTAAAAAGATTGATCATCAAAGTTGAATTATAAATACTTCCGAGGTCTTACTTCTTAAAATGGTCATTCTATAGTATCTAAGAAAATATCATTATGAATGTTTTAAACAAAAAAAACTATTAGATCTTCGGAAATTAATTTAGGTTTTAGATTAAGCTCTCCGATTATATAATTCACATTAAAGAAGTCGAATTGGTTGAATTACATATCTTCTATTTTAGATGAATTCTGATCATCAATTGTGATATGCTATTGCAATTTGCTTGTCCTATTTCGGATAAAGAAAATAAAGTTGTTTTTTGCTCTCGCAACTTTATGGCTTTATTTCTTTTGCCACCCTTTATTATTTTGTCACTTTCGATCTGGTCGCCTCGATGGGATCTACATGCCTTACACTGATGTATACCAATCTGAAAAACGTTCAATGTTCTTACGTCATACATGCATTAATATATACTATAGTAACTATACCGTATACACTATTTTGGCACATGTATATAGAATATGCGTGTGTATATATATCCACTATTTGATGACTAAGATTCGCGATGGCTGATAACTTTGAGAACAACATGAAGAAAACTATCATGTCAAAAAAAATGAAGAAAATTAAAATATGGATTAAAAGTTAAATGGTGGTTTGTTAGAGCTTTGACATAGCACATGTATAGGACAAATTTTAGAGAATTATTTTTTTTTTACTTTTAAATATAACAATCGTGAAAAGATTTCATAAAAAGTTATATTTTTATATATGTCACCAAGTATGAATACACTAGCCCCACTGAAAGAATCCATTTTTATACATGTATTCTTTTTTTTATTATTAAGTAGGGGAAAATATTTATCGCATACATTATTATACCAAGCGTCATCTGCACAAAGGGCCTGCGTGAGTAAAAAAACATCATTATGAACATTGAAACAACTAAATAAGTACGAGAATGGTCGAGAAGCTTTGCGACCTGAGGCTAATCCTAATGATGAGCATACTAAATTGTATGCAAAACAACAAATAATCCTTTTGAATTGTTTAGTTGTTGATATGATATAAATAAGCACAACACTTATCACGAAAAAAGAATGTTTCTATAAAAGTAGGCTTAAAAGCATATTGCGTAACAAAGCACGCTCTTGATTTCATAATTTCATTTCTTTCCCCGCTTATCATCATATCCTTTTCACGAAGCTTGCGTCAGTAGTGAAACTATATTTTTCCTTTAAAATGCATTTTTCCTTATACTTTAGCTTCCTATTTTCATGACAAAAAAATTCTCAATACAAGTGGACAATCTACTTCCTTTCCCCCTCTACTAATGTGGACTATTCACACTTCGTTTTATAAATACTTGTATAACGGGATCTCGTCCGGTGTACACGAATCTAAATAATCTGATTTTCTACACTTTAGTTGCAGTGTTTGTACGACGGTAAGATTATTTCATTTACGGTTTTGTTGGCCAGAAAGAAAGAGAGGTTTTGGGAGTACTAATCTTGGCAACAAGATCAAGTCCACCAGCCGATAACCGGATCTACCACCCCTAAACCAAAACCCACAACTTCACTTTACTCCCTCAACCGAAAACTCTAGTCAGTGCGACTTGTTTCATTGATTAGATACGATTTCTGAAAACTGATTCCGATAAATTTTACAATACTCGGAAGGTGCAGGGCTTCCCTGGAGATGCCAGCACATTGATCTGAAACCTTCTTGTATCATCTTTAAGGAAACTATAGTAAAACATCAAATGGAAAATAAAATAAATAAATTCTTATCATAAGTATTGTATAATTAGCAGTAGAAGACAATATCATCGGAACGAGACCGAACCCGTTCGTCCCCAACCCGACCCTCTTCAGAGGCAGCAAATGACAAGAGTAATATTCAATTAGAAAACCTCCAAAGCTCGACATTAGCCTCTGCCTTTTAACTCCCAGCCGTTGCGGGTATGGCAACAGGTTTTGAGTCCTCTGCTTTTTCATGTTCCTTGTTCAATAGCTGAAACATTGCATCCAAAGATAAACAAAACAAAATGCAAAGAGCAAATTCAATCAATCAATGAAGAGAGAGAGACGATCCTCTAACCTTGTTGTTGATCAAGTCGTGGAGAGCAATTACACTTCGGATGAGCGAAGAAAGGTAGATAACGAGCATCATGTCATTTGTTTTCACTGCACAAAAATGAATCAAGTCAGGCAAAAAAGAACAGAGAGCAAATGATATGAGAAGAGCGAGCAACTTAAAGGTGGAAGAAGCGAACCTGCAAAGGCCTTAACCAACTCATTGACATTCAAGTTTGGAAGAAGGTTGAATACGTCCTACAGATTTTCCGAAGAGTATTTAATGAGCTGAACAATCCTCAATATATAATAGCAGCCAATAGGTACCAGGAGAAAAGAACGATAACGAGTTTGACCAAAGTAATATCTACTAATCAATCAAGGATTTAAAGGTGGGAGTGTTCTAACCTGAAGATGGTATAAGATCTCGTGGTTTAATGGGAGTTTCCCTTCGATTACAAGGTCTAGGTAACTCCGAATCTCCCGAAGTCGTGCATCCAATCCCTTCAGAGCAGTAAGTTTTGCAGTAACCTAAAATACATTTCAAATAATTTTAACTTCCTCCAACATAAAGATGGATGTTCCTCCCATTTTATAATGACAGTTACAATCATGATTGGGAGAAACATTAAGAAGCTTAAGTTTTGTGTGAACGAAGAACCTCAGTTGCCAAGGTACTGATGGTTGTGTCCTTTACATCCCTGAGCAAATGCTCCACACCTGTTCAAGAACCACCAAGCAGGTATTGGACTCCAATGAACTTCCTCAAAAGAGATTGCAGAAAGCCTATCATTTACACAGTAAAACAAGTAAATCAAAGGATTTGTTTTACCCATGTCGACATACCAATTTCCTCCACTTCGTGAGCAGCAATTTCTGTTGGCACGTGTACGAACACTTGCTGGCTCTTCTGGGTAGCATTCTGCGGAGAAAGAAATTCGGATGACAGTTATACATGGACATAACTACAAAAACAGCACAAATTCAGAAAGATAAGAAAGTAAAATCAAGTGTGTTAGACGCAGCTAAACAGTCGAGCAAGTGGTATGGTTATAAAAAAAGGATGGTGTTTTACCTCCTTCACCTCCTCCACCGCATAATATGCTTTTGTGGGGATTCCAAGTTCTTTAGGTTGAACATCAATAATGACCAGCACTGGATTTGGAACATAGCTGCAACACAAGAAACTAAGATTATAAAAATCAAGAGTTAAACAGAAATAAGGAACAGCAAGATATGAGAGATGGATTTCAAATGCTTTTAACAATGTTCGAACATCTATATATAACTTAAACAAAAATAAAGACTGAATAATATTTCCTTAAAACAATGGCCATACCCATTGAACAAAGCGTGAACATCCAAATCATTCTCTCGAAGTTTAGGACCTGTACTGTACCAACCCACAACATGCTCCTTGGCTGAAATCAAATAGTCAAATATGTTAATACAAAACAAGGTGTCCCACAATCATATATACTCTTTTCAGCATTCCTTTTTTTTTCCCGGGAGCCATACCGTTAATTCTCTTGAACATGTGAAACATCGACTCATGGTAGTTGTGATCAAGAAACCAGATGCTTGGGTCTTTGTCATCCTCCTCAAAAGGCACTGTAAACCGAGATACAAAAGGTCAAACAAGTGATGCCTATGTAAGTAAAAACGCCTTTATGAACAAGCTCCAGTGTAGTAATGCACCACTCCAGTTTCTAATGACACTTAAAACCCTCAAAGACTCATCACACCGATATTTAAATTAGGCCCTAAAAAGAACATAACCAAGTTTGACTGAATCCAATACCCTTATGAGGAAGTCACTTTAACATCAGTCGATATCACAGAATCAACTTAAAGTACTCACATTTTGCAACCTAAACGCTAGAAGAAAAGGTCTCTAAATTGCAGAATCTAACCAAACTAACGCATAACCTCACGAGAAAGTGAAGTAATTTTCACATACGAACACTAAACATAGCAAATTCTGAGATAGCAAGAGCTCAACAAAAGTTCGAGATCTGAACTAATAATACCCCAAAGCAGTGAGGTCGAAGAGAACAAGAGAGAGAGAAATATAGTCAGAGCACCTGCGTAGCTGTTGGTGACGTCGACGATACCACGTGAGCTACTTCCGAGCAAAACGCCGACGACGCGCTTGCGCGTGTCCTTGGCTACACGATTGTAATGGTCGACGATACTAAGCAAGACAAGTGGGTGAACGATCACTTTCTCAATTGTCCTCGCTGATATCTGCTGCGTCTTTATTACATCCATTGTTTGTAATATCAAACTAGCTTTGAGAACTGCTCAAATTTTTTATTATTTTGCTCCGGGGAATTATCAAAACTTGAACTTTCCGATTCTGTTTTCTCTCCGACGGAGCTTTGAGTTTGCTTCTTCTCCAGGAAAACTTCTTAAAACGAACTCTCTCTCTCTCTCTCTCTCTCTCTCTCTCTCTCTCTCTCTCTCTCTCTTTTATGAAGCTCGATGGACTTTACCAAATATTGGGCCTTTGTATTTTAAGGCCCAATTATACTTAGGATGCGACCACCCAATAATGTTAATCCATCTCTTCGTTTATTTTTATTGGCCCGGTTTGGTTGTATATGTAAATTGATTTGCTTACCCAAAAACAGTTTTAAGATGATGGTAAACTATAATTTTAATCTTTAAGTCAAAAATTATGTAAAAGCTTCCATGATATTAGTTCTTATAATCTATATATTAGAATAAAGGAAAGTAAGTAGCTGAACCAGCTTGGACTTGTTGTCATAATTCATACACTGGATATATATTGTCGTAATTCAAAATATATATCTTCTTCATCTTTTTTTCCTCGGTCTTTGGAGACAATACTTTAGGTGGTCACTAATTTAAAGAAAGCTTAATCGAAGATCCAACGGCGATGGATGTTCCATCTCAGCTCCACATGATGAATACGAAGACAGCGTGGCGGTGTTGGTCTCTCGTATGTATTCACGGTACTGGTTGTTGCCTCTGCTTCTCATTCTCTCCACTTTGGAGTCTTCGAATGAACTCACCGGAAAGAGTTGTAGTGTCTCTATTACCCTCTCTTCCTCGTCTTCGTTTATTTCAAAAACATCTACAATTAGTACCAACCGTCCTTACAAATTAAATACATTATTATATATCATCAAAAAACAACTAGTCAGACTAACAAATAAATAAATAAAAGCTAGAAAAAAGCATCTAGGTAGAGAAAAATCATAAGATGTGATTGAGATTACCTCTAGTTGATGGCTGATGATGAGAGATATAGTCATTTTCTTGATGATGAGGATGATGATCGAAATCAACGGAGATTTTACGGCGTTTCTGCCTCTCTCTTGCCTTATGGTTTTGGAACCAATAGAAAACGTTCTTACTCTCGATCTTGCCGTAGAAACTGAGCTCAGTAGAAATCTTCTGAATTTGGTCAGTGGTCGGAGTTCTGAGACCGGCTCGGAACAGATCCGTCAAAACCTTCAACTGCTCCACCGTCGGATTCCACCTCCCGCACTTCGTCCCCGTCCCTCCTCCTCCGTTGTTCCCACGTAAGCTACGAACTTTCACGGGGAAAGACATTTTGATCAGATATATTAATGCTCATTCAAGTGTTTACGTTTTAGGGCTTGTTGTACATACTCGTATATAAATGCGGAGATCTAGTAATGGATTACAACTTATCATGGTTTTGGCTCTTTAACAAAAAATATTCAAAAGAGAAATAAATTGATAAATTGTCGGGGGGAGAGGTTTTCGAGTTATGTGTCGTTTTATGATGAGTTGTTTATTACGAAATGCATGCCTTGTTTTTTTTGGGGATTTGGGAGAGACTGATCTTTGCAGATTTGATCGAATTTTTTTTGTCCTGACCTATCTAGGCCTAGATATGTTCCAAGTATATGCATGCCTCTCCCTTTGAACAGATCTGTTTCATGTATATATACACTCATATATACACATATACATATCTCCTATGCCATAATTAAATTTTGTATTGGATGTTCCAAGGATTGGAATAAAACAACGACCTATAATTGCATTCATTCCAGACTATAGGTGCAAATGCGAATTGGTCTTTGGATTTGAGATCAGGCTTAAGACTGGAAAAACATTGTGTTCATAATATTGCTGAATCAACAATTACTAATTAAATAGGAGTAAGATTTAGTCGCTGTCGTTGGTCAGAGGTTGTTGAAGATTTAAAAATAAACAAACAATACACCATGTCGTACGTAAATTGCTATAGTTGATCGCTATTACTGATCAATACCAACAAACATAGACCATTGTGACATATGAATATGATAAAGAATAATCATAACATTAACATGACACTGTGTGAACAGATTGACTCGCAAGTTATTTAACAGTAGTTTTATGTTTTGTTTTCCACAGAAGATGTGACACTTCAATCTCACAAGTTACTTAACGGTAGTTTTGTTTTTTGTTTCACACAAAAGATGTGACACTTGAGGGAGCTTGGTCGGCAAGTGCCAGGGAAAAAATTCGAAATTTTACTTTATATACAAGTAAATATAACTTTACAATATATTTGTTTTGTTATTCATTAAATCTTTTTGTAAGAAAAAAAAAGATATCCTCAAATTCCGTCAGCTAGACTTAGACCTGCTATCAAAATAATTTCTTTTGTACATAAAAAAAGAAAATATGTTTGTCTATCTTAGTAAAAGTTGAATACAAGAAACTTGCATGTTCTAGTTTTTACAAGCAGACTGATAATGATATTCATCTCGTTTAATTCTTCTTAATTTTGACTGCCGCTTATTTATATTCGTGTGTACATTGTGTGTACATTGTGTGTATACAAATTAAAGATCCAAATTAAATGTATGAATGGTGACGAATTAGAGGAGACATGCACGGGACGCTAAGCGAAGAGGTAAATGGTCCAAGGAATAAAATGACAATGTGAATAAAACCAAACATTGTTTTTAGAAACAAAGTACTCTTCACTAAACAACATAACAGTACTTACAAATATCTTTGTCTCTCTCGCATATAAACTGCACAGCACTTAGTTTTATATCTTTTTTTAAAATAGATCAATTCGGTGTCAAAGTCAAAGTTCACGTGGTTTATGCTACTTGGAATCATCCGGACAGTTGATTTGCATATAACTTTTTTAATGAGCATCCTTAATCACTACTATTATAAACAGATTTTTACGATCTGAAATATCGTGTTGTATCAACCACTCGATGGATACGTTCAATTCTTAGGTTCCGGTTTTGTAAAAAAAAAGTAATAGTACAATTTTAATTAATAAATGAAACTCAAGTAAACTGTTTTTAATAGATAACTAGCTTGAATTATTTAAGTTTGGTTTATATAAACTTTGTAATTTAGATTTCTAAGATAAAAAGCAGGCATTCGTTCAATTACTGTATATGGATTGTGTTATATTTACATATCTAATTAATAAAAGTTATAAGTTAATAATGGTATTTTATAATTTAAATAAAAATACAATATTCACTACTACAGTTTGCATAGTTTTTTTTGGTTTTTAAACACAAGTCCGGGTTCCAAGTTTTGGGAACCTCAAAAAGCAACATTGGTTGTTTCTTTAATAAGTTTTTTGTTTGGTAAAAATGTTAAGTTTATTTGTATTAGTACTATTATTAAAACCATTATTGAGAGAGCAACCAATCAACCCGTTTAGTGCAATCCCACCTACGGAAGTTGTTTACCCTTAATGGACAGGAATCTTGATTTAAGTAACTGCTGAGACAACTTCTCGAACAAAATTTCTATTATAGTAGTGAAAAAACAACTACCAAATAATAGTGGAGAAATTAGTTTAAGAAATTAATTTCCTAACTTTAAATATGATTATTTTGATTTGTATTTGCGTTTAAATTTATGATTGTACAAATGCAAACCGAAGGCCGTTCCTTTTTTTAGACTATAGCAATTTTTTGTGGGACATAACTATAGGATAATTTGTCACACAAAATTTAAAATACACAACACGAGACATAATTGGTCACCTGAATGACTCACAATTTCCAAAAGAAAGAAATCTGAATTCGTTCTAACCTGCAAGACAAACTTTAACATAATTGGTTTCCTAAACCATCAACAAATCCACATCTATTTTTGTAAAATTTGTATACAAATACTATTGGAGTTATATCAAATTGTACATCTCTAAAAATCGGCTTGGTTAGTACTATAATTAGTGAAACATGTCTTCTATATGTTTTCAATATTTTATTGGAAAACAGATATCTCACACTCACAGGGCGAGAATTGCGTTCTTATCCGACTCAAAAAAGTTGAAAGCGGTCTCACATTGGAATGCCCACTCACATTCAATTTCCTATGTTGTTCCACGCACAACTACGATAAATATAATAACACTATATTTTAATACTATTTGAATCTAAAACGATTTAGAATAACACTATTTAGTAGTACTAAAGATTGATACAACATAAATTTGGGTATTCTCGGCAAGTGGTGTTTAGGCTCAAAATACTAGGTCAATGTTATCTAACTTCTTTTTTAATAGGTTTCATATTTTTTTCCCATTACTTATCAAAAGTTTCAACTAAAACCAAATCTTAAAAGAAATTAATATGTTAATGCCAAGCGTGTAACTTTCCCTTTTTCTAATTTCTTCTAGAAACTTTGGAATATCACTTTATTAAAAAAAAAAACTTCTGAATATCTTGTAGCAGTGTTGTCTAACAGTATTATTACCTATTGATGGTCATGTTTTTTCGTCGCGTAGACCATAAATATACCAATATTCTGGTTTCAATGGTTATGCAGTTAACATGAAGTTGCAATTAACATGGAAGATTCCAGATTATGAAGAATAAAGTTAATTGGAGAATATTATACGATAAATGTACGTATGTCAATATGTCATAACTAACAAATAGAAAACCTAAACCTTCTTCCTCTTCATAGTTAATATACGTACATTCTAATCTCAATAAAGATGATAATGCTACATTCTCCAAATCATGCCAAGAGAGAGTTACCATTACCAGGAACAATTTACTCAAATGCTTCAAATATCACACAAGAAAAAGTTATATCGCTCGATAAAACTAACCTTACGTACTTGACCTTCTCTGCTTGAGGGAAAAGCATACTCATTACTCAGTAGCAACAGAAATAGCTAAGGCATTCTTGTAGGATAAGAGAGAGCTAGAGGCAAGGAAGTGACCATGGAGATACGGGATACCAGCATCAAACTTTCTCAACGAGGTCATCTTCAGTAAGATTAAGACCTCTGGGATAAAGAGAAACCTCAGAAGACTGAAGACCTGACCTCGTCACCTTGCTTGATGAGCTCCAGAGTACCCCTTTGTTAATCTTGGTTGGGATGTTAATCACCCTTACAAATTTCAAAAACGAATTCATCTCTCGGGAACTACACACGTTCAAAGAGGAGGATCATCTGCGGGCTCTTGTTTACTTCGGTGCAATTGGGCCTTTTATAAAATTGGGCCCAAGTAAGAGAGAACATGCGTGACGTTTTAACTATCAAGGGGAGGACTATCTGTCGGCTAACATTGGCAAAGGAACTTTGTGTCGTTCACGTTGGCAAAACCACAGGGCGTTGACATCTTTCCCACGACTTCCATCTCCTTCGTCGCCGGGAAGAGCCAACCGTGACTCTCCCACCATGTCGTCGAAGAAAGCGAAGACGAGAAACGAGGCGAGTAGCAGCCGTGGTGGAGAGAGTATAGTCGCTGATTGTGGGCGTAATAAATCCACTTGCGGTTACTGTAAATCCCCTTCCGCCTCCAGTTTCTCTCATGGTTCGTTGCCTCTCCCTTTCAGTTTTCCTTCTCCTTTCCAGCTCGTTAGATCGATCTCACATTGGACAAGTCAAATAAAATAGTTGAGAGTTTTAAATTCCCTTATATATCGAATCCTCGTGCATCATTTGATACTTACTTACGATGATGATCTCATCGGAAAAGTTGTGAGATTTGTATGTTTCAAACAATGTTTCTAGCTATGCTCTTGTAAGATCGGAAATGTCCAATGGTTTTTTTCATTGATAACTAAGTGACTTTGTTTCATCTCCAATGCAGGATTATGGACAGAGAGACTCACTGTTCATGATTACCAAGGTCTGTTGCATCCATCTGCTATTCTTCTTCAGATTCGTAGGTTTGATACGTGCAAATACAAATTTTGAAATAAAGTTTTGTATTGTGATGATTTAGCTCTTCTTGACCGTGGATGGAGACGATCTGGCTGCTACCTATACAAACCTGAGATGGCTAAAACATGTTGCCCTTCTTACACTATCCGCTTGCGAGCAACTGATTTCGTTCCCTCTAAAGAGCAGCAGCGAGTGCGTAGAAGACTAGAAAGGTATTGTATTTTAGATGCACGCTTATGAAAGCTCTACGACTATGTCACGAAATCTTTCCGTATGGTTTTGAAACATCTTGTTGAAATTGGGTCAGTTTTTCTCTGTCAAAGTTCAACGAGCTTCGTCAACGCTGTCTCTGGATGTGAAACTTCCCTTCTCTTAATAACTGTTTCTGTGATGCTGTATACAAAGGTTTTTGGATGGCGAACTGGAACTGAAGCCGAGAGAGCGAACAGAAGATCCTGATGTTTCTTTCTCGGGCCAAGTTTCAGAGCCGGTCAGAAAATCACTTGGTTCTGCTAAAAGAGAACAAAGTAATGAAGTTGAACCAATTATGAAAGATCTGTCTGAACAAATTGATAATGCGGTACAGAGATGCATACACAGTGGGGAGTTTCCTTCAAATATTCAGATTCCCAAATCTTCAGTGAAGAAAGTTTTCTCTGCTAAAAGGAAGAAGCTAGCTGAAGGGTCAGAAGAACTCTTGTACACCAGCAACATTGCTTTCCCAATAGTAGCTGCTATTAAACACACACAGACATCTGAGAAAGGCGAGGGAAACAACAACGCAGAAGAAAACAGACTATCAGCAGAGACTGTTTCGGAGAAGTTGTTAAGTGAAATGATTAAGGTGGGAGGATTCCCTGGCTTGTCTGTTAAGGTCTGCAAAGGCCATGTCAACTTCTTTTCGGCTACCCAAGTCACTTCCTCAGAACGAGATGAAGGTGAAAGCCTATCTGCTACAACAACAAAGTCTTCTTCGAACAATCGTCAGGTAAGAAAGAGGAAGCTGGAGATACATTTGAAAAGGTCCAGTTTTGATCCAGAGGAGTATGAGTTATACAAACGGTATCAACTGATAGTTCATAATGATGAGCCGGAAAGCATCTCAGAAGCTTCATACAAAAGGTTTTTGGTTGACACTCCGTTAATTGAAGTTCTCCCTTCACGTGATGGTGATGATGAAAAGGTTCCTCCTTGTGGCTTTGGTTCTTACCATCAACAATACCGAGTTGATGGCCGTCTAATTGCTGTCGGAGTAATCGACATACTTCCGAAATGTTTGTCGAGTAAATACCTATTCTGGGATCCGGATTTCGCATCCTTGTCTCTTGGAAATTACTCTGCCCTGCAAGAAATCGATTGGGTAAAACAGAACCAAGCGCATTGCTCAACTCTTGAGTATTACTATCTTGGTTATTACATACATTCCTGCAACAAGATGAGATATAAAGCAGCCTATCGTCCTTCCGAGCTTCTATGTCCTCTCCGTTACCAGTAAGTTCCCAAAACCACTAAACTAAGACCAGACTCTTGTTACTTAAACGTACTTGTTGTCGCTTGGGAGAGAGATCTAATTGCTGTTCTTTTTAATTTGTTCTCAGATGGGTTCCATTCGAACTAGCTAAGCCTCTACTTGATAAAAAGCCGTATTCTGTCTTGTCAGATTTCACTAAGGCTTCTTTATCACCTTCGCCTCAAGCTTCTGAAACCCTAGTGGAGTCCCCGAGTGAACGTGATGACATGGAACAAAGGGATACAATTGATGATGATAAAGAAATGAACAACTGTGATGAAGACTCAGACTCAGACTCAGACTCAGATTCCGATTCTAGTATAAACGGCAATGATATTACCAATATCCTTATCAGTCTTAATGGACCTAGACTTCGATACAAGGTAATATCAATATCTTTATCACTATTTCACTACTCCGCTCCTGTTTCTTATCAGATCATCAAGTCCGTCCTCAATATTTGTTAAAAAATTTTAAAAAATTGTTTTTGAAGGATTTACCAAGGATCATGAACATGGAATTTCGGAAACAACTGGAATCGATGTTGATCAGTTACCGGAAAGTCGTGGGAGCTGAGCTCTCGGAGAGAATGGTATATGAACTACAGTAACACTAAGCTTGATTCAGATCACTAAATTCCCGTTTGTAACATTAATAGTAACAGTAATAATATATCATTAAATCTCAGTGTTGTCATGTTTCTCCATCTCGTGAGACCAAAAAAGGCGTCATTCTCATTTGAGTTTGAACATTTTCCACAAAAATTTTCCCTTGTAATTTTGTACTATAAATCATATAACTCTACAAAGATTGGTTGAGAATCTTGAGATTCCTCAGATTACGAGTGGAAAATAGAACTGAACTAAATAGAACCAAAGTGATAGAATTCTTACAGGGTGTAATAATGTTTACACCAAAGTGAGTTTGGTAAGTTTTGTCAAGACTTGGAACGAATCCAAACGGCTACACAGGAAGGCACACACCTATTCATGTCGTAAAGAACTTTAGAAACAAACTTAAAGCTTTGACAAATAAGATAACGAGAGATCTGCAATTGTATGTGCTCCACAAGTAGTTGCAACACAAACAATTGAGCTCTGAAGGTGTCCTGATGGAAGATAGATGGTTCACAAGATGAAAAAAAAAAGAGACATTGAAAAGAATGATAGAGAGATGAAAGAGGAGGAGAGAATGTACAAATCAGATATGAATTATTGAGATAGAAGAAGCATCATCATTCATCAGTATCACTTTCTCCGGCTTCAACTTCTTGAGCCACCCAGTAATTGTTCCCATCCGGACCCCAAACCTTGTACCTGCCAAGAATATGAAACAAATACATGATCTCAACTTTGTTAAAACTAAAACAAAACAAAACCAGGGATTAAGAATAATCAGGTACTGACCTCTCGAGAACAGATTTTCCTTCCTTGTACTTTTGGTTCTTCTCGAAAGCAAACTCCTGAACAAAAAAACAAACCAAAGGTTGATACCAAGAAACATGAGAGTAGCAAAGCAAGAGGCATAATAAAGAGAAAGAGAGGAACACTCGATGTTGACTTACGTATCTCCATCCAACATAAGAGCCGCATTTGACGCAGTAAATATCGACGACGGTGTGCATCCCCGTCATCATCATCCTATCTTCCTTCTTCCCAGGATACACATTCGCTCTGTCCACACAAAAACCCACTACTACTAGTAAAAAATGCAACAACTATACCAATCCAGCTTTCGACCATTTAAAAAGATAAGCCAGTTCCAAAGGATGTTCGGCTTTTTCTTCAATCAGGATAGAAAACTTACACCTTACTGAAGAGGTAAGCTTTCCCATGGCGGGATTGAAAAGACTGTAAAACCAAGCAAGCATAGATGTTGTCAGTTGTACCTTCTATACGCAAAGACGTTGCAAAACTTACAATGTGTGAACCATAAGCACTTAAAAAATGAACTAATCGACTCCATTTAGCATCTACAGGCGATCAAACCCAAACATACGACACAGCTTAGGCATCAATTGAAATCGTTTCTTGAGAGCTTTGATCAATAAAGATTCCGGATACCATCAAAAAAGGCAAAAGTCAATAGAATGCAAAGACCAATATGATTCTCAACAATCAATTTAGATCATCTGATTGTGTAATCATCAAAATACAATCGCAGTGAGGAGAAACCCCAGATCAGTGATCTTTGATATGATCAGAGATTAAAATCGCAATCCCCCAGATTAAGAAGATTTCAGCAGCAAAAATCACTGCTAAGTAATAAGAAAAAGAACCTTAAAAATCGAGAAAAAGTTCAGATTCAAGAACCTTAGAGACGACATCATCGCAGAGGGCAATATTAGTCTTGCAGTGCCTACAACTGTACGACTTGCCTTCCAAATTCACCAAGAACAATCTCCCCATCTCTCAAACTCTTTTTTTTTTTTTCTTTCTTCTCTATCTCTCTCGGAATCGATTAAAATCTACTTGTGGTGGTAAAATGGGAGATCATTAAATTTTAATCATGGAACAAGGCGTTAAGATTATCTGCCTGCCGATTTTGGGTTAAAGAAAAATAAAACTATAAAACGGAGAAAATTCAGAGTGTTCTTTACTTTGACGATACTTTTTTTATTATATAAAAAAAACTGTTCACACCTTTTGTAAAAACGTGGACCTGACAAAGTCATGGCCTGGGAATATACGAGAGAACTAATTCTTTTTTATGCGTATTACGAAGAACTCTCTTAATTAGTATACATAGTATTTATAATTGTTGTTTCATATTTGCTTCATGATCGCTTCTTATCCTTTTGATTGTATGTGTATCGTCAAATATCATACACCAGATTTGTCGGGTTATCCAGATTTGTCCGATCTATTATTATTATGTTGTTACTCTTCTCACTTTAAAATTCGTCGACCGTTTTTCGTTTTCCAATTTCCCTTAATAAATTAATAGCTACTCAAGTAACGCAGACCCTCTGGGTCATAAAGAGTCTTTAGCTGAGAGAGTCTCTCCAATCTCCGTCCTAAGAAGCCGCCGCAAAGTTGCTCGGAAACCAGAGAAGCGCCCACGACTGACGCAACTGCAGCTTTCTGGTTAGTCATCTCTCGATCAAATGTGTGTTCTAGGTCTCATCCAGTTTATGCCTAGTTCACGCGTTTATTTTTATTTTTTTAGATAGGCTATTTGGGAATTCACGGTTCTTGTGTAAGCTGCAGGATAGATGTTCGATGGAATGTCTGAATGCATTAAAAGTATTGAACTTGTCGTGAATATAAGAGCAGTTTAGTAACAGCTTATCGATGGTTTGTTTTTGGTTGGGATTCATAGATTTCGAACGTGGAGCGAGGTCCTTGTGTGATTACTTTGATTAGGCTATGGCTGCACCCAACGTTCGTACTAGCAGCTTCTCTCGCAACATATCAATTGCGTCATCGCCTCAAATACCTGGTCTCAAATGCGGTCCTAATGGCACCACTTTCATATCCACCGGGATTCGTGATCTTGACAGTGAGCTTTCTCCTTTTTTATTTACACATTCGAGTCTACGTGAGGCTTAGAGAATTTTGGTTTTTCTTTTTGGTGCTAAAAGGATTGTCTTTTGATTCCAGGGATACTAGGTGGTGGATATCCTTTGGGAAGCTTAGTAATGGTGATGGAAGATCCTGAAGCACCACATCATATGGATCTGCTAAGAACTTTCATGTCTCAGGGGCTTGTTAACAATCAACCACTTCTTTATGCTAGTCCTTCCAAAGATCCGAGAGGATTTCTTGGTACCTTGCCGAATCCTGCATCTTCCAAAGAGGACAAACCTACTTCTCCCGACCCTGATCAGGTGCTTCTTTCTTGTCCGTACCTTCTTTCTATTCGTTTTTTTTACTGGCATGACATGAATAATTAGTTACAAGTTGGGTACTGATTGTCAATGTTGTAGGGAGAGAGCTTGAGGATTGCTTGGCAGTATCGGAAGTATATGGAAAACCAGAAGAATTCTATTGGTAATCTAGTTACGTTCGGCTATATAATCTCATGCTTGTAAAACACGAATAAAATGAGCTACTAGTAAGCTAATACCATTCTGTGGAAAACTTAATCTTTGATATCTTAATCTTTATCAGATGATTACTCCAATGACTATGATATGAGAAAGCCCTTGGAGAGGCAATTTCTTGCCGGACGGCCGATAGATTGTGTCAGTCTGTTAGACTCTTCGGATCTTTCAGTTGCTCAGGAACACTGCGCTACTTTCCTATCAAAATTTCCGAGGTTGATTACTTTTCTCTAGTTTCAAATCCATAAAATTTGCTAGTCCGCTTCCATATCTGTGTCGCAAAATGCGGCCAAGCTCATTTCTTCGACATCTCTTCTTGACTTCCAAATGTGTTACTTTATTGGGTGGGACTTGGTTTGTTTATGTTCCTAAATTTAAGATGACACAGTGTGTTGCCACCTCTTTTTCGAGTTCTTTTATTTTTTTATCTAGATTTGTTAAGAAGCTTATCCTTTTCTCTTAAGAACTTGTGTGATGATTTCCACAGAAACAGCAGCAACATTGCGTCCGTTGGCCGCATCGCAATCCAGTCATTCTGCTCTCCCCTATGTGAGTATTCTGAAAAGGTAAATTAGGTCGAGGAGCTCTCTATAACTTCTAGCCTATCTTCATTCCACAAAGTTTCGGTTTACTTTCTAACCAAAATTTTCTTGACTCTTAAGTCGATGAAAGCTAAAACTTGTAGCTGGCACTATTCAATATCTTCGTGTTGTTTTTTATTGATTGTTTCTGCAGGAATCAGACATGCTTTCGTTCATAAGATTGCTGAAAAGTATGCTGATGGTTTCAAATGCGGTAGCCATTGTTACTTTCCCGCCTTCCATGCTCTCCCCGTCTTCCTCAACAAGACTGCAGCACATGGCGGATACCTTACTCTCTATCAAAGCGATACCAGGTTTGTTCCCCTGTTCTGCTTATTCGTTAGTAGATTATTGTCGTTGTTTCTTACATGTGTCCTCTTCTTTTGTTCTAGATGGTGACAAGGAATTGGAGAAACTTCTCACTGGCTACAAGGACATAAATGGATTCCTCAACATACACAAGGTTGCGCGTATCAACACACAGGTATTTCCTCAATGCAGACATGTTATTACCACAGAACCCGCTAACAATTATGTCAAAAGTCCCTTTTGGGTTCCGCCAAGTCTTGTGTAACTCCAAATCTGTACCCAGCAAGAAGTCCACATATAATCCAAACTTCTCTTTTGATGAAAATGGCATGAAATTGCTTAGAGGCCGTAGAAAAAATGGATTCACTCTGGTCCTAAAACATTGGTTCTGTCTGGAATTATTTAATGTAACAGGTGCCTGTAATTCTTGAGGCAAAGACTTTCTCGATGAGCTTGAAGAAGAGAAGATTCTTGGCTCTAGAGTGTCTGAATCAAGCCCCTGTAGATGGGTCCAGTGGAACATCTTATGGCACGTCCGGGAGCTGCACAGGATCATCCAAATCCGGAGCACTCGATTTTTGAGTCGCGGAGTTAGTTTTTTCTCATCATCTGCTTAGCTCTTTTTATTGTAAACTAGTGAGTTCTCTGATTTCACTTCAGAAACTGGCCATTAGCAGTGTTTGGTCTGAAAAAAACAGTTTCGACATTAGCTAAAGAAGAAGAAAAAGTGTTCTACAATTCGTCTTTGAGTAGCTAAAAATGAAATCTATTTCATTTCACTTGTGTATTAATTAAATGAAACTTTGACCACTAGTAGATGCTAAGTACATCCTTAACGTTCAATAGCATTAATACAAACTTACAGTTTAGCGTGGTAATATAAAGAAGATAAGAGGTGGAGCATTGAATGAAGTGTTTAAAAATATGGTTGATCTATATTTGGTGCTCCTTTACCTACCAACCAACGAATTATCATTCGAATTATTATTGCACATTAATCTCTCTACCCGTACTCTTTATTTTCCACCCTTATTTTTATTGACTTTTCTCTTTTCAATCATATAAAACATATTTCCAAGTATAAACAAATAAAGCTTTCACATCATTTTTCTTTCGTAGCATTTGAATAAATCTATAGCATATACTATATTATATAAGAAAAAACGATATATTTCTATTGAACATCGTAGATCACAAACAAAAAAAAGAGAATGTTTATGGCCTAAATAAGAAACAGATGGTTAAAAATGGAATTAACAGTAAAGGCTTTTGTTTTGTTTGTTTTTTTGTTGTTTCTTTAATTTATTTTTCTGTTATATTTGAAAAATAATAATAATAATAAGATATTCGTGCATTTAATCTCGCACCTTAAAACAAAGAGTGCGCGAGATCGATAGAGAGGGAGAGGGAGAAAGCGAATACAGAGAGATAGATCGCTCAGCTTTGTTTGATCTTTTCTTCTCACCGGCCGGAATCATTTGCGGCGGAGAAAAGAAACGGCGAGTTTCAGCTGTCGTGAGCAGAGGAAGAGACGCGTGATTTGTGTTTTTGCTTTTGGGCGTGAGAGATTAGAGAGACAATGGCTGGACCTTCGCGGCCTCAGATCGTTCTTTTTGGATCCTCCATCGTCCAGATGAGCTTCGGCCATGGAGGTTGGGGCGCCATTCTCTCCGAGGTCTACGCTCGCAAGGTATAATCTCTCGCGCGATCACTCTTTGTAACTTACGGTTTTGTTATTCATCCTTCGTTTGATTAGTAGTAGACTCGCTGGTTTTCACAGGAAATCTTAAGTGGATCGCCTTTTTTCGAATTGTACATATGTTCTTTGAGATTCGTCTTCGTTTTTTTTTTTAAATGTAAGCATTGGTTCTGAGAAAATCATGAGTTCTCTTCAAAGGATTGCAGAAGCTTATGATCTTTCTCCATTTGGATGTTTGTTTCTCTTTCTCTGAAAAGTAATGTCGAAAAATGAAAAGTAAAGCTTTGCCGTGTTGTTGTCGTGGTCTGTGGTGGAATGATATTACAAAAGTTGATGCATTTAATGCAAAACTAAATTTGGTGGAATCGTGGAGAAATTTATTAGTGTGGGCTCTGTGAGCAAAACATGTGACTTTTCTCTTCTGTGAACAACGTGTATAGGCCGACATCATTCTGCGAGGATATTATGGATGGAACTCAACTCGTGCTTTGGAAGTTGTGGACAAAGTGTTCCCCAAGGTACGTCCTTTTTTCTTCTCCTTCTTCTCTCTTGAGATGTGTATAGATTCCTTTAGATCATTAGCTTCTTTATACTAGATTGTGATATAGGATTGTTGACTTAATCTTATTTACCTAGTAAGACTTCTTTCGAAACCTTACTTAATTAATTCAAAAGCTACCATTGCAAACTCTCAAAAGGATTACACAAGTGTCTATTTTAGGTCCACATCCGTGGTTAAGCATATAAGACCTTGCATCTGTTGCCATGATGATGTCTCTTGTATGCTTGGTTCGATTTTTCTTTGATTATAAAAATGGCTTAAATCTCCACATACCTATCATCGGAAAATTGGTAGAATAAGCTAAAGTTTGTAAAGGACTACCAGTGTACAAGGCTTCTGTTTTCTTCCACATAATTGCCTAAAAATGGCAGTCAGAGTATTTAACTTATAACGGATGCAGGATGCTGCAGTACAACCTTCTCTGGTAGTTGTATATTTTGGAGGAAACGACTCAATGGCGCCTCACCCTTCTGGTCTAGGACCTCACGTGCCACTTACTGAATACGTTGATAACATGAAGAAGATCGCTCTTCATCTCCAGGTTACTTCCTTACAAATACTGGTTCTTAATATTTCGTCATGTTTAAATGCCTTTTCAAGTGGTAATTTCTTTCATATGAAGACTTGGACTAAGGCTTATTTTCTTCCATTATGCACTTTGAATCTCTCTTTCTAAATCGTTGCACGCTGCAATTATAATGTCACCTCTTGGTTGTAATCCCCTATGTTCTGTTTCATCAGAGCCTTTCAGACTCAACTCGTATCATATTTCTTAGTTGCCCTCCAGTGGACGAGGCCAAAGTTCGTCAGAACCAAAGGTAACTTTTCTGAATTTCTCCACTATCTTTTCTTGCTCCTTATTTGCTCCCCGACTTACTAATGTTTCCGTGCTTCTTTTTTTTCTCTCACAAGCCCATACTTGAGCGAGGTGATCCGCACAAACGAGCTCTGCAAGACTTATTCAGACGCTTGTGTGGAGCTGTGCCAAGAGCTCGGCTTACAAGTAGTTGACCTCTTCTCTGCTCTTCAGAAGGCAGATGACTGGGAAACCGTCTGCTTCACGTAAGTATTCAGAATCCGGATTGAGCTCTCAAAACGTATAGATCTGGAATAACAACGTTCATCAAAATGTTTAACCATGTTGTGGTTTCTTACAGAGATGGGATTCATTTGTCAGCACAAGGAAGCAAACTGGTGGCTGCAGAGATACTGAGAGTGGTTAAAGAAGCGGAATGGAAACCGTCGCTTCACTGGAAATCGATGCCAACCGAATTCTCTGAGGACTCTCCTTATGATCTTGTTTCAGCAGATGGCAAAAAGACGGTGAACTCTTCGGAATGGACGTATTTCTGGGAAGAACAATGGGATTAAACATTACAACACACCAACAATAGCAAGACCTTTATATAATGTTTTGGTGTTGCCCTGGCTATTTTCGATTATAAAATGTCTTAATGTGCTTTGTTTTAGATTGTGTTTACTAGTTTATCTTCTGAAACGTTATTATTTATAGTGTTTGTTTTGTAATGCTTTACGTTTTATTCGTTCTCTAAGAAGTACTTATAGTGAATCAGAACTCGAAATTTGTGCTTGAGTAGTTTCTTGAATCTTTTTTTTTTTGAAGGAAGTTTCTTGAATCTTACTTTATAGTACTATCTTATAATCTCTTGCTTTGTCTTGTCCACATATCTTAATTTTGACTTCAGAAAAAGTCTTCAAAAGTTGAAAGTTGAATTCATTACATGGTCAAAGGTAGTTTCTAGACTTATGTTGGTTACCTATCTCATCACTAGTATAAAATTTATCTTTATTATAGGAGAAAACTATATAATTGACATAATAGTTTTCTTTGTTTTGGCCACACATACATTACCGTCTAATCACGAGAGCTAATATTTGGTTTAAAATGGGACAATTACTAGTCTCCGTTTCCAAAATATAAAAGTTTTTTTAAATTCTTTTAATAAGATAGATTTTATAAGTTTTCAATGCATTTTTTATTGATTATTAATGATAAATTTTAAACTTTGAAAAAAGTAATTAAATTTATTGAACTAATATTGGTTTAAAGTTATTGGAAATTTTTAATCACAGAAAATAATTTATTTATAATCAATTTTTAATACGTCTTTTTATACATTTAATATGTATAAAAGCCAACTATTATTAGACAGAAATGATACTGATAAAATGGGGAAATATACAGAAAACCAATAAAAAATATAGTTTACAAGAAGAAGACTGGATTAGACTGGGCCTAAACCTAAAAATAGTTGAACATACGGCCCAATAAGGGTCTCCCAAATAAATAGCCTTTACCTAAAGCGACGCATCTTCAATTGCCAAATCTTTTCGCTGACGCAACCAAAGTCCCAAAAAAAAAAAAAAATTAAAAGAAAAAAAAACTTTATTTTTTCATCTCTCTCATTTGTGTTTCTTCTTCTTCCGTCTGCTTCTCCTTCTCTTTCCATCTCCTTCCAAACTCTCTCTCTCTCTATATATCTCCATTTCTCTCTCCATGTCCGAACGCATCGGGTCTCAGAAACCACTGATGCCGACCTCGATCTCTCTCCACTAGCGACTGATCTATACGTTTACACAACACCGTATTGTACGGTCTCAAATAAATACTCGTATTTCTGTACAGCTATGGCCGCCGTTTCCTCTAACCCTCGCACCGTTGAAGAGATCTTCAAGGACTATACCTCTCGTCGCTCCGCTCTTCTTCGTGCTCTAACTAAAGGTCTAAAAACCAAAGCCCTCTGTCTCGAAATTTCCTAGATTTCTTCGTAATGCCTTTGGATTTTCCATAACTTGTTTCTCTTTTTCTCTCCCAGATGTTGATGATTTCTACTCTCAATGCGATCCGGGTATGTCAGCTCTAGCATTCAGCAGAAGAAAAATTTCGCCTTTTTGTAGTTTTGGGAGATTTATGCAGAACAAGATACCTAATTTTTTTTTTTTTTTTTTCACTTTTGTCCTAAGAGATTTGATTCTTCTGGTTGAGCTTTTTGGTTTGTTTTTTTCACAAATTGGCGACTTTTGTTTGTGTAGAAAAGGAGAATTTGTGTTTGTACGGACACCCAAATGAGTCATGGGAAGTGAATCTACCAGCAGAGGAAGTTCCTCCTGAGCTTCCTGAGCCTGCGCTTGGTATCAATTTCGCCAGAGATGGTATGCAGAGGAAAGATTGGCTCTCTCTTGTTGCTGTCCACAGTGATTGTTGGTTGCTCTCTGTTTCTTTCTACTTCGGTGCTCGCCTTAATCGCAACGAGAGGTATCTTTCTCTTTGACCCTAATCTTACAATTTCATTCAGCATTCTCAATCTTTTGAGTTTTGAGGAAGCCAAGTCTTGCACTTTTACTTGGATTATGTTCTTTCTCTTACATGAAACAACCATATTTGTTTTCCTGTTATATTTCTTGGCTCTTTCAGCCCTGACTTGAAGCTGTGTAAGGATCAAATGTATAGTGAAAAAACGCGTAGAAAAATTGGAACTTTTATGGTAATCATTGAGTTCCCTTGGAATGAGATTGTCTTTGATTGCTGGTTTTTTGTCTTTGATGTGTGTGGATCTTTTTTTTTCTCTTAGGCTTTGTTTTCATGTGGCTTGACTCATATCTATCAAGAAGTCTTGATTTTTGCGCTACCTCATTTGTCCAGACTTTTCTCGGCTCTTTCTGGCATCTAGCGATATTGTTATGACAAAACTTGAAATTTTACATTTTCTGGCGGTCATTACTTGATTAATTGCAATCTTATAACATTTTGCAACCGATATTTTGTGGGAGCATGCATGTGACGAGTTTCACTGTTACATCTGGACACTTAGTAACTAGTAAGCCAATGCATTTGGAATCTCAACAACTTTGATATCTGAAAATTGCATACTGACAAAAATGGCTCGTTCATTAGTACTTAACAGTCGCTTTTATTTGTTATTACTTTTTTGTTTTTCTTCAAGAGAGAAGTTGGTTTTGGCATCTGTAGACTTTATGGCTATCGGTTAATGAAGCTAGACTTTGTTGAGCTCACCAGTAGTTTCAATATCCATGAACAGGGCATCTAAAGTGATGGCTTCTCTATCATTTTAGTCCTCTGTCATATTTTAAGTAGACTATTAGAAAGCACGTTGTAGACTTTATTCCCGAGGATGGAGATCTAAACGTACATAGTCATAAATATATGATGCTTGATAAACAGCACATAGATTCACAATTGAAGTACTGGTATGAAGATTCTGGATCTCTTTTAGTTTCCTTCTTCCTTATCAAGTTTGTAGCTACTTCTCTTTAGTCTATTCCAATGTATTGTCCACTCATGTAGTTATATCTCCATAACTCATATTCTCAATTTGCAGGAAGCGGCTATTCAGTCTCATCAACGATCTGCCTACTCTCTTCGATGTAGTGACTGGTAGGAAACCCATCAAAGACAACAAGCCAAGCTCTGATTCTGGAAGCAAATCCAGAAACGGCACTAAGGTACATTAAAAAGAAGGGACCTTCGTTTCCTTTTATTCTTTTTGATTTATAGATTTTCGACTTCCCATTCTTGATAATCGAAAACGGGTTTGTCGCAGAGATCTATAGAAGGGCAGACAAAGAGCTCAACACCCAAAATGATGGAAGAGAGCTACGAGGAGGAAGAAGAAGAAGACGAGCATGGAGACACTCTCTGTGGAAGCTGTGGAGGCAATTACACACAGGATGAGTTCTGGATTTGCTGTGATGTTTGTGAACGTTGGTACCACGGAAAATGCGTGAAGATAACTCCCGCCAAAGCAGACAGCATCAAGCAGTATAAGTGCCCGCCTTGCTGTGCAAAGAAAGGAAGACAGTGATGACGATGAACTGGCGATGATGATCATCTCCGAGAGACTCTGGTTCTCATGTCTTTTAATCGATATATTAATCAACCCTTTTCTTCTTCTCTTTTTTTTTGTTGTTGTTTCTTTAACCTTTTAATTTCAAAGCATACAAAACTCTCTCTTTAGATTCTCCAGAAAGGGATTTCAAGAAGTTGAGAGGGAGTAGCAACTGTTTGAGTATTATTATTCATATAAGAAAACTGGTTTGTTCCATCAAATGTGTCTATGGGATTTGTATATGTAGTCAAATCTTAAGCAATGAACTGTATTTTGTTCTCTACGTTTCTTTTTCGTCTTCTTTTTTTTCGGGTCTTGTTAGGTGTTCTATGTTAAGATTTTGTTTCTCAACCGATTTTAAGAAACTTGTTATCTGAAATTATATGAGATGTCAAAGCGGATTGATTGTAGAGAGCTTTTGTAGGCCAGTGAGATGTGGAAACATCTAGGTTTGTCGTTGGCAACAATCAGAAGAACGGATAAGGACCATCATTTATAGTTATACTGGAACAAATGTGCCAGAAACAAACTTTGATCGAACCCATATTTTCCCAAAGCCCAATGGATACACCGTGTTCGTGGGATTTATTTTACATATGTTAAAGAAAATGTGTCTCTGTCAGAATGATTTTTTACAGAGGTTTGGGGTAGTAAGCACTAGATCGGTAAATCAGAACTGTAAATGACATAAGAGTTAAACGTTTTATGAAAGAATGGTAAGAGAGTGGTACCATAATCAGTTTGTGATTGATAACCTCTCCCTCTTTAAGGGTTTTCACTCACACCCAAAACTACATACTATGTTTAAATCATTCATTATAACATCTTCGATAAAAAAAGAAAAAAAGAACATCTTTTCAACCTATACACTTAATTACAGATTGAATAATTAAAAAAAAATATTAACTAAACTAAAATCATTAACTGAACATTAAAACACTGTTACTGGATTTTAAAGTCAATGTAAATCATCAATCTGATAAACCCCGATATTAGTTTGATTTAATATTAACAGTGACCAAAAAAGAACATTACTCATAAGTCATAAGTCATAACCATGCCTGTATCCAGGAGGAAAGAACATTACTCATAACCATGCCTGTATCCAGGAGGAGATCGCCAGTAAGGGGCTTACCACATCCACACGATACACAAATTTTGGTTCTTGGTCTTGAAGAATTGTGGACGTCCAATCAATTCTTTATATCTTCTTAAAAATTATAATTCCCCAAGTCCCAACTATATACTATAAAGAACTGAACTCGGATCTAACAAGATTTTACAATATGGTCAAAACGAATTATCCGTTATTTATATACACATATTAAAATAATCAGTTTACCATCGACTAGATACTAGATATTTATTGCGCTCACATGTCCGTCATTTGGTATGTAATGCTAATTCTTAAAGAAAAATATTGTCTGGTAGATTAGTTGCTTAATCAATACATGAAAATCCAGTACCAATGAACTCTATTATTGTTGTTAATTACTAATAATAGAAGAAGCATGATTATCGATAAGTATGCTTCAACAATCACGGATCACCATATAGCATCATGTGATAGTGAGGTTTAACGATTATACTAGTTATCTAGTTTCTTATAAAATTTTATGTCAACTCTCAGTCAAGTTTTTCGAATATAACAATACATTTTGTCATTTCGATAAACAATTATTGGCCCATTAAATATAAGTATAACCTCTCGACACTAAATATATGGATTAGGTAATCGTTGTTAAGAGAGAGAGAGACTAATTACAGGTTAGTGATAAACTATATAAAAGTACACTTCATTGAGTTTATAATATAATAGTATTATACAATGGAAAAACTGTAAAATATATATAGAGAAACCACAAATTACTAGTTTTTTTTTTTTTGGTGTGAACCACAAATTACTAGATTGCATCAACGATAAACTGTTTTTATTTTCGGTATTCTATTGATTCATTTTGATATCCTGTATATATCTTCGTCAATCGTTAGTCTTCCACGCAGTATCTTTTTGATATTCCATAACTTCGATATTCTCACCAAATAACCTATTCAAATAATATATTCCTCAGCTTACACATTGCTCAAATAACGATTAATGTACTGCACTAGTAGTTGAGTTGCATGAGCAAGGGAACTTACATTTCGTCTCTCTACCGGACACCTTGTGAAGTATATCAATTAACGAGGAGATACGTGAGACTCAACGTAAGATTTGCCACGTGGACCTTGAGTTCGAATGAAGAGTCTATATTGATCAAAGGACATGGGCGGATACAAAGGAGGATTAGTAGAGGTGACAAGTTGTTGCAGTGGTTCTATAGGAATATCACTCTTAGGGTTATAGAAGAACGCAAGTGAAACCCTTTCTTTCTGTGAATTCACTATTACTCGATGCTCCGAGCTCTTGTATATCGAGTTGCTTAGTATCTGCCATTTTTACAAAAGATATTTGTTTTCTTAGTATATATGGCCATATCGTATATGAACCGCATTTAGAAGTTTCTTTAGCGTCAAAAAGGAAAAAAGATTGATGCAAAAGATTCTATTGCATAATGAACTTTGCACTTCAACTTCAACAAACGTGAGAGCCATTTGTGAATTTTGAAAAACTACTCGAATAGTTGTTTTTTCGGTTAATGACTATTCAAATAATTACAAGCTGTCACTTATAGATTTGTTCATTTAAAACTATATTATAGTTACTTTAATCTATATATAATTTTTGATTTTTTTTCTTTTAAAAAATTGATTTTTTATGTTAACATTTTTATAAATTTAACTGAAAATTTGCATAAGATTCATTAAATCACTATTATTTTAATTATCAACTTTATCAATGTCACAATCATTTTAATTATTAACTTTTAAAAGCTATGTTTGATGGTCTTATATAAATTGTTTGATGTTATGAAAGTGACATGAGTTATTAATTATAATTTTGTAGAAAACTCTTACGATATATATCTTTTCAAAATTTTAGCATAAAGTTGAAACTGATTGTCATATTAATATCTTTTAAGACATGTCTAAAACGTGGGACTGTAACTGGGATCCTCTTTCACCAACTGCCATATATATATAAGCATAATGTGTTTTCTTTTTTTTCAACATTATATTCAAATTTCGTAGCTGTTTTGGTTTACGAGTATATGTTGTAGTTTGTAAAAAAAATATGGAAATAGACAACGGAAAACAAATCTACAAACAAAAATGAAGAAGAAAACTTAGGCCTTACGCAATAAAAAAGCAAATACGTTAAAAGAAAATTAGGGTTACCTGAATTTGATCGCCGAGATTGACGACAAAAGCATGGGGGAGAGGATTGACGGTGATCCACGTGTCACCGTGACGGACTTGAAGGCCGACGACTTGATCGTCCGGCAAGAGGATGGTAATGCCGCCGGGATCGGAATGAGGGGAGAGGCCGAGGGCAAGCTCCGGTCGAGGGCATTTCGGGTAATAATTAACCCTCATACATGCGCCTACGTCTTCTCCACCAAAAGCTTCTTGAAACTGTTCTTCTTTTAGTCCCAAGTTTGACGATAATACCCTCATAAGTCTCTCGCCTAGCTTCACTAGTTCTTCACCGTACTCATCCATCAACTCTCTATATCCATTATATACACTTTTTAAACATAAAAACAAAACTTCCAACGAGTTTGAACCATCCCAATATCAGTTTAAAAACTTCGCCATAAATGATCCGTTTAAAAGGAAAGCAAAAACCAACTAATAATTATAGTACTTGCTTCAGGTTGTCAAATTTTCATATCAAACAGAAAGTTTGTTGATTATATAAAGCAAAACTCATAAAGAAACAAAAAGAAGATGAGAGGCTTAATTAGTTACCTGATGTTGGAAGGTAAAGAAGGCCATTTGTTGAGATCCTTGAGGACAAGAGGAAGAAAATGGAGAAAGTAATAATCGTTCCAGTCGAGGCTTGCTCCTTTTTCCACACCCAATCTGCTTCCGTATCCTTCATAGGTACTTGGGGAGTTTGAGTAAACTTCTTTGGCCTCGACAGGCAAATTGAAGAAGCTTCTCCAAGCTTCTCTAGCCGCGTCCATCAACTCCGGCCTCACCCCATGGTTGATCACCTGAAAATATATAGGACCATAGGTGCTTATAAACCGAACAAAATCGATCAGTAATATCATTATTATACTGAACCAAAACTGAATTTGCTGCAACAAAAAATGAAAGTTCATGAGAATCATCTTTGGTTAAAGTATACAATAAAACAAGACTAATCTTACAAAGTATGTATATATTTCTTTTCTAATAAAAGTTAGTTATTATTATATTGCTTTATCCAAATTTAAACCGAACAATCAAAATTGTAAAATCAAGTTGAACAAAAAACATTTTTCAAACCCGAATAATTTAAAGAAAAGGAATATTGGAACCGAACAAAAACATAAAATATCATTTTTACCTGGAAGAATCCGAACTCACGGCATGCCTCTGATATCCTCTCCTTGTCGTCTTCGCTGCCGGAGAAAAGGCTGTTTAGGTCTACGACTGGAATATTTGTGGCGGTAGCTTCCGGTTGGTGGTTGATAGTGGTGGTTTGATCAGGGCGTTGAGACGGCGGCTTGATGTAACGGTCAGGGACGGTAGCGAGGTTGCTCTCGGCTAGGGACTGCACTCGGACGATTGGTTCTGGCCACTTTTCACCGAGGCCGTTCTTGGTATTGTCTTTGTCGCTCATGACTTCTTGTTCTTGGTCGTTGAGGCCGTTCTTGTTCTTGGTGTTAATCTCGATCTTGTCGGTGGTCTCCTTCTCGATCGTGATCTCCATCTTGTCGGTGGTCTCCTTTTTGATCGTGATCTCGTTTTTGATCTCCTCTTGGTTGTTCATGTTGTCTGTTTTGGCTTATTGATATTGTTTCTCTACTTGTTCTTGAGAAGTTGTGAAGTATTTTGTTATCTATATAGGGTGTTTATATGGTTAGAGACAGAGTAAGAGAAAGCCATAAAGGGAAGGGAACTGTGGATTAACAAAAAATAAATAAATAAAAGATGTTTAATTTTTTTCCTTGTGGTTTCTGAATATTAATTAGGTCTTTTAGCTTTTACCTATCTTTCTTTGTAAAAAGTAACAGAAGAAACCGTAACCCATGAGGGACGAAACCGAAATCGTAACCAACGAGGAAATCCGGAGTCGAATCCATAGGATTGCGGCCATGTGTTTGTTAATTTATGAAACGTGTATAACATGCCATTAAATGTTTTCTATAAACAAAACTGAAAATGACGTGGAACGATTCCAACTAATATACACATGGATATTGTTTTGGTTACTGTTTGTGAAATTTCGTAGATAATTTATCATTAAAAAATCTCTAATAGTTTACAGTAGTTTCTTTTAACATCTCCGCATAATATAAACTAAGATTAGTATATAACTAACTGATCTTCGGTTTAAGAAATTTGGGGTAGCTTAATGATTGTCCCATGAATTTATAATATAATTTAAATCTAGTCAAAATCCAATGCTATACACCTACTGATTCTAAATTATGCTTTAAATTCACTGTTCTCATATTTTATAAATTGTAATCATGATTATGAAATTAAAAATTTGGTGTTATTTAAAATTTAATGATTTTCACTTTAATAAATTTAGTGTTATTTAAAATTTAATGAATTTCGTTTTAGTAAAATTTTAATGATTTTGAAAATCCTTAAATATAACGTTATTTAAAATTAATTTTAATCAGTTCTATGAGTAAATACTAAAAACATATAATGCAGATATTTTAGAATTCATATAGCATAACTTTTTAAAATAACATCAAATTTCAGATTTTACAGATTATAGCTAAAACCTAGAGAATGAACTTTAAAATCCATGATGGAATATGACGTCACATTCTGGAAGAATATTGACCCTTACCTTTCATATTTCAAAATTGCGCTAATTTTTATAAATTTTTTATTATGTGTAAAGTTGTGGTCTTTACTCTTTTACTTCAGAAATCGAAGTGCTCTTGAAAGTTTAAACTTACGAAAATTCTGCCGCAGAATTTCTGCGCATGACTTCGGTGCACTGAAGATTGCTATTAATTCGTGCGTTCCCTAGATTGTTTCATGGTAAAAACCATTTTTTTTTCTCTTTCAGCTGACGTTTACCTTAATTATCTCTAAGATTTAAAAATCTGCATTTCTTTTCCTTCAGCTCCTCCTGCAAAATAGAGCTGATATGAATTTGTTAAACCGAGCTGGAGAGGAGCCACTTCACGTTGCTTGCGCAAGAGAACACCTCATGCCTTTTGTCAAGCTCCTCACCGCACAAGGTGCTGATTTAGAGGGTCTGAAAAGACGCCTCTTTATATCACATGTCGTCTCAACATCCCCTTCTGTGTTGTCCTTCTGTTGAGATAGGGAGGCTAACATTGAGACTCGTGCTCAATGGAATATAGCGTACGCATTTAAGTGATTATCTATTTTCTGTAATGTATTGTTTCCTTTTGAAATAATACAAAAGTAATTTATAAGTAGCATTTTTTCCATCTCTGCTAAACGAATTTGTATATGTATAATTTCCTTACATATGTAAGTGGACGGTGGCTTTTATTATGTTTTGGCAACGGACGGTGACTATCCATCCATATTTATGCCACTATGCGATCATAATTATTGATCTTATGACAAAATTACAAGAAAAATAAAAATCAAGAGTGTAAATGATGATTAGTTTTCTGTCATGCAGTGGCAAAGTAGGCGCCCGCAGGAGTCAGTACGCGCTTGTTGCTTACTCAACAAACCAATCGAACTTTTTTTTCGTTTATTACTTTGCCAACCATATTCTTTGAAAAAGATTAGTTCGAGATGTAGTTAGATCAATCAAGTAAATTTTAAAATATTACATGTAATCTTTACGAAAGGGAGTCGATTTTGATATATCAAGGGCGGTCGGCCATGCATGTTCCCTAAATAGAAAGCCGACTTCCCAATAATGGAAACATGATTCATTGAATTTGGAACGCACACGTGTCATACGTAACAAAATTAACCAAACAAAGCAAAGCATCAACTCCTAAAAGAATGAAAACTAAATGCTAAAAGACGCTTCTCGACGAAGACGATGTTCTAGTCATAACTAACGATTCTCCTAGTTACCATATATAGTACTGGTGATGATCAATACCTCCGCTTACAATTGTGATATGAAATGATGCAAATCATGTTGAAAGTGTAGTGTACTTGTGTACATATCCAATTTTATCCCAAAATGTACATGTCAAATTATTAAACTTTCAAGTGAAATCTCTACATTAATTATATAATGAATTCGGGACTGAGATTAATGCAATAGTGTAGAAACATTTTTTTTTTTTGAACAAAGTGTAGAAACATATTTACCGCATGAATAACATTGAAATTAACATTCTTCGAAAATTATTATTAAAACTAACCTTTAAATACAAGACTAACTAAACCTGAAATTGTTTGGTTTAAATATCCAAACACAAAATATATATAAACCTTAAGAAGGATGCATCTTAGACGATGCAATATTGTATCTTGTATATATATAGCTTCAGTCTCGAAAACATATTCGTCGTTTCCGTCTGATTGTATTCAGATATACTAACTCTCTGGTGGTACACAATAAATTGACATTAATAAGCAAAAAATCAGCTGGTCAGAAATAGATGAATTTCACAGCTTCTCTCTCTCTGCCTGCTTCATTTCAATCTGCTCACACCTTGATCTCTCCATAGAGATTAGGATCTGCTTCATAGTATACAATATCTCCTTCGTCGCTCACATAATGATCTTCTTTCATACTTTTTGCTAAGATTTCCAGTAAATGTAATGGCAAAGGTCCAGATTTATCGGGCTCCCTGTAATACTTCCCTAATACTGGTTTAGCTGCTTCTGTCTGCAACGGAGATAAGACCAAGCAAACACACACAAAAATTAACCTTTTGTAGCATGAAGAGACCAAAATAACCAAAAATCCTAACTATTTCAGTCTTTTGTTTCAGTTATTTACCGCTTCTACTAGATGATAATGTGGGATCTGCGGGAAAAGATGATGTATCACATGAGTTCCAATGTCGTGATGGATATTGTTGATCAATCCGTAGTCACGATCCAATGTTGTAAGTCCTCCTCTCAAGTAACTCCATTCCTGTTTTGAGAGAAACATGGGTTTTTAGGCAACAGTGGCTTTAACCTTACAGAGAGAGATAGCATTGCCTTTTCTCCAAAGAACAGTGAAAGGCCAGAGACTATGTATTTTACCTTCCCACGGTACCAAGGGAGCTTATCTTCATGACCATGGTGATGCAGGTAAGTCACAAAGTCCAACCACATGACATTTATCTGTATTTGACATAAAAACAACTGTCAGGTAAGGCAAAGGAAATAATACGCAAATTGCTTAGTCTGATGAAGCAGGGGAGTAACAGTGGCGCATTACCCAGTAAGGAATTCCATAGAGTTTGAGCATTTGCATTGGACCCATCACAAAGTTGAGACAGATAAGCAGAGCAGCCATTGCAGTCCAACAAGCAGTAGAAGTAAGAACATCCTTTTTCTCTTTAGGGAGGAACAAATCGCTGTCCGGATGGTAATGAGAACCCTTTTTCCCCGGACTTCGAGCCCACTGAAACAGATGAAGAAAACATGACCTTTGTTTACTTGACGTGTCAGCTTAAGTTATTGCACTAACAAACAGACGAGTTTTTTTTACCAAGTAGAAAGGGTACGCCAGCATCACGAGAGGCAGTGTAAATCTAAAGAATCGAGTCGGTTTGTCCAAACTCTTGTAGATTTTCTCAGACATCTGCAGTTACAGAAACAGTATAAAAATATTCATCAAAGAAACACCAATGGACTGAAACAAGATAACGACGAAAGCCGTGCCATTGACTTACAGGATGCCAAGATTCGTCGTTCTCAACATGTCCATGGTTCTGGTGGTGAGTTCTGTGGCTAATTCTCCTGCAGATCAATCAAAGCCATATATTTACATGAAGAAGATAAAATTCTGCAAGTTTGTTTCTGAGAGAATGGTCTGAAAGCAAAACTAACCAGCCATGGTAAGGGACTAGAATTGAGGAATGAAGAAGATGACCAACCACACTGTTCAACCTCGGATCATTTGAGAAGCTACCATGTCCACTGAAACCAACAGAGTAAAAAAAAATTGTTTGACAACTAGAAGGAGATTAAGAACATCTAGGAAAAACAATAACTAGTTGCCAGTTGGCAGTTGGGTTGATCTACAAGCAACATGCTTATGATGATGTTGATAATGACAGTTTGATACCTCAGAGCTCAATAATGTCAAAGAGATGTAAAGCTAAGATTTTGTTTCAATTGGTTCCAAATTAGAAGCGGGAATCATCCAAAGTTGACCAAATCAGAGGCTACACAAGAAAAAGATAAGGTTTTTAATATTATTACCAGTCATGGCCAAGAACAAAGAGAGCCCAGAACATGGTTCCTTGAGCGAGCCAATAGAGAGGCCAAACAAGCCAACTGTTGAGGTAAGCAGCTCCAGCAGCCAATGCGAATACGATCGCGACATCCCTGACGACATAACTCATGGACTTCCATGGATTCTTAACCCAACAATGCTTAGGTATAGCCGCTCTGATATCCGCTAGATTGAACGGAGGAGGCGCACCTGGGTCGAATCTCTGCGTTTCGTGTTCCTCCTCGATTGGAGACGACTCGACTGTTAAAGGTGTGCTCACATTCAAAGCCCAATTCCTCGTGGAGAACCCATCTCTTGAATTCAGACGGAACCCGAGAGAAGAGGATGGTCTGAATTTGAAGGTGGTGGGTTTGTTGTTGTTGTTAGAGAGGAAACTGGATCTGGGTGTGGTGTAGAGTCTGGGGAGAGGTCTTATGCCACATTCTGACAACACCAAGTTCGCCATTACTAGAGCTCTGTCTCTCTCTTTCTCTCCTCAGAAGAAGAAGAGAGAAGACTCTCTCTTTTTTTTTGCTCTGTTATTAAATGAGAGGTTAATAGAAAAAAAAAAAGAGAAGAGAGAGTGAGGAAGAGATAATGTAACGGGAGATTATATCTATCCTCCTCCACTTGAGGAAAGAGAGAGAAAGATGTAAACTTGTGCTTCTTGTTGCTTGTCGTCTCTCTCTTTCTCTGGTTCACATAGTGTTTTCCTTTCTGAGGTTGTGAATTAGATCACATGTATATATGCAAGTATCGAGCATGTGTGCCAAAATCTGCAAGCAAGCAGAAAGGAGAAGAAAAGTTAGATGCTGGGAGATGTGAAGGGGAAAAAAAATGGAAAACCAACTCAACTTTTTAATGGGTATTTTCGTACCCGAACTTTCGCAATATGTATTTTTTTATCCAAATTCTTTTTAAATTAAAAATTTATACTTGAACTAATAATATTTAGTTAAACGTCAAATTTACGAATTTAAAAGTATGATGTAATTTTAATTAAACAAAGCTAAAATAATCATAAAAACCCATATTTCGAACCCATCATATTAGAGAAATAACAATTTTTTAGCTATTTCACTTTAATATCGCCGGTTCAAAGCTTTATCTTATTTCAATTTTTAGTTTTATTCAATTAAAATTACATCGTACTCCATAACTATATCGACTCTTTGTTCATCAAAATTTGACGTTTGACTAAATATTGTTGAATTTCACCAAATTATTGTAGTTCAGGTATGAACTTTTAATTTAAAAAGAATTCGGATATGAAAATATATATTATAAAAGTTCGAGAATGAAAATCCCAGTAAAAATGTTGGTTTTCTACTTTTTTTTTTTCCGATGTGAAGGGGGTTCTGTTTCGTGACGGTCAATTTTGACGACGATTTTTTCATATATTATTATTCAACACGTATTTAGCTGCTGATGTCGTTTTTTTCTTTTTTCTTTTGGGTGGATCTCGTTTAGACCTTTGTCTAGAGATAATGTGAAAGAAAGAAGAACACCGAGGCATATGTTTCATGACCCACACAAATTTATACTAATAAATAAATAATTCATTGTGTTGATGCACATTATTTAAATGACTCTAAACATTGTTAGACAAAAGAAGCCGTTTTTTCTAAGAATTTGAGTCAATCACGTTTCAATGCTTTAAACTTTACACCGATGGCCGGTTTATTTCGATGGGGACATACGCTAATATCAGTTGTAGTCATTTAGTCAAATACCTAAGTGAAATTTGGTTTCATTTCGGCTACTATTTGGGTTGTTGATTTAGCATGTAAGAAATTTGCGAACAAAAGTTCAATTTAAAGAAAAAAATCATTATTTTCATGGAAATTTAAATTATAATTTATATAAAACAGTGCGGAGCGACTGAGTAAAGATAACCTCATTTTTCCTCCATCACAAGTCACAGAATTAGACGGTAGGGTCCCCACAGACTCACACACATACACAAAGGTAAAATTATGGAAATTGGATAAGAAAGAATAAGTTTTTTGTGTGTGTGTGTGTTTTTTTTTTGAACACACAAAGGACTGCATGTCCCGAGTTTAATCTTTAAAGTTTAAAGCGTGCATAACACAGACAAACATCAGCAGAAAAACAAAGGAAGCAAAGGATAGTCCAAGAATTTTGGGTTTATTGGCCATTTCTTTTTTTTTAAGGCCAAAATATTTCATTATATGGAAGTTATAAAGTTAAAGTCGTACAAGACTACAGAACATAAATTATTACACAAGTAGTAATGTGCGTCATATTCTGAAAACAAATCGAAGAAATAAGATTCACGATGCGGATTGAGCAAAATCAACAACGACTTACTCGCTAACAAACAAAAATATTTGTAATATTTCTTCAACTCTTTTGCTCCAATACGATTTTTGCCTTCCTTTTTATGTTGAGGCTGTTTCGTAATCGTATTAGTAAAACCCATCACGCCTGATACTAGTCTTGGTGTTGTGACAATCTGATGCCAATTAGTCCGCAACAGTGTACTCGTAAAAATCATAGACCTTAAACTAACTTCAGTGTAATCCAATAAATATATATTTCCTATACATTGATTCAACACTGCAACTCCTCCTTTCCGACATTCCAATAAATGTGTGACTATCTTCTTTCATCCAACCAAAGAGAAAAACACGAGAACTGAATTCGAGTTTAGAAATTATCAGGGCTGCAACTTACGAGATGAAGACAACATCAATTTAAAGTTGAAACCATGATTGCATATCCTTCTCCATGGAAGCGTGGCGTCTTCCAACTTGGCATTATATCCATGTCTTACTTCAAAGGATAGATCCAATGCATGAAACATGAATCTCCATGATGTATGGCCAAGAAATTGCAGAACACAACCACCTATTGAAACCAGTGGAAGACAAAAGCCGTACATTGACTGCACCGGAGGAAAGCCAACAACAAAACAACACCAATATCGGTTAGCAGTTGCCGGAAAGTTACTCTCCCAAAGAGAGAAGACACCGAAATCAAACCGTATTACTCCCCTTATGGATCTGCAAAACTGTCCAAAGAGATTCCAATAGAACAGTGAGCAAACTAATGAGATCACCATGGATAGAAAGCATGGAGGATGATGAGGAAATAGGTTTTCTGACGGAAGGAGTAGTCGATTGCATTGTTCATCGATCGACACAAAAGATGCTGTGAAAGCCATGAACAGAAATTTATTGTTGTGGTAAAGAAATTGACAAAAAAAAATAAGAGATCCGGTGGCCAAAGCCACCGGAAAGCGAGATGGGCGGTGGAGAAGTTGGTGTCGGTTTGTATTTCAAATCGTCTTTGTTCGATGGGAGAGAAAGTTAGTTGTAACCGAATAAATTATTGGCCATTTCTTATTAGGTGTAGTTATGAGGATTGAGGTCAGTACGGAGTAGTCGGTGGCCTAGGAACGAGGCCGGTGCATCAATACCTCTGTTTTCTTATGGATTTATTTATTTCTTTTACTCTTTCTTAGAGTTTGGTTTTATTTTATTTTTCGCTAATTTTTTATGTATACAGTCTAAGCCTATCAATAAACAGAATTCAAGCACAATCGTGCCCGAGTATTTGACAAACATATATATAGGTTTCTCGTGTTCGAATCGTTCAAACAGGAGAATCATCTACCAATTTGTACGTATAGTCTATTTTTAATAGGTTTAATGTCTTCTTAGGACTCTTCTGAATTTGTATCTTTTTTTTGTCGAAACTATATTTCTTGATTGGTTTAGTTAGATTTTGTTTCAGTTTCTAGGTTTTGAGTGCCTGTTTTTCTTAATTTATATTTTATAATAGTCATTAGGTTAATATATTTTGGTCTCGATTGGGATTTGAGTTTCTTTTTTCTAATCAAAATATAGAGAACAAAAGTTACGTAATTCGTTGGTTTTTTTATCAAACGTTCCAAGTCTAAATCACCATCAGTAGCAAATTGCAGAAAAAAATAGTCACATTCAAACCAGTTCCACCTACTAGAAGAGAACATTTAAATTCATTTTACCTTCAAAGTGTATAGATTTTGCAGCTGTAATCAGTTTTCGGATCATAGAAACTTCAATCGAACAACTTCAAGCCATGTGTCCCTGGCTCGGACTTTAAGATATATGACTTAGTAAGAATAGGATATCATGTCTTTCATCTTTATATACATAAAAAAAATCTTGAAAGTGTTACATGTTCTGGAATTGTTACCTCTTCTGTAGTCTACCACGAATCCTCGTGTGAGCTCTAACTGCAATCGGCTCACACCTATACACCTGCTCGATGTGTTAATTAGATAAACAAAATAAAGGTGTCGATGTGATTTAACTATCTAAAAAGAAAAAGAAAGCTGTGTTTGAACTCTCTTATATATCAATGTCCGGCTTAAGTGAATGAAACTAAAGCCATAGCTGCTAATGAAACCTCTTTGTGGATGGAACTAAACAGAGCTGCATGTGATATATACCACGGCTCGGAGACAGAACTCGTTTCATCAATAAGCAAAAACATTCGTTTTACGGGGTTTATAGGTAAAATGTGAAAGTGGCTCTAATCTATAATAGCATATGCTAAAACCCCTAAATGTTAGTACTTGAGCCTAAAATCTGTTGTCCCTCACATTGTTTAGTTTTCTGGCCTTCTTACAAAAGTATAAACCTGAACTTATGTGTAGAGTAAAGAAGCGTTAGCATAAATAAAATTTGCACTAATCCTTCCTCTAAAGCTAGTCTTCTGGCCACTTACATAGCATTGCTCGTTGCTAACCTTCGGCATAAATTGTCTTTTTGTGACAAATGTGTTGTCAATTATCGATTAAGTGCTAATAGTATAACATTGCATACTTCATCGAGAAGTTTAACATCCAAGATTCCCGATAAGTAACATCAACATCAAGGAAGGTTCTAAGTATCGAACTTAGAGAACGAAGCCTCAATGCTCCTTAACAGGGCTGCCTCTAAAATTGAGACTTTTCTGAGTTTTGATGGTTCAACGCCGGGGCTATCTATGTTTTAAGGATAAATAGCGGACATATAGATGTATAGATTTTTATTTATTTTTAAATACAAACTAAGTAAATGAATCTTAAAACAAGGGAATTAAGTGTGGAAAAAGTGGGGAAACAATAATTATGCAGCTGGTCTGGCATAGAACCATAGACAAACATACAACTCCCATAAAGTAAGGGACATTTGAAAATAATAATGCAAAAGGTTGGGAATATTTTGGACAACCAACCAAAACTTTATAAGGTATTATTTGTATATATGCGCATGCATATAACTACATCACAAACTCATTTATCCTGACATCATCCCACATACCCTAGCTTGTCTGGTTATTTAATTAGTTTGATCAGATAATTTTGATTTTTCACGATGACTAAATAAATCAGTTGAGTTACACGATACATATAGTTTTTGTCCATCTTCTTAACATTTAGTACTTCATTTCAAATATTTAATCAATATTTTAGCATAACAAAAGGTACTAATCAGATACAGAGTAGTAAAACAGTTTCCGCACACATCAACAATAATGATTATGGTAATGATCTCAAACATCCAAATGAAAAATATAAAGAAAGGAAAACAGAATCACACAAAAAGCTTAACAAATTCCCCTTCAAAAGATGCATAACTTCTGATCGATTGTATGTGTGATAGGTTTTTCATCATCCAAAAACATAGTCTGAAACACTTCTTGTAGATTATCCTGCATTGATTGCCTGCCCAAACAAAATTTTTAAATAATCATATTTTTTTCTTGTACAAAATCTGATTCTTAGTAGCATATTTCCGAAGGATATTGAATATGCTCTTCAAAAATCAACAGACAACAGTACTCCTCAAATATTTGAAAGAAAAGTATAATCTTGAAAATACTTACAGAAGATAAAAATAGATATTTACAGTAAAATAGACTACAAAGAAACAAAATTACTGTACATAAGGCCGCAATAAGCTCTTAAGTATACAGAATGTATTATTTTGTCTTTTGTCATATTTTTTTTTTTTTCGACAAAAGGCCACTTGGCCCAATTTCATTAAACCCAAAGGGTAAATACAGAGCATCAAGTCCAAATATTACAAACCCAAATCAAATACAAACATAAACCAAAAAAGCCCAAGATTGATCTGGAGAAGAGAAAGCCGATGACCTTCACCGCCGCCGACCTTCAGATGACGCTCTGTATCAATCTTTCTTCAGAGATCGCCGGTGCTTGAATCTTTCTCCAGAACAACTGATCTGTTTAGCTCATCCCTCTCAGCTACGTTTCCAAACAGGAAAAACCGTCAAAGACCATTAGTCTATGGCAATCAAGGCCACTAAAACGGTGGAGGAAAACTCCATCTAAGCAAGAACCAGATGAGAAAAACGAAGATCAATGTTAGAAGAAACATCAAAACATCACGGAATTAAAAGAAACAGCTGAAGAAAGAAGATATAAAACCAAAAAAGGCAAACTAGAAATCGGACAAGCCGAAATTAAAACCGAAATCGGAAAGAAGACCGGACAAGCCGGAGATCCGACATATAAACAACAACAAAAACAAAAAGCCGGACCGTCGGAGCTACCGACGGCCGGAGATTACAAGAAAATCGAGGAGAAGATGAAGATAGATCTAGTTTTTTGAGAGAGAAAGTAACAGTGAAATAGAGAGAGAGAAAGTTAAGACCGGGTCTGATATAAACCAAGTACAATCATTTTGTCTTTTGTCATATATTTTCCTCATTTTAGACAAGTAGCAGATTCAACGAATTAACAATACTTTTTACAGTTTCTCACATTGATATTTTTTTTTTTTTTTTGTCACTAACATGCATGTTTGAACCCGAATCACATGACAAAGATAGCCGATCGTATTGTTTCGGTAGAATCGTATTCTACATTTATCATTTAGCGATCCCACAAAATTAGTAACAAATATGAAAATGTTTTGTTTTTCAGCAAAATATATATATCCTACAAGTCACAAATTAATATGTAAAATCCTTCTATCCTTTTGCAATTTTAGAGTTAAACCATCGGTCATTGCTTAATCATTCCGTTGTTTTATACTTTTATTCAACATATTAATATGTACTACTATTGTTTTCTTACGATCTTACATCAATCTAGAAAATTAGGTTTCTGAAACACAACTCCACACGTGTGAGTAAGGCCTTACATATTCCATGCGTGCACGAAAGTTATACATACCCTATGTTTTGACAAATACTCATCTTGCTTCGCTCGTAGGCACTTGCAGATCATCAAATAAGCTGCCTCTCTTACAACGGCGCATCGATTTTTAAATGGCTTCCTCTTCGACTCAACTCAGCCACCACCAACTTCCGAACATCAATGGTGGAGCCACGGCGGCGCCTCCACCAACTCCGTCGTGCACACATCCCAACACCACCAGCAAGTCGGAGACAGCGGCCGACGCTCTCTCCCGCCTCTTCCACCGTCTCCCTCCTAATCTCTCTCTACCCAACCACCGCTCCTCCGTCGTATCCTCCACCGCCGCACCTCTGCCGACAGTAACTTTCTCCCCCGAAAGCTGGGACGAGCTGATCTCCGCCGCTACAGAGTTCGGCTATTTCCAACTCGCTCATGACTCGGATACTATCATCCCTTCTGGACTAGCTGAAGCGGCCGAGTCTGACTCGCTCTCGCTCTTAGAGCTCAGTGAAGAGAAAAAGGAATCGTCGTTTCCAAAAAACTGGCCACTTGGTTACGAAGCCGATGCTGAAACGCCATCGTTTTGTCTAGACGCCAATTGTACAACCGAGTCGGACGAGTTAAAACTGAGTTCGCTACATGAGTTTACTCGGAGTCTCGAGAAAGTTGGACTGAAAACGGTAGATATGCTGGCGAGCGCACTCGGTTTCAAGAACCCGTTTGGAAATGACTCGACCCGGTTTAGTACTTTGATGTGGCTCAACCAAGGTGTTCCGGATGATAAACCGGCAATAACCAACGGATTTTATCCATTTGTTGTCTGTTTACAGTATCAGATAAGGGAACAGAAGTATTGTTTGCTGTCCGAGTCTGGCTGGGTGTCCGTATCACCCCGAGTTGACTCGGTTCTTGTGACGCTAGGTGACATTGCTCAGGTTAGTCTCTCTCTCTTTTTCTCAGTGATCATAATTAATTGGTTAGTAATTTTTAATCATTTTAATTATCGCATTATCATCTTCATTTTAATCCACGATGGCGTTTAGGCCTGGGCAAAAAAACCGAACCGAAAAACCGAACCGAATCCGAACCGAAAAAGTAGAACCGAACCCGAACCGAAATTCGTAAAATACCCGAACGGGTCCTAAATTTCAATATCCGAAAACCCGAACCCGAACCCGACCCGAACCGGGAACCGAATGGGTACCCGAAATAACCGAAATACAATTATATACCTAAAATATTAATAATATTTAGATTTGATATAGCTTATTTACCCTAAATTATAATTATAAATCAAAATATATGAATTACTTTTAGATAAAAATAACTAAAATATCAAAAATAAATAGAATATATGAATTTTTTAGTTATATTTGTCAAATTTAATTGATTATATTTAAATTTAACTAATTTTTATTTTCTTCTTATAAATGTTCGGGTACCCGACCCGAACCCGAATAGAACCGAACCGAACCGAACCCGAACCGCAATTCTAAAATATCCGAATGGGTCCTAAATCTCCAAACCCAAAAACCCGAAACCCGAATGCATCCGACCCGAACCCGAACGGGTACCCCAACGCCAAGGCCTAATGGCGTTTCTCGTTGCCTCGAATTATTTTCTATGCCATCAATATCATTATTATTTAAATACATTAAAATATGCATGTCCTTTTCAAAACAAATGTTTATTTCCAACGCATTGAATCAACAATTAATTATCCTATAAAATTTAACAGTGTATTTTCTGATACTTTTTGTACGAAAGTTCCTCACTACTAAAATTAAATACTACTACTAAAAAAGAAGTTGAGTTCGATCACCGCGTAAAACTAATTAACTTGATGTGAATCCTGTGATTCTTGATTCCAAAGGACTATGAGTCTTTATGGTATGAAGCTTTCCATAATATATAGAGTCTAGCTAGTTTTAATTTTAAAACCTTCTACAAAACAATTTGAAAATCTGTAGGTGTGGAGAAATGGAGAGCTCAAACGAGTGAGATATCGACCGGTGGTGTGCTCGGGACAACTTGATGGTCCAAGAAAGTGTGTAACAATGACGTTAATGCTTACACTTCCCCTGGACTCTATGGTTTCTCCATTGAAAGATATCAGTGACGGCGACAAAGAAGAAGAGTACACAGAGGAGGAAGAAGGAGGAAGAAGTGATGAGAGAAGGGCATTTAAGTCATTTCTTTTTGAGGATTATGCTTGGAGAGTGTACCATGAACGTCTCTTCTTCAAGGACCCACTTGACAGATACAGAATCAAATCTTGAGAATTGACTTTGAATTTGTTTGTTTCTTGGATTGAATTGGTGTTATGGACGAGTCTTGCATGTAACTTTTGTTGTTACTTTTATTTTTCACATAAAACCGTTTTGAGTTTTGAAAAAAAAAGAAATCAGATTATTGGCATTTTGGCATTGAGAATATATTGGGGGGATTTTCTTTGATTCCGGCCGGAATATGTTGCGTTTTGATAATTACTTCTATAATCAAGTATTGAAACTACGCTCTACTCCTAATGTTATTCATCAACATCTAAATCAGTTGAAATACAAACGGTATACTAAATCAAAACTATAACAACTTCAAAATTTAACCTTTTGGTTACACCAAATGCTCGATCATATATTCAAGTCGGAGACTTTATATAATATCATCTCTCGGTATAACGAGTCATTTGCTGGTGTGAGGTACCAAACTTGATTCATTTTTACGAAGCACGAGTCTTGGGAAACTATCCCGGCTTGTTTGTGAATCTAAAACAAGAAGAACCTTTTGGAAAACTGGTTGGCATAAAATAAGTTAGATTTGCAGTGAATAACTTGGAGAACTTTGTCAAGGTAATCTTAAAAGTTGAGAATTGTCTTAACATTTATACCCAAAAGAAAAAAAAAATTGAAAACTGTCACTTGAAGTGTCACATATATATGAATAATGCCATTGTGGATCCAAACACCGCGGAAACTTCTCTTCTGTAAACGTTTCGCCTCTCCTGAAAAACCATACTATCATCCAGAAAACAGCCAAAGGTGCCTCTTTATTTGCATTTGCAAACGCATAGAGTCTACAAACACCAGTTTGATTAATCTAATTAACAAGATGATCAGAGCAATTCACCAAACTAAACGAATGGCCAAAGACAATGACGAGTTATATATATATATATTTTTTTTTTTAACGACCAAATTCATTACAGCCCAAACAGGCAACTAGACCAAAGACAAGCCCAAAGACATCTGTTCAAAGGAAGCTAAAGAGCTCTTTGCCAGACCATCAGCGGTGACATTGTTTAAACGGGAGATGAAAACAAAGCGAGATGCGAGACATTGGATATCAGCAAGAATTCCAAAGATTTCTGAGATATATTCCCGTGAAGTTAGCTCTCTGAGAATAGGTAAATTTGTTGAAACCCGAAGTCTTGTGCCCGAGAAAGGATTTCTCTAATTGCCAATGCCTCAGCCATCAGCGGCGATGCAACAAAGTCTTCTGATGAGGTTCTTGTCGTTGTGATTCCATCTGGAGTCTTATATATACAATTTCAGATTTCACATGATCATCATCGAAGTTTCGAGATAATTAGGATTTTCGATCAGACTCCATCTTCTCCCTTAGATCAGACCACATCCTTTCAATATTTCCCCTTATACCAGACCACTTCCTTTCGCCTAGATTAGACCACGTCTTCTCCCTTAGCTCAGAGCATTTCTTCTCATTTAGTTCAGACAACATCTTTATTCCCTCAATATCAGACAACACATTTTTCTTTAGATCAGACAACATCTTTACTACCTTAACATCAGACCACATCTTTTCCGTTAGATCTTCGATTTCCCCAGGGTACCAAAAAGATTCCCTCACAAGCTGAAAAACAATAAATAAATAAAAAAACACACGAGATGATGAAGATAAAATCATAGCAATTGGTCGGCGGCATGATCGGAAAGTAGGGTTCGTCTTTTGATTTTGTGATTTATATTTAAAAGATTGTATGTCTCGTTTATCTGCCTATACTATTGGGCCCTAGCTCGAGTTTTGTGGGTTTTCTATTTATCAAATACAGGTCCGAGATTAATTTCTTGAAACATCATTCAAGAATTGCAAACAGTTTCGTGTTAATGAGCAAAGACCTAACTGAGCAAATGTAACTAAGTAGTAGTGGTCTACTGGATCACTGATTCCCAATTATCCTGTTAGTCTACATTAGAAGTTAATTCTACCAAACTTGGAATTATCGAAATATTTTTTTTTTTCATTTGGCCAAGATGAAAATAGGACATGACTAATTTAGTTATCCTTTTAAACCAAAATTATTAAGAAATATTGGGCTTATGCATTTTTAGCTTATATTTTTTATTTTCTTTCTGTCTTTATCTAGTTTTCTACTTTTTTTTGTTAAATATCGTTTTATGAAGATCTTTGTCTTTTTTTATTTTCACTTTCCTTTCCAATCGTAATCGTGTAATATAAGTATATAACCATTGCTCGATTTATACATACGCATAAAATTCCCAAAGGCCGGGTTTGTGACAAAACCCGACCCATTGATTGGCTCGGATCACACTCGACTCGATCCGACCCGGTTATATGCACGTCGTCTCTTTTGGTTCTCTCCTTATATTCGACGAGTGACTCCGATTGGATCGCTGTTCGTCATTTCTCACTACCAAAGAAAAAAAGTATCTCTCTCTCTCTCTCTCCTTCTTCACCTTTCTCGTTCACTTGCCTCAGATCTGGCAGCGATTTCAATTCTCTTTCAGGCTCTCTCGCATCGCACCTCTCTCTCCTGGCCGTTGACGGTCCCGTCCCGGCCGCGGATCTGATTCTGGCCCCGGATTCTCTTGCTGCGATCTGAGGTCAAACATGGCGGCAGCAAACGCCCCAATAACGATGAAGGAGGTCCTAACGGTGAGTCCTCCCTCTTCCGTCTCCATTTTTAGAAATATATGCATATCTCTTGGAATCGAGCTAAATTTTGGACGATTAACATGTTTCTGTAGTTGCAGTCTCTGGTTTCTGACGATTTGGCTCTGCTCACACTGTTATATGATTGATTCAGTTTTTTTCTTACTGTTTTGAATTTCTCCTCGATCGTTGCGGCATCAGTCAATTTTTCTGGATTACTAGTTTGTGTAATGCATGTCTCTGATCAGATTTCCCTAACATACGCTCAGATCTGTCTTACCTCAATGTGTCGAGCCCCGAATTTGAAGTTTTTGTGTAGTCCAATGCGCTGAATCACTCGGATCTCGTAACTAAGTCCATGAACTATGCGACATGACGCTTTGTTTTGAATTTTTACAGCTTCCGAGCATTGGGATCAATCAGCAATTCATCACGTTTACAAATGTTACTATGGAGTCTGACAAGTACATATGTGTACGAGAGACGGCACCGCAAAACAGCGTCGTAATTATTGATATGAATATGCCGATGCAGCCTCTAAGGAGACCCATAACTGCAGATTCTGCTCTTATGAACCCAAACTCGAGGATCCTTGCCTTGAAAGGTATTTGTCCGTTTCTTTCTATTACTTAACCGTGCACCCAGTATAGTTTCCTTCTGAATTTTTTTCCTGAACTATCGTCGATAACTATTGCGAATTCGATTCTTTTGACTTTTTCTTGCGCTCAACTTTAATTCATATCTTCTTTATGGATAAAATCATAAAGCCACGTGATCCATAAGTTTGAATGAGTACGTGCCCGTTGTGATGCATCATTTGTTAAAAAACCTATTAGATTAATTCAGTATGGAAAAGTAACTACATTCATATGTTTCAGTCCTATGCTCTCGTTCTGGACTTGGGTAAGATAGTATGTTTAACGCGGACATCAGTTTAGAGTTATATGTTTTCTGACATGTGTTATATCTCTCACGGTTGTGTTGTGTCTCAAGCCTACTGTAGTTCCATTAGGTTTGTAAGGGATGTTACATTGGCTATTGCATTTTTGTTCCGTGGTTGCTCACTTTTTTCTTTAATTTGTATAGCTCAAGTTCCAGGAACTACTCAGGATCATCTACAGATATTTAACATCGAAGCAAAAGCAAAGTTGAAATCACATCAGATGCCTGAGCAGGTGAGCATTAAAACAAACTCTTTGTTACTCGAGTATCTTTCATGCTGCACCCTTTATCAGACTTTGATTTTACTGGTTTGAATTTTATTTTTGGATATTAACCACCCATGTTTTATAGGTTGCTTTTTGGAAATGGATTACACCAAAGATGTTGGGGCTGGTCACACAAACTTCCGTGTATCATTGGTCGATTGAAGGTTTTATATCTTTAACTCAGTGTTATCTTCTTCATAACATGTATTTGTTGTTTCTCATTTTTGCTCTCCGATATCTCCAGGTGATTCTGAGCCAGTTAAGATGTTTGATCGAACGGCCAATTTGTCAAACAATCAAATTATTAACTATAAGTGCTCTCCTAATGAGAAGTGGTTGGTGTTGATTGGAATTGCTCCCGGCTCTCCCGAGGTAGGTTTACTGCGCCACATTAGGTTGAACGAAGACATTATAATGGCAGTCATTGTATGTATTCTTGACTGGGTCTTTTCATTATTATTTTCTGTAGAGACCACAATTGGTAAAAGGGAATATGCAGCTTTTCTCTGTGGATCAACAGAGGAGCCAGGCCCTTGAAGCACATGCTACTTCATTTGCCCAGTTTAAGGTGAACTATGTGGTTCTTTTGTGAGTTCATTCCGTGGTCTGATCTTGAAGTGTAGTATGACAAGCAACATTATTAATGATAGGTCCCTGGGAATGAGAATCCTTCTATTCTTATATCCTTTGCAAGCAAGAGCTTTAATGCTGGACAGATAACATCAAAGTTGCATGTTATTGAGCTTGGTGCCCAACCAGGTTAGCTTCCTCAACTGCTTTATATTTTCATGGTATTTAGCGTATTTGGTTACATATTTAGTTGGTAAACATCTGATGTCTAAAGATGGGAATTTTGTTGTTTGCAGGAAAACCATCATTTACAAAGAAGCAGGCAGATCTCTTTTTCCCCCCAGATTTTGCTGATGATTTTCCTGTAGCCATGCAGGTTTGTAGTTACATTAGAAGTTCAATTAACTTCAGTGAGTTTCTGGTGAAAAATTTATGACGCCATTTTCTCTTTTTATCCGACAGGTCTCTCATAAATTTAACTTGATATATGTCATCACCAAGCTCGGCCTGTTGTTTGTATACGATTTAGAGACGGCTTCTGCCATCTACAGAAATCGGATAAGTCCAGACCCAATTTTCTTGACTTCTGAAGCTTCCTCAGTTGGGGGTTTCTATGCCATTAACAGGCGAGGACAAGTTCTTCTGGCCACAGTAAATGAGGCTACAATAATACCTTTTATCAGCGGTCAAGTATGTTTACCTTCTTTTTTTCTTTTTCCAGTTTTTCTCGATTCAATCTATCTATTCATCATGACATGTTAAGAACTTTATGCATTTGTATAACAGTTGAACAATTTGGAACTTGCTGTCAATCTGGCTAAAAGAGGAAACCTCCCTGGTGCAGAAAATCTGGTATGTGATGTTTACCCTGGTTCAGAAATTTCACATCAACCACCCTGTTCTGTTGCTGAAGTAATTGTATAGTTAACGAAAGCCGGCTGGACAAAAAAGAGAGCCCTTCGTTGATGTGAAATTTCTCATATTCAGTTTTGATATTGCAGGTTGTCCAGCGGTTTCAAGAGCTATTTGCTCAAACAAAGTACAAGGAGGCTGCTGAGCTTGCTGCTGAATCTCCTCAGGGGATTCTACGGACCCCTGATACGGTGGCTAAATTCCAGGTATTTGTTCCATATGCAATCAAGTAATCCTCTGCGAACAGGATATCTCCTATTAGATGTAGGTAAACACCAATCTTAAACTACAACATCGCACTATTCAATTTTGCAGAGTGTTCCTGTACAAGCAGGGCAAACTCCTCCCTTGTTACAGTATTTTGGGACCCTTTTGACTAGAGGGAAGCTCAACTCATATGAGTCTTTGGAACTATCTCGGCTTGTTGTGAATCAAAACAAGAAGAACCTCTTGGAAAACTGGTTGGCAGAGGATAAGTTAGAATGCAGTGAAGAACTTGGAGACCTTGTCAAGGTAATCGTAAAATTGACCATTGTCTTTAATGTCTCATTTAGCATCTTGTAACGATAATCTTTTCTTTTCCAGACTGTGGATAATGACCTTGCTCTGAAAATATACATCAAAGCTCGAGCTACTCCAAAAGTTGTAGCAGCTTTTGCAGAGCGAAGGGAGTTTGACAAAATACTGATTTACTCAAAGCAGGTAAGCAATAAGTTTAAAAGTTTGCCCCTCCTGTTATGGTTACCCGGAAGTTAATTGTGCTAAAAATGTACCATTGTTTCATATTGTGACTTTAGGTTGGGTACACGCCTGATTACATGTTTCTTCTGCAAACCATACTCCGTACGGATCCTCAGGTTAGTGTGGTTCATTTTTAATACTCGCAACATATTAAACCCTTGAAAGACTGCTTTTCTGGATGTTTGCTGCTTTAATCGAATAACTTCCATTGATCAATTTTAACCTGATGTTTTTTATTGTGCAGGGAGCTGTAAATTTTGCTTTAATGATGTCCCAAATGGAAGGAGGTTGCCCAGTTGACTACAACACTATCACTGATCTTTTCCTTCAGGTTGGTAAATAAGTATAAAATAGTGTATATAACAATATTCATAGCTCATTACGAGAGAGTTATCATGTGCTAATTTACTTGTGCATATACAGAGAAATCTGATCCGCGAAGCGACTGCTTTCCTTCTGGATGTTCTAAAGCCAAATTTGCCTGAGCATGCTTTTCTGCAAACTAAGGTTGAAAAGAGTTGCCTCCTTGTATCTTTCTGTGCTTTCCCTATTCATCTTCCTTTCTCAGACCTTTTATTTCACTGTCAACTCAGGTTCTGGAGATCAATTTGGTAACCTTTCCCAATGTGGCTGATGCAATTTTAGCAAATGGGATGTTTAGCCACTATGATCGCCCTCGTGTTGCTCAGCTTTGTGAAAAGGCTGGACTTTATATCCAATCTCTAAAGGTTGTTGCTCGATGTTTACTTCTTTTCTTGTTGGCCTTAAAGATGTTTTATCTTTTTTTTTTATTCGTCTTTAACTTTTTTTCCTTTTGCGTTGTGCAGCATTACTCAGAGTTACCGGATATCAAACGTGTAATTGTGAACACACATGCTATTGAGCCGCAGGTAATACCTCTGAACTAAATTTTGGTTGCCAAAAATCCTGGAAGGTCGAGTTGTTGAATATATCTCTGCTCAAAATGCAGGCTCTTGTCGAGTTTTTCGGTACTCTTTCTAGCGAGTGGGCTATGGAGTGCATGAAGGATCTTCTGCTGGTCAACCTGAGAGGCAACCTTCAGATCATAGTTCAGGTAAGTGATGTGCTGTGGTATGTTATGATTATTTTATTGTTTAATGTGACACTGACGTTACATATCATTGCAGGCTTGCAAGGAGTACTGTGAACAACTTGGTGTTGATTCATGCATTAAACTCTTTGAGCAGTTCAAGTCGTATGAGGGGCTATACTTTTTCCTAGGTTCATATTTGAGTATGAGGTGATTTATCAGATTGTCTCATTCCTATAAATAAGCACAATCCTTGTGTTTGTATACTGATGATAAACAATGTGTTCCCTGTGTGCGATAGTGAGGACCCTGAGATTCACTTCAAATACATTGAAGCAGCTGCTAAGACTGGTCAAATAAAGGAGGTTGAGCGTGTCACTAGAGAGTCTAACTTTTATGATGCGGAAAAAACGAAGAACTTTTTGATGGAAGCTAAGCTTCCTGATGCCCGACCTTTGATAAATGTATGCGACCGTTTTGGCTTTGTGCCTGATCTTACTCATTACCTGTACACAAACAACATGCTTCGTTACATTGAAGGTTACGTTCAGAAGGTATGGAGTTTCTTGAGACTACTGTCAATGTGTGGAAGTTTGGCATTTTATGCATTAAATAATTATAATGTGATTTCTTTTGCAGGTCAACCCTGGGAATGCTCCCTTAGTTGTGGGGCAGTTGCTTGATGACGAATGCCCTGAAGATTTTATAAAAGGCCTCATTCTCTCTGTTCGCTCATTGCTTCCTGTTGAACCCCTTGTTGAGGAATGTGAGAAGAGGTGTGAATCTCTTTAGTCATCTGGGTTTCCATTCATACGCCCCTTCACTCTTAAAGCTAATATGTATTTGTATTTTCAGAAATCGTCTCCGTCTCCTCACTCAGTTCTTGGAGCATCTAGTTAGTGAGGGAAGCCAAGATGTGCATGTCCATAATGCCTTGGGTAAAATTATCATAGACAGTAATAACAACCCTGAGCATTTCTTGACCACCAACCCTTACTACGACTCTAAGGTTGTGGGTAAGTACTGCGAGAAACGTGATCCCACCCTGGCTGTTGTGGCATACAGAAGAGGACAATGTGACGAGGAACTCATCAATGTCACCAACAAGAACTCTTTGTTCAAGTTACAAGCTAGGTATTTGATTACTGCTAACCAAACTTCGTACTTATTCCACAGTGGTTACTCTGTAATTTGCTTATGCGGTTTTCCAACTACAGGTATGTAGTGGAGAGGATGGATGGTGACCTCTGGGATAAGGTTCTTACGGAAGAAAATGAATATAGAAGACAACTTATTGACCAAGTTGTGTCTACCGCGTTACCCGAAAGCAAGAGCCCAGAGCAAGTTTCTGCAGCTGTTAAAGCATTCATGACTGCTGATCTGCCGCACGAGCTAATCGAGCTTCTTGAAAAGATTGTACTTCAAAATTCTGCCTTCAGTGGAAACTTCAATCTGCAAAATCTGCTTATACTGACAGCTATCAAGGCAGATCCGTCTAGAGTTATGGATTACATTAACAGGCTGGATAATTTTGATGGTCCGGCTGTTGGAGAAGTGGCGGTTGATGCCCAGTTGTATGAGGAAGCATTTGCGATTTTCAAGAAGTTTAACTTAAATGTTCAGGCTGTGAACGTGTTGTTGGATAACGTCAGAAGCATTGAGCGTGCCGTTGAGTTTGCTTTCCGGGTTGAAGAAGATTCTGTTTGGACCCAAGTCGCCAAGGCTCAACTCAGGGATGGACTAGTCAGTGATGCAATTGAGTCCTTTATCCGAGCTGATGATGCCACTCATTTCCTGGAGGTCATCCGCGCCTCTGAAGATACGAATGTGTATGATGACTTGGTCAGGTACCTTCTTATGGTTAGACAGAAGGTCAAGGAACCCAAGGTTGATAGTGAGCTCATCTATGCTTATGCAAAGATTGAAAGGTTGGGTGAGATTGAAGAATTTATTCTGATGCCAAACGTTGCTAACCTACAAACTGTGGGCGATCGCCTGTATGACGAAGCTCTGTATGAGGCTGCAAAAATAATTTATGCGTTCATATCGAACTGGGCCAAGTTAGCCGTCACACTTGTGAAGTTGCAGCAGTTCCAAGGTGCTGTTGATGCTGCAAGGAAAGCAAACAGTGCAAAGACATGGAAAGAAGTCTGCTTTGCTTGTGTTGATGCAGAAGAATTCCGGCTGGCTCAAATATGTGGACTTAACATTATCATACAGGTGAATAATTACCTGATCTTGGTGCAGGTTTTCTTCAATTGTGCATGATATTATTATCTCACGGGTTAATCTTTTTGTCCTCTAACAGGTGGATGACCTGGAAGAAGTCAGCGAGTACTACCAGAACAGAGGATGCTTTAATGAATTAATCTCCCTTATGGAGAGTGGACTTGGTCTGGAACGGGCTCACATGGGGATCTTCACCGAGTTGGGTGTACTGTACGCCAGATATCGTTATGAGAAGCTTATGGAACACATCAAGTTGTTCTCGACTCGTCTCAATATTCCCAAGCTTATACGGGCCTGTGATGAGCAACAGCATTGGCAGGAACTTACCTATCTTTACATTCAGTATGATGAGTTTGATAATGCTGCAACCACCGTCATGAACCATTCTCCTGAAGCATGGGAGCACATGCAATTTAAAGACATTGTCGCCAAGGTTGCGAATGTGGAGCTTTACTACAAGGCCGTTCACTTCTACTTGCAAGAGCACCCTGATATAATCAACGATCTTCTCAACGTGCTTGCTCTGCGGTTAGACCACACGCGTGTCGTGGATATTATGCGCAAGGTTCGAGGCTGACCCTTTATTTTTATTGTTGCCCTTTAAAACTTATCAGCAATGGCTTAATAATGATGGAGGTCTGATGAGTTTTTTCTTGCTGATCTCAGGCTGGTCACTTGCGCCTTATCAAGCCGTACATGGTTGCAGTTCAGAGCAACAATGTTTCTGCTGTAAATGAAGCTTTGAATGAGATATACGTAGAAGAAGAAGACTATGACAGATTGCGGGAATCTATCGATTTGCATGACAGCTTTGACCAGATAGGCCTCGCTCAGAAGGTAAGAAATTAAATCTATCTATCGAGTATTCCTTACCTCTCCCATTATATTAGTTCTAATTAATCTTCACCTGAACGATGCGAACAGATTGAGAAACACGAGCTTGTGGAAATGAGACGTGTGGCTGCGTATATCTACAAGAAAGCTGGTAGATGGAAGCAATCAATTGCTTTGTCGAAGAAAGATAATATGTACAAGGATTGTATGGAAACCGCTTCACAATCCGGCGATCATGACCTTGCAGAACAACTTCTGGTTTACTTCATTGAACAGGTATGTTGTATTTCAAGCACGATTAAATCCAAAGCCCTTCAATTGAGTCGCCAGCTTTTCGTACGAGGTAAAACAGAAGATGAAATTAAGAATCCCTATTGTTTCTTGTGTCGTGTTTGTTGATTATACAGGGGAAAAAGGAATGCTTTGCCACATGTCTCTTTGTCTGTTACGACCTAATCCGACCAGATGTTGCTCTAGAGCTTGCTTGGATCAACAATATGATCGACTTTGCCTTCCCGTATCTCCTCCAGGTGATTTATCCTCCAAGTCCCTCAACGAGAGAGGAACCCTTATAAACGCTTATATGATCAACTCCTTTGATTTTGGCAGTTTATCCGAGAATACTCTGGCAAAGTTGATGAACTAATCAAGGACAAGCTAGAGGCACAAAAGGAAGTGAAGGCCAAGGAGCAAGAAGAGAAGGATGTCATGTCCCAACAGGTACTATACTCAAGACATAACTCCGTAAATGCTTGAAAATCAAATCGGACAAGACAGACACTTACTTCTTGTTTATTTGTTTTAAAAAAATAGAACATGTACGCGCAATTATTGCCACTGGCTCTACCTGCGCCACCGATGCCTGGAATGGGAGGAGGTCCAGGGATGGGAGGTGGTTATGGTCCGCCACCACCGATGGGCGGAATGCCGGGAATGCCTCCAATGCCACCATTCGGAATGCCACCGATGGGCGGCTACTAAGACCATTCGAAACGAAAACTATCAAGTTCAAGTCTTTCAATCTACCATGGTGATGGTGACTGTTATTCGTCGGAATGTTTTCCATCTTTCTTTAATTGTTAGGTATGTGTGGATAATAATCTCATACTTTCGTTTGTAATATTCTTTCGAGGGGTTTTTTTTAGGTGAGTCATTTTTGGTTGAAGGCCATTTTACTATTTTCTTTGGAGAGGAGAGTGGTGACTCCTTAATAGTCTACTTGTCATTTTAATTCATCTTCTCTCATATGACTTGTTCTTTCTTTCTTTCAGCTTATCTTTTCCCTTCATTTTCGACAATTTATACGCTTTATAATTTTTATGAATCTTATTTGTTTTGTTTTGACTTGCTCTTCTCGTCCTTTCATATACATGTTTTTTAAATTACGTTGTCAGACACAAATCTGTGCGCTCTAATTTCTACCATTCACGTGATTGTAGAAATGGTTCTTTTGAGCTAGCTAGGGTTGTCGGCCGAGCACATGGGACCCAATTGGCAAAATGAAGCTTAGATGAAAGTGTTTTCCCTACATATGGTGTGATCAAACAAGTAATCAATTAAAAGTAGATGGAAGCCAAAACTACGATATCTTATCATTTTAAATATCGATGGGTAGTTCAGGTACATCAATGAATCTCACATGGGTTCTAAAAAAAAAAATTGGGCGAATGACGGTTCGTCACGTGGCAAATCTGAGGAAAGAGGGGTTCGTATATTAGAACTTTTTTTGGTTGGATCACCGGTGTTTATGGGATCCACCAATTATTTAATTATTTTTCTTATAAACCCCAATCTGTAAGAGCCTCCAATGTATCTGCTCTAAAATTGCCCACGTATTGAAAAACTATCCCTTCTCACAGCCGAATCTACCATAAGAGCATCTCAATTATCTTTAAGCATATTGTTTAACCATCACCATATAAGAGACTACAGCCCTAGCTAGGTGTGACCAATAATCCACTACTACAATTCGTCTTGTATTTAACATTTTCAACATTCGAAGCGATCACCGAATCACTAGCTATGTGTGATCATTGATCTACTACTTCACTTTGTATTCCCATTTTCAACATCTGAAGCAATCATCTATTCATCTTAAGATGTCTTCTCAGCCGAATTCAACTTAAGAGCGTCTCATTTTTCATTTTTCATTTAGCGTCACCGAGAATACGTCCTAAGACAAGCCTATCTAATCTCACTTCTTAGTCTAAAGCACTCAAATCACCATATGTAAATAGCAAATAATCAGAGAACACCTGTGGATTTTATATAATTCTTAATAGAAAACCATAAAGTCTATTGATTTGGTCCAAACGAAACATTAAAATCGAAACTCAAAAAACAGAGTTCGGTTAACTTAAAACGAAGAAACACAAAAGAAGCAGGGCTTTGTTCGAAAACTACTTAGATCGCTGTCTCATCTTTCGTCTCTTCCTCTTCAATCTCCTCATACGCTTCTTCTTCCACTGATACAATCCAACGTAACATATTTACTCATTTAACTTTCTGATTCTTACTAACTAGAGAATCCACAAACTATCTGGTAACCATTACTCACCTTAGCCCTCATGCTGAATTCGCAGAAGATAAACCCTTCACTCCTCCGATTCTATGCAGCTCCCAGAAAAGAAGCGGCCGAGATGTCGAAAAGGTTTTGCTCAGCTTGCTCTTATTGCTTCTTTATATGACAGCAAAACCCTAAAGAGTAGAGACTCGTTTTCTGTTTTGCAATTATTGGGCTGGTCGATGTTTATTTTGTGCCCAATAAAGCCCATAGTATAAAGCCTTTAAAATTTGTAACTTGTAAAAACATATTTTCTTTTCCAAATCTTGTCAACTGCATTATTCAGTTTGGACTTTTAAATATCTACACTATAATTCTAGTCATCAAAGTACAGCAAGATCTTAATTATTAAAAAAATAAAATAATAAATATCTGCAGAAGAAGAAGGGAGTGATGAATAAAACCTTCACCAATCAGTGACAAAGACATTTACATAAAAATCTTTTTTCTTAAAGAAACTATAACCATTCCCATTCCTGTCTACGAAAATATCTTTAGTCAAGTAGCTCAACCTGATGACAAAACGAAACTACAAATATCTTAAATCTCTATCACTCAACGTGCCGTCGTTTTCAGTCTCATTCCCTTGGCGACGACACGGACGAGTCGACTCGGATTGAGACTCGGCAGAGCGGACAACTTGACTCGGTCTTAAGCCACTGATCCACGCATTCGCAGTGGTAACAATGGCGGCACAGAGGAAGCACTTTTATCTTCTCTCCTTCTTCGAGACCACCGAGGCATATACAGCACTCCCTCTCTTCCTCCGCCGCTTCTCTCCGGCAGAGAACCACCGGCAAACTCCGAATCTCCGACGGGTCAAGACCTCCGCTAACGCACGGCGTGAATGGAGGAGACGGCGAGTGCAGGTTGATGGAACCGCGAACGAGGCAGCTCCGGTGGATGTAGAGGGTGAGTAAGGCGAAGAAAAGGACGACGGAGAATAGAGCCATAACGAGAAAGATTGTCCGGCCGTGAATCTCGAGGTTCCGGTCGTCGTATTGGTTCTCGTGCCAGTACAAAATCATTGGGGCTCTTGGAGACGGTGATGATGAAGTCATTTCCCGGTTGGCGATTGGTGTTGTTTTTTTTCTGCCGTTGATCGTAAACGAACAATGTATACTATATATAGATATAGTTTAATGTTAGTCACGTGGATTTATACATTTGATGATTCAAATAAAAATAAGCAGAGCGAATATTTATTGTCCTAAGAGTTAAGAGCTTCCGCGAGTAGTACAAGTAACTATTAAAGGTCATGCCTGGAGGAAAGTGGGCTGGCTTCACAATTGTTTTTATTTTCTTAAAGTGCTTTGGGAACTATTTTAATTAAAAGATAAGACTATGGTAGGCGTCATGCACGTTTATGTTTTCTCAGCATCCAAATGGTTGCAACATGGCAATGGAGTACTGGTTATGAATAAGTGCAAGTACGTGCAGTAGCAATGTAAGTGATTGAAATAGTTTTTGACGTGATATAACGTCTTCAAAAATCAAGTTTGAAAATTCATCAAGAGGAATGATAAATTGCAATCAAAATATTCAAAACTCATTATCAAGAAACTACGGAAACCAATCGGTGTGTTGAGTTAGAAAACTTACAATGTAGAATAGAACCAAAACATGTAAATTTTCACATAACCCTAGTGTTCCTGTGGATTCTTCTTATATACACTACAACGTGCTGGAAATTTTTCTTTTTGTACTATTTTTAACGCTCTTTTCTTCTATATTAAACATCTTCTTACTATGGGTCCGATTGGTTTATTCTGCAATCCTGCTCGCGATTATATTTTAAGCGCCATGTTTACCTATGGTTGCAAATTACAGTTATACTAGAGAATCGTAGCTCAAAGAGTTTCAAGTTTTATTTCCTCGGAGAGTTTACCATTTCTATTGATTTATATGGATTGCATCAAAGACAATTCTGAAACTGGTTAATTTTTTACAATAACCATAAAAACCCACTCCGTTACAATGTTTGTAAACTAAATTGCTTTAAGCGTTTCAAACTCACATCAGTTTGATACCTGCAATTCGTGATTTATTTTTCACATTTTGTGGCTTTGATTATATTTCGAACGGTGAAGATTTATATCCACAGATCCCTCCTGCTACTGGATCATCAATAACCAAACACTTTAACTGACAAAAAGAAACTCATGCCTTTCGTAGCTGTAAGAAAAAATAGTGATTAGGCATGGAGTGGCATATTAATTGGTTTGAGACAGCAAAAGGACATATAGACGAGACACGACACGAAACATATACTATATACTCTAAGACCTAACACGTTTTGTATGATCTCTCTTAGTACCTTACCTAACTATTAGCCTACTCACCTCTGTCCTTTAATTACATCCCACCATCTTAATCGTTTCACTTCAAACCTCTCCTACTCCAGTTTGTTACTAGTGCGTAACGTATATGATTCACCTACATAATCAATACACAAACACATGAGTTTTCTAATTATTCTATAACGTTTAGTTCCAATTATGACATTTAGAAACTAGCTACATAAATATTGAAAAGGTCTCATCTTCTGAGTTCTTTCAGAGGATTACAAATTGTATAGGTTTTGTATTATATTCCTTTGAAGGATTAAAATATACGAGCAGAAAAAACAAAAGGGTTTATGATGATTACATATGGACTAATTCCAATTGATAAACAGTAAAAAACAGTCGGCAAACGCAGTGGAAACCCAAAACCGTCATCAGCCTATACGAGTTTAATAAAGGTAATTATTAATTAATTAAACAGTTTTTTTTTTCTTTTTGTGTCAAAAAAAAGAAAGAGAAATGACCAAACGCTAGTGGGACCCAAGTTAGGACCAAACCGGGTTCGATGGAGGAGGGATGAGATTAGTTCGGTTAGCGGAGAAAAAGAGAGGAATCAGCAAGAAAGAAAGAAAATGGATAATCGCCGTTGCTGACGTCACCGCCGGTAATCAATCAATCTCCTCCTTAACCGTTTTCCTCTCTCACTTTACCCACACAAAAAAATCCGACATCTCAGCCTCCTCCACAAATCCTTATCCTAAGCCTTCTTTTCTCCTCCCTCCTCCGCGCACGTTAGCCTCTCTCCTCCCTTCCAATGGAGACGACGCCGGAGACTCAGTCGAAGTCCCAGTCCCAGAGCGGCTCTCACCGTCTGCCGGCGGGAAGAGAGGACTGGTGGAGCGAGGACGCGACGGCCACGCTGATCGAGGCCTGGGGAGACCGCTACGTCCAGCTCAACCGTGGGAATCTCCGGCAGAACGATTGGAAAGAAGTCGCCGACGCCGTCAACTCGAGCCACGGGAACGGCCGGCCTAAGACCGACGTCCAGTGCAAAAACCGGATCGACACGCTCAAGAAGAAGTACAAAACGGAGAAGGCGAAGGCTTCTTCGACATGGTGCTTCTTTGAGAGACTCGATTTCTTAATCGGTCCCGTCGCGAAGAAATCTGCCGGCGCCGGAGTCGTCAAATCGGCGTCGATGAACCCTGGTTTGAATCCGGCCGGATCTAAATCGAGCGGGAGCTCTCTTGACGACGACGACGATGACGATGACGACGACGTGGGTGATTGGGGGTTTGTGGTGAGGAAGCATCGGCGAGTGGAAGATGTAGATCCGAGTGAAGGATCGTCCTGTAGGGAGCTAGCGAGAGCGATTCTCAAGTTAGGAGAAGTGTACGAGCGAATCGAAGGTGCGAAGCAGCAGATGATGATTGAATTGGAGAAACAGAGAATGGAAACTGCCAAGGAGCTTGAGTTACAACGAATGAACATGTTGATGGATATGCAGATGGAGCTCGAAAAATCCAAACTTGGGAAACGTAGAGCTGCTTCAGGTAAAAATAAAAACTTTCTTCGTCTCTGCTAAGCCACTGTAGATATGCTAAAGTTTTCATTTTTATGTGCTTCTGAAGATTGAAACTTTCTGTTAGCTTCCAGTTTGTTGATCTGGAACCATATCTTGAGATGAAGAAACTTTGATCATGTGATGACGAGTATACTGAAAACCTGAATTGGTGTATTGTTCTTGTACAGATAAGAAGTTGTAGGATTAGATTCTGGAGAAGATATACTGCGGTGAAGCAAGGAGCAATGGTTGGATCTTAAAGCTCATCGGAAAAATTGGAGAAAACTGTTATTATTCTTAATCCCTAGGTTTCAAGTTAGAGCAATGCTTTCTTTTTCTTCTTCTTTCTCCTTCTCTTCTCTAGCGTTGTAGGGTACATTCATAGCAATGCAGATTGGTGAAAGAATTTCTTGTAGTATCTGACATATCGAGATGTACTTTTGTGAAGTATTAATGTATGATGGTTTGTGTATCAACGCCTGCAATTCCAAAGAGCGCTCAATCTTTTTTTTTTTTTTTTTGGTGATCTGCAATTAGTATTTTGCTCAATCAGGTTTCAGGAATGCCTATACAGACTTAACAGATAATGTAAAGGGATTCTTTTAGCATTCGATGAACTCCATGACAACATACATCAAAGTCATTCATGTTCGTCCATAATTCACTTTCGGAACTGATCAAACCCACCAAGCTATTGATTTGGCTGTTTGCTTATGTGACTTTGCAGCAATCTGGAATCTCCAGGACAAGACTTTTGTGACCTGATGGACACGAGGCGACACATGAGGCTGTATTATTAGAGCCTCCAAAAGGAAAATCACAGAAGCATATCTATCAATGTTTCCTGTTTGGTAGAATTGGGGGCTGACATTAGCATGTGCTCTCCTATTTAGACCTGACTTACAAATGAAGCTCTCTGCATCTTTGAAAAAAAAAACCTCACTTTACTCGTCATGGCCTACCGCTTGGTCCAAAACTGGTAAGGACACTGACCTTCCAAGGCTCATCATGTACCTTACTTTTCTCATTTTTGAGTAAGATGGTTTCGTTAGAAGTTAATCTAAGTTTATATATAAATGATGAAGTAAGTATTTGATTTTGCATCTTCGAATTCATACATAAGCGACTTCAACGATGATTCATAAGCAACAAGTACAGTGGATACGCCTATACAAAAGGAGGCTGTCCAAGATCATACAAGTGGGCATCAAGACCAGACCCATCAAGCAACATCAAGTCACTGTAAGGTACTAGATCAAGAAAAGCAGCAAGCTCAGGAGAATCATACAAAGGGGACACGTGGTTGTTAACGCCAGAATGGGCAAGTAGCCGAGAGCGAGCAACGGCTATATCATGTTGAAGCTCAAGCATCTTCTTCTGCAGAGAAGCTATGGCTCCAATGCAACCGTAAACTGGGTCCTTGAGACGAACCTCAGCCTCGTAAGCCAAAGAGTTAACGGTTTCTTGTCTCTGTTCTTCAGGAACCTCACTGAGAAGCTTACTGACGTTGCTGGCTCCAAAGACTTTATGGACTTTTGCGAAATTCATCGGGTCACTTGAGCGGAAATAAGGAGCGAAAATGCAAGTGGGTGTGCATCGTCTCTTCAAGAGCTTGCAGGCTGCACAAGATGAGCTTGATCGTGGCTCATGCCCTCTCATCTCAAACTTTTCTCTCTCTCTTTTTTTGAGATTTTGGGTGGTAAATGTCAGGCTCTCGTTTTTTCTAAGTTTTATCTCATGCTTCCTTTATATATTATTGGGCTCATGTTAACTTTTTGCGAAGAAGATTGTTTTTGATAGAGAAGGGAACACAATGGGACAAGGCATGGCCCTATTCATCATTTGTGTTGGCTTTGAGCTTTTCCTTGATAATTACTTGATTGGCTCGTGGGTTCGAGTTCAAGCTCGTACATCACAAATCATAATCATATACAGTTTCATCTTTGAGATTTTGGTATTGAGCTTTGAGTATAATGTTGAAAATCAAAGGATATCGTAATAGACAGTGCGAGTGGAAGTAACCAGTCAGTTGTTTGTCTTTTTTTTTTTTAGATTGTGGACATTAAAACAAAGAGAAGCAAGACTTGGGTTAGACGAAAAAGTCAATTGAAAGAAATTATTAAATAGATCCCACATTGCTCCAAATCCAAATGAAATCGAGGATTTATAAATTCTTGGTATTTATATTAGTTGCATATTTAAGCAATTAAATGACAAGTTGCAGTGGAGTGTGGAAATGGAGAAGACAAGACATTTGACAAGATAAGTGAGAGAATGAGAAGCCCACCACCACCACCGACCCCTTCACTATCCAGTTTCCTTCTTTCTCTTCCTCTTCTACTCATCATTCATTATCATTGAGAATATACCAATAACAAGAAGTATCAATCCAAAAAACTTTGAACTTTTCGTTTGTTTAATCAAACATTAGAAAAGTCCAAGTAATCTTAAAACCTTTCAATCTTTGTAAATGCGTGCATAAAAATAAGAATAACGACTTATATAAATAACAAATCCAAAGAATCAATATAAGAATAGCTTAGCCATTTGTTTAACGGTGTTACCGTTTCGTATAACACAATTCGATTGAATTCCACTAGCTCTTTTCTCTTTATTTGTTTTCCATCTAAAGAACGAGTAATTTTGAGGGTAGGAAAGGGAGTTGTTCAGTTACACAGAAACAAAGAAGTTAGCTAAAAACAGAAAGTAAAGGAGAAAACACACTAAGCTAAACCGGAAACAATAACCGAGATCTTAACCAATCCGGATTTGGATATATTTTCGTTGCTATATTTTCTTGTGCAGAGAGTAGTTCAAATTATAGAGAAACAGAGAAGTTTGCTAAAGAAGGTAAAAACAGAGTAATGAGATAAACACCAAGCTAAAGTAACGTTCACGACCATTTTACAGGTTTGTTTTGGACTATTCCCGATTACACCAATAGTCCTTACTCCTTAGCTAGTTTTGATGGTAAATGTTTTTTTTCCCTCAAATATTAACTCTTACAGAAATTAAAAATTTATTGACCTTTGCTTATTTTTTCTTCCGAAGTACGAATTGCGATAACTACTAAACTAGTTGTACATCGTTTAGTTTAGCGGGGTTTAACAAAAACAAAAACAGAGATCAAAGTTTCGAAGAAAAATCTACGGCGAACAAGTATTCTTTGATTTTATTTTTTTTTTATTCTTGGGGAATCCAAAAATGAGAAATCCATGCATACATGACAAAAGAATCAACTCTTTAAAAATTTCTCAGATTCAACAATGAAATAAGATATGCCTGAAACCAAAGATTCTGGTAGACATCGCGGCACGGCCTAAGGGAAAAAAAAAAAGAGTGAAAGGCCATATCATATTGAGTACCTTCCTCAACTAAAATTCCTCAGGCCGAGAACGTAATGAAAACCCCAGATTTCGCTCGATCGTGTTCTTGTTTCTTCAATATATGGCAGTAGTTAATCTGTCTCATAACAAAAACAAAACAAAAGATGGTTAGTTTTGGTGTTAATCATCTCACTTTCATCCGACAAAATATACAGAAATGAGGGTAGTGATGAGAAGCGAACCTCCATACGGAAGAGACTAGTTGGTAAGACGATTCCAGCACCAACCGAAGCTCTGAACGTCTCTAGGAACTTTGGAGCACTGAAGTTTCTAAACTCATTCTCTGATAGCTTCGCCATATTCCCCGCACAAGCAAACGCATGCCCGTGCACTCCTCTCTCTCTCAACCATCTCACTGGCAAATCAAATGAGAGATCCGCAAATGCAGTGACCGCAGCATCTCCTCCAACAAAGTCTCTTTCATCATCGCCTTTCCTCTTTGGCTCGTTGGGACCAAGTCCTCTGGTCTTGAACCCCCATAGCGCGGACGGCCCACCTAAAGAGCATACAGGCGATGAACTGCCACCCAAGAAGAACCTCTCTGGCACTGAGGAAGGGCGGTTCTGGTATCCGCTTCCCCATGGAAACATGACACCCCCGGACACACCAAAGTTTAGAGCAGCATGGTAAAACCCCAGCGGAACAGCACACCGAAGATCGATCTCCTGAGAAAACAAACGACAATGGATGCTATAAAGTGTCAGAGGTCCGAGAATTTTGTTATTACTTAGCATAAGCTAACTTTGACAAAAGGACTTTCCTAATCCATATTAAGTTCATGTATTATATCTTGGAACCAAGAATGAAGAAAGGACGAACCTGCTTCAAGAAGCGTAGGCTTCGGCTATCAGGAGCAAGACCACCAATCTGAGAAGTAGAGGTGAAAGCGTATCCACTTGTTGGCCTCAAGTATGAGTCTCTCTGGTCATATTTAAAAGTATACTTCAACGCGGAAAGCAGACTATGTCCCAGTTGCCTCCTTATTGATTTCGAGGCATATCGGGACGGGTCTATCAGGTTACGCCACGCGACCGTGTAGACAAGCTCGTGATACTTGGTGGAGAGAAGGCCGAGAGAAAGTCCGAGAGAGCGTTCTTTGTAAGAAGAAAACTTGAGCCAGTCTTGAGTCGAAAGGTAAAGGCGGGAACTAAAAGGAGTGGAAAGTCCTTTGAACCTCGGCAAATACATCCCCAAGCCAACCTCAGCAGAGTTGTCACATCCATAAACTATAGACCCGTCCCAAATATCTCCGTACCCAAAAATGTTCTTATACTTCAAAGATGCTTCAACGCTTGATGATTTAGCCTACAAGACCATCATTCACATTCATGCGTAACTCTACAGATTATCACAAACAAGATCCGCACAGAAGCATAAAAGAGAAGAGCTTCAAGAAGACAACAAAATGCAACTCTACAGAATGTTGCGATTAGAGCAATACCTCAGCTCTAGTGTAGGCGCCGATTTGGCCGCTGAGAGGTTTTTTGCTCTCGATAACTTCGATGACGACATTGGTGGTACCAGGAAGCTCCGGAGGGCCAGAATCGAGCGTAATGTTGACGGAATCAAAGATATCGAGCGCTCGGAGATTCGAATTGGCAACCCTAGAAGCTTCGAGAAGCTCCTGCAGCGTGTTCGCCTCCCTCATAGCATCCACTTCCGCCTCGATGATGTGGTCCTTGGTCTTGTCGTTTCCTCTGACGATCACGTCGTGGACGCGCACCGGCACAGGAGCGGCTCTCATCCGACGGAACAGCGATTCCGTCTTGCTCCTGCCCACGCTGGATCGGCCCTCGCGCGTTTGGGGATTGGGTACGGTATCATCGTCTTCTACTTCGTCGTCTTCCTCCTCTTCTACTTCTCCTTCTTCGTCGCCGTTCAGTTCTTCTACTTCTTCCACTTCATCTTCCGGTTCTCGGATTGGCGGATTCGGGTCGGGATTTTCCGTCGGATTCGTCATGGGACACAGAGAAAGCAGCTGAGAGTTCGCGTTTTCCGGGGGAATCGAGGTATACAATTTGACGACCAGAAGAAGTCTTACGTAACCCTCTATATAGCTCAGAGGGTTTTCGTCTCGAATTATCCAGTTGAAGCCTCCTCGTCCAGCAGGTTGATAAAACGATGTCGTTTAGGATATCATTAGCAAAATACTGTAATTGTGGTTTAGTTAGTTGAACACAGAATAAATTAGGGCTTTGCAAACTCCACTGATTATGACGTTAGTACTAATACAGCTGGTAGAAGAACGAAAAACCGAGAACAAATCATGAGCTAAGCAAAGATTTGTACAATGGAAGTAATAAAAAGAGCTATGGTTTGGATTTGAGTGGTATGCTGTTTGACACTAAACTGGATGAGTAGTCAAATTTGTCTCCCTACTATGAGAAGATGAACAGAAAATGTGACGGCCTTGGAGTTTGCTTGTTCTGATTGTATCAGCTGTTACAATTTTTTTTTTTTTTGGTAAGAACTGTTACAAGTTATGCTGATGTCTCCTGTTGCCGATCATCTTGCAGATGGAGGAACTTATAAAACCCACAAAAAAAAAAACAATTAAGTCCGAAAATATTACCTCTTAAGTTCACGTAATGGTCTTATCATATCTCTGGAAAGCATCACGTTAATGAAGCCAATAGATTTTGTTAGGCCCTAGAGGTCTAAAAGCAGGGGAAGAGCAGAAACAGAGATGATGCCAAATCTTGTTGGAAAGTTCTCAATACTTAAGGATTATGAGTCCGAGGTCAGAAGCTTTTGATGAGATTAATAAAATGTTTTACAATGCCAATGAACTTCCAAGGAACACACCAACGCATTTTCTCTTTTTTTGTTCATCCCAACCTGCTAAAGCCTTGCATGTTACAAGCCAGCCAAAAAAACAAATAACAGAATACATTGCAAATAGATATTACAGCAGCAAAAAACTCAGACTTTGGTGCAGAACTTAAGTAGATGAGTAGCGGTGTCTTCTTCTTCCTTGATGAGTTCCAGCTTAAAGGAGCCACCAGCCTTCACTCCATTTACTTCACAGAACTCTCTCCACTCTTTTCCCAGTCTCATTCTTCCATATTTGTTATCAGGTTTAAGACTCGTCACCTGTTTGATACCGTATCTGTCCACAAGTGTTATCTTCCTTGCGTTCTCGATACCATTCAACCGCACAAATTTCACCGGTAGACACTGCAAATAAAACTCGAAAACATTACAATGTCTCTGATGCAACGCTGAATGACTGATAAAAACTTACCAATTTAAAGTTCTTGAGATTGTATGATCTGAGAGTTAGTGTCAAAAATCTGTCTTTCCTTGTTGAAGATGAGGAAGAAGAAGAAGAAGAAGCTCGGAGACAGTCTCGGTTGTAGATGGACGAACACAACTGGAGAACAGGTTGTACACCTGTTCGTACAAGTTTAAAAGTCAATAAATCGTTGGCTCTTTTTCCATTTTCACGGCAGAAATTTCTCCAGCCGCGTCTTAGGTATACATGACCCTGTGTTTTGTGGTAGTTCAGGAGCATTATCCTTGGTTCCCCAGCTTCATTCAATAGAATGATCTCGCACTCACGATTCATCAAACCGTTAGACCTTGAAAAGTCGTTTGGAAGAAACTGCAAAGTTTATCAGAGAGTATATGATTTAAATTCAAAAAAGTTTTTAGATTTATGGTTTCAAGGGGAAGTAACATCAAATGCAGAAGCAAACTTTCACCAGTGCATCTTTTCTAAGATTCGACGGGGTGACACGAGCTACAAAACAAGATTTATCTGATGGAGATCCTGCTTCTCTTGCGTCTTGATTCTTCTCTGAATCTGTTTCAACTTTGAAATGAGAATCTAAACAGAATCTTGGAAATAACCAATATCAAACCGAGATCAAAGTACTTGAGCTCGTACCAGAGGATATTTGAACGATATCATCATCATCGTATTGAATCTCACAGCAACTGGGCCCAAAAGCTGTGACATGGAACAACAAATCTCCATCATGTCTAAAAATGACTATGTCACCGACTCCAAGGTCATGAACGGTTGCAAAATTTTGCCAGCCTTGGGTGAGTCTCCGACCATCCATATTCACTTCCCAGGTTAAATCAGATGCGTCCGACCTCAGCTTTACCACCGCATTGGCACTGCCCTCGTCCGTTGTTCCCTTTATGTGCTTTGAGTAGAACGCCATGGGAATGTTCTGCAACACAAAAAAATCCAGAGAATATCGAACGATAAGATTCATGCATATATAGAGGCACAAAGAGAGAAAGATAGATTACAATGTGGCTGAGGAATCCGGGAAGAAGAGGCTGGAAAAAGTGTGGATTGATCGGTGAGGAAGCTGAAGTATTTGCCATTGACGAAGAGCTTTTTTCCTTTAGCTTTGATGTCGTTTCTTTTTCTCTAGTAAAGCTCTACTTTCGAATTTAAGGACAAAAGTTTCGTTCCAAAGACGCGCCGTTCTTGATATGTCAAAAACGACACGTAGCTGCCTCTCGCATAGGTTAGGAAGCTGCTTTAGAATTTATGGAGATTTTTTTTTTTTTTTAAGTTTTCTAGAAGGCTTAAAGCTTTGATGTCGCTTCGTATTCTCCACTTTTGCTCTGTTTGGTGGAAGAGAATCAAGAATCTTTGTTCCAGCCAAGTGAACGTGATGATCTATTCAAACCAATTATGTGCTTTAAGAAGCTTCTGATGAGATTAAAAAACTGTTTACAATGCCAATGAACTTCTAAGGAACAACAAGGTATATGCTTTCCTTTGTTCATCCCAAGCTTGTAAAGCCTTGCATGTTACAATCCAGCCAAAAGACAATACATTGCAAGTAGAAGATGTTACAGAAGCAAAAGAACTTGGAGAGTTTCAGACTTTGGAGCAGAAGTTTAGTTGATGAGTCACTGTGACTTCTTCTTCCTTGATGAGTTCCAGCTTAAAGGAGTCACCAGTCTTCACTCCGTTAACTTCACAGAACTCTATCCACTCTTTTCCCAATCCTAGTCTTCCATATTTGTCAGCCGGCTTAAGACTCGTCGCCTTTTTGATACCGTGGCGATCCACAAGAGATATCTTCCTCGCCTTCTCTATACCATTCGCCTTCACAAATGTCACTGGTAGGCACTGCCATAAAGACTCGAATACATTAGAAACTCTGACAACAATGCTGAAATGATTGATGAAAACCTACTTACATACCAGTTTACAGCTCCTGACACTGTATGCTGTGAGAGTTAGTGTCAAGAGTCTGTATTGTCTTGTTGTATGTGAAGAAGAACACAACTTGAGAACAGGCCTTGTACCGGTTTGCAAAAGTTTAAAGGTCAATAAATCGTTGGCTCTTCGGCGATTTGCATAACAAAAACTTTTCCAACCGCCTCTGATGCAAACGCGGCCGCTCGCTGTGTGGGGACGCAGGAGTAATCTCCATGGTTTCCCTTCTCCATTTAATAGAATGTCCTTGCTTAGATTCGACGCGGTGACGCAAGCTACAAAACAAGAGTGATGATCTGATGAAATTCCTCCTTCCGTAGTGTTTTGATACTTCTTCAACGTACCGGTGGGTTTAAAGAGAGATTTTGTGCACGATATAGAAAGGATTAAGAACGTACGTACCAGAGGAGATTTGAATGACACCATCATCATCATCGCCATCATATCGAATCTCACAGCAACTGGGCCCAAAAGCTGTGTCATGGAACAACAAATCACCATCATGTCTGAAAATGACTATGTCGCCGACTCGGAGATCATGACTAAAGGCGAACTTTTGCCAGCCTTGGGTGAGTCTCCGACCGTCCATCTTCACTTCCCAGGTTAAATCAGAGGCGTCGGATCTCAGCTTCACCACTGCATCGCCCTGGTAAGTTGTTCCCTCAAAGTGCTTTGAGAAAAACGCCATGGGAATGTTCTGCAGCAAGAGAAAATTCAGAGAGAAATCGAGCAATAGATACATGCATGTTCAGAGAGAGAGAGAGAGCTTACGAGGTGGCTGTGAAAGCCGGGAAGAAGAGGCTGGAAAAAGTGTGGAATGGTTGGTGAGTAAGTTGAAGAATTCGCCATTGACATTGAGCCTTTTTTTTTTTTTTTTTTTGGAATAAAGCTCGGAGCTCTGATGTCGTTTCGTTTTCTCCAGTTTTGGCTCTGTTTTCGATTTAGAGACAATCTTTGTTTCACACGCCATGCCTTTTGGATTTGTCAATAAAAACGACACGTAACTGACTTTGATGGACAACCAAAATTAAACCAACTTTTTTTATGGCACACGGCTTGGCATTGAACCAATCCGTGGAGTTTCCGGAATCAGGTATCGACTATTTTCAGTCACTAAAACTCAATTATTGTGATGGTCGCACTGAACTGAAGCATTGGACTTTCATTTATTCGCAGACTACGACTTACATTATTAAAAGACTCGCCGACATCGTTATAAAAAGCTAGAACAGTGCCGTATAGCACAAGGAAAAGAGTGTCACAAAATCGGAGTCGTCAAAAGCTGCAACTTTCTTCCCTAAGCCTCATGCAGAAGCATTTGATCAAAATGCCAAACTCCTGCAGTTTTCACAACGGACGTTATTATAAACTAAACTCCAAGAAGAAAGTGCAATCGCAGTTTTATAAATGTTCTTTAGGGTTTTAAGGACTTACCGTGACCCTTTCCGATTCTTCTTAGCTGTGCAACGTACTCTGAGATTTTCTTGATAGCTTCGACCTGCTTTTACCGATATAATGAGGATCGCATAATTTTTAACTAGTGAAAATGTGAAAACTTGTGTATTTTTTATTTAACCTGCTCGCCTAGAAACTCGGACTCAACAAAATCCACCAGCTGAACATCGTTGTTCTTCACACCCACCTGCAGTATCAAACACAAGAGAGAGATTAATCATTCATCTGTTTTACTGTGAAAGCGTGCACTATGATGCTGATTTTTTGGCTTAACGCTCGGTATTAGTACTTTATGATGAAAGATAAACTCTTACGCTTTGCAACTTCAGGAGCTTTTCATTTGTAAGTTTCTCCAAAGATAACGCAAGCTCCATTGCTGATTCGTAAAAGAGTCAAAATCATCAGGAGCATGATATTTGAAAGACTACAGCGGTATATATGAGACATATATTAAGATGTAAGTATATTATTCTCAAGATTATTAAACTACTGCTACAATGAGCTTGAATCAACTTACCATACAATGCATCTCCCTTCTCCTCGTGATCAAACTCAGAGAATGGCATCAAAATAGACTGCAGCTTCACTCTCCCACCACGCTTGTTCTGAAGATCAAATCCATGGAACATAAGAAACACTATTAATGGTCCCATAATTAACCTGATAGATTTTTTTGAAATTATACCTGGTACTCCATAAACTTCTCAGCATGACCTCGTTCTTCAAGACTCGAATCGTTGAAGAACCTATCAATGAAATCAACAAGAACAAGAACAACAAAAAGATGATCATCCCGCAGACAGATGTTCTTCAAAACATATATATAGTTCTTAAGAATTGGAAAAAAGAAAAACTCACTTGGCGAAACCTTTCAAGCCAACATTGTCTCTGTCAAAGTAGGCATACAGGGCATGATAAATGTAGGACACATTGTACTCCACACTGTAACGCAAGTACAGAGATGTATATAATACATCGTCACGTATTAGTTACCAAATATACACAAGCAAGCTAACAATAGGCAGAGTGATTCTAACAAGCAAAATTCATTTGCGATTCACGCCATGATAAGTATAACGAAGCTTAACCAGTAGAAAAAGATAACGACTGAATAGACTCTTGAGATATAAAAGTCAATATTAACGCTGAATAAAACAAGAGCATTTACTTGATCTGATCGTTAATCGCAGACTCAGAATCGTCCGAGAACTTGTGGCGAGCGAGAGAAACCAGAGGCGTGGTGGGAACGAGATCCATTTCTTTCTTCACTTCCTCGAAAGGCTCGAATACAACTCCGGTTAACGACTTCGTGGTGGTTCCTTTCGCCGCCTGAACAGAGAACCGAGATCCACGGCACACGCTCGAAGGAAACAGAAGAAGTTTCGACGGATTTCTCGACGGGGGAAACAGATCTCCACCACCGGAGCTCAAGATAGAAAGCGCGGGAGAAGCCTTGAGCAACATATTGGTTTCTTAGTTAAGATCTAGAGAGAGAAAAGTGACGCGAAAGAAGAAAAGTTCAGTGCAAAACGTCTGAGCTAGCAAACGGTTAGTACAGAGAGAGGTTTTAGAGACGACGATGGGTTAGGGGAGTGGAGCACGTGGTTTCTTGTTTGTTTGACACGTGGAAAGAGCGGAATTGGCTTGTGGCATACGCGTGGTGTCTCTAGAAGGAGTCTTATCTAATGTAAGAGCATCTCTATCTCGAACCCTACTCCACATCCACTCCAAGCTTTATTTTTAAACAAATTTTCGACTTCATTACCCTGTGGCGGATGTCAGCGGTTCGAGTCCGCTTATCTCCAACCTCCAGTTCGCGCACCACCTCATCCAGGCGCGCGGATAATTGCTAGTATTTTTTATTACATTCTACTTTGGAGTTAAATTTTTTATTTATTAAAAAAATTAAAATATTACATTTTTCTTTACACACTGGATATCATTTCACAGTTTCAGGTTTTGGCGTCAACCAACCTACGACACACCTTTTAATGAGAGACCTTCCAAGTTCACTAGAAGGCTAGGGGAATCATCCAGCTTTTTCCATGAACCATCTTCAGCACACGGTTGAACCACGAAGCTGACTCCTTTCACCTCCGGTTCTACCACCAGTTCTGAAACGTAATAGGCCGGTACGTGAGAGATTCCGAGGAACACTCTCTCCGTACTCGGTTTCTCTAGAACCTTCCTCGATCTTACATCGGTCGACTTCACATTCTCTGCATACACATTGTAGCCTGGGAACACAGAATCTTCAAGGTGTTTCAGTCTCCATTCTAGCTTAACCCTGAGGATCTTAGAACCGGAATTACCCGGTACAAGCTCTACGTTATGAGCCCCGATGACCCACGATGACGCTGGAGGTAAGGAATCGGGTTTTTGTTGTAGCTGAGCATGATCTTTGATTGAAATGTGGCCCAGCAATGCAACATATTCTGGCCGCTTTGTCGAGTTCTCTTGTCTGTAGCAAAAGGCAGAGATTTCAGTCAGTGTGAAGCCATCCATGACAAGGCTTGCCTCGTGTACCGTCCACTCGGATACAGTCTGCTCTGATGTGACGAGGCACTGCGAGAACATGTGGTCGAATCTTGGGATGGGTTCTTGTGGCGCCACAAGTATGGATTTAGTCTCCTGTGATGGAGATGAGAAACAAAGCAGGATTCCAAGTTTAGACGTCTCATCTGATTTCACCTGCACCACCTCCAAAATCCTCCATTAGTAGAGAAACAGGAAGTTCTCATAATATGATGTAGGGTATCTAAAAGCAGATACTTACGGAGTAGGAGATTGTGATGGGGGAAGAAGAAAGCTGAAGAAGGGGTTTAAAGAGCCTTGCTGTGAAATGCTCATCTCCCTCGAGTCTTCCTCTAAAAACAACGTTCCCTCCTCCGTTATAAGATGCCTCTCGATGACTAACAAATTCAGATGCTTACCGTTATACGTTGCAAATAATGTATCTTAAACTAATCAACAAGAAGTCAAAAACACATGTTTTCTTTTTGGCCATGCTGAAATAAATATGAGGACAGTATCAGGGCCAGAACTCACTCAACAGTGACCTGGATGCTATCTGTGTTGTCTTCCTTAAACTCTAGGAGTGGCTGACGTGAATTACACAACAAAGACAACAATCAGGTGAGAGGAGAGACAAACCCAGATCAAGAAGTTGAGTTTTTCGTTCGTGTAACTATTATATGTGCAGTAAAAGCCAGGGCAATAAGATGCTTGAACCTGAAGACTTTGGCAAGAAATGTTGTACCATGGAGCATCAGATAGCTGGCGACCTTCGAGTGAAACATGGTAACCAAAGCCCTGGACAAACGAGAAATGAGAATTTCAGAACATAACTGAACACAAACCATAGCCAAGACAGCCGACGCATATTGTGACAAGATACGAACAAAGACGAAATCAATCTTACCTGATTGAAATCCGAGTAAAAAGGCAAGACTTGTGGATATGTTTGGACTATTCCCCATGACTTCTCAACAAGTGACCACCATCTGAAGAAAAAACACATGAATGATAATAAGATTTTCAGCATTTCCTGTACAGCAAAGATTAAAGTTCCAACGCATTAATGGTAGTTAAAAATCTAATGACGACAATGAAATTGCAGTTTCTTTTACAATCAAACAGGCAAAAGAAGTACAATATTACTTATTCTGAGCCGTATGAAAATTGGGAGGTTGTGCAGTCTCATATACCCATCCGGGAGCGAAAATGGCAGCTGATACATTGCTTGTCTTGAGTAAATCAAGAGCAGTATTAACCTAGCATATAGATTGATGAGACAATGAAGAAAAGTTTATGACAAAAAATTTTGGGTTTCTCAAGATTTTCTGAAACATACGGTCCACTGCCCACCACCAAAGGAGCCCCGACCGAAGACGTCAATTCCCATGTAGACATCATATTTTCGGTCGCCGGCAACTTGAGCTGATAATTTGGGGTAGCTCTCCTGAAATAAGAGATTGCCCACTCATATCACAGGCAAGCCATATAGAAGAAACTGAGACTGAAGAAATTGATCAAACCAAAAGGTACCTTCCATGTATAGTTCATGAATATTCCATCGCACAAGTCAAAGAAAGGTTTGTTCTTCTCATTCAACTGATCTTGCCATTTAAGATCGCCACAAACAGTGACACTGTCGTACCTGCAAAGAAAAAAGTTATTGTATCAAAGTTGTTTACAGAAAAAGGGAAAAAAAAAAGAAAAACTTCTGAAAAACTCACCATATAACTAAAGCCCCAGGTGTAGATAAATGCAAGACTTTTGTTAGATGGCTTACGAATTCCTTCAAATTCGGAATCTGTTCTTCATCTATTTCGTTCTCTATGTTAATCTGCAGGTAAACAGTTCACACTGATTCACATGGGCAAACTCAGGCAGATGAAGAGAAGAATAATGAAAAATGTAAGAGCAAAAGACAAAACTGACCAGCCACCCATCAAAACCTAGAGCAGTAGCAAGTTCTGCCAAACGCTCTGCATACATCTGAGCAGACTCCTTTGTGGCAAGCAGCTCTTTGCAGGTAGCTTTTCCTTCATCCCATTCTGTGATGAAAGTCCCCAATACCTTTTGCGTTTCCATAAAGACAATGAAAGTAAACACTTTTACCCATAAATATCTGTAATTTCGAATTACATGTAGCAACAGCCTCGTCAACTCAAAGACGATAATATCTCAACCAAAATCAAAACTTGGACGTTGAAGAATCCAAACATTTTGGAGATCACTTACCTTAACGCCATGCCTGTGAGCAGTATTGGTCCAGCAAGGAGGAGGAAGAGTGACCAGCGAATGGGAGAAGTAGACAAAAACGTCCATCAAGTACCAATGCCAGATCGCATATCCGGCGTCGTTTTCACACCCTTGTATCCACTTGTCGTCTACGTACCCTCCTTTCATGTCGTGGCAGACTAAAACCCTCGGGCGATTCGGTAAGCCCTCGGAGATTCGCCGGAGAGGGACGGTGGAGCGATTGAACTGGAACTGAAATGAGTCGAAGTAAGAACGAGATTGCAGGTCTTGAAGAGACTTGATCGGGAAAGATATAGGTAACGACGGTTTGGATAGATCGAGCAGCGGGACGGCCTCGGATTCTGCGACGGCGCCGTCGACATCACCTTCTTCGTTGGGTTTAGGTAGGAGGAGAGAGAGAGGGAATGAAGTGAGGAGCTTACGGGAGATGCTTAAGAAGAAATTGTAAAGAGATACGAGAGTTCTTCGAGAGAAATAGGCGCGAAGAAGGTCTCGCATTTCGAGAGGTCAGCGGAGAGGAAGACGACGACGACGGCTTCGTATTTTTTTTTTTGTTTCTTTTTAAATAAAATGGCTTTGTCATATTTTATGATTCTTTTCTTTTTTAATGTCACTCTTCTTTTTCTTATTCGTGCGCCATACATATGAATCCACGACACGAAAATTATATGATTTTTCTCTTTAGCTTGCACGAAAGCAAGCAGGCATGAAATGTTTATATGGGCCTAGAAGTTTAGCATTAACATTTTAGATTCCTCATTATTGGGTCAGATAAAATACCTATAATCCCTCGGACACGAAAGTTAAATGTTGTTGCACCTTCAAAAATGTGATTTAAAAGTGTAGTGGACTAGACCAAAGCAGATAAACTGGATATTTCAGTCTTTTTCCGCCATGTAAGTTCAAATTAATGATCTTGAAGACATTTCTCTTTATATGGTCAACTATTACACTGACTAAACTATCAATGTTAGGTTTTTGCTAAGCAGTTTTGAATATAGACAAAGTAATTGGCTAGAGAGATTAATTCGAATTTCAAGTATAGCATAGATCCTGCATCTTACCGGATATATTTTAGAACTTCTGAAACTTTTATAAAATGTGTCTATAAGTTCAATAGATCTTCCAAGTTGACAAAATGTGTATCAAGTCTATTTTTTTCTTAGATCAAGAAGCGTAAAAATGATCAGTTCACCTATGATCAACATAATTAAACACATGTAAATGCAGATACACAGTACAAGTGGCCATTGGGAGCAGCCTTATCTAATTTAATACTCCTATGAACTTTTCTTGTAGTTCGCATTAAAATATAAACAGTCGTGATAACAAATGCGAAACAACACATGGGTTTGGTTTTGGATCGTGCAAGTTCAACACTTGATTAAAAATTATATTTTTAAAAAGCTTGTTGAAATCATTAAAAAACAACTAATTGTTCAGTATAGTCCAGATTTCATCTTTAACGAAACCAAAACTTTTCATTGCAAAGTTACGAAAAGAAAATAAACTTTTCATTGCAAAGTTACAAATACCATAAAAAGGAAGAATGGCATAGAAAGGAAAGACGTGAGGAAAAGGAGAAAGATGACGCCGTTATTATCACCGTCTTCGTCTCTCCGTAGAAAACGCCGTCTCACTCACTTCTTCTACACCGTACTTGCTTTCATTCTACTCGCCGCCTTCATCTACGGCCACGATTTCATCTCCTTCTCCCGTCGTTCCCTTCACTCCCCGACGATCATCCGCCAATCCGCAATCCTCGTTGCGGTGGACGAGCCTCCTAATCCTCCACCACCATCTCATCCGCCGCCTCCACCACCATCTCATCCTCCGCCGCCTCCACCTCCATCTCCTCCACCTCCGGCATTTGCGGTGGGGAAGACGCCGGAAGGATGCGATGTGTTCAAAGGGAATTGGGTCAAAGACAAGTCAACGCGGCCGTTTTACAGAGAATCCGAGTGTCCGTACATTCAGCCGCAGCTCACATGCCGCACGCATGGCCGTCGCGATGGCGACTATGATTCATGGAGATGGCAGCCTGAATCCTGCTCGCTGCCCTCGTAAGCATCTCTTTCGATTTTGAAAAAAAAAAAAGGTCCAGATTCCAAATTTCAATTGATCGATCGTCAGATCCCGTGGTTGCTGAGTGTGTTAGGTTTGATGCGAAGATGATGCTGGAGAGTTTAAGAGGGAAGAAGATGATGTTCGTCGGAGATTCGTTGAACAGAGGAATGTACGTTTCTCTCATCTGTCTTCTTCATTCACAAATTCCGGAAAATTCCAAATCCATGGATACCTTTGGTTCCCTCACCGTCTTCTCCCTCAAGGTATTTGGAATCAACTGTGAATCTAGGTTTTTGATTCAGATTTTAGAAACTCTTTGTGGAAGCAGCTCTGCACAACGTGATGATTACAAACTACACTTCATATAGAGAGAGATCAGAGTATGAGGATGACAAAGACTTAAAGCTTGGATTTGATTGATCTGATAGATTAGGCGTGGATTTTGGTAAATTTCTTGTTTGCTTGGATTCTGATGGGTGTGTAATCATGCAGGATTACAATGCAACGATTGAGTTCTACTGGGCACCGTTTCTTCTAGAATCGAATTCAGATAACGCTACTGTTCATAGAGTATCAGATCGGATTGTGAGGAAAAACTCCATCAATAGACACGGTAGGCATTGGCGAGGCGCTGACATTGTCGTGTTCAACACATACTTGTGGTGGAGGACTGGCTTCAAGATGAAGATCTTGTATGTACTAATCATGAAATTATAAAACTTCTTACATCATTATCTCTAGAATATAGGTACGTATACTCCAATACTTTGTGATCTGATCGTTTCTTGAATTTGTGTTTTGAAGGGAAGGTTCGTTTAAGGATGAGAACAAGAGAATCGTTGAGATGGAGAGCGAAGATGCGTACCGGATGGCACTAAAGACTATGGTTAAATGGGTGAAAAAGAACATGGATCCGTTGAAGACGAGGGTTTTCTTTGCTACTATGTCCCCTACTCATTACAAGTCAGTGACTTATTTTAATTTTTACAAGTCATCTAGAAACTATCTTCAAGATATGAGTTACATATAGCTTATAGGAATCTAGTCGGCTTTTGACATGATTGGTAAGTAGAAGCTGAATAAGATTTAGTCGTAAGAACATCTTTCGCTTGTAAACTCACTCAGATGAATTAGATTTCGATGATATCGAATGAAAGAAACATAGAGACGAGGGATAACAGAGAATCAAGCCTCGATTTTGAATACAAAGGTTTCATCTTTTTCTTCCTCCATGATCAGGAGCGAGGACTGGGGAGGCGAGCCAGGGAAGAATTGTTACAATCAAACGACGCCAATCCAGGACATGGACCATTGGCCATCAGACTGTAGCAGAACGTTAATGAAAGTGATAGGCGAGGAATTAGACGGGAGAGAGGATTTTCCGGTGACGGTACTGAACATTACACAACTCTCAGGCTACCGGAAAGACGCGCACACATCGATATACAAGAAGCAATGGAGCCCATTGACGAAGGAGCAGCTAGCAAATCCAGTTAGCTACTCGGACTGTATACATTGGTGCTTGCCTGGTCTTCAAGATACTTGGAACGAGCTTCTCTTTGCCAAGTTATTTTACCCTTGATTCTTTTCGTGATTTTTGTTTTTAGAACTGTAATTGTAAATTATGGTCATTCTTTTCTGTTAATTATGTAACACTCTTGTGTTCTACGAAGAGGAGTAAAAGAGTTCCTCTCCTGTTATCTCATATGAAACTCAATAGATGAGATTCATCAACACTTGTTGATCCAAGGAAAGAGTAAAAAGACGACAAAGTTACTATATTTTTCAGTGTGAAATCACATCATAAACATCATTTCTTGTTTTTCCTATTTGATCAAAATCCAAAGATTCTACTGCAGATAATTTATTGCCTCAGAACTCTCAAAGATCTAGAGTACTCAAGTCGAAGAACTCGTGACCATCGTGTGCCTCGAGCTGAAGAGGATGTGAATCATTACCACCAAGGTATACCTGGTTTTGGTCTTGACACGGACCGGCTAACACGCCTTCTTCATTCATATCTCCAAAGAGTTCATTAACATCAAAAAAATCATTCGGATCCAAGAAACCCTGATCGTTTGGCTCATTAGGCCAACCATAATCCGCAACAGAAAGAAAATCTGACTGTGGTTCCAGCTGCAGCTCTGGCTCCGGCTGTGGCTGTATCACTTCTTCTTCTTCCTCCTTCGGTTTCTCTATATCCATCGCTGCTCTGTTCCGGTTATCATTCCATTGCTCAAACTCAATCATTCCATCGTGAATCAGCCAACTATTCGCATCTCGATGTTCATCCGCGCAATTTTCCCACCTAATATCATCACCATAGCCTTCCTTGACATCTAAAATCTCACTTACTGGTCTAGACTCACAATCACCATCTTCTTGCTTCACAAAAACATTACCACCAAGAACCGCCTTATCCTCAACAGTACACACCTCAGACTGGCTCGATGTGCTTGTAAACTCGGAGCCAACACACTCTTGAGAGAAGTTAAGCCGAGCCAACGGACCGTACATGGCCCTAGCCGCTTCATCATAAGCGGATGCAGCTTTTTCCGCGGTAGGGAAGGTGCCAAGCCAAAGCCTACTTCCTCTATTAGGTTCCCGGATCTCTGCGACCCATTTACCCCAAACCCTTTGTCTAACGCCTCTGAAACTACAGTGAGAGTTCTCTGGTCCTCCTTTACCTTTCATACAACCCTTCTTTGACCCTTTTGCAGGAACTTTCCGTCTTGGTTTCTCTTCTCCTTTTATAGAGGAAGCATCAACAATCTCGTTGTACTCTTTCCACTTCTTTAGCCTATCTGCCACAGTTGAACCGTCTGCTCGAGCCCTCGATTGCCTCTTCCTTGATGATGTATCGGTTCCGATTTGATCATGAACAGCCATCAGCTACTTATTCTTAGCCGCAAATTAAAGATTCTACAAGAGATTGAAAACAAAAAAAAACTTTACTCAGAAAACTCTCTCAAGTCTTAAATATAAGGAACTTGGGAAGTGAACGATTCCAGAAAACAGGAAAATACCAAATCGCAGCGAATTTATAATTCTTAAAGGCACAGAAACTACTTAGCCACCAAGGATGTTTTGCTTGGCCACCAAGTTTACCTTTTATATAGAAAAGGAAAAAAAACGAAATTCAATTTCCAATTCTGATTGTAAAAGCCACCCGACAGTTAAGGAAAGCGTGTGACAAGAACTACTTAAATTATAAATTTAAAAAGAATCCCCAAATTTCTCTCAGAAATAGTGAAACCTTGAGACGAGGATAATTTTTTCACAAATCAATGAACACAACAAACCTATCAAATTCCAAAAATCATCAACCCAATCCCTAGAGAAATAACATTCAGCGTGAAATCGACGAATTAGCTGAAGCCCAGGAAAAGAAAAAAGAAATCGAAAATACCTAGTGGGATCGATAACTTCAAAGTTCGAGTCGAATCTCTTCTTCAATGGGGAAACAATCGCTTTTACTTTTGGCTGCTGTTATTATTGTTCGCGAGTGATGATCGATTTGTATTGTGTATATCTTCTTCGGAGTTTCTCGCGTTCTTTCTAGTGTCTCTTTTTTTTTTTTTGCTATTCGGATAAACTTTTAAAAAAAAAACTCAAATATCTCTGAAGATGAAGGGGTCGAGGGGTATTTATAAACCTTCTTCTGGATAATTCTGATATTTTATGAGAGACACTAATTCGAATGCTTCACCGTACACGTCCCAGCTGATTGACACGTGTCTTAATCCTCGCCACCAAAAACACGCTCTCAATACGGGTAAGCAATTGAATTACTTACTATAGTTGATACACACACACACACACAATCGTTCAATAATTTGACAAAAGAAAAGTTAAAATTATTAAATGATTTGCTTTAAAGTATTTTTTTTACTAAAAAATTACCTCTTAAAGTTATGTAGAAAAGGACATTGTGATGTTAAGCATACAAACTTGAAACTTAGTTGGATTTAAAGCAACTTTAAATTACAAAAATGATATGAATATTTTTACGACAAACATTTAATTATTAATGGGAATATATGTTTAAAGAATGTATCATTTTAAAAATTGTACTACTGTATCTGATAAAATTCAGTAGATTTAGCAACTAATTTGATTTTAAAAAAAAATTATTATACTATTATCTAAGATATAATAAATTCGATTAAGAAGAGTTCTCCACCAATAACACATCAACATGTTTGAGCAAATGAAAAATTAACATATTTCTTCAGTTGGTTATTTAATCTAAAATCATTAAAATATAAATATTAAATAGATCAATTTTAGATTAAACTCTAAAAGATTATAAACATATATATTATATAATTTCAATGGCTTTTTGTTTTTATCACTGCAAAATAATAAAATAAAATAATGTTTTAGTGGTTTACCATGCGAAGGGGTGAAAGTAAGTTATGAGTTATGACCAACTAAATCACATATTTTCCAGCTAAAATTTGATAAGTAATTAGTTCAAAATCTAGATAACGCTTCCGACTAATTCGGAATCCATGATAATACTCGTGGTCAAAAGTACTCCTAAATCCGCCTTTGACCATGTCCATAAAAACGTTTTCTTCGTAGTAGCATGCTAGAATGTGAAGACATCATCAGCCGTAATCTGGTCAAGTTATGATTCTGCATGTCCGTCACGTGTCTATCTTCGTTTCTTTAATGTTGTCGTTACGGCCAGGACCTCATGATCACGGTGGTGATAAGCCTCTACGTAATTGTCTGCCTACTTAAGAAGCTTGTTAGGCTTCAGCTATTTATTAATGGCATCATCTTTTTAAGGCCTGTAACATTGTGTATATGAATCTATATGGACTGACCAAAACTAATAAAATATGGCTCGATCCGTATTGACCCAGTAAAAGAACCGGTCGATTTGGTTAAACCAGCTTTATATCCCTCTACTAGTAGAAACTGTCGAGTCGAAGTGGAGCACCAGAACAGCCGCTAAGTCGCCATAGCCTGACCTAAATCACATTCTACTCCCTAAATATCTTTTCGCAATACATTACTTGAAAGTTGATAGTTTAAAGTTGAAAAGCATATCAAGTCAAAAGGATTCACAACAAGAGATTCAACGACAAGCTTCAGCAAACTAAAACATTATTTTGTACCGAATTCAAACTTCTTTTTTCTTCAGTTTATCAGATAGGTAGGTACAGGGAGTTGCAAACTCCATGAGTTTTGTTCTTTACTCGCAGTTACCATATATGCTTAGGAACTTCCATATCGCCCTCTCAGTCGAAGAATCTCTTTTCTTGAGTCGAGCTGCAAGAAACCCAAACAAAAGACGAGTATTTGAAGCTCATGAAACAAAAGGAAGTAACAATTTACGAGTTTTGCAAACTTGTGTTTTTACCAGCTCCATCTGCAACGAAATCATATACTCAGCTTGTTTCATCTGAGTTTGCTTCAACTCTTTCACTTCCGCCCAAATCTAGCAGAGAAATAAGATTATTCATAAATATTTCCATTAGTGAGAGTCATGATATAAGCAAAGCTTAAATCAGAGAAACAAAGTAAGACCATCAAGTTACCTCAGCTTGTTTCATCTGAGTTTGCTTCAACTCTTTCACTTCCTCCCATATCTAGCAGAGAAAAAAAGATTCTTCATAAGTATCTCCATTAGTGAGAGTCATGATATAAGCAAGCTTAAATCAGAGAACAAAGGAAGACCATCAAGTTACCTCACTCAAGACATCCACGAAACTGGAGGATCCCATTTCCAGCTTAGAATAATCCATACGATGCTTCTCTTTGTCTTCTCCATTGTCCTCAAGTGCGTCTCCTGTCACGGCGGAAACATACGAGGACCCACAGGGTGATTTATCTATATTCCCTTCCTCATAGTCCCAGGGCACCCTCTCTTCCCAGTCATTAGGCACCATAGAAGAAGAAGCAAATCCTGCGTTACCCTTGAAACTCTTGAAACCATCCTTATCCCTAGGATCCTCCAAAAGATTGTTGAGTCCTTCCAGATGGGCTTGGAAATTTGATGCAGCATCCCAATCGATCTCTGAATTTGTATCCTCGGCAGAAATTCCCTTGCTAGGTCCTATTACATTAATAGCCGCAGCAGAAGTCCCATTTTGTGTAGGATGGAAAATTTGTTGATCACAAGTGTGCACTATGACATCTTCACCATCCTTGGCAACGTTTCCTAATTCTCTACTGTCTTGGCGTGAGGACAGAACTCGAGAAGCAGATGACCAAGGATTTTCAACTCCTTTACTTGCTTGAGATGGAGCATCATTTGTCAAAAAGGTTTTCTTTTGCATATCTGAAGATCCAGTCGCGTTTCCCACAACTGATGAGTAAGATGCACCAGATTGTGTCACTGATTTTTGAGACACTTCCCATCCTCTCGTTTTCACTACTCTGTGTGCGCCTTCTTTTGAGTCCTTTTCTTTGTTTTCACTCAAATCATCTGAAGATTTGAAAAGACTGCTCCACCTATCAACACGTGGTGCTCCCAAGTCACCTATCTCGGCAAGAGAAGAAGCCGGAATAGCCTTTCTGGATGGTGATGCAGCATATTTGGATGGTGATGGTGCCCTTGCAGATGGTGATGGTGAAAACAGACGGAGCAGCTTGTTTGTCTGACCTCGGTCAAGTTCAAACCAAAACATCTTTTCATCCAAGTAATTATCAGCAATTACTGGACGGAACTTTTCTTCAACCAAGGGCTCACACCGCACTCGGACTCGTACTTTTACCTGTACAGAATAGAGTTCCATCTAAGTGAGATTTGGGTGAATCAACTAAATGAAGTGTTGTGTAGTAAGTTGAGATGTACCTGAGCAGGGTATGGACTTGGATCTGACCCGTTTGGAGACCAAGCTTTGGGATCAATGTTCAGCTTTCCTTCACTAGCAGCTTCAAAGATGCCGTGAAGTGTTCGATCACTGTAGTTGAACAGGAACAGTGTCAAACCAGGATCAATGTTCTTGATGTAGGCCATGTGAGGGCCTGGTAAACCTGGTAACAAACAAGCATCAATGTCAAGAGTCAAGACAAACGAGTTCCTCAAAGATAAATTTAAAGATTTGCATCAGCCAAACTAACCAAACAATTTCTTGGCGTAGCACTCTTTGATAGTGCTGAACTTGCATCCAAATATAACCCCACAGAGATCTCCCTTGTGGAGATTCCTCACACACATGGTTCCATATGTGTTATCCGGAGCCAGCGTGTAGGTCTCTGTCTTCCTCCCTGCACCCATTGCTTCTCACCGGAAACAAGAAAGAAACAAAGCATTTGGCATTTGGCTCAAAAGAAGGCTTTAGCGAATCGTTTTAACATCGAGCTATTTGCATATATTCTCTAAAGGCTAACAACTCTCAAACATAAAAAATCAAACAATGATGAAATCTGTTCCTTCTACTAACCCTAAGCAAGAGACGTTTGATCTTCAAAGCTGAGAAAACGCTCATTAACAAACAAAATCGGAGGTTTTAACAATCACCGAGCTATTTACATATATTCTCTAGAGGCTAACAACTCTCAAACCTAAAAAAGCAAACAATGATGAAATCTGTTCCTTCTACTGACCCTAAGCAAGAGGCGTTTGATCTTCACAGATGAGAAAACGCTCATCAACAAACCAAATCGGAGGTTTTAACAATCATCGAGCTATTTACATATATTCTCTAAAGGCTAACAACTCTCAAACCTAAAAAAGCAAACAATGATGAAATCTGTTCCTTCTACTGACCCTAAGCAAGAGGCGTTTGATCTTCACAGATGAGAAAACGCTCATTAACAAACCAAATCGGAGGTTTTAACAAGACGAGATACAGAAATTTCATATATGTATAGGAAACAGAGCAGTTTGTGGTATAAATAGAAAGAAATTCCATGGAAAATCTGATGGATGAGGATGAAATTTACTTACCGGAACTCTGGAGAGAGAGAGAAGAAGAAGAAGAAGAAAACCTTCCGATTTGGTTTGGGATCTTCAGAGGCACGAGTTACAACTAATCTCAGTCCAGAAATGCATGGGATTAACAAAAAAAATCCAGAGAAATTGAATGTCTTTTAGGGTTTGTCAATTGTTGCTTGAGAAAGGGCTAAGTAAGTATGGTGAGAAAGAAGGAAAAAAAAAAAGGGTACTTATTAGACTGAAACTGGAGACAACGCTGCAATTTTTCCAAGACAAGAAAAATGGATGAAGCGCGAAAAAGAAATATTTATGAGACGGTTCTACCCTTTTGGGGTTTTGGGCTTTGATACTATAATGGGAAGTGCAATAGGGCTTTTGGGTAATATCCATGGTCGACTGCAGGGAGACGTTGCAGTTGCACGGCCATCACGTCAATGTTCTGTGCTAAATAAAGTAGAGAGCTTGTTATTATACTAGTAGTTTAATAATCGTAATGATCACTTTCAAGTTTTTTTAGGGTCACATTTATTATCATTTTCATTTATATTCTCTCTTTGTGGGCATCCATGGAACGAATTACATGTAGTTAATTGGGTATCATGAAATACGATTACTAAGCCTAAAGTTTTCGGAGGTCTTGGAATCAGAAATATCAAATATCCATGACTTCAGTATAGCCTTTTTAGCCAAGCAAAGTTTGGAATTGGAGGTTGTTGAAGTATCTCAATACTCTGTTTGCTCGTGTCTCTGCAGGGAAGTATTATCATAAGAAAACAGTCCTAGAAGCAACTCTTGGTACAAGACCAAATCATGCTTGGTGAAGCATTTTCCAAGGCACGGATCTTCTGGGTACAAGACTTCATTCAATAGGGACGTTGTAGCCTTGTAGGTAATGGGAAACAATTTAAGGCGTCTATTGACAATTTAGTTGTCTGCTAAGCCTTTTCGTCCTCCAATTTCCATTACAACTAAATCAAGGTTCCAAATAAAACATAGCTGGTATATTAGCTCAAAGAACAAGTTTCTGGGATCAGCGGAAAATTGAGCAATTGTTTCCACATGAGTGTAGGCTTACTAACCTTATGAAGCCATCTCTCACGGAAGCTGAAGACTCTATCTCATGGCCATACATTGCTACACAGTTAAATAATGTTATAACTTTCTGCCAACAATCTCTCCTTCTTGTGAGCATAATGCACAACTATCACCTGATAGGCTGATGGCAATAGGTGTAACTGTTACATGATTTTTGTTATAATTACACATGATAGATCATAATGTAATTTTTGTTAGAATTCGGGTGTTCTTAGTCAATAAAGAAAATTATCTAGGGACAGTTGGATTTGGACATGATCAAGAAGGTTAATAAAATACTAGGTAGAACGACATAATACAATTCGTGTCACATTCATAACACCATACAAATACTTTAATAAGAATAAATGAATAATCATTTTTTCCTTCCTCAAGCAATCTAAGAACCGCGTCAAATCGCTTTTAAACTCTACTTTTCTTCTCTTTATCTATTTAATATAAAACATTAGGGAAAAATCAAAAGGGAATGCGATCCTTTGATATATAAAACTATCTTCCTTGCATTAGACTTGTTCAAAAGAATATTGTTTGAGAGAAAAAATGGCGAGTGTTGTGGGAGAGATGTTTTGTAATCTGTACACGACGGAGCTAGTGGTGAGAAGGCGACGTGAGAGCCTGAAAAGGGATCGTTACGACGTTTTCGATCTCTCCGACAATCTCATCTTCACCATTGACGGTGGTACATGGAACATCCGCCGTAAACGTGTCCTCCGTGACGCCACCGGAATTCCTCTTCTCTCCATGCGCACCAAGGTCACACTCACACACGTACACCTCATTAATTACCTTTTTCATCTTTTAATTACCTCTATTTATATAATATATTTCTACTAAATCGTTTAATTGTAACGTAGAGGAAGCGTCACATGTTATGTAACTTATGTATATGAAATTTGGTCACGCACAAATATCCTTTTTTAGTGAAAATTGGCTGCATAATCTATTTTTTTCCATTTAGAACCCAACTCTTTATGACTCTAGACTTTAGTTTTCAGAAAATCAGTAGATGTCATTAGACGGGCTGAAGGTTTAAATGGCCTAAATACCAAATTGCTTTTTTTTGCCAACTTTTCTCTTTCTAATTTTAATCTATAGATCTTTATTTATTTTATATGAATGTTTAGTGTGTGATTATTTAATTGCGTTACATTTACAACTACCAAGCACCTAATATTTGAACAGAACACGTCCGATGAATAGACGGACAGTTTAACTATATCAGTCAGTACTCAATAGCAAAAGATACGAGTTAAAAGACTTTGGTTTCTGTAATGGGAGAACTTTATAACATTGAGATACAAATGGGAAGTGTTCAAAGGAGAAGGCATAGAATCTGAGGATCTTCTTTTCTCGGTAAGGGAACCAAATTTATTTTCCTTCAAAACATCACTTGATGTCTCTTTACCGCGACGACAACCTTCGATGGACAATAGTAGTATCGAGCCAGACTTTCGAACATATGGCCGTTACATCGGTTCTTCTTTTAAACTCTTTGAACCAATTCATAATACTCTTCTTGCTGAGGTACGTCACTCTTCTTCACTTCTTGCCGAGACTAATCGGTTATCGGTAGATCAAACTAAAAGGGTCTATTTGATGATTGGTATATATTATGTCACGCCTTATATTCTATTCAGCTTATATATCCCTCTAGCTAGCCACCATTTGCACCCATATAGTCATTTTTAAAAACAAGAATTAACGAGAGCTTGAATTCTACAGGTGGTTCATGATTTCTTATGGGGAGGACTTATAATAGGAAATTACAGCTTCAAAGTGAGAGTTTGTCCATATGTCGATTTCGCATTTGTCGTCGCATTACTTGTAATCGCAGATGATACGTCAAATCTACGTTAGAAAAAATATTTCTACTTGCGTAAGCTGGTTTCCAATGAACATTTATTTTGTTCAAAATAAGATCAGAAAATGGGCTGTAAATTAGTGATTGTACATCAGTATCAGATTGTATATTTTTGACTCTTTCAAATGTACTTGAGGTTTGTCATTTGAAACATTTGATCGCTTGTATATGTATAATCTTTAGAAATCACTTTTGTATCCATTACGAAGATATACGAATCTATAATTATTAGTTGACGAGGACTAATTGCGGTTATAATAGAAATTGAGTCTTATATTCCCTATATTCTAAGGGGTGGATAACCATTAACATATGTTATGAATATTTTAGGCATGGGACATTATCGAACACACACCTATTTCAAATGAATGTCAATATTTGCGTCACCACATCACGATTAGTTGAAATAACGAATATAAAAATACGCCAACATATACTTTTCTTGGTTTTTATCTCCCAATTGATTAGTGTTTTTTATTAGTTCTGTTAATATCGTTCTCTCGCCACACCATTTTGACCAAACGACGCCAAAAGATAGATAATGCGTGTCCACATCCACAAAAAGACACATGAGTGACCTTCCTCGTTCCTTCCCCTCAATCTTTCTCTTTCATAATTAAACTCTCTTGTTGTTTGCGTCCACGATTACATATAATAAGCTTTCCCATTAAAGAAAGGTTAACACATGTTAAATTTTAAGTTCAAAACCCAAATCAGAAAACTTGGTTCATCCTTATTCCAACACATGAAACTCCCTAAATAAATTGAACTCTAATGTAACTAATCGTTTTAAAATTGTTATGCATTAATTATGATCTAATATACATCAGTACATGAACGCAACTTAAATGGAACTATTTTTTTTGATACTTTTGTTTCTGATCTAATTTCTCTATCCAAGTAAAACCATATAGAACAATGAGAGTTACATTATTAAGGGGTACTAATATCTTCAGAATATTCAACAAGTTCAGAGTGTGTGATAAACTCAACTTGTTGATAAAAAAGACAGCCTTTTATTTTCCGTCAGCATATGCAGAAACTTCTCGCACTATAAAACGTTTATCGAATATTATTATAAAGATCCCTAAAGCACCTTTTTGTTTCAGCTATAACATAACCAAACGGATACAATTTGTTTCTGATCCAAATTCTCTCTCAAGTAAAACAAAACAGAACAATGAGAGAGATACATTATCAAAGAACACTAGTTTCAATATCTTCAGGGAATTGTTTTCAGAACAAACTCAACTCGTTGATATAATTAAACACAAGTAAGGGCATGTTCGTTTTTTATCTGGATGCTGCATCTGTATCTAGCATCTAGATGCAATTTTCAGATGCAGCATCTAGATATTGTTCGTTTTTTAAGCTAGCATTTACATCTGAATGAGCATTTGGATGCAATATTGTTTGTTTTTGAATCTATAAAAAAATCTGAATGGAAATAATCATTTATGAAAAAGAGATATGTTTAATTAATTTTTATTAATTTATAGTTATATTAGTACAAAAATAAATAAAAAATATTTTAAAATATAAATATGAAATTTATGAATTATAACTTTATGTTAAAATCTGATTTTTAAATAATTGTAATATCAAAGTTTTTGTGGGAAAATATAGATTTGCGGATTTAATGGAAAAACGCGGAACTATGGTTTGGAAGAAAAAGAAAAATTTCTGGTTTTGATAGAAAACAAGGATTTACGGTTTTTGGCGGGAAAACGCGGATTTTCGGTTTTGGCGGGAAAACTCGGATTTGCGGTTTTGGCGAGAAAACGCGAATTTGCGGTTTTGGCGGAAAAACGCGGATTTACGGTTTTGGCGGGAAAACACGGTTTTGCGGTTTTGGCGGGAAAATGCGGATTTGCGATTTTGGCGGGAAAACACGGATTTGGCGGGAAAACGCGGATTTGCGGTTTTGGCGGAAAAACTCGGATTTACGGTTTTGGCGGAAAAACGCGGATTTGCGGTTTTGGCGAGAAAACACGGATTTACGGTTTTGACGGGAAAACACGGATTTACGGTTTTGGCGGGAAAACACGGATTTACGGTTTTGGCGGAAAAACACGGATTTACGGTTTTGGCCGGAAAACGCGGATTTCCGGTTTTGGCGGGAAACTCGGAAATCGCAAATCCGCGTTTTTCCGCCAAAATCGCAAATCCGCGTTTTTCCGCCAAAACCGCAAATCCGAGTTTTTCCGCCAAAACCGCAAATCCGAGTTTTTCCGCCAAAACCGCAAATCCGAGTTTTTCCGCCAAAATCGCAAATCCGCGTTTTTCCGCCAAAATCGCAAATCCGCGTTTTTCCGCCAAAACCGCAAATCCGAGTTTTCCCGCCAAAACCGCAAATCCGCGTTTCTCCGCCAAAACCGCAAATCCGTGTTTTTGAAAAATTATGTTATTTTAATGATAAATATTATGTAATAAAAATTATTAACATCATTTAGTTAGTTTTTTGTTTATTGAAAATTATTTTAATCTTTTATTTTTTGAGATGCAAAATTTGCATCCAAACTCTACATTTTAGAGCATCTCAAATATCCAGATATTTGAGATATTATAGATTTTGCATTCAGATGCAGCATCCAGATGCAGAACTAAAAGTGTAAAAACGAACAGTATTTGAGCATTTGCATCCAGATGCAGCATCTGGATACACAAACGAACATGCCCTAAAGCTATACATACAAAAAAACACACAGCTAATCCACTCACTCAGTGATATGAGCTAAATGGGCAGCTAATATTTTATTTTGTTGACAAATGCAGAACTTCTCGTATTATAGAGATGTTTAACGAGTATAATAAGATCCCAAAAGCACTTTTTTATTTCAATTATAACATAGCCAAACGTTACATCAGACGCAACGGCACAAGCCAATTTGGGTTTCCCCATGCTTGTACCCACTAAAAACACGATTTAAAAGCAAATGTAAAAACAAAAAACAAAAGAAGAACTAGCGACAGCCAAAACGCGGCCCTTTAGCCGTTTGCCCACACCGCGTCTCAACCGCACAAATACTTCAACCCATAAACGACAAGCCAACCAGACACCGACACGTAAGCACCAGCCTTTATTTAGCTACTATTACTCCCTGACGTGGCTGTTACTTTACCAAATACAATTGACCAAATCCTCAGATGGCCAGAACCAGACCCGGGACGGATTTTCCAGCCCGACCCGAGAATTGGCTTTCCCAGACGGAGGGGCAATGCGACGGCGTAATCTCAGCAGAGCGTCCGGCGACGGCGTTACCGATCCGTGTGACGGTGAGCGAAGTGTTCGAGTACTCCCTCACCTGAGTGATTATCCCATGCGAGACGGTCCAGGCGTGGATCCAGGAGACGGAGCTAGAGGCGTCGCAGCCCTCGGCGATGACGGTCGATCCGAAGGAGACGACGGAGAGCGGCACGAATTCGAACGGCGGAGAGACTCCGGTGAGTGTGCGCATCAAAAACTGGTGCGGCGGAGGGCCGTGGAACCAATACTCCAGATCTGGGGTTAGGATCCGGTGCACTGACTCAACGTCTCGAGATCTCAGGGCGTCATACAGTTTCAGAACCACGTCTCGGTTCTTGATCTCTGAATCCGCCAGAGTATCCAGTTCTTGGCGAGTTTGAAGGAGATGAAAAACTAACGGCGAGTTAGGATTTGGATTACGAGAAGAAGGAAGAAGAGAAAACGATTCTTAGGATTTTCAAAATTGGTAAGATAAGTCTGGGATTTATATAGACACAGGCTATGGGTTTGGGATTTGATTCTCTGCATCCCATCCTATTTTTAATGCTCTCGGATATTTAGCTCTGCGTCGACACGTGGCGTTTTATGATTGGGTTAATCTGGTTTGTCGGGCCCCGGAGATAAAGCTCCTTAAAAGTCGAGCCAGCTAATGCTTGACCCCACCGTCCAATTAGGTGAATATTTTAATAGGTTAATTGTATTTGCTAGTGGTTAATTTAAGAAGGAATCGATTTTCTTTCTCTTTCTTTTTCTTTGTCTTATTGGAAATCTACTTAACCCAAATTTAGATAGCTGAAAAATAATCAAGTTCTTGATGATTTTCTATACACATAGTTTTTTAGTTGAGTTTTCACGAATAACTATTCATTAATAGAAATGATTAACATTTTAAAGTGAAGGATTGTTAAATTAGTTAACAAATAGGCAGAGCAACGTGTTCAACGAGTGTGTTGGCCCCGCCAACCAATAACAGAAGTTTCAATGCACAATCATCTCGACACGTGTCGTGCAGACTGTCCACCTATGTCCACCTAATCATGTGACCATGACACGTCCGTTTCCTCATGGCAATACATCAATGTGATAAATTTAAAAGATAAATTGGGAATTATACCTTCATTGCCTTATAGCGATAGAAATTTTAAAATAAATGAAAAAATTATATTCGTTACAAAAGACACTTCCGGTAACAAATATCGTCTTTTAGCTAAGTTTCGTTATTATCTTTATGTCGACCAGATATAGGCATCAAGTTATAATTGTGTCAATAATGGTACGTTTTTTGTTTTTTCATAAGTCTCTTATAAATGATTATGAGTTTTATAAGGAAAATAAAGGCAAGCTTTAAAAAAATAGAACGTGAATTAGACAACAGGAGAAACTGCAAAAAGCTGATTACACAAACGAATAAATTATACGTTAGTGGATTTCTGAAGCGGTTTTCCACGAAAATAACTCTTCTGACAGCGACGCCTAGTTACATAATATTAGTGAACTTGGTCTAAAATGACAATTTGTGACATTATATATAGTTTTGTATTATTTGTTAACGTTTATGGAATCTCTTCTAAAGCGGATGCAGAATACCACACCGGTTTTAAAATATATTTTGTGAATTTTGTAGGCTATAGATATGTGAAATCACTTATGTATTCCACTGAGTCTAGGAATAAACCCGGACCAGACCAGAAAACCAAACAAAATTTGGACTGGAATCTTCGGTTTTAATTTTCAAACCCGAAAACTGACGCGAGGGAAGAAAAGAAAAAACGAACAAAGTCCAAAATTTCTATAAAATATTTCAAATATAAATGCAAGTTGTTCGTAAACACAGAATCGTTATGAGTGAACATCCGTTTTGTTGGGTTGGATTCAATTTATCATGTTTATTGTATTCTTATTGTTATTGTTTATTTGCTTTGAGGTACCTAGAGCAAACTGGCAAACGTGCCGGAATTATTTTAGTTCGATTTGATTCGATTCAGTTAGGTTTGAGTCAGTATGTACTTTATTATACATAGAAAAGAAAAGTATGAATAATCAGTCTATTTTTTTTTTAAATCATATGATCAATGCTGAATGATCGTACTCTTTTGTTACCGAAAAAGAAAAAAAACTCTCTCGTTTTCTCAATTTAGTTAGGTGTCGGTTCTGATGTCAAAACCTAAGTGTAACGGGCCAGACTATAAATCCACTTTCACTCTCAATCACCCAAATGGCTGAACATCGAAGCCTTAAACCGGCATTTTTACCAGAACCGCAAGTAAAAGGCAAAGGCACACATAGATCGCATAACAAGTCTTGTTGAAACATGATCCTAGCTGACAAATTTACATTACAGAGAAAACCGATAAAAGAAGAAAGGTTTAAATCCGAAATAGAAATGGTACACAACTCAAATGACAAAACCGGCTTCCATCATACTTTGTACACCGAAACAATCAAAGAGAGTACTTGTATTCAAAAGTTTCTCCAAAAATCAAATTCATACAAGAACTGAAGAGAAAGTAAGGAGAGTCACCAGCGGATTCAGGATTCCATGACTGTTCAAATCACGCTTCTCTGTGTATAGACAGAGGAGAAGGTGGAGTCAGAACAACCTCGCTTTTACCTTCATCTTTCTCTCTAGGTGTCTGTACATTTGGACTATGTACCTCTTTCCAGAACCTGCTCGGGCTAGGAGAATTAGCTCCGCTCATGTTCTTCGGTGAGCTCCCGAGACCAAATTTAGGATCAAACACACCTTCTTCACGAGGCAAAGGAGATACCAAACTCTTCTCTTGCGCTCTTTGGCAGAACTTGTCTTCCACTATCTCATAGGAGTTCGCAGTCCGAACTTCTTGAGCCAACGAGCACCAGCAACAGAATAACCAAAGCGTACAATCAGCAATCGCGGCTTTTCCGAAGCAGAACTTATAACTCGGCAGTTTGTACCTTTTCCTCATCTGGATTCTCCAGAATCCACCATAGAGCAAACCAAACAAACAAAGAAGGATTCCAGATATCCCGAGCGCCTCCCTAACCGTCTCGTTGTCGATATTAACCGCAGCTAAGTTGAATATAAAGAAAGGAGCCAGACAGAAGAGAATAAAAGTGGCTATGTGAACATACATGTTCCCAAACCCAACTCTCTCCATGTTCCATCCAAAGACACAGAATGTGCAGAAAAGAGAGAGATAAGCCAACGAGATATCATCCCAGATATCCAATACTCCACCACTCCACTGAGGATCACTCACCGGAACCATCCCGTTCCCATCACCAGTGGAAGTAGAAGTGGAAGCAAACGAATACCTCCTCTCTAAAGTAACCCTGCGAGTCACAGACCCTTCTTCACGCTGCAGTTGATTCTCCTCGTCTACACTCGAATCATCATCATAGTCTTTCCCAAGTGGACTAAGCATAGTGTACAAACCCGCAGCTGCAGGAGCTCCAATCGCAGCAGAGATACATATAGCGACTCCGATGGGAGGTCTCTCCGATCTTCTGTATCCAACATTAAGACCACAAAGAGCGTACTGAGCAAAACAATTCAAGTGAAGCAGAAGAACAACAACCATAATGTGCATCCATTCATGCGGCTTGTAAGTCCCATTCTTGCAATAAACTTTCCTAAGCTTCGTGATATCATCATGCTTCCATCTACAAAGAAGCACTAAGTGATAAAACCGTTTCGGATGCTGGTAAAGACACATCAAAGTAAACAACCCGTTAAGGATCTGGTTGTTAACTTCGAACCAAGCATCTCTCTGTGACTTTTTAGGCAAAGCATGATTCAACATACCAGTCATCACCATGAAGAGAATCGCACCAGAGACTGCAACAACGAGTATCCAGACGCAGAGAGCCATGTTGATCGGGTTCTTAAGCCATTCTTTCCCCATGTTCATCAGGGAGCTCCAGTCGATTTTCCGGTGAAGCACACCACTGATTCTTTCCCGGAAATTATGGCTGCTTGAGCTCGTCACTGACCTTGAGACCTCGTCTCTTTCCTCGGCCATTTTCATGAATTTAGCAGAAGGGGAACCGAATTTCAGAAGCTTGATTCTACTAGACGCATCAGGGAAAGCACTAATCGACCAGCTCTTGGGTTTACCATCACCGATCAGAGTTCTTCGAGAAGCTGAAACATCGAGAGGACAAAGAACCCTACTTTTCCCAGAACTATTAGATTCTTCAATCTCGGCTCTCGAATTCCCATCGCAATTCGATCCCATTTTACCTCTCTTTAATCTCTCAATGGATATCGGATCTCGTGGGAGAAAACAAAGCTACTCAAAGGCATATATGCTTTTTTGCAAGCTTAAACATTGTAGGCAAAGAATATAAAACCCAGAAAGAAGAGATTTTTATATAGAAACAATTGATTCAAAGGGGACACGATTCTTCTACTTGCCTACAAAGCTTCTCTCCACGCATTGAAACCAACAAAAGTCTTCAGATTTGACTGAGAAAAGATGAAAAAGAAAGGGAATCAAAAACCCTAATTGGGAAACTCGTTGGATCGAATTTTAAAATGCTTATAATTCGAATCAGATGCAGCTACAGAGTAAGGAAAAAGAGAGAGAGGTTACTGTGAAGTTTCAAAGGGAAACTTTGCAGAAGAAGAAATAAAGCGCGTAAATAAAAAAGGTGTGAAATTAGATGAACATGAGAATAGTCGCTGGGGAAGAAGAAGAAGAAGAAGAAGTCTCAGATTCTCTTTTTCTCTTTGGTAGCAGTTAACTTTGCATCATTGATCAGCCCGCCACTCTGGACATCAAATTACCCTCTTTTTTTTAAGGAATAAAAAAAAAAAAGTTTATTTAAACAGCAAAGAAAAACGCATTATTTTGCTGGCAAAAAAAAAAACGCATTATACACAAAACTTTTCGCAGATAATATGTAATGTAACTGTTTGCAACATTACGTTTTTTACATTGTATGTAGTAGGGCTGGGCGTTCGGTTTTCGGTTCGGTTTTTTCGGTTTTCGGTTTTTTCGGTTATAGAGATTTAGTAACCATTCGGTTAATCATAAAATTCGGTTCGGTTTCAGTTCGGTTTTTTCGGTTTTCGGTTTTTCGGTTATAGAGATTTAGTAACCATTCGGTTAATCATAAAATTTGGTTCGGTTTCGGTTCGGTTATTTCGGTTTCGGTTTCGGTTTTTCTTATATTTTTTTGGATAATTTGTATAAAAAATCGGATAATTCGGATAATTTAGGTATTTTGGATAAAAACATTTGGATAATTTTGGATAATGCGGTTTTTTACTAATATTTGGTTAATTTTAATTATTTAGTTACTTTATATATAAGTATAAATAATATTTCTAAGTATATGGATCGTATTTCGGATATTCGGTTTTCTGTTCGATTATCCATTCGGTTTCTGTTCAATTATTTCGGTTATCTCAATTCAATATCCAATAGGTGTTTCATAAAATTCGATTCGGTTTCGGTTTCGGTTATTTCAGTTCGGTTTCGGTTAGGTTTTCGGTTAAAATGTCTAGCGTAGTATGTAGTTTTATGTTATTGATCGTTTATTTATAAATTAAGTACTTACTTTAAAGTCTTCCCACGTTGCAAGACTCTGAACTGGTGAAAAATAATCATAAGTTTATAATGATATCGATTACACCGAGATTCTAAACAAAGTAATAATGTTTTATTATTATATAATGTCAGAATCGAAGCAACTGACAATGCAGTTACTGTGAACATTTGGTGTTAGAGCATGTCCATTAGGTCTGGGAATATGAATCAAAATCCGTGGATCCGGCAGGTTTAAATTTGCTGTGAGTGAATGCGGTTTAAAAATTTTCAAAATTATATTCATGCGAGGCAGGTGCGGATCGACGTATTTTATTTCGTGGATTCGCGGGTAACCCGCAATTTAAACGGAGCGGGTGCGAGTGTATTATTTTCTTCTGCGAGTTATGCTGGTTGAAGGTTCTACAGGCCAAAAAATTTCCAAATTCGTCACGAGGCTGGGCGGGTTGACTCGCAAACCCAGCATTAATGTCCATCGAAAGTATCAGATACAGTGGGGTTCTCATCCACATGAATAAATAGAAAAAATGAAAACGTAGGAAATAAAATGAAGAGAAATTCTCAAATGAGAAGTTATGAGAACCTCACAATCTACATATTTGTCTTTTAATTGATTCAATTTCTATAAAATTTTAAATATTAATTATATATATCAAATTGCATTAAAATATTTGCTTTTTGAGAACCTCAAGTTTCTGCACCAATGTGGTTGCTCTCAGAGACGGGGAGGATATTCTAAAGAGATTGACCAATACTTACTGTACTTTGAATATTTAATGGTGTTATATGCAGAGTCTTTTGTCATGGCCTATTGTGTTATAAATACTTAAAACGTATGTGGAGCTATTGGAAGTTTGGAACTCGGACTGACAACATATTTCCATATGGTCAGATCTTTTTTTGTGGTGTGACGAGAAAGAAACTCATCTGTCATCTCTTTTTATCCGGTCGATTAATTAACGAGTTTGTAATCAATTGTAAGTAGTATTTTTTTTATTATGATTCTATCGAAGGTGTAAATACGTTTATGGATGAATATTTATAGACTAGACAAATTTTGTAACGACATATACGACCTTCTCCAAACTACAACAGGATCACATGGCCAAGTGCAATCACGCATGGAGCTTTTTGCGGATGCACAACATGTAGAGAGCTCTCTTGGTGTATCACATGCGAGATGGCTTCGTCTTGCAACGTATTTCTACCCTCAACTACGCACGCTAATACTTGAGAATGTTACATCTACGACGTTTAGAGTTAAAACTAGCTAGAGTAAGAGTTTGCTAATATTAGTTATATAAATAATAACTGTTGCTCATAACAATTTAGATGATGATTAGCAATTTGGATTCTACAAATGAACATAATCGGTAAAATCATATATGAAGGTTGGCTTATAAAACAAATAAATACTTACGAGATAGGAGAAATATGAGGCAAAAGAAAATGAGAACGTTAGTGACCTTCTTCATTTTCCTGTAAGAGATTTTCAATTGTATAATACTATTAGTTTGATAACTCTTCACCCTTGTGGTAAAAATCATCATTTTGTATGTGGTTTCTTTAAAGGAAATGTACATTTAATAATTGGAAATTTTACAAAAGTTTTTGGTATAGGATTTTGTATGAGTTTTTTTCTATACATCGGTTTACTTATATTGTGCTATAACAAAAGTATTTGTTTTTTTGGTGTACTTTGACGTTTTTTTTGTTGTTGTCAAAGGTGTGTACTTTGACGTTAATAATTTGATTTCCAAATAAATTAAGACCTCTTTTTTTTTTTTTCTTTTTTTGTCACAGAAGACCTCTATTTATAATGTAATACTGTAAGCGTTAGTGCTTGTCAGATGCAGACTTCGTGGCGTTTAAATGGATTAAAACGACGTCGCGTCTCATAGGGAGAAACTGAAACAGCATACATGGTTTGTTCCACTGGATAATGTGAGTTTTCTCATATCTCTCCGTCTCTATTCTCTCTCCACCAGAAGAGACGTTGTCTGGCTCTAAACGTATGAACCAGAACAAAGGCTTTTCGATAGTTCCGTGTTGCAAACCCTAAATTATATGCAATTAATTAACCCTCTCTCTCTCTCTCTCTCTCTCTCTCTCTCTCTCCCAACAAAAACGAATGCTTTCTTCTCCCCAGGTTGTGATTTAGAAGAAACACTAAACGATTATCTATGGACTGCTCATGCAGTACTCGCCCTTCGTCTCTGCTCATCTCTTCCGAACCGTCTTTTCGCTTCCCTCGCTCTAATTTCTCCTCGAATCTCAGCTTATTGGTTTGTCTTAATATCACGGCTTTAGCTTTGATTCGAAATCGATTGTGAATGAATATTAAATTTTTGGGCTTTTTCTTTCTGTTTCAGATACCAAAAGATACGAAGTTGGTGAAGCAGCGTCTGGTAGTGAGGAGCTCTTCTTCTGGGTCCGCTGAAAACGGCGACGTTAGTGGGTTTCCTTTCAAGCCAAACAAACTCTTTATGCAAGAGGTAATTTTTTTTATCCGATAGCTCTGAAACTTTCATCTGGTGATATGGATGGAGATACAGAGAAGCATCTTGTGTTTTCCTGGGTTTTTGGTAGTTGAAAAGCGGAAATTTGATGAATGTATTGGTGATTTGGTGAATTTTAGGCGATTGGAGCTGAGTATGGCGAAGGGTTTGAGACTTTTAGACAGGATGGTCCTCTCAAAGTGGATGTGGTAAGAGCTTGTGATGCTAAAGAATGTTTTGTCTGGTGAATATTTTTGAGTCCAGTCGCTTCTTCTGGAAAGCTTGTCATGTAGGTAACATGTGATTTCCTTTTTTTTGCGTGTAAGTAGGATTTCTGGAATGAGAAACTGCAAGATGGTTTTCTTCAAAGAATACGATACGCAATGAAACCAGATGAAGCCTATGGACTTATTTTCTCTTGGGACAATGTCGTGGTAATTCTTTGACACCATCTTTTACATTTGCAAGTTAGTCTAGTGGAAGTACTTGGAGCTAGGGTACCTTCCTCCTTTCGTGGGGAATGAGGAATTGTCTTATAAATTTCGGTCTCTAGTTTGTTTCGATGATGCTGTCCTATTATTTTTGTAAATCTCTAAAGTTGTAGATTATATACGATTTCTTTTTCTTTTTGTATGGCACGAGAAATTGTCGTTCAAGTATCGGTTTATTGCTTCTTTAGGTGGTGCTTTTATGTTAGCCGGTAAATATCAATGGGTCTATCGTGTAGTAGAATTTCGTGGCCCGTGCTCACTATTTTTGGATTCAAGCGTTGAAATTTCTCATTTTTTTCCATTTATGGTTCAAACTTTGTAGGCTGATACTCGAAGTTTGAAGTTGGATGCTTGGAAGCAGCTAGCTACCGAAGAAGGTAAGCTTTTGTTCTCTCCTGCTTTTAGTTTTTTTACCCAATTATAATCTATTTTCTTTTTGCTTATATGTGAGCGGAAAGAGATGTCGTGCTATATCTGCTTAGTACTTCCCATGCCTTTTAAGGAATGTCTCGAGAGTGTCCAGAGATATCAATGATTTCAACATTAGATTATCTTTATTTTAGGCCGTGATCTCTGTTTTGCATTTGAAACAATTAAAGCCCTCATCTAGATACAACTTTGGATGGTCATTGCAGTATGTAGTTGTTTAGTTTCGGTAGAGTTCTGATATATGAACTGTTCTGTTGAGATAATCGGTGTGTTGGCTCTTTTGCTAATCTTAAATAAACTTCAGAGGCACTAAACATATCGAGCTTATATTTGACAATCGAGTTCTTTAATTAGATATGTACATAAAATTGTATGGCAGGAAAAGAAATTGCGGAGGAGGATGACATCCAAAGGATGATGCTTTATGCTGGCGCTGACCATGTGCTGAGTAAGGTTTGAGATTTCTTTTCTCAGTTGCATTATCTTATATGTAAATTTTTTAAGCAACCAATGATGTAAGTATATCTCCTGTAATAATCCCTTCTCTGATGGTATTGTTTCATTTATACGAGTCAGCCATAACGAGCTCTATGTTTCAGCTAGATTCGTATCATAAGGAAACGAGCTCTATGTTTCAGCTAGATTCATATCATAAGGAAAGGGATTTAATTAATGGTTGATTCCAAATATGCCAGGTGTTGTTTTGGGAAAAGACGCAAAGCGAAATCGACAGATTGAAACTCAGGTTATCGGAAATATATTATGATAATCTTCTCAGAGTAAGGCTGTTCTTTCATTGATCTTTGTATTACTAAATGCTTGTTTATTTTTGTTCCTGAGTTGTTTCGCTATCGATATTTTCAGCTCACAGAACCAAAGGAAGGACTTAAAGATTGGCTCGACGCTGTCACAACTGCTCGCATTCCCTGTGCTGTTGTCTCAAATCTAGATCGAAAAAACATGATCAGTGCTCTTGAAAGGATGGGACTTCAAAAGTATTTCCAGGCCAGTAATACTAGCTGTAGAGAATCATCTTACCTTTTGCTGATAAATGGTTATTTCTGCTGATGCTTGTATTCATTCTCCGTTTCAGGCAGTAGTTTCTGAGGAAGATGGTATGGAATCAATAGCTCATAGATTTCTTTCCGCTGCTGTGAAGGTACCATTACGATTCAAATGCGAATCCTAGCCAATTTTTGAGAAATGTTGTTGAAAAGTTCTAAACTTTTACGCAGTTGGATAGAAAACCGTCAAAATGTGTTGTGTTTGAGGATGATCCTAGAGGTATAACCGCGGCTCACAATTGTACTATGATGGCGATTGGATTAATCGGTGCTCATCGGGCGTAAGTATAAAGTTTACTCGTTTATTCTCTTTTGAGGAACAAGATGCATTTTCCAGCATCTAACTTTAAAAACAAATCTGCAGGTATGATCTGGTTCAGGCTGATCTTGCTGTTGGCAACTTTTACGAGCTATCGGTGATAAACCTCAGAAGATTGTTTGCAAACAAAGGCTCTACATTTATGGATCACGAGAAACAAGTCATAGAAAAATCGCCCCCGAAAAGAAAGCTAACCATCGATACCATATTCTAAGGCATTGGATCGTGTGGCATATTGTAGTTAGGTTAGGTTCGAAAATCTCTCAAGTTCTTGTCGTTATGCTTTACATATGTTTGATCCTAGGCGGGACACTGTATCGATCGAGTGAAATTCCAGGCTTGTTATGGCGTCATATGGCTGCTTACTTATCAGTTATCAATGCTTTTTTATCTCCTTGCATTGTACATTTTTGGTTGTGTGATTTTTCCTGAGAAAGCGATGGCAAAGTGGACCCAGGAAAACATTCTTGGGAGCTTTGGACAATAGCATCACTGGTGGGCTGTTGAACCGAATCAGATACCTTTAAAGTATAACCCAAAAAGACAAAACTGGAACAGTGACTGTTCAGGCGAAGTGATGAAACTGAAATATACCCGTTTGTGTTCCAGTATTGCCTTTAAACGGGGACTAACCTCAAATGCCCGTCCGTACAACAGACCTAACTTAACTACCCTCTTCAAATCTAACTATCCCTCTCATGTTGGATTTGACTCTTCTAACCCTCATTTAATTAAAAAAAAAAAAATCAGAAAAGAAAAGGAGATTCACGGACGGATGGTGGGATGGATAGTTTGAGATGAAATTTAATTCAAACCAACCACAATATTAATTCTTTAAACCAACCAAAATTTAATTCACCTAATTGAAGAAAACCACGTGTGCAGTCCTCTCTATTCTTCTCATCGTCTTCTTCCTCTGGCGTTTCCACCATTGACGAAATCAAAGACTCGAAATTGAAGGTTAGTTTTTGTTTTTTTATGCTATTTTCGATTTCACGATTGAATTATCATGATTATGTCATAGGCAAATCAATTAGAAAGAACCCGAATCCTAAAAGTTCAAAATACATGACGAAGAGAGCGGAGTATCTAATATGGTATTCTTCAAAATGGCTAAACATATAAAAAAAGAGACAGCAATGTATAGAAATATTTTTCTTTTCTTTTACCTCTTTCGAAAACCACGAATCATTTGGTGAACTTTGCGATCAATTTGTCGACGTGGATGATGATGTCGTCAATGCGCGGTCGAACGGCAGCCTGCGGTTGCAGCATCCAAGTCACGAACTGGTGAAGCGCTACAGGATAAGAAGCCTTTGGTTCTACGTTTGGCCATTTTATCTGAGCATTCACGATTGCGAGCTGAAGACTTCCACCAGATTCTCCAAGTGCATATTCAAATGGAGACACACCATACCTGCACAAAACCACAAAACTCTCCCTTCAGTTAACTAAGTACATGACTTGTCTAATCTTAGAGGGATGATAATGGTATTACATTATTGCGTATAATGTGCAGCCTAGCGACCAGATATCTGTTCTCTCATCGATATGGCTTGGGCAATCCCAGAGCTCGGGAGCTCGAAACGGTGCAACAATGTTCAGATGTCCATTCCTATAAAGTCAAGAGAACATGAAGAATTTCACAAGACGAACTTTCAGAAACATGCACTGACATAACAAGTTCATGACCGATCAGAAATAAGGAATACATATACAATACGGAGTAGTCGCAAGATTTCAGAGGCTTGTGATGAGTATGAATAAGGGATGAATATAGAACCTGTAACTGTAAGGCCTCTTGACGGGAGCGGGTTTGCTTATGAGTACAGTGCACGTGATTTCAATGCATGAGATTAGGACTTAGGTGTACAGTGCACGTGATGAGCATATTTTAATTCCCACCTAATATTCCACCACCCTGCGTCTTCGGAATTACTATTTTTTTCTCTCTAATATTTTAACCTCTTTTTCAATTCCTAAGCAGGTCACATGCCACATACTGTATTGTTCTAAAGAATATTCAACATTATTTAAATAATAATTCATTCGTAATTATCAATCACTAAATCTTATCTAACTACTACCCCGACAAGTTGAAACTCCAACGTGCCAGGCCGTACCACTTTGTTAACATCATTTCATCAACAACAACAAAGGAACAACTAAATAACATTTTTAGTGTTAGATAAGATGTTTTTATTTGGGAACTTCATCTACAAAACTCCAAATATTATTTGTTGAAAAGAAAGGAAAACCACAACAGAAAAGATACCCATCAGTTGGAGAACATCGCTCGTTTTCAGTACAAATTATACAACTACATTTTAGTTGTACTCAAGTCCAACTGGTAAAACTAGTACGACTATGCTTTGTACAAATATGTAAATAACACCATTTACTAACGTGTTTGTAAACATATTTACATAAAAAATATGTCATAGAACATGTGCAAACCTATTTGACCATTTCATAATTAAATAAATTTGATCATAAAATAAGTTTGATCCATAAAAATGTAATGTCTACACAATATACCTTAGACTTTTAAGGTTACTTTGAAAAGCTTAACCACACAAACATGAAAACCATGAAAATTTGTATTTTTATACAAGTTATAGCATTACAATATGTTAAATGTACTTTATTTACTCAATTTCATAAGTACAACTACAAAAGTTTGTTTTAAGGTATGGTACGACTGATTACAAAAATTTACCATCAAAGTCCAACTTCATGGACAGTGGGTACGACTAGAAAACTAGTACGACTTTGTTATAAAAAAAAGTTCATTTTTTTATTTTGACGGCGCAAGTGGTCATTTTTTTTATTCATTTTATATTCTGACAGCGCAAGTGGGTATTTTTTATTCATTTTGTCTATTTTTAACTTCCACGGTTTTGGGACCCGTTTTTTTGCTGTCGCACGTTTTTTTTGCTGCCACACATTTTTTTAAACTCACTTGTAGTTGATTTAGTTGTGCTAGTTTTACCTTTTAATTTACCAAATAAAAAAAAAACTTATTATTGGGCAAACAAGGTTAGTGTACAAAAACAAGGCAAGTGGATATTTTTTATTCATTTTCTCTTTTTGTCTATTTTTTGGGATCCGTTTTTTTGTTGTCACACGTTTTTTTTTGCTGCCACACGTTTTTTTAAACTCACTTGTAGTTGGTTTAGTTGTGCTAGTTATACCTTTTAATTTAACACATAAAAAAAACTTGCATATATGTCCAAATCTTGAAAAACACAAAGATAAATTATAACAAAACACACAACATAACCAAAGTCGAAGCTCAAATCATTCTTACGTACTATATAACAAAAAGGTCATTCACCGAACGTGAACGATTTGATTTCCTTTTAGGCATTGAAGTCTTAGGGCCTGTTCTTTTGCAGGTCGCAGCGACCTTCGACTGTGGCTTGCGACTGCGACTAAGTGTTGCAGGTTGTTGTTCGTTTACATGTCACAGCGACTGGTCGCATGCAGGTCTAAAAATAAAAAATTTAGCGACCAGTCGTAGGTTGTTGCGACAAGTCGTTACGACCTGCAAACGAACAAAAAGCTGTCACAGGTTGCAGTCGCAGATCGCTGCGAGTTGCAAACGAACATGCACGTACTCTTACGCTTCTTAATCAATTTTTTTTTTTTGCTGTTTGGGCTTGAAGACTAGGTCTTTTGCTGGTTTTTCACCTTTGTAGGAGTTCAGACTTTATCTACATTTACTCCACCTACAAAAAATAAAGCAGAATCGATAAAACTCGTTATATTGAAAATAAATCAAAATCGATGGAAATAGGTGCGTATAAGCAAAATCCACAGCCCCATCACCTTTCTCGTTGCGTAAGTCTTCATGTGAAATAGGTGCTTTCAGAAACCAACTCTTCTCTTGATCATCCAAATTCAGAATTCATTCTCCTTAAATTTGTGTTGCACGCATTTGCTACTTAGCTTGCCTCCTTTTCCATATGCGGTGACATTGAAGAAATATCCGAGAAGCCGCATTTGTTCTTCTACAACTTCCTCGTCATGCTACAAAAACAAGGAAATTGATTAAATATATTGCTGGTAGATTTAGTACGGCTAGTACGATTATTAAGTCAACTACTGTCAACTAGTATGATTAGGTCAACTAGTACGACTAGGTCAACTAGTACGAATAGTATGATTAAAAATAGATAAAAAAATAAGCTATTTTTCGTTGGCTTGAAGTCCGGCTTTGGGTTGCGTTCAGATTTAAGTTTGGGCCAAAGCCCAATTGAGTTTTATTTGGTTGGTTCGTAATTTAAGTGATTCATTAAACCTTAACTTGTCTTTTCCCCTTTTTTGATTTAAATAAAAATAGAAAAGAAATTAAATTTTATAACAGGGAGAGATAAGGTTTTTTTGAAGTACGGAGGGGCATATAAGGTTAGTCCCCCCTTTAAACAACCATATCTTAATTATGCGTCATTTATCTTAGCAGAAAAATGAAACGTTGCTTATTAAAATTTTATCTTAGTAAATCGATTTTGTCTTTGGAATTTTATCTCATAGATTTTGTTTCACTACATAAACATGGTGCAGTAAAGCCGACCATGTTTGAAGTTGTGGAATATATATAAAAGTCGATAAAAAGATGCATAATTTAAATATATTCGTTATCCAAAATAATATATTGATATTTTCAGTAAATAATAATAATAATAATAATCTAAAAACATCTCTATCCATAGGAAACTCTCTAACAATAAAATTATTAGTATTTTTTTAATATGATATAACTATATAATAATTAAATTTATTTTTGGAAATAAGGATTGAACTAATAAAGTAATGACTAATGTTTTATGGAATTTTCACTAGTTTTTAAAAGGTTTTTATTTAAAAATCTTTATTCGCCTTTTCTCTATATTTTCTATTATTTTTTTTTTTAATGATAAAGAACTCTTGTGAGAATTTTCAATGAAGAGGAAAGCTATTTTTTATAACACGTCAATTTTAGCAGGATTAAGATTTATAGAAAGACATTCACTTTTTGCTCCACGTGCGGTTAATAATTGGCGATTTCTCTCAGTTGCTCTGTCTCCATGGTGTATATGATTATGGCTAGTTGGCTACAAAATCTTGAATTTCCTAATTTCTAACGAATGGTTTTTAACTGTCAAAACAGCATATGTTAGGTCGGATTTAAAAGACAGTGGTTAATTAATAAATAAATAAAAGGGATTGTCCTTTTGGGAAATGGATAAATGGAGCAATTTGATTGTTACAAGTAAACCTAAAAGGACCTTTGATTCAAATTGCGAATTTGATTGACATGTGCCCTGTTAATTGTACTCCACAGAATCGCACAAATCACAAAACTTTTATAAAGTATCTCTCCTGTATTTTAGATTAAAATATTAATTATTAAGTATTAAGTATCTCTCCTGTATGTATTAATTCATTTCGGCATTTTATTGGCAGGATTTTAAAAACGAAAAAGAAAAGTGGGGTCACTTTTTATGTTTTGTACTAATCATAATCAGAATGTTCTTTGAGAGACTTCTTATCCTTGTTCCATTGTGCATAGCTTAATCTTAATGATTAAGTTCTCCAATGTCCCAACTGTCATTAGCTATTAGGCTTTCTTGTTAACATGTTTTTTTGTATGCAGTGAACAGAAGTTTCAAGTTGAATGAAATTAGTTTTGTTTTGGTTTGAACTTAAGTCTAGTTTTCTAGCCAAACAAAAAAATAAAGAAAATGTTATAGATGTTTTACACTTTTTTCCGTTTTGTATCCATATACAATAAACAAACTAAACACAACCAAAAATAAAATTCTAATAGATGTTTTGACTCTGTTAAACTAATTCAAATTAGACATCCGTAGTAATGTATAAATGGTTAACAAGCTTCTGTTATGACATGTAACTTCGCTCCTAAAGTGATCCAACTGATTAAAAAGAAAAAATCGATATAAGAGATCTGTAATCTTTTATTTCTGGATAATATTATGAAGTTCTTATCCAACAATAGATAATTTTTGTACTGAAAAGGAGATTCAATATAGTGGTTTTCCTAACACGAGGAATGAAACTAACTAAAGTTATAACAGGCTAATGACACGTTTCTATAAAAAACAGTCAGAGAGAAAAGGAGGTGCACAATGATAAGTTAAGAATTTGAAATTTGTAGTCACCCAGTTGGATCTTAGCTTTTATTTTTTTTTTTTTTTTTTTGAGCAACAATCTTAGCTTTTATTTATCTTAATTTGTTCTCATATGAATTAAGTGGGTGTGATTGTAATGCGACTTTTGGACGAATTTGAACAAAAGGAAATTTTGGGTCCACTTCTCCCCAGCCAGCAAAATGTTGATTTTGACACATAGAGGATAATATAGAAAATTGACCAAAACAATGGTTTCAATTAATTAAATTGTCGATCATCCACACTATTTTCCTTAACAATTAGCTACCCTTTTTCCCCTTTCTTTGTGATACTTAACAATAAATAATTTGTTAAAACAGGTTTTAAAAAATACCCGAGAATATATTGCTAATATTTATGAGGTAAAAAATTGTGTAGTAGTCTCTTTCGATATATTGTTTGAGACAGATGGATTGTTATTGAATGAATCTTCAAGCCCTATAATTTAGCGAAATATCATATCATTTTGCATAATATGGAAATAAATATGTCATTTTAGATGCAAATATATCAATAATAATACACCGAAATTCACTAATTTACGTGTATCTCGATGAAAGAAAACGAAGATGAATAACCTTCGAACGAATTATTGTGCTGCACTCGATTTTCAGAAAACCCTTTAGATGTTGCACTAAAAAACCTACATGATCTTCACAAATATTTTTCAAAGAAAGAGATCTTCGGTTAAGTAAGATAATCCAACTAACACACAAGAGGACAAGACACAAGATGTTGCTTGTGTTGCCTACACACTCTAGCGAAATTGGGACAAAAGTCTACAAACCGATTATTATCAAAATCTTGAAAAGTTAGTATCTTCTTTCGATCGAATCATTAATTTTTTCAAAGCACCGTAACCTTGTTTTAGCCGTATATTACAGAGAACAAAATTGGAATCAAAGTTATGTAATGTGGTGTGGCCAATGGTCTTCGAGAAATACTTGTCTGTATCATTGCATATTAAAACACATGCACTAAAATATTAATGATTAACGAGTGACAAATGCAATTTTAATGAATTTTTAGTGGGGTTTAGAAAAGAGGAGAGATGAACACAAGAGGGAAAAAGTAGAGGCCAGCACTTCGCCACTAATCACTTTGGTTTGGCCAACTCCATCATTAAAAAGTTCAAATCCCTCCACTGATTTAACTTTCTTAACCTCTCCCAAATCCAATGCATCTAATCATACCTATTTAAAATGATTTCATAAGTCTATAAGACTAATCAAGTAGTGGTAGCCTTTCACCATCTACCAATAATCGCTTAAATTTCTAGATAACTCAATATGTACAGACATATATTTATGTATACGTATGTCTTGTAGATATATGTCATTCCGAACTTCGAAAATATGCAATCAAGTTGAATGAGCAGTGAGCACCAAGTGAGTCTACAATTTAGCTATATGTTAATATAAATAGAATTAATATTTTTAAATTACTTTTTAAATTTAAAATATTTAATCATTTCAAATATAAATACAATTAGTATTTTTGGATATATACTTATCTTTTGAATACCCATATTATTTTTAATTTGGTATCGGTTTACTTCAGATATCCAAAATATGTCAAACTTTGATTTAATATTTATATATGATTATTCATCTTGGTTATATATTTTTCAATGCGTCTCAGTTTGTTTGTTTGTTTTGGTCTGTGTAATATATCTATCTATACGGGTTTACTTGGTTGAAAAGTATCCGAAAGTGATTGACTGAGCCAAACTCCACGATGCTCCCTTTGTTTTGTTCCTCTCTATATTTCTCAGCAGCGTCCATTTTCAGATTCTATTTTATCCTTTTCTCCATATTCTTATCATGTAATACCTTGAATTTTTGAAATATAATTGCATATATATGTAGAAACTAAAAAATAATAAAAAATTGTTATCTACATCGTTAAATGCGTTTGATGACTCTTACACATATAACCAACAGCGGATGCCAAGATAAATAACATACAAAGAACTATAGTAGATTTTGGTTTTCGTCCTACTTGATTGTAAATATTATTTTTTTTTTGTGAAATTTAGATGTTATTCGTAGTGACCAATCATATACCCTTGTGGTTTTTTTATTTACATCATACAAACTCAAATTCAATAAAGTACATGTTGGTGATAAAAGACATGTTTTTAGTAATTACTGTATTAGTTATCCTCGTATCTATCCAGCTATTTAATGGAGTACTAGCTATTTAAGCTATACGCCTACACCTAAGCAGTAAGCACATAGATCAAAAATTAAAAGTAAGATAGTATAACATATAGACTATTTATTTTTTTGTCGCGCGCCAACACTAGTATACAGATAACAGATCAAAATTAAGAAGCGAAGATTCATATGATAGTGCCTTGTTGGTTGTCGAAATCATGTGGAAGCGAACAAAATACTGACAGCGCAAAAAGAGTGGTCGAACGATACTTTCCCATGAAACTTTCATTCAATTCATTTCTTATTTTCTTACGTTATATTTCTTTCTTATTTTCTTACGTTTTATATTTCTTTTTTTTTTCTTTGTGCAAATATTTCTTGTGTTTCACACTTTAAAGTTTAAACAATAGCATCTAGGAAATATACAATTCTGTATGATATTTTTTCGAGGAAGGACCCACTAATTCAAAATCTATTTGTTACATATCCAATAGAAAAAGAACCGAAAGAAAAAAAAAACAATATATTTGTAAGTTGGATACAAAGTGGAAACATGTCGAAGTGTGTTCCTTTTTACCGACCCAAAACTATATTAAGTCGGGGTGGTCGGTTTATTAATGTATTGCTTTCGGAACTTAATTTGTTAGCATTTACAATAATATGATGTACTATACAATATTTATTTGTATCTTTAATCTTGGTGGTAAGTATAATACCATCCGAAAATGTTGCATTTATCAATCATCAGCACAGTAAAAACAGCATGCGACTAAAAGAAACTTAAAACAGAAAAGGTAAATAAAAAGTTTACGGGATATTACACGTTGCCAACTTGTCATACTGTCATGCACCTATAATGCATAGGCCATACATCCAAAACATCATCAATTTTTTTAAAAAAATATATTAGTATCATAGAATTTTACTGTTTTGACACATTATTCTCTACTCAACCGCTAAAACAAAATTACCCAACAAATTAAAAACAAAATTACCCAAAATTGGTGGGTGTCAAATTAATGATATATACATGGCTATAAACTGGACTTTGATGCGAGACCTGGATGGTCATCTCTTGATTCTGGATTACGATATTCCATATTTTAAATAATTTTACTGACATATCTTTAGATAATTATAATAATAAACTTAGTGCATGCTACTAAAAAAAGCTATAACTCGTAAGCGAATATTAAATGACAAAAAATAGTAGAGATATATCATTCCAGCTAGTATAAATCGATTTTTCAGTGTTGACAAAAAAAAAAAAAAATCGATTTTTCAGTTTTTTTTTTTGTTTTTTTAATAAAGAGTACTGTACAGTCAAAACCAACCTTTAAATTGTGTGGACGAGATAAAATCAGACAAGGTGGAGCCGTTAAATTATGATACGAGAAACATAAATATGTTTGAACCTTTACCAAAAAAATAAAAATAAAATGAAATTATTATCAAGTTGTTGAAATGCATTTATTTATTGCAAACTTATTACTCCAAAAGCAAAATGACTGCCGAATGAGGGCATCTCCTCACGTGAAGTCGGCCACCACCAATCTATATTCCAATAATTGATATAATTTGCACAAACCAAATACTGATATTGTTAGTTTTATTTATTAAAAATGTATTACTTTAATTAAGAAATACAAGCCTTGGACTGAGATGATAAAAACGAACAATTCAAAAAACTATATAAGTCTAGGGTTTATGTAAAATTTAGTGTGATTTTATTATCTATTTGCGTTGCCATAAGATGTCCCACTTGCGAGGAGATTAACAAGGCGAAATGATGCATAATCAGGGACATCTATTACATGTAAAGATATAACTACTAACTAGAATAGGTATACAACAAAAGGTATATGCATCTTATAGTCCACTAATATATCACATGTAAAGATAATAGATAGAATAGGTATATACAACAGAATCACTTTTATGTCATTTGGCATTCAATTATTTTAATACTTACTTAAGACTATGAATGCGTCGATCTTTTTATCACTCTTTATTTATTCTCACGATGTAGCGAGCTAGACACATTTTGTATTCATTTCCTTACCATCACGTAGTTTTCCACACTTTCTATGCAGGCACCATCTTCTAGTTGGCGTCGTTGCAGTTGTGGACATCTTCGACATATATAAAGCCTCAAGGGCGACTACGAATCCAAATATCTTTACCACTTTATTTTTTTACTAACCCGTCGTCGTTTGACTCATATGCATCATCATTTAGCCATATATAAGATCACCGTACGTATATAACTGATCTTTTGTGTTATTTGTTATTTGAAAAACAGATATCCATGAGTAGAGTAGGACTACTGTTTCGAACACTATGGTATATAGAAGAATGTTTACTTTGTACCTTATACTAATTCTAATTAGGTGCTGCATCAACACAGTGTGGATTGGTTAATTTGGTTATGTGTAGATAATATAGATATAGCTATACATAATACATAGGGGACAATACTTAGGTTCACCCCCTGTGGTGAATCTAAGAATTCACCTCTTCTTCCATTACCAATGAAACTGACATGTCATATTAGAATTAAAATAAAGCTAAACAAATTGAAAATAAATAAAAACACAATTATTAGCAAAACAAATAAATTAATAGTATTAAAATAAATAAATAAAAAACAAAAACTAGTTTAGGGTTTAGAGTTTAGGGTTTCGTCTTTTGGGTTTAGGGTTTAGTATTTTGGGTTTAGGGTTTACGATTTAGATTTTAATGTTTTGGGTTTAGGGTTTAGTATTTTGGTTTTGGGTTTAGGGTTTAGTATTTCGGGTTTAGGATTTAGGGTTTAGGGTTTAGTTTTTAATGTTTTGGGTTTAGGGTTTAGTATTTAGGGTTTCAGGTTTAGGGTTTCAGGTTTAGGGTTTCAGGTTTAAGGTTTAAGAATTAAACATTAATATTTAAAACCTAAACCCTAAATTCAAAACACTAAATCATAAACCCTAAACCCTAAACCCTAAACCCTAAACCTTAAACCCAAAACATTAAAAACTAAACCCTAAACCCTAAAACCTAAACATTAAAATCTAAGCCCTAAAACCTAAACCCTAAATCCTAAACCCTAAACAGTAAACCCTAAACCTTAAACTCTAAACCCTAAACCATAAACCCAAAACATTAAAAACTAAACCCTAAACCCTAAACCCTAAAACCTAAACATTAAAATCTAAACCCTAAAACCTAAATCCTAAACCCTAAACCCAAAATACTAAACACTAAACCCAAAATATTAAACCATAAACCCTAAACCCAAAATACTAAACCCTAAACCCAAAACAGTAAACCCTAAATCCAAAACTCTAAACCCTAAACCCAAAACTCTTAACCCTAAACTAGTTTTTGTTTTTTGTTTTTAATACGATTAGTTTATTTCTTTTGCCAATAATCAAGTTTTTTTATTTTGAATTTATTTAAGTTTATTTTAATTATAATATGAGATGGCGTTTTTATTGGTTATGAGTAAGGAGGTGAATTCTTAGGGTGAACCTAAGAATTGTTCCTACATAACATAACGTAGATTATCAATTCTTCTATGTGTAGTTATTTTCCCTTTTCGTACTAAATCATTTATTGATATTGATCTTCGTAATACTAAAATAGATGGGTGGGGGGGAATATCATTTATTGATAAATAATTACACTTTCTTATTTAATTTATGTCCACGTGCTGTTCAATAAAATAAATTAAATGTAGTTTTTAGAATTTTGGGTTTTAATATCTTGATCAATGTGACGTGTATTTAGATCATACAAATTACACAATGCAGTTATTTGAAAATAATGATTTAAATCGTAGTTATTTAAGTTTAAGATATGGATATGTGGTCTAGTGGTTCACTGGTTTGTACTAATGATGTTACTTTATCATTACTTTAACGTTAAATCTGGTGATGTATATTGTTAACAACCCACAAAAGTTAAGCAGAAAATCTTTTAGGCAATGTATTTTCGAGGATTCATTAAAAAAATAGTGTGGTTTTATGACATTTTAAATAGCTTACGATAAAATATTAATCCCTCCAAACCTACTCGATTATCGTATTCAAACCGATATCTTTGACTTAGCATCGTCATATTAATGAAGTAAAAAAGATTGACTAAAACGATGGTCCATTCGAAAATCAAATGATCAGTTCACTTAGGATATAACTTAATTTAATCATCATATTAAATCGTCGTACACTGAAATTGCATTGCGCATAGGTTTTATGAAAACAACTTATAATTTGTAAGCGAAATCTAGCTTGCAAAAATACCAAACAACGTTTAATTCTGTAAAATACAAAAAAAAAAATATTCCTTCTATTTTTTTTAAAAAAAGATTGATGTTTTGATATTTTCACAGATTTTAATTTTTTTTGTTAAGACAATCATTTAACTTTATAATTAATAATGTAAAATAAATAAACACAAAAGAAATCATAATCAACCAAAATATACCTTAGAAATATGAAATATTCATATTTTAAACAACTTAAAAAAAACATAATTCATTTATTTAAATAAACACAAATCTCGAGAGGCAAAAAAGTCAGCTAGACAACATATACGAGGGTGGTAGTTAAGATTTAAGTTGTTCACACTTGAATTTGTAGCCAAATCTGTAACGTTTCCTCTTTTGGCCGTAATGGCACATATGCATAATTGCATACACACCGTATATCATGTTAATAAACAAATCAAATAATTGATGCGGTTGTTCATATTGAAGGTTTTTTTATTGAACTGAAAAATAAATACCACCACTAGGCCCCAAACATGTAAATTTTACTTGCTCGATGTGTCTTCATTTAGAATTGATAATTTAAATCCACTGAACACAAAGTCACAGACTCATGTTTAGATTTATTCAATAATACTATTTTCCCATTTATACAGCGAGAATAACCACCGTCAGACGTTTTTTTAACAAGCATTATTTTTTTCTTGCAAAGAAAAGCTACTGACAGCCTACTGTTAATTAAGTCAATACTTCTTCTTCTACTTTTTAATTTTTTATGAAGATCAACTCTGATGACCAATGTAGTTTATTTTGTATAATGCAAAAGCTACGTACCGCACTCGTTATTTGGTGAACAAAGATATATACGTAAGTGATGTACTTCACTAATCTCTACCTACAGTACACGAGAACAAGGCAGATGACTCAACTTGCAACACACAGTTTTTTTTAGAATTGTATATTAGTAATAATTCAAACGTAATCGAATACTAAATATTTGACTAATTAATATCTCAACCAATTAAGTATCTACTATTCTCTCGGTCTCTCAATATAAGTTATTTTGAAAGTTTTTTTTTTTCAAAATATAAGATTTTTTTCAGATTTTAATACAATTTTTATATTTATTGAATAGTACGTGACCAATTATATTTTTAAAGTATTTTTCTGGTTAAATTATATTTATTAGATATATCAGATGCTTTTTTGTAGAAAAATATTTTTCTTAATCTTTATGTTTTTAACTAAAATAGCTTAGATTAAGAAAACAGAGAGAATATTCTGGGCCTTGAATGGTGACGTGTGAACCGTAATACAGTAAAAAAAATCTTTACATATTCTATATATCTATGTAGAACTACACCGCACTTTTATACCGCTGGTTACGCACCATTTGATCCACGATTACCATTCGCATCCTTAATACTCGTTTGCATTTCACATTGTTGAATACTTGAATTCACACCACCGATTTGCAAGACTCGATACGTGTTCAAAATTTCAGCCGCAAAAAAAAAAGAAAATTATATCGTCTTTCTCATCGAAACGTCAAAGACACACTTGTCTTAAAATACGTCTATATAAAACGGAAAAACTGATAATAAATGCATTTCCAATCCCCGGACAAAATCAACAGTAATAGATTATATATTTGTACAAAAAAAAGAAAAGAAAAGAAAATAACAAAGAATCGTGGACACATGGTTACATGAGAGATACTTCTCTCCCAAAGATCCTCTTCATCTAACTAGAATCTTTCCTCTTTCTCTAATCATATCAAATCTCCCTAACTAGCTCTCTCTCTCTCTTCTCATATTTTAATATATATATACAGTGATATATATGTAATATATATATAAGCACCCTGTTATGTTCGCTAAATTACAAAACCAGGAAAACAAAAAAAAAAAAAGTTTTGTATTTCGCATTTCTCCTGTGATCTCCTTCTAATGGAGCAAGAACTACCTTCTAGTAGTAGTCCCAAGCCGAAGTTACTAAACCGGCTTAACACATACGTCGGTTCGAGCCGAGTTGGTAAGCGGTTCAAACTCGCCGAACGGAATTCCACTTTCACGACGGAGCTCCGTGCCGGCACGGCTACTTTTCTCACCATGGCTTATATCCTCGCCGTAAACGCCTCAATCCTCTCTGACTCCGGTGGAACTTGCTCTGTTTCCGACTGTGTTCCCCTCTGCTCAAACCCGACTGTCCTACCTTCCCAGTGTACCGGACCGGGTCTCCGATTGATCCAACCCGACGTCACCTGTAAATTCGACCCGGTTAATCCCGGTTACGCCGCATGCGTCGAAGGAATTAGGAAGGATCTAATCGTCGCCACCGTAGCTTCGTCACTGATCGGGTGTGTAATCATGGGTTTGATGGCGAATCTCCCTCTAGCTCTAGCTCCGGGGATGGGAACAAACGCGTACTTCGCTTACACCGTCGTCGGGTTTCACGGATCCGGCTCAATCCCTTACCGGACCGCTCTCGCCGCCGTTTTCATCGAGGGGTTGATATTCCTCTTCATCTCCGCCATAGGCTTCAGAGCGAAGCTGGCGAAACTCGTCCCTAAACCAGTCAGAATCAGCTCCTCCGCCGGAATCGGACTCTTCCTCGCCTTCATCGGATTACAGAACAATCAGGGACTCGGTTTAGTCGGTTACAGCGCTTCCACTCTCGTCACTCTCGCCGCATGTCCAAGCTCCTCGCGAGCGTCGTTAGCTCCAGTCATAACGTCGGCTAACGGAACCGTCAGTTTGATCGCCGGAGGAGCAGTTTCCGGAGATGTCATGTGCCTCCACGGAAGAATGGAGAGTCCCACCTTCTGGCTAGGGATCGTGGGATTCGTGATCATAGCCTATTGTTTGGTGAAGAACGTCAAAGGAGCGATGATCTACGGGATCGTCTTCGTAACGGCAGTTTCGTGGTTCCGTAACACCGAGGTAACGGCGTTTCCCAACACACCCGCCGGAGACGCGGCTCACGAGTACTTCAAAAAGGTCGTCGACGTACACGTTATCAAGCATACGGCCGGAGCTTTGAGCTTCTCCGGGATAAGCAAAGGACATTTCTGGGAAGCTCTGGTGACTTTCCTCTACGTCGATATACTAGACACGACGGGGACGCTTTACTCCATGGCCAGATTCGCCGGATTCGTCGACGAGAAGGGGGACTTCGCGGGACAGTATTTCGCGTTCATGTCCGACGCGTCTGCGATCGTGGTCGGATCGCTGCTCGGAACGTCTCCGGTGACGGTGTTCATCGAATCGTCGACAGGGATACGGGAAGGAGGGAGGACGGGGCTGACCGCGATCACGGTGGCGGTTTATTTCTTCCTGGCGATGTTCTTCACGCCGCTGCTAGCTTCGATTCCGGCGTGGGCGGTTGGTCCGCCGTTGATACTGGTGGGAGTGATGATGATGAAATCGGTGACGGAGATCGATTGGGGAGATATGAGGGAGGCGATTCCGGCGTTCGTGACGATGATTCTGATGCCGCTGACGTACTCCGTGGCGTACGGGTTGATCGGAGGGATTGGGACGTACATCGTGCTGCATCTGTGGGATTGGGGAGAAGAAGGTATGGTGAAATTAGGGTTTTTGAAAAGGAAAGCTGAGGAAGAGGATAACAATAATACTGGACTTGTCAAAGTTGGCGAGACTCATACCGTTTAAGATTTTTTTTTTTTTCTCTCTCTTTTTATATTTCACTTTTTTGTTACTGTTGATCTGTTAGATTTCTTTTCTAGGAAGAAAGGACGTGCAAGTGGATTATTGACTTATTTTTCTTGTACATTTTTTAAATTTTTTTTTGTAAAAATGGGGGGAAAACCAAAGAAAACTGTAAAAATTTTCAATCTCGACAAGACTTTTCATGTTCAGTTAGTTTTTTTTTTTTCATCAAAAGTTAAAAGAAATCGGTTAAAAGTTCGAACTGACTCAAATTTCTATAAATCCGTAGTTTAAAGTTTTATTTTTGCAAAAGAAATCCCACAGTATCCGAGCTATTAATATTTGTTAATGATTATGAATAAACAAAGAAGACCCGAAATGGCAAAAATGAGCTTTGGTTTATGAATTGGTTTCAGTTTGATTACAAACGAAGTAACGATGTAAATACTAAATACTAGTATCGAAAGTGGATACTAGTATTAAGTATATAATCACAACTCAGTATCTAACAAGAATTTAACTGAGAAGGAAGAAACCTTGGTCAATGGTAGGTTAAATAGAGAAACAAGAAAAAAGAAAAAACCAAGGGATGAATCTAAAAAGAGTCAACTGAATAGAAAACAAGAAAAGAACACTTTGCTGATAATCAGAACCAAAAAAGCCTAATACCTCAATATTTGATAGAACAAAAATGACTTGTGGGTGTGATCACAGTTATGAATTCTTCTTGATCTAGCTCTCGGTCTGTTCTCTCAACCGCCTTATGGTACTCCTAACCGTCACTGCACTAGCCGTGCTGTCAAAAAAAAAAAAAATACAAACCAAAATTACTCAAAAGGAGAAATGCAGAAACAGGAGCAGAATATGAAAAGGAAAAAAAAAAACAAAAATTTCATACTTCATTGTGTATGCACCGCCTGCTTTCACTTTGCCGCAGTCTTTGCAACCCCAAATGCCAACAGCTTTCCTCTTAATGGCGTACTGCATCACATATCAACATTACTCGCAATGTCTTTTAACATTTAACACAAAACAAAACAAACAAATAAATGGTATTATTGAATTCAATTCAGAGATTATATTTTACACATAAGAGATCGTAAAAGAGATCGTAAAGGTATTATTTACCTTTCCACAGAACTCGCAGAAGTACTTGCTGTGTTGGCTCACTTCCATCTTCTTGATCTGCTTCCTAAGACTGGCACCATATCGTGTACCTTTGCAAAAAAAGAAAGAAAAAAACACAAACTGGACAGATTCAGATTGAGGATTCAATATTATGGTAACAGAGACATTATGTGCACTTCTCTGTTCATGATCTTTCAGACTAGTTTTCTTCTAAACAAGCAAAACACTGCCGGTTTTTCTGTTTTCTAATCTATGAATCAAAGAGGAATGTATATTTACAAAGGAAATGCTATAGCCAATGTTAGTATTACACGTTTTACGGTAATTGGGTTTCTGGGTACTCACCATATTTGCCGACAATTCCAGCCTTCTTCGTTCTCTTGGTCTGAAACACACAGAACGTAATATAAGTTGAATGAATAATAATACAATCTAGACACGAAACAAGCTCGAACAATAGAAATCAAACCACATTCCGGGAAAAAAAAGGTTTTAGATCAAACTCTACCGAATCTAGCAAACAGTGCTCACTTAGTCACTAGCTCCAAACTAATACGAAGAATCTCTCTACCTCATGATCTAGAATATCGAATAAAGAGTTTCAGATTCGAGAGAATCGATACAAGTACACCACACAGAAGATCAACTCACCATTTTCACCGGCTTAGGAAGGAATGCAGACGATTGGCAGCAAGCTTGGGCGAAGAAAAACGACGCTAGGGTTTCCGCTTTGCTTGTTCATAAACAAGTCATTAAGGGGTTTATGTAATGGGCTCAAATCTAATTATGGAAAGCCCATTAACTAAAAAGCCCAATAATAGCAAAATGTCGGTTTCGTCCGTGGGAAAGGCTGTGTGACCATTAATTTTGTAAAACGTAATATTCTGCAGATACCAATGTTGCATCAGGTGAAGAACAGAGAGAAGAACAAGTGATAGACAGAGAGAGAGAGAGAGAAAGAAACGATGAGTGTCATTGGAAGCAAGAGCTGTATTTTCTCCAGAGGAAATGAGAAACCTTTTTGGTTCAATTCGGTTAATAAAACATGGATTGATCCCAGAAGATTTCCCAGAAATCTAGGGAAAGCGGCCACAGTTTCCTGCAAAATCTCAGGGAGTGGAGCTGGGGAGAATCCAGGAACGAATGGGGTTTCTCTCAGCTCCAAGAACAAGATGGAGGATTACAACACAGCTATGAAGAGATTGATGAGGAGCCCATACGAGTATCATCATGATCTGGGTACGTATATTTTCCCCCAAAATTCACATAATTTCAGCTACAATCTAGTGAGTTTCTTGTTTCTTAGTACTACAAAGTGTTCATTTGAATCTGTTGACTAGGTCTCGTTGTGGTTTGATTAGATTGGAACTGAGAAAGTTTCTTAAGGAAGCTTGAGTGAGGTTATTCAGATTAAACTTACGAAATTTTTTATTTGTTCTGAGGATTTAGATCATGGTAAATCTATACTACATCGATCATTATGTTGTTTTCGAAAGTGTTTCATGTGAATCCAAGGTTCTACCCATTGATGTGAGAATGTTTCTAAGATTTTTGGTCTTTGACCTGTTTTTTAGGCATGAACTATACATTGATAAGAGACGAACTGATAGTTGGGTCGCAGCCACAGAAGCCTGAGGACATAGATCACTTGAAACAAGAAGAAAATGTTGCTTACATACTTAACTTGCAACAAGACAAGGACATTGAGTATTGGGGAATCGATCTGGAGTCCATTGTCAAAAGATGCAAGGAGCTTGGAATCCGTCACATGAGGAGGCCCGTAAGAGACATTTCCCGCGTTTTCAACCTGTGGAATCATATGTGAATGCTAGATACTTTATCAAGTTTTTTTGTTGCAACTCTGTTAGGCTAAAGACTTTGATCCACTTTCGTTAAGAAGCCAGCTTCCGAAAGCTGTGTCTTCTTTGGAATGGGCGGTTTCCGAAGGTAAAGGACGAGTGTATGTGCATTGCACAGCCGGATTGGGAAGAGCTCCAGCAGTTTCTATTGCTTATATGTATTGGTTCTGTGACATGAACGTAAGTAAAAAAGAGTCTCACTCAGCTTCACTTCCAAGAAAGTTTCAAACTTTTTTTGTGATCTGATTCTGCGTTTCAAAACAGCTGAACACGGCTTATGACACATTGGTATCAAAGCGTCAATGCGGGCCTAACAAAGGAGCCATCCGCGGCGCGACATATGATCTGGCGAAGAACGATCCGTGGAAAGAACCCTTTGAGAATCTCCCTGAGAACGCATTCGAAGACGTTGCAGATTGGGAAAGGAAATTGATTGAAGAACGTGTTCGGGCCGTCCGTGGAACCTGAAAATCAATAGAACATATGTATGGTTTGCGTATAAATATCTAGCCTTTGTCCCGTCTATTGTAAAGCTACTTATGATTACAAAACCTTCTCTGCGAGTTAATACATCTTTGTTGTCATGAACCCTATGGTCCTTATCAAGGTGTACAAAGCGCGAGGTATGCTCAAGACTCGCATAACAATAAACTAAGATTTCCCAAGAATCCCACTTTATTCTTCTGAATTGATACGTAAGTTATTTTACAGTAATTATACCGTTCGGTAATGTGATGGTACAACTTAACAGGGACCATTTGGCCAGGCTCTTACACATTGACTCTGGTCTTGATCAGAATTGGTGATCGGATCTTGGGAGATTTATTATTAAATACAGATTAGTTCATGTAAATGAATGATTGTTCCATTTCTGACAGAGATTAATATGTGGTTTCTATATTCTTGGCCTACAACCCTGTGGTCTATGTGTTTTTTGGCCCAACGACCACACAAAAACTTAGTTTGGAGAATCTATCCATGTACTATAAACTCTGCTTTCTCTATATAACTTTAGCAACAGCAAAAGTAGTCTGTATTCTAAGCTCAAAAATCTTCTTTTTTATTTTTAAACTATATCTTGAGAAACCATAAAGTCAATAAAGAACCACCGCAATATCCAATAAGTGACATCCGTTTGATCTAAAACTAAAGTTGAAATTTGGCTCAGCTAATGAAGAAGACGAAAGTTATATGTTCACACACACGTTATGACGTTAATATAAGTGATTAAGTGTCATTGCATGTGTGTGTGTTCTTGCCTACTTGGTGCGTCGGACGGTGAGAGTGTGAGAGTGTGAGAGTGTGAGCGTGTGGGAGAGACTTGGGGAACAAGACGGAGGACGCGGTCAAAAGTGCCGGTGCTTCGGCTTTAATTGGTAGCAGTTGGAAAATCCATTAATGAAATAAAGTGCAAGCATCATCATCTTTCTTGAATTTTTATTTAATATGTGCATTGATTTAAATGGACAAATAAAGGAAAATGTTTTGCTCAGTTTACTACTATTGTTTTTACTCGCATGAAAAGTTGAAAAAAACAATGTTTGTATAGTTGATGATCCCATACGCCCATATATACGGTCCCACAAACGTGTTTAATACTATTCTTATTGATATTATAATCGATGGTGAAACTCGTGAATGTTATTAAAACTTTCCACGAGTTGTGTATTCCTAGACTTGTTTTTTTGTGTAAGAACGCTATTTAAAATTGACAACTGAATCATGTATTGTATGCTTAATTTCACCTATCATACGTTTATGATTTAAGAAAAAGGAAAACTAAAAATAAACAAATAATAAGAAAATGATTAGTAGTATTTTAGTTGGACCGTAAACTCGAAAGGACCGATTCTTATTTTCAACTCTATTTGGAGAGTCCGACACTTGCCGCGTAAGCTTTCCAACTCCCATTGACTTTTCTCTGCTCACACACTCCGTATATATATGCTAAACACTCACTTTGATCTTTCACCCACTTCACATTTCAAACCAAGCCCACTAATTACAACAACCACAACAACAACACAAAAGAGATTCTCTTTCACCCACAAAAAGATTTACTGAAAAATGGCGAGAAGCAGATCTTTGCTTTTGATTCTCCTTTTCATCACCATCTCTCTATCGACGGCTAGGATCTTACCAGGAGAGTTTCTTCCGGTCATCGACAACGTCATCTTACCCGGAGAGATATCTCCTGATTCTAAGGCGGTGGTGGGTTGCGGAGGCGAGACGCCGGAGATCAAGACAGAATATTCTTTTATGCCTGAAGTCTTCGCCGGAAAATTTGGCTCCTTGGTGTTGAATGCTCTTCCGAGAGGGAGTCTTCCGGCATCTGGTCCCAGCAAGAAAAGTCACGACGTCAAGACTTAGAAGATGTTCCTTGTCTGATCTTGTTGATTATCATTTTTTTTTCCGTCCGAATTCTTTTTTGTTCCCTTATTCTTTGACGATGCTTTTCGATAGAAAATCTTGTAAATGTTATATTCAGAAATTACTGTAGAGAGTTTTAGATTCTGTTTGGTCTTTTTGAATTGAAATGATCAATAATTGTTAGATTATAAATTTGTATCGATTTATCAGTACCTTTTGATAAATACTAATCATCTCTACATATTTTATGATTATTTATTAGACCAAGAAGGTCGTTAAACGCATATAGTTGAACGAACCAAACATTACATTTAAATTGAAATTATGTGGTTTCGGCCTTTCGGGGTAGCTGTACGTTGGTTCCAAGAAAAGAGCTCAAATTTTTTATATATAAAATCAAAAGGGGTCCGAGGCGTACGTAGTGAAGTTGGTGCAGGATGTGTAGATTGACTTAACGCGTTCTTTATGGTAAACACAAATCATTACATCCGAAATGTACTGCAACACCTTACACAATCCGATATCTAGATTCCTCCTATATAACTAGTTAACTAGAGAGATCATTGAAGTCTTAAAGACCTCGTTATCACGATCAAATGATTATTTGATCAAGTAACATTAAAGGCTTATCTTTTGTTTCCTCGCGCTTGACTTTGGGTAAAAAATTCTGCTGTCCATTAAATGTGATTCCATAAGTCCATTCTCAGTGCAGATATCTGTGAACAATTTGAAAATATATCTCAGCAAGATCAGACCTATTTATCCACAAACTGAATCATTAAAGCATTTCTCATTCCTATAAAGCGACCTCAATAATCTTTTAACATCGAACATGCCTTGGTACATTGTTCAAACGCTCCATTCACAATATCACTCGCGTCTAATATCTAAAATGTATTATTCTCTTATTTATTATTTCAGCAAAAAAAATGATAATAGCAATAATAATGAGCTTGGAAAGCTTGATTCACCAGAGTTCTGGAGAGTGGTTAAGGCATCAAACACAGAGGAAACACACCCAACTTGCAGTATTCATTGATACCATCAGATTGAGCCAGAAATCAAAACACACGCAACTTGCATAGGAAATGAAATCTCCATCGATCTTATAACAAACAACATAACGAAGCACAATAAAAAGTAAGCATCAATTTAATTGAACCAGGCAATAATTGAGTATTAATTAAACCAATCACTCACGATAATGAACGGAGTAATATCGTTGCCCGATATTTCCAAAGGAAGAAAAGTTTCACCAAGAGTGTCAACAGAAGCAATTGATCAAGCACGACTTGCGTTTGGTGTTTCTTACATTATAACCAAATCTCTTGTATTCGTTGGCATTTTTTTTAGATTCGATTTGGAAGTATAGCCCAAACGTGCTAGGTTTAAAGAACAAAGAGAACAGGGAGTGGAAGATGAATACAGAATAAAAATTTATTCTTGGAAATTCTTTTGTAAAACAAGGTGTATCATTGCAACCACACAGGGTCGTTTGAGCTAACTCAAAGACCAAAGAGAGACAAACTTATTAAAACAAAGCCGAGCTGGGAACTGGTTCCTCTTTTCATGTTGTTATCCTAAACTCACTTGCATTCCTTCTCGTAAACTTCGCTTGCATATTTCCAGTTGATCACTTTCCATACGTTCTTCAGATAATCCGGCCTCACATTCTTGTACTGCAAGAGAGAAAATAGTGATTAACAAATTGACTAATGCTTAATCTTTATAAGCTAACACACTATAACAAGCGTTGTTACCTGCAAGTAGTAGGCGTGCTCCCAAACATCTATACCTACCAGAGGAACCAAGCTTCCTCCTTTTGTCACAAGTGGATCCTGAGATCAAACATAGTCTTTTTCTTTAAATCCATCCAAACCACATTTTATTTATGAATTATCAAGATCGCCGGCATATGTTTTGAACAAATCGATATCATGGATAGGTACCTGATTGGCGGTTGTGTCAACCACAAGCTTCTTAAGTTCTTTGTCTAAACCGAGCCACTGAATCAATCAAGAGAAAAAAAAGGCTGAGTCAATGACCATGGTTATAAGTGAAGCACCAAAGCCAACAATGTGACATGATGACATATAAAGGTAAAACTAGAAGACTAACCACCCATCCTGAGCCTTGCAGAGCAGCACCTTCAGCACTCATCTTTTTCACCAAACCTTCGAGGGAGCCAAAGTGAGTGTCAATGGCTCCGCCAAGAGCTCCCTTTGGTGGCTCTCCACCACCTTCCTGTTATATGTATAAAACACACCATTAATCACAGAGCGGTTAAATGGAATAAATAGAAAGAAACTCTTTAACACAAGCTCACCTTGACAGGAGCAAGGTTCTTCCAGAAAATCGAGTGGTTCACATGACCTGCACAAAAGATATAAAAAACCCAATGAGTTTCATCCTCTAGCACAAAAACCCATCCATTTACCATTGTTTATTGGGGAACCATTAAGAACAACAAAGATAAAAACCAAAACTTTAGTTGTGAGCTTAAGACTCAGCAGCCTCGTAAGCTAGCTTGCGTTACTGATTAAACTTTGAATTGACTCTGAGAGAGGTTTCAACTGAAATCAGACAACATACAGCACAACCTATCATCAAGCTTCATTACTAAAAATCAGATTTTCTCTACTAAATCAACTACCTTAAACGCTGAACTTGTTTAGCTCAATTCCATTGATCCAAAGCCGGTAAAATTAGCATAGGTTGCGATCCAACAATAACTCCATCCAATCACAAACCAACCGATCGAACACAGCAAAATCGAGATCGAAAATAAGAAAAAAGAAGAAAAAGTCAAACACCTCCGCCATTGAACTTGATGGCGCTCTGCAACTTGACGACAGTGGAAGCGTCTCCCTTGTTAACGGCCTGATCGAGCTGCTCGAGGGCATTGTTGTAATTAGTGACGTAAGCCTGGTGATGCTTCTGGTGATGAATCTGCATAATCTCGCCGCTAATCGCCGGCTCCAACGCGCTGTAATCATAGGGAAGATCAGGAAGCGTGTAAGTCTGGATTCCTCGGAATCCCAAAAGCCTCGAAGACGTCTCCTTCAAGCCGGCTAGGGTTTTTCTAGTAGCTACAGAACGAATCGCCATTGTTGATAGATGAGAGATGCACACACAGACACAGTCGTGGACAGTGGTGGTCGCCTAAGATGAAAAATGTGTGTTTAGTGTAGAGGAATGATACTGTCACTGCCTGTCACATTGAGCCCAAAGGCCTTACGTAATGGGCCGAAATATTGGACTAGTGAGCCCAAAGGCCTTAATGTAATGTTCTTTCTTCTGTTTATTTTGACGGCTTTTTTTCTTTATTAATTTTTTTTTATCGGAAGAAAATAATATATACGAGTTGATGATGATGATGATGACGATGACGACGATGTAAGAGAGAATCGAAAGGAAAGTATAAAGAAATGAAGAAAGTTGACTAGAAGCGGAGAAATTCCAAATGTTGAATTTGGATGCATGTAAAAGCCACCACCACGGCCAATTCTGTTTGCTTCCTCCTTGATATTATTACCCCAATCACCGTCGTTCTCCGATCAAAAATCTAATTTCCTTTCTCCAGCCCAGAAGCCACCATTGCACCTAGAAAATCCCGAGACTCGCAGATTTAAAGGCGGGACTTTTCGATAATCAATCGAAATTGGCATTCGGAAGTCGGAGAATTGGCGGGTCCTGGAATCTCCGATGGACAGTTCAAGTGACATCGAAGGTGATTTCGACGGGAGAAATGAAGGAGGGTCCACATCGGATTATCGATTGTTGGGTCGGCAAGTTACGGTTCATCAGTTCATGGGTGGTGGCAAAGGCGAGTTCTTTTTTGCTGATATTTTTTCTTTTTGGTTTTCATCAATTGGGTAGTTTTCTGATGAAATATTCTCGGATTTATCGACCCTAGAATTTGTTGGAGATGATACTTTGAAAAGTTAGGGTTTCTGATTTTACTGGGTTGTGTAGTTATTATGTGGGCAGGTAAATTCCCAATTCTGAGTTTTAGTTGATCATTTGAGTAGCTCCGATGAGAGCACAAAATGCATATCGGAGATAAGTGAGGGGTTGCTGATATCAGCGGGATTTGGAATTATCATGTGTGCCACTACATTTGATCTAGCATTGTAGATATAGTAGAATATGGAACTTTTGGCAGGTGAAGGTTAGGTTAGTGTTGGATCTTGAATGAGAACTATATGGATTCGATCTCTGGGGTAGAAAAAGCGTGAGAGGTCACAGGTCAAACATAAAAAAAAAAGCCACTGTTTTGTCAACTTCTTAGAACCGCTGCAAGTGACACTCAACCATTTTTTAGTATGGCTTTGTTCTGTGATGCAGCTGCTGACTTGCTCTTATGGAGGAGAAGAAATCTTTCCTTGGGGGTTATCGTTTTATCAACCGTAGCTTGGCTTATATTCGAGCTTTCCGGATTGCCTTTCTTATCTGTTTCTTCAGATGTCTTACTAATTGGGGTTATAATATCATTCCTCCATGCCCGGCTTTCTGCTTTTAGGAATAGGTGCGCACTTGTTCTTTTTCCGTAATTGGTTTGCTGTTTCTGTCACTGACTGACTGCTACATGTTCTCTCTGTATAACCAGACAGGCGAACTCGTTACCGGAGCTTGTTCTATCCGAGGAAATGGTGAATAGTGCTGCAGCTTCCTTTCGTATTAAACTCAATCACTTGCTTGTAATGGCTCATGATGTTACAGTTGGCAACGATTTTCGGCTATTCTTCAAGGTTATGAAGCCAAACCTTTCATGAGACTCACAGTGATACTATCTTCTCTTTGGATCTGAACAATTGATGTTACATGTGTTAACCGTCTGACAATTTCTCTCTAGCAGGTGGTGATTTGTCTGTGGCTTCTCTCTGCCATTGGTAGCTATATTTCTTTCTGCTCTCTTGTTTATATCGGTTAGTAACTTGATCCCTTAATGCAAGGAAACGCGTTTAAAGCACCTCTCCTCGAGTCTCTCTTTCATATTCATAACCTGTTGATTCTTAATCGTTATTCCATTTGCTTGTTGATCTCTTTTAAATGTTTTCTCACAACATTGTTGTTTCTAACTCGGTGAAGCTGAGGTTTATGCTTTTATGGTGTGAACAGGGACCATCCTATCTGTAACAATACCGGCTTTGTACAGCAAATACCAAAGCAAAGTAGACAAGTGTTGCGGGTTGATTCACAGGCGGTTGTCTCATCACTACAAGTTAGTTGACGAAAGTGTTATAAGCAGACTCTCATGGAGCCTATCCAAGGATAAAGATTCCTGAGCTTAAGTTTGGTGATTTTGAAAATGCTTTTACTTGTCTTCCTTCCTAGTTTTCACTAGTTTGGTTCTCTTCTTATTCACCATTTGTAGTAGATGACTAAACGACGATATCAAGGATGAATAAATAAGATGGTTTCATTGTTTAACTAAATTAACTGTCTCCATTTTTGTTAGTTTAAAAGCTACCTTTGACCCGTATCGATTTTTTAGAATAAATATTTCTAACTTTTTTCTTCTTTCAGAAATGACTTAGTAAATAGATATTTTTCTTCTGTTTGTTAATTTGTGATCATCGAAGATCTTCTTAGAAGTCAATTCACCAAAAAATTAGTAAAGAGATGTAATTTAGTGGAATAAATTTTTGTGGAAAATAATTCATTGCATATATGTTTTTTTGTTCGTGAATAGTTTTTCTCTATCAAATAAGAAAATTTAGATGTATATAATTTTAAATATCTTATCAACTGTAGGTAAAAAGCAAACTAAAAAAAAAAAAATTTGATATACTGAAAATTAACTCATGTTTCTCAAAAATAAATCTATGGAAACGGAAGATAGAAATGAAACTGAAAAAAATTACAATAGTTAAAACCCTCCTTGAAATAATTTATTATAGAGATACAAGATCTCAGGATGATCCGCATACACACAAATACACAATATAGTCTAACTTAATTTGAAAGTATTAACAAACTTATAAGTAAGTTGATTTGATTATTTTTATTTTGCTTAATTATTCGTTGTGATTGTCACGATCTATTTTAGTACTGTATAATCTAAAAAACCCTACGGCCTACTATATAAAAACACACACGAGGAGAGGATAAAACCTAAAAAGAAAGAAGAAAAAGAGGACATAATCTTATTATATAATGGAGAAGATTGTGATAAGCAAAAGAGATGTGATTGTATGGAGAGGAATATGGTATGTATATGTTGTAGAGATTGTAAAGTTTAAGTCGAATGAAAATGAATTCAAAGTTTCGTCTTCAACACTCATTTCTAAACTGCTTTCAAACATATCACTTATCAGAACGATATAATGTTGCTACAGATTTTTCCTTTCTCAAAAATTCGCTGGAATTACCTATCAAAAGTTTTCAACAAGTGAAAAACATATACATATGGTATCAGTCGAAAGTTACAAAAAAAAAAAAAAAAAATTGCAGTGCTACTTTATACCATTTGTTCACTTCAAAATTCCCCAAAAACTGATTAATTGAAACTGTTTCTCGATATCGTAATATTTGAGTTCATTGATGATATGCGAGTGCATGGATACACAAAGTAAGCACGATTGCTTTATCTATTTTTTGGTCGAAACACGAATGCTATTACAAGAAGTTTCGTTAGTAGTTATGAAAATCACGTCCAGTTTCCTTTGGGTATTGATCAGCCCAACGTTAGTCCCCATATGCCCAGTAATGTTTGGTCACACAAGTTTTTGCTTACACAAAATTTAATTGTAAGAAGTCTGACGTCAACAAAAAAACAAAACAAAACAAAACAAAAATGATATCTACAACTAATGGCTACTATATAGGAATTAGTCGTTAGTCACTTTTGTTATGTATGTCAATTTTCATCTCTACTATTTTCCTTCAACTACTATCATTTATCATTATATCTATTAAAAATGATTAATTGGAGATCCTAGAACTAAAAAATTCGCCATGTCCACCTACTATAGATTTATCATAATTAAAAAGAATATTACGAGTTACCTTTCTTTTGTGACGACTTGCCTCCCAACCATTTCTACAACAAAAATTATGTCAGATAATTATTTACTTAGTTGTATATTATATCTTAAAATTTGTACAATACTCACTATGTATAGTGTTACTCAAATTTTTATGTTATAATCAAAGTTTAAGTTATATTATTAACACATTTTAAAATTGTCAACTCTAGTGTGATAAATGTCTAGTATAAACTGGTCACCAGCTAAAATCAAATACTAAATGATTTTTTTTCCTAACAACTCGAATTAGACATAAGTATAGATATTATGAAACTCACATGAAAATAGAGTAATCACATGAAAATAGAGTAATCTATCTATGTGGATACAAAATAAATACGAGTACCTTAAATTTTCTGAAAATACATCAGACCCGTAGCAACTTCCAACCAAGCATATTATAAAGAAATAATAAATATGCACACAATAGATTCGTGTGTGAGGTTGATGGATCTCAGTTCTTCTCACACGTTGGAGTGTTGTTGTCAACTAATGGAACTATCGAAGGTAAGAGAGACAAGTGTTGTGTGTCTTTTGCGTGAACCCTGTATTTCCTCTTTTCATTTGTGTATTTCTTTCATTAATTAGTGTTTTCGAATTGGACTTCTTAGTCTTATACTTGTGGACCCGTAAACGCCACATGCATTTTGTATGAACCAATCAATTTGTAATCCAACTACATACACACAAGTTTTCACCATCGGAATGTGGATTTAACCTTAGTTTTACTTTCACATACCATCATGTGAATTTTGTATGGACCAAATGAATGGAAAATTCATTGACCTTTACCGACTACACATATATAGTGACCAAAAACTCGATATCCTCTCATTTTTATCAAGGATGATGCCATTATACCTGACGCATTTTGATCTATACTATTAAGGGAGGATACATCTACCTAAAAAAGTTATTTGGACCTATTCATTAGCTAATAACATTTTTGGTCTTACCTAATATTATGGAAATTAATATTATCTATTACTAAGTATCCAAACAATATAAAATAATGGGTCCCACTTCCCTACTAATTAAAAACGAAATAAAATAAAATCATAAATATTAAATTATTAATCAAATAATAAATATAAGTAAATAATATAACACATCATTTATTTTTATAAATAACAAAATAAAAATAAATAATATTCTTCTGAACATACTTCAATTATTAAAAAAAAAACATACATAAATAATTCAAATATAATATTAATATATATAATTTTATAAAATAAACTTTTAATTTGAAAAATAAAATTCTTAAATTAGATTTATATATTATAACTTGATAAATAAAAATATTAAAACTAAGTCATATATATATATATTAGATTATTCAATGATATAGTGAGACAGGTTAATTTTTAATATATATAATTACAGGGTTTTATAGTTTCTATTATTAAAATATTTAAATAACAATAATATGGTTAAGATATTTAATAATCTGTTTTGATTCTATGACATTAAAAATAACTAATAAATTAACGGGTTAGCATATTTATTTTTATAAATGTGAAATTACATTCAAATCTATATATTTCGTCTCAAACTAAATATTCATATATTAAAATAGTTAAAACATATATAATATAAAATCGATAGATAGATTATATAATCATACTATAAATATGAAATAATATAACTATATTATTGTAGTCGATTCAAAATAAAACTAGCAACACTTCTCAAATTACAAAAAATATATCTTATCCAAAATAGAAAATATAAAAACAAACAAAATCAAAAAATATCTTTATTCATGTGTTATATTACATGCAATGCCACTGAATTAAGTTATTTTGTAAAATTTCATTAAAGGTAATTATGGATTATGAAAATTAACATTATCTCTATTAAATAAGTATCCAGACAATATAAAATAATGGGTTCCACTTTCCTTACTAACTAAAAACAAAAATAAAATAAAATCATACATATTAAATTATTAAATCAAATAATAAATATAAGTAAATAACATAACATATCAATTATTAAAATATTTAAATAACAATAATATGGGTTAAGATATTTAATTAATCTGTTTTGATTCTATGACGTTAAAAATAACTAATAAATTAACGGGTTAGCATATGTTTTTATAAATGTGAAATTACATTCAAACCTATATATAATGGGCCTGTGAATTTTCTCAAACTATAATATCATATATTATATATAGTTAAACATACATATATATATATATCCATATATATTTTATATAATCATACTATAAATATGAATTAATATAAATTATATCATGGATAATTCTCTAAAATGGCATATTTTCATGTTTTTGTCACAAAAATAGCACATCATGTTCAAAATGACAAAGATATGATTATATATCTCCTTTCTAAATTAGAAAACAAATCCGCATTAAAGAATAATCCAAATTTGTGTAAATTGAAGACATAATAACTGATTAACTTATTATTAATTATATGTATGTTTATGACACTATAGATAGTGTTTTCAAATTTCATTAGTGGAAAAGTTTCTTTAAAACAATTTTGAATGGTAACATTATTTTGAAATAAGTATAATTTAGTGTTGAAGTCCAAATCTTAACAAATATGAATATATTAAGCTAAACTATTTATAAATATTAGTATCCTAAATTTCTATTTTTAAATTAACTTTGACTTGTGTCTCAATCACATTGATGTAATCATGATTTTTTTTTGCTTTGTAAAACTACTTTCTTTCTCTAAATTTCTAATCAAGCCATAAAAAAAGCTCACAAAATAATACACACCACAACTTTATGTAATTGTTTACTTTTAATAATTTTATAAATTCTAATTATATCGCAAAAGTGAAAAAAAATTCATAAAATTATGTGTGTGATTGCAAAAACATTAATCATATCCCGCGCGCCGACGCGCGGGTCCGGGTCTAGTTATTAATGATGTGTCTACCCAAAAGAATAGACCCAGAATATGGAATAATTATATGATATTTTATGTTAATTATATTCGTCATGATTAGTTGGGAATATGATACCCCAACCATGCAGTTTTATATAATCAAATATTGCTTTTATACATCAAATCTCATTTTGTATTCTTATTTGAAAATTAATTCCTTTTAGCTTGATCCCAAAGTTTTTAAAACTAATAATAATGAGTTTGTTAGTTGTCAATTCTGATATCTACTAAACTAATCGTTTTCTTATTTGTCTTCTTCTTTGCTCTATCCTTTATATATTCCTTAGTCCAAAAAAATGAATATCGATCCAACATTGAATTGAACAACATAAAAGGGTCCCACTAAAAAAAGATTAGAATTTATTTTAGGATATACCATTACGGTATATAAATTAATGTAGTGGATCAATATGCTCAAATTAAGTTTTAAACAGAAATCTCAAACCTAAATTCGTACAGTAATCTAAAACCAAATGCTTTTCAGAAACGAAAAAAAAAAAGAACTTTACTATCGCCCAGTAAAGTAATAACATGATAATATAAAATATGATCATTTGATTGTAAATTTTTTTGTCTTGCATCTATTAAAATGAAGAAGAAAAAATATATGATCTTGACCAAAATATAGGACAAAACAATCGACTATGGTCATTAGAGAAAATAAAAACAAAAATAATAGTGACCATTTACTTGCTACATATATAAATAAAAAATTAGTATTTTCACCAAGAATTTCTTGGACCAACCACATCATCTTTCTCTCTATAACTCTCTAAAGAGAGTCGCCCGTAAATCATTTAAGACTATCTTTTATCACAACTGGACATAAAAACTTATTTTGCCTTCTCTCATCTTCACTCACAAGTCAGGAGAAGAAACAAACCAGAAACTTTTGATTTCAGATCGAATCAAAAGATCAAACCTCCGAAAGAAAGAGTGAAGAGAAAAAGACATCGTCGGTTAACCTTTAAGAACATGAGGGATTTTGACTCCCTCTTGTCCATCTATTTCGTCATACGATTTGAGCAACAAGACGAATCTTGAAAGTAGAGTAATCAAGTTTTCTGATCTCATCTGTTTCTCAATCACCTCAAAGATGGGTCGGGCGGTACTTGAGACGCAAGCAAACGCACCCGCGGAAGCAAACCCTAAATCCAGAACAGGCTTTCACGACACCTACTTCGACACTAATATGGTCATTATTTTAGCTGCGCTACTCTGCGCTCTAATCTGTGCTCTAAGCCTCAACTCTGCCTTGCGATGTGTGCTACGCATCACAAGCAGATTCACGTCGGATCAAGACGCAGCCGCTTCAAACGCAAACGCAAATTCGGGACACTTAACGGCTACCACGGGGATCAAGAAACGGGCGTTGAAACAAATCCCTGTGGGATTGTATGGATCAGGGATCATTAACATTAAAGCTACGGAGTGTTTGATCTGTCTCGGAGATTTCGTGGAAGGAGAGAAAGTTAGGGTTTTGCCAACATGTAACCATGGCTTTCACGTGAGGTGCATCGACACTTGGTTGCTTTCACGTTCATCTTGTCCTACTTGCAGACAATCGCTTCTCCTTGAGCAACCGTCGGCGATGGGTGGTGGTTCTCGGCGGGATGATGACGTGGAAGTTTCTGTCGTTGGGACATAACTTGATATGGTGATTTCTTGAACTTTGCTCTGTCTCAGGTGGGCTTGGGTGGTTACGTAATTTGATCTTATTTTATTAGGTATAATTTGATGTGATTATTCACAATCTCATATGTATATTCTTGTGCGCTGGTGAATTTAATTTAATGGGTTTGGAACTTGAATGGAAACATAGCAAGTCTTTCAATTTTTTGTTTTCATAATTGTAAGAGGTATTTTCTGGTTATCTAAAACGAGTGTTTTCTCAAGATTACGAGTAACGACCGAGGAAATGGACTAACTTGATTCGGTCCCGCTTTGAGAAACTATGGATCTTAACTTCAAGAAAAAAAAATCGTAATTATAATATGTAGTTAGTTTTAATCATTTGTTAGTAACATGCGCAACCGTAACATTGATTTATTTTGTAAACGTAAGAACCAAAATTTCCAAACAATTAGGATCCAAGTAATTTATAACGAGTGCGATCGATGTTCATACTTATGGAATCGTTTTTCTTTTCTCTGAACTTTTTTACCTCTTATGTTGTGGTAAAGAAATCTACCAATAAATCAAAATTTTAATATAAAATGGGAAGGATTAATCCAGCAACCCTCTTCTCGTGTTTGCATTTAGTAGCAACTTCCACAACCATTCGCTTAATTCGCCACCTGCTTCATTCTCTGCTTCACTTGGCAATGGCAATCTTTGGATCTTATTGGGCCTCAATTTTCCATGATAAAGTAGCGTTCTTTTACTAGCCCACCAAAATCCAATTGAGAGGATCAGATAGTAATAGCTTCACGTTTAGAATTTTTATAACGGTTATGAAAGCTCACTTTTCATTTTTCTCATTCTTAAACGTATAAACAATCTTAAAATTCTAACGTATAAACAATCTATAATTTCTAGCGAGATTTGAGGGACCGGAATGTTTTTTTTTTTCCGATAAAATTTTAACATTTTTCAAAAGGATTTCAAAAATATAATAAAAAGTTTTGATATAAATCCAAAACGAAAAATATATCAAAGAGATTCAATTTAACTTCAAAATTTGACATGCATTACGTGTCCGGGGTCATATTTTTTTTTTTTTTGACATCGAGCCGGGGTCAATGATATATTCCATAACAAAATCTAGATAAGCTAATTGAACAATTACATACAAACCAATTGACATGAAGCCAACAATTTTGTTTTTGTTCGTTGAGCTTCTATAACTTGAAAACCTTCTTCAGACATTTCAACAATGTAAAGTTAATATTCCTCATCATCCTGCATAAATGCCTCGTCATTAAGATTATATGTGTTGCTAATCGCGACTAGAATGGTGTGGACCTTAGTAGTTTTCTCATCATCATTCTTCGTGTATTTTCTTAATAGATATCCATGTTTTTTTTTTTCTTTTTTCCAATTTCGCTGAATCTTCCAAACCAAGCTTCCCTACTTCCATCGACTCACTTTGGTGTCGTCATTGAGACAATATTTAATCATTCATTTACAATCTCATATATATATTGATGAAGATAGAAGTAGGAATAAACAATATTCATTTAGAAACAATATTTCCATTGAAAAGGAATAAACAATATATAGTCATAATGGCCTATATTTTCAAAGAGTAAATATAACTACAAAATCAAAAGTAACTACAGAATTTAGTTTGACAATCTAATATGTATATATATATATATTTTTAATTGGTTATAATATTGTAGTTAATACACACTTGTATGAAATATTAAAATTTTATGGTTTTTATCTTTAAAAAATATAAAACTCAAACCTAAAGAAATTTGTTTTGTCACGCATAATACATCATGTAGTTTTTCTATAACTTAGACAATTTAGAGAAAGTGAACAGTAAAATAAAACAAATAGAAAGTGAACATTTTTTATAGTATAATATATGATAAAAATGCATAACTAAAATTGGTAACAAATCTTTTATTTTAATTTAAATATCAAATAGAATACTATAGTTACTCTTAAAATAAGCATAATTAACTGCAATTGACTACCACTAAAAATTGACGTTTAAATAGATTCAATTAGTATTATTACATGGGAACAGAAGAATCCCCCTACTGGATGACTGATATCAAGGAAAATAAAAACAAGAGAAAAAATGGTTACCACAATATAAATGGTAACCAAAAGTAACAGAATTGATTAGGAATAGATCGATATGTTGATTGTTTACCACAACGGTAAATTAATAATTTAAATTGACAAAGAAAAATAATGACATGTTGGTAAATTAACAATTAAATCAACACTACAAAAAAAAGGGTTTATTAGATCACTTAAAAAACATCAGAAAACTAAGTGATGCTTTACTAAATTACTTATTAGTAAGTGATACAAACTAAGTGGATTACCATCATTTATGATAATTGATGCTAATATTTTCATGATTAACATCATTTTATTGTAAATGATACAATTCTATATTAATTTGCATCACAAAAAAACTTTTGATACAAAAATATAAATTTACATCAATTTAGAGAATTAATGTATATTAAAATAATGTCTACATCACTTTTAAAAATTGATACCAGTTTTACATCAATAAGAAATGATGCAAAAAAAAAATTTAAAAACATCATAAAAATAAGTGATACTATTTTAAATCACATATTAGTAAGTGATACAAACTATTTGGATTAACATCGATTGTCATAATTGATGCTTTTATTGACTTGTTTTGCATCACTTTGTTAAAATTGATACAAATCTCTATTGGTTTGTATCAATTATTATATATTGATGCAAAAATATTAATTTCCATCAATTACACAATCGATGTATTCTAAAATATTGTTAACATCACTTTTTTAAAAATGATACCAATTTTACATCAATAATAAGTGATGTAACTTAAAATTAATTAATTAGTGATCTGCCTCTATATATCCATCGACGCTGTAGCGTTCTTTTTTTTCAGAAATCTTGCTTAAGACGACTAGAGTACTCCAGCTCCAAAAACATAGCATCCAGCAACTTCAGGTAATTAAGCGACTTATATATCTGTCTGTCCCAACATAACTCTTCTCGTCTCTCTGTTCTCTGCTATTTTGGACTGAATTTGGGATTTGATATTGTGTATATCACTTGTTTGATAAAATGTCTCTATGAAGTAGTTCATGGTTTGATGATTCCGTGAATGTTGTATGTAGGTTATCATGGATAAATCATGGATAAGCAAACCACGATTATCTCAAGATTATATAATTGGGGTTACAAGTTTTTTGGATTTTGCATTTGGTCAATCAAATGCAGACATGATGAAGTGTCCGTGTAATCGTTGTTCTCTAGCCAAATTTAAGAGTAGGGAGGATATTGAAGGTGATTTGATGTGTTATGGCTTCTTATCTTCTTATACAAGCTGGGTATTGCATGGAGAGAATATTAGCGTCACAGTGGGTACAACAGAAACAGCTTCAGATGCTAACGTCGATTCAGCTGCATTTGATTCAACTATGAATCTCTTGGATGATCTTTTTCCTAACATAAATACGTCTGGTGAATTTGTATCGCCTGAGCAGCCTATGGACAGAGATATACCATCAAGCTCAAGTGAAAATAATGGAAAAGATGAAGGTCTTGATGAGTTGCTTGCTGATGTTAATCAAGAGCTATATCCAGGATGCACAAACTTCTCAAAGCTTTCTTTTATTTTGAAGCTGTATCATATCAAATGCATGTGTGGGATCAGCGATAAAGGAATGTCTATGGTGCTTGATTTGCTTAAAGAAGCATTTACAAATGCTAATCTTCCAGGGTCATTCAGTGATATGAAAAAAGTTATTGCTAAGCTCCTCGTCGACCGTGATATCATTGGCTTCGAGGAACTCTCGCAGACCATTGGTTAATTGCAAACGCTGCACATTACTGAATGGCTGAATCTTGAGTTTTACGGGAAACTTAATTTCATCTTCAGCAACCAAATGAATATTATTCCCGGCAAAATTATGCAGTCCATGAGCCACACAAAAATCCTGTGGGAGGTACTGCATATAAATAATGTACAAATCTCATTAGTGTTATTTAAAAAAAATATGAATCAATAAAAAATCTTCAAACCGAAAGACAGCGGGACTCACCATTCTGCTATTGTTCAGCTTATCAGATGTAACCCTGAGCCTAACAGTTCTTGCCGCATCAACCCGGATATTACCGCTCCGGGTATTATCGCCCTGTGTATTACTGCTACTCGGACGGTATCTCTCGACATGGAAACTCCAATTTCCATCGTACTCAAACTCTAAGAGATCACCTTCTTGAAACGAATTACCCTCAACAAACCTCTTCCATCCATCCGTTAGAGTTGTGCCTTCAAGAATTACAGCCCATAGTATAGTAGGTGTAACACCACAAGTCAGAAGGACTTGATCCTTGATGCCTCGTATATATCCTCTGCGCTTCATGTTTGGAATTTTCTGAAGAAAAAAAACATTTAAATAGAACAAATGGTAATATAAAGCATTTCTATTTCAAAATTACAAGAAGTTATAACCACATACCACACTGTTCATAATGTGCGATGTAAACGTTATGGTGAACTGACTATCGGTTAAAGTGATAGGTCCAGAGTTCGCCATTGCTACATAGGAAAATTTATAACAGCTTTAGACTTGGGTGGGAAATCACAATACAGAATATATCAACACAAATTAAAAGTGACATTTCAACACCTTAGAAATCGAATGATGAGATCGGATGAGCAGGAATGGGGTTGAATAAAGAAATAGAGAGGATGAGAGTTTTTTTCAATGCAAATGAGAGAGCTGTATTGTAATATATATAGGACAGAATCATAGTGTTTAATGGGACGGTTGACTAATAGTTAAGAGAGATCATAAATACCTGTGTTGAAGTTACAATACATATACGGTGAAGGAAAGAGATTGTTGGTTCAGCTGTATACAGGCAGGTGGGTGAAATTTAATGCCTACCTTCAGTCAAAGCTTCAACTGACTCATACCTTTAAAGGAGATTCAATGTTATCATCAAAGCCTGTTGAGTCAGTGTGTGTCATCGAATACATTGTCTTTATTTCGGTGAGACCATAAATATGGTAAATTTGATGAACACTCACCCCTTACAAGATCGTCTCTCACTTTTCTCTTACTCTATGCAATGCGTGACTACTAGTTTGTCTCTATTCACTTTTTGTACATTTGATCCATGTGGAATCTTGGTTTCTAGGTTAATGTTACTTGATGCGTATTGTATCTGTGAACTAAAAAGCAACTTCCCTTGTGCCGTTTGCTCATTTAGGTCATAAGTTAAAGAAAGACATACATCGAGTAGATTGAACTTACATACATGGGAACTAGTAGTAAATGTAATTGTAGACTTAGCTTTACTTTTTATAAGAGTAGAAGAAACCATGAGTACAATTTATTGATGTTGCAATAAATAAAGAACAGCAGAATAAGAAACAGGAATGCTACTTAGGAATCCAAAGAGGACAATATATTTTAATAAGCTGAATGATAGGATCCTCAATCTGGTTATCATGATCTGGTTCTTCTTCTTCATTGCTGGGCTTGTTTAGATCGAAATCATGAACAAATTTGTGATTGGCTTCAGGTTGAATTTGGACTTTGTTGCTCACGATGAGATCATCTTCCTTGGGGAGTTTGTTGAGGTCGAAATCATGCACAACTTTGATGCTGGAATACTCGGTTTCCACATCATTGAAGATTTCATCTTTTCCTACTTTTAGATTTGCCATGAACGATAGAAGGTAACAACTTGACATTGGATTTTTTTTTTGTGTGTAACTTTCATATTTTATAAACACTGTTTTGGAAATTTTTTGGTGAGTATATTATCTTACCGGAATATAAATCAAAGATTTGGAGAAATCTTTTACAAGTCCCGCTACTTTTATTTCAAGCGGGAGTTGATTTTTTTTAGGGATACTTCTTTTCTTTACATATATAAACGTGGCTAAACGGTTTAACAAGGATTTAGGGTTAATAGAGATATTAAGAGAACGGCAGAGAGTAAGAAAATCAGAAATAACAAAGGGTTGAGAAATCACATACGGTGTTCATATAGTCTTCTTCTTTTCTCGTCGATCTGAATTGGAAGATATTTATCACGTCTTCTTCTTTTCTCTTATTGATTACAAGTTTTTATTTTGGTTACTTTGTATTAGGTGATGAATTTTCTTGGTTCAGAGACAGAAGAACCTGATGATCATCAAAGTCTGGAGATGGCTTTCAATTCACCTGGTTCACCATCTGAGGAATGTAACAGCTTTAAATGGAAAGTACAACTCATAGGTAACAAGCTAATACTTCTGAAACATATGAAAGATGAGGAAATATGGATATGTTCTAATTAATCTAGCCTTAGATAGTTTGATAGTTCTTATTAATCTAGCCTTAGATAGTTTGATAGTTCTTACTTATCTAGCCTTAGTCACTACTACATGAACGTGGAGAGAATTCTTATACGTTCTTACTAATCTACTCTTAGATAGTTTGTATAAACTATTGAATCTGCCAGTTCGAAAATCATATAGTAATACACTTTTTTTTATGATGAAGGTGATGATGGACAAATTGAAGGAAAAATGGTGACAACAAACGATGTTTGGAAATTGCAAAATCAAAAAGTTATCGTTCATTTTGATGAAAATACAGGTCAACCGATTGATCATTCTGGAGGTTTACTTGGATCATGGTTAGGTAAATTAAGTAAGGATGTTAACTTGATACCTATTAACTATGACGATTGGAGAAATGTGTCTTCTCACATAAAAGATCGGGCATGGAATCTAATACAGGTATTAGATCAGAGATATAATTTTATCATATTTGATGCTGTATATTTTGTATCGGAGAATGAATGAGTTCACTTGGATACATTGCAGGCAAAATTTCGGTTTGATGATCCTGAGTTAAGAAAAGGTTATGTGATTTCTAACCTTGGGAGCAGATGCAAGGATGTGAAGGGACGTATCTGGAAAGAGTACAAAAAAAATGACCGAATTGAAACAATGGAGAATCGACCCAAGAATGTTCCAGAAGATCAATGGTGTCATTTGGTTCATCTGAGATTTGGTGATAAATGGAAGGTATAGTCTATATATATAATTGTATATGATATCAAATGCAAGTCATTTATGTTTCAACACTTGAGTTTACAGAAAATGCAAGAGAAGAATGTTAAAAGCCAAAGTAACAATAAGACTCCTAGCTTATGTGGAAGAAAGAGTATAGCAAGAAGAAGAAATGACATTGTGAGCAATTCCTCCATCATTTTATCGTATTCAGCATCTGATTTGTTTAATATAATACTGAGAACTGATATTTTATATTACTATGCATGTGTTTTGATAAAGAAAATCAAGACCGGAAAAACGCCAAGTCGTGCAGAATTGTTCATCGCAACTCGGACAAAGCCTGATGGAAGCTTCGTATCTGAAGAGGCTAAAACACGTGTGGTTAGTTTTTTTGCGTGGACTTTATATCTGCTAATTTTCTTTGCGTGAATTTTTCTTTGCATGGACTTCGTATTTGATATTTTTCTACTACATATTGAATTTTCCTACTTCATCATTGTTTGGTTTTTGATATATGCTTGAATTTTCAGGAAGCACTTACTACATTGATGAACCAAAATCCAAACTCGCAAGTCACAAGCCAAGTTGTAGCTACTTTGGATGATGAATACGCTCAAGTGTTTGGTCCAGAGCGTCACGGACGGGTTCGCTGTGTCGGTCGTGGACCTACACCTTCCAAGCTGTTGACACGTTCTACTACTAGGCAAGAGTTAGAGAATTCTGAAAACGCTGAACTGAGGACACAGGTGAAAACATTACAAGATCAAGTTAAAGCTTTGACTACGTTAAGCCAGCAGATAGTTGGTTCTGCAACCAATGAACAGGTAACTATAAATTCATCTGTATTATATTGATTGTGATATAGTTCTGATATTTCAAAGTAACTATTAATTTAGGCAAGTACATGGGCGGCAATTCTATCTGCAGCCATTGCAAACATACAGCCTTCAACTACTTGTCAGGTTAATTCTTTTTTTAAGTAAGCTTCATAAACATCTAAATTTAAGATTTTTTATTTATTTTCAGTATTAAATTTGTTCTCGCAGGAAATTGGTAATGGGACAAATGGAAATCAGAACATTTAGCACCAGTTTATGAAGAATTTAGCAAGTTAATTAGCTAGTTTATTTGTAGTTTATGCAAAGACTTTAGCAAAGTTAGCTATTTTATTTATTGTTTATGCATTGCACGAACCTACCTATTATGTTATTTTGGTTATCTACTATTAATACATTATTTTGGGTTTTTTTTTGTTCTATAAATGTTAATGTACAATCGCTTTAAATTATGCTATCAGAAACATTATTTATGACAAATGACGTAACATAATAAAATTTAGTAGCAACTGATTTAACAAATTATATCGGTCATTAGAATTGATGATACTATTTGAATCATTTAATCAGAAGTGATATAACAATTTATATCGGTTATTGCTAATGATATAACTATTTGAATCATTTACTCACAAGTGATATAATGATTTATATCGGTTATTGGTAATGATATCACTATTTGAAGCATTTACTCGTAAGTGATTTAACTATTTATATCGGTTATTGTTAATGATATAACTAAGTGAATCATTTTTAACAAGTGATGTTAAGATTTATATCAATTATGGAAAATGACGTTAATATTTGAATCATCTACGAAATTGACACTGAATTTAACATCATTTGTGCGTTAGTGATACAAATAAAATACAACGTTTATAAAAATTGATGCAGTAATTAGGATTACTTTATAAAATGATACAAATTTTACATCAATTATATACAATTGATATAAACATTTAGCATCAATTACTGAAACCGTCACAACTAATAACATCATTTTTTACAATTGACACATATTTAAATCGTTTATTTTAATTGATCCAAATATTTGCAACAAATGTTTGAACTGATGTATATTGTTTACATCATCGAATATTAAGACGCTCTTAGAAGTGATGCAAATATCATTTGGATCATTTATATGTGATGTAAACATATAAAATAAATGATCTAATAAACCCTTTTTTTTGTAGTGCAAACAACAGAAAATAACCATAGAATATTATTTAACCTTATGATAAGCTGATATTCTCTAAAGAAAGTAATTCATTTTCATATTATAAATAATAATTATTGTTATCGATTTCTTATATTTAATGGATGTGAGGTAAATAAGTACGGGAAAAATGTCATAAAAAGCATAAACTTTCAAATTATGGCCATTTAAAACATGAACTTTGATATAGGCCATTTAAATCATGAACTTTCGTTGACTATTTTTTTAAAGCATTAAGTTTCGTTGACTAGGCCAAAATGAGCATGACGTTAACTTATTTCACTGACGTTAATGCACTGTTACCATCTTCCGTTAATGCACTGTTACCATCCTCCGTTAATCACAAAACGACGTCGTATTAGTTTTGGAAAATGTCATTTAAAGCACAAACTTTCAAATTGAGGCCATTTAAAACATGAATTTTCAAACTGAGACCATTTAAAGCATGAACTATGAATATAAGCCAATTAAAAGCATGAACATTTGATACCGGTATTTAAAGCATGGACTTTCGTTGTTTTTATAAGCATTATGTTTTGTTAAGTAAGCCAAAATGAACATGACACTACCACATCTAACATAACATTTAACATATATTAAATGAGCGGTTAAACAACAACATCGTTTCGGTCTATTGGCCAAAATGATAATGACGTTGTAACATTTTAAAAAGCCATATTAATTTTAGTACATTGATTTGTAAAATCAAGAGTATTTAATATATCTTCTTTGTCTCATTATATTTTTAGATATTAATGATACAACGGTATAAAGCCTCGTGTTGAGAAATAACAATTTCATTTTCATTTATACACATTTTCAAATATATATTTTCAAGTTGATCTACTTAAGAAACTCAAGACATAAATGAAACTTCTTATGAACACTTAGGTTAGTTTTCACCATTTGAATATCTGTTTTTTTTTTTCAATTTATATGGTTTAAATCTTATTTTGTTTTCATCGGTAAGCAATGCTCATAAAGAGTTATTGGAGTGGTACGCTGAAATAGGAATCAAAAGATGTTGTTATTTAACCGCTCATTTAACACATATTAAAAGTTATGTTAAATGTGGAAACTCCATATTCATTTTGGCTGACTTAACAAAACATAATGCTTATAAAAACAATGAAAGTTCATGCTTAAAATACCGATATCAAAAGTTTATGTTAATTGGCTTATATTCATAGTTCATGCTTTAAATGGTCTCAGTTTGAAAGTTCATGCTTTAAATGGTCTATATTTGAAAGTTTGTGCTTTAAATGATATTTTTCCAAAACTAATATGACGTCGTTCTGTAATTAACGGAGGATGGTAACAGTGCATTAACGTCGGTTAACAGCTCCGTGAAATAAGTTAACGTCATGCTCATTTTGGCCTAGTCAACGAAACTTGATGCTTTAAATAAATAGTCAACGAAAGTTCATGATTTATTTGGCATATGTCAAAGTTCATGCTTTAAATGGCCATAATTTATAAGTTCATGTTTTTTGTGACATTTTTCCCAAATAAGTATGTAAATCAACGAATTAGTGAATGTTCATGCATGATTGTCATTGTAAGAAAGCACTTAAGCTCTGTATATATATATAAAAAAATTACAATAGAGCACAAAAACCAAAAAGAAAGTAAATAAGAAATGAAGTGTTTGTGTTTGATCGCGTTTCTAGCAATTGTGATCACACAAAGCTATAACGATCTACGAGTAGAAGCTACGCCGAGTGATGGTTTCGTGAGTAGGGAAGGCGTCCATTTTATTTTCAACGGTAAACCATTTTACGCCAACGGATTCAATGCCTACTGGCTCACGTACGAAGCCACCAATCCGGCCACGAGGTTTAAGATCACCTATGCCCTTCAAAACGCGACCAGTCACAGTCTGACCGTCGCACGCACCTGGGGGTTTCGCGATGGCGGTTACCGTGCTCTCCAAACCGCCCCTGGTTCCTACGATGAACTAACGTTTCAGGTAAGTACATATTCATACATTTATAAAGATTCTAATAGGGAGAGCGATCTATGTACGTAAAAGATGACTATTTTTTTCCCATTAGTTACAATGAATTATCAAGAAAACGTAAAAAATATATATAGAGAGGTCTATTGACGGATCTAAACTATTAGTTCTTCTTTGTTCACTATAGATGTTTTAAGTGTCAAGAAAGATTTAAAGTTTTATAGGTCTCAGAGATTAGCTAATCAAGCTTTCGATCTAAAATATCAGAATAATTAAGAAAATTTAAATCTACGCATAGCCGAAATATCACCAAGTGTGAAGCTTTTAAATCTAATTATCTTTTTTTCTGTCAATAATTTGTTTTACATCTTTGATGGTGGAAAGGGTTTGGATTTTGCGATAGCCGAAGCAAAAAGACTCGGTATAAAAATGATAATCACCTTTGTCAATAACTATTCTGACTTTGGAGGGAGAAAACAATACGTGGATTGGGCTAAAAGTAAAGGCCAAGCAGTAACTTCTGAAGACGATTTCTACACAAACCCTCTTGTTAAACAATTCTACAAGAACCATGTCAAGGTACACATACAAAAGTAACCATGTATTTTATTTTCAGACTGATTAATTAATATTCATAACAATAATATTTTAGACCTATATATCCTATGACCTTTCGCTTTAGACTATGGTGAACAGAGTGAATACATTTACCAAAGTGGCATACAAAGATGAACCAACCATTATGGCTTGGGAGCTCATGAACGAGCCACAATGCAAAGCAGATCCAAGTGGAAAAACCCTTACGGCTTGGATTCGTGAAATGGCACCTTATGTAAAATCACTTGATTTAAAGCATCTTCTCTCTACTGGTCTTGAAGGCTTCTACGGTGACTCATCTCCTCAAAGAAATACTTCCTTAAATCCGGTTGCAGCCAATGTTCTTGGAACCGATTTCATAGCTAATCACAATCTTGATGCCATTGATTTCGCATCGATTCACTCTTACCCTGACATATGGTAATATATAATAAACTCACATAATTAATTTCGCACTGGATATTATAGATTAATTCATTTAGACAAAAATCATCATGTTCTTTTTGTTCCTTGCTTAACACATCGGCTTATAAAAATCAATTTGCTCTTGTAGTCCATCACTTGGGATTATCTTAGGTTGTTTTTTTCTTCCAAAACCTAGCACCTTCTTTTGTCTTTATATCCATAGACATAAGCATGCAATATGCATCTATTGCCCGACATACGTACGTCCACCAATAAAGGATCATATTGGTCTTCTGCGCAGAAACAAATGTTTAGTTCCTGATACTTTTTATGACAGTCAAGGTTTAGGTGTTTAGTGTTATTATTCATCTTTTTAGTTCTTTGCTTAACCCATCAAACTCAAAACCATTTTAACATCGATGTTGCTATAAGAAGACAAACGTTCTTTTTTGTTTTTTTTGTTTTACAAGATCACCACTCCACTCCATGCTTCTTGATTTTGCAGGTTTCCAAACTTAGATGAGAAATCTCGACTGGACTACTTAAGAAATTGGCTAGAAGGCCACATCGAAGATGCGCAGAACATTCTTAAAAAGCCTCTAATTCTAGGAGAATTTGGGAAACCATCGAATACACCAGGCTATACTTTGGCCCAGAGAGATGCTGTCTTCAATGCGACGTTCGACACCATTTACTCGTCTGCGCAAAAAGGCGGTCCAGCCGCAGGAGCATTGTTTTGGCATCTTATCAGCGACGGTATGAACAATTTCAAAGATCCCCTCTCCATTGTACTTAGTGACAAATCCTCGACGGTTAATATCATTAGTCAGCAGTCACGAAAGATGGGTTTGATTGGTGAAAAAGGAAAGTTGAGTCGCAAAGTAAAAAAGTTAACATTTAAATAATAATTTAGCCTTTTTTCTTTTCCTTATCAATTGCTACAACAAATAAAAGCAAAAAAATGCAGTGACAAAAATAAAAATTCAGTCTACACTGAAATGATATCCAATTTATATATAATAAGATTCCTATACTTTTCACTTTTACATACTCTGTCGATCAAAATTATGCGAAAAGGAGAAGAAGCAACATGAGTTTACTTGAAATACTTTAAGCCGACTTAAACAAATTATTTATATTATGAAATTAGATTTAAATCCTAATACACACCTAGTTAGTTATTGCCTGTGATCTTACAAGTTCCATGTATCTGCTCTTGTAATGATCAATAGAGAAACAGAGTTGTTTTATAGCTTCTCTTTTCTCTTCATCTTTTTCTAATATCACATTTCTCTGCAGCTCCGCTTGCTTCTCTAGCTCTTCAACTCTAGTTTTCAAATCTTCTATGACACTCTTGTTGGTTCCTGGTTCATCAGACATGAGCTCAGTGTCCTTGACACACACCTGGTTCAAATACTCCTCCATTTGCTCGATCTGTATATCTCTTGACCTCAACTCTGCTCTTAGGGTATCTAACAACAAGTCAGCACCGTTATCGGTCTGCAGCTTCGCTTTCTCGGTCCTGCATTCACTCAACATTTCATTCAGCTTCGAAACCTCGACTTCTGATACCTCTAAAAGCTCATGGCACTGATCGAGCTCACTTTCTAGACTCGTAATCTTCTTACTTGAATCTGATAGCTTACTCTCTAACTCCGCCACCAGTATGTTCCTCGCTTCTACATCTCCCAGTGCAGTTTCAAGCTCAGCACGAAAGATATCAGCAAGCGAAAATGCAGAATGGTACTTCTCAACCTCATCACTGAGTTTCAAACTAGTTGTTTTCCTCCCTGGTGAGATCTGGAGGTGCTTAAGAGATGAGTAAGAGGATCCTGGCTCCATATCTAGCTCCAGAGAAGGAGAGCTACCAGATTTAAAGGAGCTCGATTCCGCCATCGGGGTTGTAATAAGGGAAGAGAGACTGCTGTGGTCTGAACATGATTGTTTAAAATCGAATTTGAGGAGGCCGTTGAGGAGCTCTTGGTTCAAATCGTTGTAACTCTCACCAAGAGACTGATATAAGCAAAGAAATCTATCTGTTGACTCAGTTTCACCGTCTTTGATCAACCTTAGCATTCTTTGGACTTTCTGATTGATCTCTGTTTAGATGCAAAATAGTATATGTTTATGCACAAACAGAAAACACAGAACCCAATAAAGACAAAAGGAAACACAGAGAATATACCTGTTAATATTTCTGCTAACGACTTAGAATGATGTGGCCATGAGGATGAGTCAACATTCACTGATCCAGTCTCTGTGCAGGAATCCATCTAACGTACGAACAGAAGAAGTGAAGTATAAAACATAAAAAGGGTCGCAGATTCGAAAACAAACAGAACACAGAAGAACACTGTAAGAGAAGTCAGGAAACCAAAACACAACTCAGAACAGCAGTAGATTTACGAACCGTAATCAAGACAAATCGGATGAGATCGAGAGAAAAATGATTTTACAGACCTGAAGTGGAATTAATTGAGAGGAGAAGCCACCGGATTTCTCGATTACAGGGGAATAGTATGAAGAGGATTTGAATTTAGGGATACGAGCTACGATGGGAAATATGGAACGATTTGTCAAAAGTAAAACAGTGAAAAGGAGAGATTTTGGCGGTCTTTTTCGATTCAAATGTCTGCGACATTTCTGTAAACCTAAAAAATCGAACTACGGGCTATATTATTATATACAGTTTGCTGTTTATTATAGTAAATCCATAATAAATAAATAAAATCAAGCATTCACACCCACATATTTCAAGGCTCACTAAAATCTATCCCCTTTTTTGTTGGCTTTCGTGTCTTCTACTACTCCACTATTTTTGTTTTTTGTTTTTTTCATTTTATTGGGCTTATTACTTCACATTAACTCACCGAGAATAATTAGTTTTTGTGTGCGTGTGTTTCTTTTCTGTCGAATTATTTTGTGTATACTACTGTTTTTTTTAAAAAAAAAGCTGTGTAGTATATTATTGTTTCTCAAATTTTCAAAGCTTATGACCAAAATATATAAATAACGGAGTTAGATATGAAACAGGATCAGCCTATCAGAGTATCAGGTCGAGCATGGACGGCCGGACCAGTTGACTTGTTTGTGTGTCCTTTTTCGTGTACTTTTTTTTTTCTCAAGTATTATTACATAATTACAAAAATAATTCCGTTTTGTACTAGTTAAAATATTTTTAAAAATTAAGAAAATGCACATAACAGTATTTCGTGGTTAGCATATAAAACAACTGTTCAACTATAATAATAATCCACAATGATTGAACAGTTACAAAAGAAAAGATATACTCGTCACTAGACACATTATGAACTTTTGGGACAAAGGGACATGGCCTTTCTCCACTACCTCCATACAATATGTATTCATGTATCATATATTCATCTTTAGAAATGTTATTGGTGTTTCTATGAGTACTCTTTTCTTTTTCTTTTGTCAGCACATAGTTGGAGTATTCAGATTCAATGCATGCCTTTTTGATTCAGTGAAATCAGTTAACTTTGCATGAGTAAGAATTCAAGATGGGTCGTTTTGGCTAATGTTAAGAGATAAATCAGATAAAATATGTATGTAAATGTATATCATGCATGTACTCAGGGGTGTGTGTCTAAACCCTAACCAAACTGAAAATACAATTAGATTTGATGTAAAACTAACCGTTTTTACTTATTTTCTTTTCTTTCTAAAAATTAAAGCTACTATACAAACTTACAAAAAGGATACAGTGTGTTTGGTTTTTATATCAAACCGTGTCAATATTTGTCTCCATTACGTTACAATTCGTTAAAATCTGATGATTCCGCCAGACTCGACCTTAGCTTATGTTCCAGTTCATACATTTCCCGAACCGATAAAGTCTAATATCCGAAATATCGAACACTCCTAAAATATACAACCTATAGTAGATAACTTAAAATTAATTAAGTATCAATCATTCACATCAAAATACTGAAATGCATGGTTTAGTGGTGTTAAATTAGAGTTTCTCGGCTTATTTTTTCGGAGATGGTAAATTGATTGTTGCTATTCACTCATTCTATAATGTTTACCAGAAAAAAAAAATCATAATCAAAATGAATCTGATTCCCTCATCCACAAAGACTCTGACAATTGGCAAAAGGTTTCTTTTTTGCACATGTCTCCGGTCTGATCAATTTTCATTTGCCACCAATCACTCATTGCATTTAAATGTTTGCTCCTCTAAATATCAAACATCTAAAATTCACTAATATGTTGTAAAAGAATGTACGTGAGAAAAGATTTTGTATATTTAAAATTATATATATATATATATATATACTATATGCGTGTGTGTGTCTGGATTTTGTGCCTTTTCTGTGCGGGTTATCAGGTCTTTAAACACTACACGTTTATTGGTAGGAAAACCTTAAATTTGGTTAGGAGAAAGAGTTAAAGAGCCATGTGTAGAAAAACCTCATAATACGGAATTTTTGCATACAAAATAATAACAACTTGAATTATGATCATAAGTCGTGTATGTCATTTTCATCCACACGTCGGTTTGTCTAGCAGAAAACACTGAAAAAAAGTTAAAATATAAGTTACGTTACAAAATAAACCGAAAATCAGGGAGATATGGAAAAAAGGAAAAAAAAAGAAAGACGCTTCGGTTACTCGCTGAAAAGGAGAGGATATCTTCATCTTTGTTTGTGACACTTCTCCTTTTTCCCCATTCTCAATCAGTGGTGAATTATTTGCACCTGATTCCTTTTTTTTCTTTACTTTAATAATTATTTGAGGTTTTTTCTGAATACACACATAGGCATAAAAAAGAAAGAAAGGGAACAATTGCACAAAAGTGACAATTCTGTTCATCTATAACTTGATGGTTCTACATAAATAATATAAGAGATACGTTTTCTAGCCTGGCTGAAATTAAGCATACGTTCACATATATATTATTTTTTGAGAACACACATATAGGAGAGAAATAAGAAGTAAAAAAAAAAAAAGAGTAAGACTACAGAACATAGCTACATAAATAAAGTAAAACAAGCATGTAATAGTTCGGAACAACGATTACAGTGATCAATCAAGATCGCAATACCGTGCAAAATTCCAAACGAATTTAAGAATGTGAAAATTGAATGTTGACCAAATAAATACATGTACTGAAAACATTCGATAAGTCCATAGTCTCGAGTTTTGACGTGGAGGCGAAACTAAAAAGCCTTTGAATTAATTACACCCATTTATTCTGAACTTTGTTTTTTTAGGCGCAAACTCATTTCATAACCTTAACTTAAACGTTTTAGTAGTTCTTCCGCTTCCAAGATAAATTCTCCGGTTTGTGCCTCCTAAAAATCGTTCCGTGTACGAATATAAATCTTCCTATGTAGTAAGGAGCATTAAGCTGGTCAATGAACGTTATTTTTTTTTTGCGTTCGAAATCTGACCGAGAAAAAACTATTATTATCCTTACACAGTGTATTTAGCTTACCGGATATAGTTTTAATCAGAATACAAATAAATCCTAGCACGAGTCATTTATAAATAGAGTATTAATATGTCTCACACGTGATATACCTAAATCTATGTAACATTTTATAATAACAATGACTTGTATAATCGAATCCAGCTATCGTAACTAGATTTTCTTTATCAGTCGAGACTGAGAATCACATTATATCATTTATATATACCCTTCTCACCGTCTGGTTATCGCAACCCTCGAAATCAACCTAAACTTTAAGCTGGAGTATATGGCTGTCATAAATTGTTTAGAGAGTATAAAGGTAATTAGTGCCGATAAAACACAAATAGCACCATTATAAGAATATAGTCAGAAAAGACAATTATTACTCATTGACTATCCCAACTATAATAATATGCAATATACCAAGTGACCATATACCAAAGTCGGATCCAACAACCAAATCGACTATATATATATATATATATATATATATTAAACACTTTTCTTCCTCTTCCTTTAGTTATATTAACAAACGCACATTTGAGATGAAATTGACAACACACATATGTTGTATACATTTGCAAAAAAGACATTTACAAATAAAAAAACAGAAAGTCCTGAAGTGTACAAAGAGCCAGAGAGTAATTGATGGTAAAAGATTATTCGTTTAGATAAAAATCTTAAATCTTCTTTTTTGGGAATATCTTTTCAGTAAATCACTTTTTATTGCTTTATTCTATTAGATATTTTACCAAATAAATACTTTCGACTTCCAATTGTTTGAACTAGTTTTGGCAAAAAATATGTGTAACAAGCCACATACATAATTAACTCAGCTAAAAAATGAGCTGCAAAAGGAAAATCATCCTACAAATTATATTTGTTGTCAAATTTCTGTAAATTGTTTTTTTTTTTCCCCTCCAGCTGATGTTATATTACCATAACTGGATAAACTTCTATAAATTTCTGTAAAAGTTAATATACTATTCATTTCATAAGAAAAATAATAATTAGTAAATATATTTAAACATTATAATAAGAAGAAAATCACACGAATGGGAAAGAAGCAAAGAAATATCTTCCAGTATATATGCGTTTGACATGTGTGACAGACACCCCAAATAACACACAGAGCACTCAGCTGAAGAAAACCCATAAAATCTCCGGTGAAACTCCGGCGTAATCGATGGCGGAGGAGAATCGAAACGAAACCCAAGATTTGAAACGAAGAAGAAAACCACCACACTTTGTGCTAATACACGGCATGAGCTTAGGATCATGGTGCTGGTACAAAGTCAAATGTCTCATGGAAGTGTCTGGCTTCACCGTAAGTTGCATCGACCTAAAATCCGCCGGCATCGATCCTTCTTCCGCCGATTCTCTAACTTCCTTCAACCAATACAACGAACCACTCGTCGACCTCCTCTCCTCCTTACCAGAACAAGAACAGGTCAGACACACACACAAATAAAAACCTAATATTAATTAATTCTTGAATCTGAAGCAAGCTCACTCTGTTTTCTCTGCTCTGTGTTTTTTCATCAGGTGATACTTGTGGGTCACAGTGCAGGAGGGCTTAGCGTAACGAGATCGATACAGAGATTCCCTAAGAAGATCTGTCTGGCTGTTTACATCGCAGCTTCAATGCTCAAATTCGGGTTTCAGACCGATGAAGATTTGAAAGATGTAATTAAAGAAAAACTCTCTTTCAAATGAAGGTAACTTGTGTCTGACGTTTTGTTGTTTGTCACAGGGAGTGCCTGATCTATCAGCATATGGTGATGTCTATGAGCTTGGTTTTGGTTTAGGACCCGAGAATCCTCCGACCAGTGCGCTTATCAAACCGGAATTCCGACGAAAGCTCCTTTACCACATGAGTCCTCAACAGGTTTTTCTATGTTTCATTTCCTATAAAAGCTCAAGATCTAAGACTTATAATGTATTTTTAACTGTTTTTATATAGGTTAGTGCCTAGCGGATATCCAAACGTTTTTTTTGACAATTATGATATGTTACATATAGAAATTGGAGTGGACAACATATCAAATGAAATACTACAGATCCTTGTACACAATCCAAAGTTGTTGTTCTTATTCTCTGTGCTTTCCTTGTTAATATGTCAAGGAATGTGCGTTGGCTGCGTTATTGATGAGACCAGCTCCGCTTCTGGCGCTCACAACAGCAAAAATGGAAGAAGAAGAAGAAAAAGGAGAAGAAGAGGAGGAGCAGGTGCCGCGCGTGTACATCAAGACTTTGCACGACCGGGTCATGAAACCGGAGCAGCAAGAGGCGATGATGAAACGGTGGCCGCCGAGACAAGCTTACGAAGTGGACAGTGACCATTCACCTTTCTTCTCTAACCCTTTTGTTCTCTTCGGTTTACTCATCAACGCTGCCATTTCCGTGGGTGCAATCTAAAAGACTTTAGAAGAAAGGATTTGTGTGTGTGTGTGTTGTTAACCGGCTAAGTAATTGGTTTAGTCGAGAGATATTTAATAAAGAAAAAAGTTGTTTATTTCATTAAATCTAGTAGTATCTAGTATCTACTCACCAATGGTTCTGTTCAATTTAATAGTTTTAGATAAGCGAATTGAGTTTTGAACTCGTAACTACAATTTTACACTTCAATTCCGGTTTAGGTGTGAACCGATTTTAATTTGGGCCTAGAAATGTAAATGGAGTAAAAGAAGAGAGAGTGCAACTAAGAGAAGACAGAGTGAAGGTGTGTCGGTGTGGAGTGGTTGCAGGCTTGTGAGCAAAGCCAATTTTCCTCCATAAATCTCTATTAATTCGGTGAAGAAGAGTAAATACAGAGAGAGTCAGAGAGTGTGTCTGTGTCTTAATCTTACATCAGGAACAAGAACCCACTCTTTCCGTGTTCCTCATCTTCATGGTAAGTATCTTCCGGTTTCGCCCCTCGTGGCCGATATCGTCTTTTGGAGCTGATCGAATGACAATTCTTTGAAGCTTGGTTCCCCGTGGAAAAACAGTGAATGGAGATCCCTTTCTGGCGTGTGATTTCTGCTCATTCCCTGTTTGTAGACATTGCTATGCGAATGACAGGAAAGACGGAAACCAGTTTTGTCCCCAATGCAAGACTAGATACAAGAGGGTGCCATTTGACCCTTCTTTAGTCTTTGTTTGTTAGTTGTTTTTTCGCTGAGTTTATTTTTTTTTTTGGTGTTCGTTAATTTTGTGATCATCGGATATCTTCTTGGAAATCTTAATTCACCAAATAATCTGATAAGTCTGTTGCTTAAGTTATTTATAATTTGTTGGTTAGTACTGTACAATCTAAAAACCCTAATTCAGTCCCTACCTCACATGGCCTATTACTATACATATATAACAAACACACACTAGGCTAGGAAAAACCCCAAAAAGAAAGGAAAAAAGGAGAAGATTGTGATGAGCAACAGAGATGTGATTGTAAGCAGAAGAATATGGCCACCTGGAGGAAAGTCACCGTCATCGTCACAACATTCTACGCGGTGACGCTACTCAGGCATCTCTTTTCCACCGATCCTCCCTCCACTGATTGGTACAAGGAGTTTGCTATAGTGAAAGAGAGGATTCCTCAGATTGTCTTTGCGGAGATTACCATACTTGCGTTAGTGATATCGGCGATTGCATGTTCACTTTTGGTGGATGAACTGTCGTTTATGTTGTACATGTTGCTATTCACCATATCGTTGTTCACCGGAGGGATAGGGCTGGTTCAGCTATCAGATAAGTTTAGGATGGAGATGTGGCATGCTTATTTCACGCTTTTCTGGGGTTGCTTGTGTTGTCTTGCGGGCATTTATAATTCTATATACGCCAAATTCACTTTGCTTGGGTTATGATCTCTTCTTGGAGCTCATCAGGTGGCTTTTTTTTTGTATCCCTATGTTTAATTTTACTATTGACGAGCAGGCAGCAACTGCTTCCATCGCCTAATGTTTGACCAAGAGTCAGCTATCTTCGGCCCTTTTTTTCAGTTGAGACAGTTATCTAATCTCTTTTGTTCAAAGATGACAAATATGGATACAAAATAAATACGAGTGCCTTAATATTTTCTGAAGATACATTAGACCCGTAGCAACTTCCAAGTTCCAACCAAGCATGTTATAAAGAAATGGTAAAGTATGTTCATCTTCTCCTTGCTTTGGATTCGAGTCACTCCGTTTATCTCTGGAGTCACTGGACCGGACGTGCTGGAATGTGAAATCAACTGCTGAGATAAGCGTTGGGCAATGCACATAATGTTAATATCGATCGCCCTTTTTTCTTCTTCTTTCATGTGTGCAGTTTCTTTTGGTTTGAGTTACTATGTCAATATCAGTGTGAATATCAGTACAAGTGTAAAAGTCTCCATGTGAAGCAAACATTGTCTTTCTGTCTGAATACGTAGCTTTCAAGAGGAACATATACGTATCTAGCGACGGTGTTTGTTTTACCTTTTACGGAACATTAGACAATACGATTCCATTAAATTCCATATCATGTCAAGAAAGATGCACACAAACAGTGATTGTCATGAATCAAAACATTTATTTGGCAATAGAGAGTTTCAGAAAATATCTGACTCAGAAGATTCTATTAAGAGATTTGACTTCCAGACAAAGTCAAATAGTTGTAGAAAAGGCTTCATGCTTCAGAACCTGTGCTCGAGTTTCTCCTGTTCTTGGAAGTGCTGAGCGTACCTGCAGTCATTTGTGTATTTGAGGATTAAGCACGGGAAGATGATGAGAAACAATAATATGCAGCACCGTAGGGTATAGAGATGCAATGAGCGAACAAGGTTAACCAAATTGTTATCCGGTAAGTCATAATGGCATCACGATTCACGACCAAGAACTCGATAAAATAATAATGTGAAAGACTAATCAGCGAATCACACTGTAAATCGAATAGTCGAGAATGCGAGTGATTCACCAACAATACTAATTAAATGTGGAAGATTTCTCTAGCTGAGCTCTGTACTAAACTCAATATTCAGTTTCAAAAATCTATACTCACAATTAAGGAATACTCATGCTTAATACTCGTTCACAGTTGTTCTTATATGTAAAACGAACACACAGGGCGACATGAGGAACCCTAGATCCCACAATCACCGATGACACAGAAACCGAAAACTCGTACAAGAACCAGATCGAAGAACAATCATACAATCACCAGATCTTTGATATCGAGAGAGTACCAGTAGGTTCCGAGGACTGGAGTGACGAGGAGAGTCGCGCTGATCCAATTCTCCGAGACCTTGTGGTGGATCTTCTCCGGGAGATCCTTCCAGAGTCCGGTCATTATCTTCTGCTGAAACGGCGAAAGCGCGTAAACCACCGCCTTCAACTTCACCGGCTGCTTCCCCATCGATACGATATGAATCTCCTCAGAACCTGAATTAACCTAAAAATGAACAAATCTCAAGGAAGCGTATGTTTTCAATCCGATTTTTTTAAACCGGACGACCTGGGTCAACATTTTATTGCACCTTGATCCGTTTGGTATGTTTTGGTTCGATTCGGTTAGTGAAAACCAAAACCGCTTGTCTAGTGATAGTGAGTGATGATGATCCAGCTCGTATTCCCGAGGAGAATCCTTTGAAGGACTACGACGAGCGATCGAAGAAGACGATGAAGATCTTCCACGTCCCCTGTCTCGAAGACAACTACTCTTATCTGTGAGCCGTTTCGTATCTTTTCAATTTCGTTCCTTCTTTTCTGATTCGGCTCATCATCATCAATTTTTTTGGATTGCTGGGCAAAAAAATACTAATAGGATAATCGATGAGAGCACCGGAGACGCGGCGGCTGTGGATCCAGTTGATCCGGAGAAGGTGATCCATTCGGCTGAGCAGCACAGTGCCAAGATCAAGTTCGTACTCACCACGCATCATCACTGGTAACCCACTTACCTCTACATCAACATTTCATTCATCTTTGAGATTCTATTGGTTCCAATACCTCAAAGAAATTTAGGTTTTCATACATAACTAGAGATTGTAGAGTCAATTTTCGTTTAAATCTCTCAGCTTTCGTTGCCTGAGTCATCGTTGTGAGTTGGTGCATGTTAAAGCATCCTCATTTATTTAGATTCAGACTTGTTCTAGTAGGGACCTTCAACGCTTCCACATCTCAAATCTTGACAAAAGCATGTGCCTGTGATGAATTGGGGTTTGTACCGACGTTTTCATTTTTTCTTCCTTGAAAGGGATCATGCCGGTGGGAACGAGAAGATGAAGCAGTTGGTCCCTGGAATCAAAGTATATGGAGGTTCACTGGATAAGGTCAAGGGGTGCACTGATGCGGTCGATAATGGTGACACCTTGTCTTTGGGTCAGGATGTTAACATATTAGCTCTTCACACCCCTTGGTATCAATGTTTCCTTCTATCAACTTAGATGCATCTATTCTATCTGAATTTGATCTTATTGCCTCTGACATTCTGCTCTTCTTATCCTTCTCATATGTTGCTGCATGTTTCAGTCACACCAAGGGTCACATTAGTTATTATGTAACCGGCAAAGATGGAGAAAGTCCAGCCGTGTTCACTGGAGATACACTTGTAAGTGGTAACATACAAGCTGGATGTTCTTGTTCCCTGAAGATAAAAAAAGAAGATCATACTATAGGACGCTATACTTTTTGTGTGTTTATGTCATCAAGAATCCTGAATCTCTATTAATAACTCCGTATAAACACTGTGTTTACTTCGATGCAATACAGTTCGTTGCTGGCTGTGGAAAGTTTTTCGAAGGGACAGCTGAACAGATGCATCAGTCGTTGTGTGTGACTCTGGCTTCATTACCTAAACAGACCCAGATTTATTGCGGCCACGAGGTAAAAAAAATGCTTTATTAACTCATGAAATGAATGTCTCTATAAACTGAGTACCCCCTATTCATTTCTTATAATTCCTCAGTACACCGTGAAGAACTTGGAATTTGCTTTAACTGTGGAACCAAACAACGAGAAGATACAGCAGAAGCTATCATGGGCCCGTCAACAGCGCCAAACAAATCTTCCCACAATCCCTTCAACACTAGAGGAAGAGCTTCAAACAAACCCGTTTATGCGCGTTAATAATCCTGAGATACAGGTTAATATCACATCCCATTCGTGAGTATAGTCATGTGTGCAGGCTCTTGTGTATCAGTTATCACTGTTCTCTTGCTGATAACGATCTTTTCTCTTGTCTCGTCTCGGAATTGAATGTTCTTGTCCAGGAGAAACTTGGTTGCAAATCACCGATCGATACTCTCAGGGAAATCCGGAATAAGAAGGATCAGTGGAGGGGCTGAGAATTGGAGGGCTTCGTGCATAAATACTTTTCGTGTGTTGTGGTCAACCTTTGAAAAAGTGTTTGAGCTGGTGAAGTGTGTGAAACTGGTAACCGGTTTGGTTAATCGAAATCGGACCGACCTGTAAGCCTTGTACCCCTTTCAGTTTCCAGTTTATTGTGGATAATAAATAAGAATGTGACCACAAAAATAAAGTAAACAAAATAATAATAATAGTTCTCTTGTGATGTTTTGATTTAAAAACACAGGGCTAGTTCGCTGTATAATTTCTCACTTCTGGTCGGAACTTATATTAATTTTGAGAACTTCTGAACAATAAGCTTTTCGATGAACAATAAGCTTTGGATAATATTTTCAGACAGGGCAATACGCACCGATAAAATATTTTAAGAATTTCGAATTGCATTACAAAGATTTCGAATATTTTATCTTGTTCTGTATTAGAGCCAAGTGGCAACACGCTGAGGTGAGAGTGGACTTCTTACGTCAGGGTCCTTCGTCTTCGTCCAATAGATTAAAGGTAAGAAGTCCGAAGAACTTACAATATTTTATTTTCTTTAAAAAAAGGACGGAGCACAATCTCGAAACATAGCTCAAACTTTTGTACTTTTGCTTTATCATCTGTCTGATAATTACGAACCAACAATGAACTTAAACACTACAGGCATCTTCTTCTTAAACCAACCAAAGCAGATTCTCATAACTTTCGCTTCCTTATCTTCTAATAAAAAGCTTAGTTTATATTCCTCTAGCACCCATTTTGAGATGACTCGCCTGATCTCCGGCCAATCCTCTCGCCGTCCGGCGAAACGTTTCATCGTCCTCAATGCTGCTGCTTCTTCTCCTTCTCCTTCTCTATCCGGCTCCCCAGGTCATAAATTGTTCCTTACTTTCTTCTGCTTCTTTACTCAGCTTCTTCCCAAAATTTCTCAGAATAATCTGATGGAAAAAGATCTTAGCTAATAGTGAGATTTATAATTTGGATTGATAAATATCTCTGTGTTCTTGATTTACCTAAAAAATTCAGACTTTCTGCTAAACTTGAAGCATTTTGGGTTTCTAATTCTAATTGGATGAAATTAGATGGTTGAATCTCTCTGTGCACCACAAATTGCGTCTCTTGTCCCCTAAAGATCTACTTTAGATGATTAATCTTCCTGATTAAAATGTAGTAATGAATTGTCAGATCAATATTTCGATGCTGGAGCACAGACCAAAGAGGAGACGATAGCTGAAACAGAGCAGGATCCAATGAACTTAGCTGATCCAGACAGCTGTTTCTGTGAGTTTCAGGGTGTTCATATACACCACAAAGTGTTTGATCCACAAACACTCTCTGATGATGCTCCCATCACAAGTGCCGACGCCCAAGGAACACAAAAAACAGAGTTTCCTATGATTCTACTGCACGGCTTTGGCGCTTCTGTGTTCTCCTGGAACAGAGTTATGAAGCCTTTAGCTCGGCTTGTCCGTTCGAAAGTTCTCGCCTTTGATAGACCCGCATTTGGCTTGACTTCTCGGATTCTTCACCCATTTAGTGGTACTACCAATGATGCAAAACCAGTGAACCCGTACTCCATGGTGTATTCCGTGCTCACTACATTGTATTTCATCGATTTTCTTGCTACTGAGAAGGCGATTCTTGTAGGGTAAGTTAGTAGGTTTCATACACTTTGCATTTCTTCTTCAAAGTGCCACTAAAAGCTGAGGTTTTTTTTATTTATTTCAATATGTTGTAGGCATTCTGCGGGTTGCCTTGTAGCTGTAGATTCTTACTTTGAAGCTCCCGAGCGTGTTGCTGCACTCATTCTCGTCGCTCCAGCTATATTCGCCCCTCGTCCCGTGAACACAGCTGGTGCTGGAGATAGCCGTGGCAAAAAAGGTCCCACGAACAAGTTTCTAGGGACTCTAGTTGAGTTAGGCAAAGTCATTATAGGAGCAATTTTAAGAGCTGTAACAGGAATGATGAGTATGCTGAGTTCTCTCTACAGGAAAGCTTTAGCAGCTTTCCTTAGATCCTCTCTTGGAGTGATGCTGGTACCAATTCGATTTTCTTAGCTTCGCTAGTCATCTCATTTCATGGTTCTAGAGGACCTCAAAAGGATCCTCTTACTTATGGTGATGGGTTTTTGTGATTAGGTGAGAATGGCAATCAATAAATTTGGAGTAACAGCTGTTAGAAACGCGTGGTATGACTCAAAACAAGTGACGGATCACGTCGTTCAGGGTTATACAAAGGTGAAATTCACGGGTTTTCTCTCTGTATTGTCATGTTGTTAAATGCCGGACATGTTGATCTGTATTTCTTGCAAAAGAACAGCCTCTAAAAGCCAAGGGGTGGGACAGAGCTCTTGTAGAATTCACGGTCGCTGCATTAACGGATAATAATGGCTCAGAGAAGAAACCTCCATTGTCGGAAAGGTTCCAAGAAATCAAATGCCCCGGTAACATCTCTTTTCCATGCAACAAATCTGCGTTAGTTTGTGTCTGAACCAGTGACATGACACCTTTTCCATGTTGCTGACAGTTCTGATTGTGACCGGAGATACGGACCGGATTGTGCCAGCATGGAACGCAGAAAGGCTGTCACGAGCCATCCCGGGATCGGTGTTCGAAGTAATTAAGAAATGTGGTCATCTTCCACAAGAGGAAAAGCCAGATGAGTTCATATCTGTTGTTGCAAAGTTTCTAGGGGATGTCTTTGGAGGGTCACAACAACAGCAACAAGTGGACTTCAAGTTCCAAGGCACTGTGTCATAAATTGTAACTTGGGCTCAAACAATATCATGCTTTTTGTCTTCCCCAATTCACGCGGTTTGCTTGCTGCATACGATAGGTCAAATCAAATACGAAAAAAGGATTAAACCCTTTGACCTTCCAAAATGAGGTTCACACTTGTCACACAACCGGACCAAACCGAATATTCACTGGACCGGAAATACCAATAAAAATTAGGACAAACATAAAAACAGAAGATTTGTCCCTAGCTATCTGCAAGACAAAAGAACGTCCTAAAAAGTTGATGTTGAATCTGTCAAATGCACTTTTGTTTTCTATAATACGCTGTGAATGGTCATCATAGTAACTGTATAGAATAGAGCATCCAAAGAAAACTGGAACTATCTTCGCGGGGGTCTCTTGAGTAGCGGTTTCTGGGCTTTACTTTGCTTTGGGATCGTTTCCAGTACTTGTATCGTCCTCTGTCTCTTGGCTGTCGAACATTGAATGCGCATTAACAATGTATCGAAAAGAGTGGAAATATTGAAAATCTCTTGAAGAGAAAGACTAACCCTTCTCATGTTGTTGGTAGCTCTCTTGGAGTTTCCGCTTTGCAAACTCAAACTTTGCGTCTGGATCCAGAGCTTTGAGTTTCTTATAGCGACAAGAACAAAGACAATTGCTATTAGAACCAAACAATTATTTTATAAAAAAAGAATGAAATATCAAAGCTTTATTAACCCACACACTCACATCTTGTTGAGATCCAGCAAGTTTCCGCTTCTGCTCAGCAACAACAATCGGTTTTCTTAGGATCGCATGTACCATTTGTTCTCTACTTTGTTTTGGTTGTCTTCTAGGCTCATCAAAAAGGGGTCTAACATCAACTTCTTCTCTCCTCATCTGTTGATCCTTTTTGTACCTCCCAACCACATTGGCTTCATTTGTACCCTCTGATCTCCTCCTTGCGCTACTTTGCGATTTTCTTTCATGTTTGGGCTCCACACTGTGACGAGGATCTGAAAACATCCCAGGGGTATTCACCACCATGAGTGTCAACACATAGGAAGAGTTTCAAGTAGAGAACAAAGAATATACAAACTCACTTCCATCGCAGTCCAAGCAATCTAAGATCTTCAAGTGGTCCAAGACATTAGGAAAGAAACACGAGCAAAGAAACTTTTCAGGATAACACTTCATTTATGCCCAAAATGAAATACGACGGGAGGGAAAGATGTGTTATAGACCTGAGAGAGTTCAAATCCATTAGGTTCAGGAGCAAAAAAATCTAAATCATGCGGAGGAGAAGGAAAGCCTTCTGCTTCATCAACTACTGAGAAATTCGCAGACTCAGGCGTCCCTTCAGCACCTGCACGAGCCAAGTAGTATGAAGAATCTTGACAACAACAAAAATCTGCTCGCAACGAGTAGGGAACATGAGGAGAGAGGTATTACCAGGAATTTCCTTGTGGCTGTTCATCCATTGGTCCACCAGCTCTTTCCACTCTCTGCGCATCCCATACATAAAAACACAATACTTATATATTCGGGAGGCAGATAGTGCGAAAGAGTTAATCTTCAAAGTTATTCAACTAGCACAAGAGCAGCTCTCTAATGATGAACCGATGCCAATCTAGTACGCGCACAAGGAAACTAAACACACTAAATAAAGTTCAAACTCGTACGCGAAAAGAGTCTTCGCAAGTTTGCTAATCTTATCGGAACCATGTCTCCTCAAGCCATTAACAGCCTTTCCGATTTCAGTATCCTGCAAGAACGCAAATCCTTTACATGAGGATTCAGCATATGCGACTGCATTACCAAATCAGCAAACAGAAACAAACCTTAAGAAGGTCCATACTCATAGACATGGACTCAAGCTTTCTCAGGGATTCCAGCAACACAGAATTTGGCTGCAAGAAACTCAGATGACAGAAACCAAAAAGCAGAGAATCAGAACCAAGACGACATTCCTCAAAACCAACTCTATTGTAATTCAAGCAAAGAGACAAAACCTCGTCTTCTTTGTTCAGCAAGATATCTTTAATCCTCATGACCTCATCAACAATCACAGAACCTTCTCCGTAAGTGTGATTGCTAGCAATCTGATTATTATTAATCAATGTCGTCTCATCGTCTTCCTGACCGCCAACAGTCTCCACCCTGTTGCGGCCATGGTTGGCCTCACCGTCGCCAGCTGTCGACAGCTCGAGGTGGTCACATCCGATGCAGCGGCTCACTTTACAAGAGAAGAGAAGCTCGGCGATTCTGTCTCTCCTGGATTTGAACTCCTTGGGGCAATCGGCGGCAGCCACCATGATGGCGTGATCGATGATCCCAAAAATATCAGAATCTCCTCGCCGGAAATAGTCCCTCCAGTTATCCAACGACGCCGATGGTTTCATTATTCCCGTCTGTAGAAAGAGTGCGAGAAAATCGATTCTGAAAATCCGATTTCCTCGATTTCAACCGATAAAACCTCAGAGAAAGCTGAATTTTCCCGTCTCCTTTCCCGGAGAAGGATGAACAACGACGACTTCCACAAATTTCTTGTAGTGAAATCTATAGACACGAAACAGAAGATTCAATTAGACAAACACTCTCAGGAATTTTCAGAAAACAAAAAAAAAAACTGAATGAACAAAATCTAGGTTTTGAACACGCCTTTACGATCCAAAGATTGATATGGATGATCACAATATCGGTTTCGTAATTCTCTATAACTTTTTTTTTGTTTTGGCTTGTTTAGTTTTGTTTTTGTTTCCCTCTACTGTTAATTAATCTTCCCCTGAGAATCTGACAAAACTCTTGCAGAAAGTCCACAACAAGAACATTCCCGATAAAAATTAAAGGTGTTTTTGTTTAGCTAGTTGAAGGGTAACACAAAGGAATTCAACACCCGAGAATAAACCAAAACAAAAAAATGAAAAATACACACACAACTTGGAACAGCTTAACGTTACATTTTCTTCACTAAAGCCCACCAATTTAATTCAGCAAAGATTAGTCCTTCCTTTACCCACCACCATTTAATGTTCTCAGATTCTTAACTGCTATTTACATATTAGGTGGATTTCCCCACGATATAGTTAGTTTTGTATAACTTTTTCATAATATTTCAATATTTTATTTTCGTTATTTCGCTTCTTGCGATTATATATAAATATCCTTATATATCAACTCTAGGGTATAGGCAAATATAAACAAAAATTATTTAGTCATTTAAGAAATAAAGGTGCAAGTTATTTCTTTTCACTACGATTGACGCATACTTGTAGTAAATGTAACACATGTCCTAAACTTATATGGGATAGGCATCTTTCAAAATTAGGATATCTATCTCCTTGAATGCTTCTTCCATTCTTAGTAGTACAAATAAATTTCCTTTGAATACTTGAAAAGTAATATTTCTTACCATTGTAGTAGTACAAATAAGTTGAATTGAATACTTGAAAAGTTAAATTACTTACCATTGTTATAATACAAACAAAATGAAATGGATCTTATCAAAACTCATATTTCAGATGAAAAAGAAACAATTGTTGGTATTTTAGACAAAATTAAATATGAAAAATTACATATATAGTTGATGATTATTTGAATGGATCTTATCAAAACTCCTATTTCAGATGAAAAAAAGAAACAATTGTTGGTATTTAAGACAAAATTAAATATGAAAAATTACCTATATAGTTGATGATTATTTGTCAAATAATTTGTTTGTATATTCATATTTTTTTGTTCAAAATTAAAAATAAAAGCAGTTATACTCGATTTCCATAGATTTTTATAAACACATGTAAATAAACTATGTAGACCAGAACAGTTACCAGTTTCACTGGTTTTCAGATTCTGGATAAAACTTTATTACTATATTTTTGAAGTAGATAAATAATAGTATACGGCTTTAATGCCGACAATTTAAGCACCTGTTTGTTCATCTAGTACATTATTGTATTTTCCACGTAATTTCGTGGTTTGACTCTTTGTTCAGCATACGCCACATGTTCCCCTTGCAGAAGCTGTCTTTCATCTTCCTCCGTCAATATCATCCTTGACTCTATTTTACGTAATAGACTTTTCGTCTTCTTCAAGAATTTTCATTTCTTGTTTCGTACTTGGAGATTCACGAGTTTGTCAGTCGAGTCATTATATTCGGGTAAGCTATGTTTGATTCGTTATGTTTCACTAATCGCAAGTTATCGTTTATGCTCCATAGCCAAATCTTTGGCTCATGATATTGCTTCTGCATAATCTGTGTTTTATTTCGATCTATAGGCCTTTTAATCGACTTCTTGTCTTAAACCCACCCAGCTCGATTCATCAATTAGGATATCTGAAATTTTAATTAATAGAATCGTGAATCTGATCAGCTTCTATAGCTTTGTTTCATGAGTTATGCTTTCGGTTTCGGTTGCTTGTGTTCTTTATTTTTCTGAAATAGCTTAAGTAGCTGTGATTCGGTTCTGTGGCGTGTTTATATTATAGATATAAAGTGGTATCGATGAATCAGATTCTTGTGGCTTCATGTTGTACCATGTTGGGAAACAGATATTCTTGAGAAACTTACTTTCTTTTTCTGTTTGAACTATTCGTTATTATTTGTCTGTTTAACAGAGAATCAAATTTACAAGCAGCTCTGAAGATTTATTCTTGGGTTTTCTTAATCTGTCATGTATCTTTTTGGCAATACACATAGGTTTAGTGTTTTGTGTATCTTTCAAACTGTGCTTCTAGGTTTTTCATTTCATTTCAGATTAGATGGCCAAAGTTGTTTTGCCCTTATCTTACATTCTTATTTACTACTATTATCTTTTTGACGCTCATTCCGTTGTTACCTAGGACACCAGTAAAGTTTTGGTCTCAAAAGTCCTTGACAATGGGTGTAATGAGAAAGAATAACATTTTTCTTGCAGATCCATGACTAGCCGAAAAAACACACATTGGTGTAATATTTGCAGACGAGGAGTCCGTCTTCAGGGAGAAGACGAAAGAAGAGGAGGAGCTTGCTTATACTGTGGTAACACCTTTCTTGAAAGGCTCTATGAGAATGTTGATCTAAGCCCTTTTGACTTCTTCGGATTAGCCATTGAAGAATCTCGTAACCGTCCCGGCAATAGCAGAAGGTCGATTCTTGAAAACCAATTAAGTTTTCAAGAGTTGTTTAACCGGCTCTCAGCACAAGACCGCCGTGGTCCACCACCAGCTTCACCAAACGTGATCAACTCAATACCAAAGATCAAAATCAGGAAGAAGCATCTCGGTCTGGATACGTGTTGCCCGGTTTGCCAAGATCGGTTTGAAATCGGATCGTTTGCAAGAAAGATGCCGTGTGAACATATTTACCATTCGGAATGTATAGTCCCGTGGCTAGTCCAACGTAATTCTTGTCCAGTGTGTCGCAAAGAGCTGCCACAAGACCGGGACAATGGCCGGAAAAATCCGTTGTCGTATCTGTGGCCGTTTAGCTCCTCTGGCTCGACCTCGAACTATAATGGATCACCTTTTCATTGAGATGCTTGTGTCTCAATGAAATATATAAATTGTCTTTAGTGAATTGTTGATTTTAAAATGTTAATATATATTTCGATGTAGAAAGGGTTTTGTAGGTCAGTACGAGTAAAATATTAATTGTTTTGTATCAAACATTTGGATTAATTCACCAGTACTTTAGTGTAACACTATCAGTTGTTGATTTTGCACTGATTTTTTCCATGATGTCACGGGACTATATAGGAATTGTCTTTTGTAAATGTTAGGATGTTTAATTTGTCGAACCAATATCAATGGACAAGTAATAATATTCATAAGAATATTCTGGAAGACAATTTTCTAAAAACTATGCAAAACGGATTCATATGAATTCTTTATATTTCCGAGCTGAACTTAAGATCGAATAAGATAAAACTAGACCCGGACCCGTGCGTCGGCGCGCAGGATATGATTAATATTTTTGCAATCACACATATAATTTTATGAATTTTTTTTTCACTTTGGTGATATAATTAGAATTTATAAAATTATTAAAAGTAAACAATTACATAAAGTTGTGAGTTTTTTTTATGGCTTGATTAGGAATTTAGAGAAAGAAAGTAGTTTTACAAAGCATAAAAAATTATGACTTACATCAATGTGATTGAGAGACAAGTCAAAGTTAATTTAAAAATAGAAAATTGAAGATACTAATATTTATAAAAATGTTTAGCTTAATATATTCATATTTGTTAAGATATTGGATTTCAACACTAAATTATACTTATTTCAAAATAATGTTACCATTCAAAATTGTTTTAAAGAAACTTTTTCCAATAAAGAAATTTGAAAACACTATCTTTAGTGTCATAAATATACACATAATTTAATAATAAGTTAACCAGTTATTATGTCTTCAATTTACACAAATTTGGAATATTCTTTAATGTGAATTTGTTTTCTAATTTAGAAAGGATATATATAATCATATCTTTGTCATTTTGAACATGATGTGCTATTTTGTGACAAAAACATGAAAATATGCCATTTTAGAGAATTGTCCATGATATAATTTATATTAATTTCATGTTTATAGTATGATTATATAAAACATTTATGGATATATATATATATATATAGTTTTAACTATATTAATATATGAATATTATAGTCTGAGAAAATTCACAGACCCATTATATATAGGTTTGAATGTAATTTCATATATATAAAAAATATGCTAACCCGTTAATTTATTAATTATTTTTAATGTCATAGAATCAAAACATATTAATTAAATATTTTAACCCATATTAACAGATTAATTAAATATCTTAACCCATATTATTGTTATTTAAATATTTTAATAATAGAAACTATAAAAACCCTGTAATTATATATATAAAAATTTAATCTGTCTCATGTTATCATTGAATAATCTAATATATATAGAAACTTAGTTTTAGTATTTTCATTTTATCAAGTTAAATATATCAATCTAATTTAAGAATTTTATTTTCCAAGTTAAAAGTTGATATTTTATAAATTATATTTTATTAATATTATATTCGAATTATTTATGTATGTTTTTATTTTTTAATAATTGAAGTATGTTCAAAAGCATATTTATTTATTTTGATTTTGTGATTTATAAAAATAATTGATATGTTATGTTATTTATTATATTTATTATTTTATTTAATAATTTAATATGTATGATTTTATTTTATTTTTTGTTTTTAATTAGTAATGAAAGTGGAACCCATTATTTTATATTGTTGGATACTTATTTAATAGAGATAATGTTAATTTCCATAATCCATAATTACCTTTAATGAAATTTTACAAAATAACTTAATTCAGTGGCATTACATGTAATATAACACATGGATAAAGATATTTTTGATTTTGATTTTTGTTTTTATATTTTCTATTTTGGATAAAGATATATTTTTGTAATTTGAGAAGTGTTGCTAATTTTATTTTGAATTGACTACAATAATATAATTTATATTAATTTCATATTTATAGTATGATTATATAATCTATCTATTGATTTATATATATATATATATATATATATGGTTTTAACTATTTTAATATATAAATATTATAGTTTGAGACCCATTATATATAGATTTGAATATAATTTCACATTTATTAAAATAAATATGCTAACCCGTTAATTTATTAGTTATTTTTAATGTCATAGAATCAAAACAGATTAATTAAATATCTTAACCCATATTATTGTTATTTAAATATTTTAATAATAGAAACTATAAAACTCTGTAATTATATATATTAAAAATTAACTTGTCTCGTTATATCATTGAATAATCTAATATATATATACTAGGTGATTCTCCCGTGCTCATGCACGGGTATGAATATTTACTAAATAACTTAATTAAAATTATTGGTTAATGTTATCTTTTATTTATTTATAAGTTTTTATTTGTTTTGTCAACTATATGTACTCATGTAAATAGAAAATTGTTGTAATTAATTTAAGATGTTATATATCTTATTAAACATATTTTGATATAAAAAATTTACATAGGTACCTTTATTCATTTTTAGATTTATTATATGGCATATATATTTTTGAATTGAAATACAATTAGTTTTTTGTTCTATTTAGGCTAAAGTTGGGTCGGTTTTTTATCTTTTATTTGTAAAGCTATTTTTGTGAAATATGTCTATTGATATATGTTGTTTTTAATATGATTTTAAAAACACTTTCCTTTATGTAATTTTCGTTTTTATATATATACAAAAATTATTTCTCTTTATTAATGTGCTTTTGAAAAAAAATATCATTAAACAAAAAATTAAATCAAAATTTTTTAGTAATGGAAATTGTCTTAAAGTTATTTCTTATTTAATATGATTTTATAAAAGACTTTCCTTTTTTGGAATTAACTTATTTATATCTAATAAAAATATTTCTGTATTTCAATGTTATTTCCTTTTAAATATGATTTTTTAAAAAAATTCCATTTTTATAATTTTCGTTTTTTATATCTACACAAAAATTATTTTATGTTTTAAAATTATTCTATTTTATTAATGTGATTTAAAAAAAAATCATTAAACAAAAAAGTATATTAAAAGGTTTCAGTAATGGCAAACTAATATAATAATTGGAATTCATTAAGGGTATCTCTGTAATCGACCTCGTGAGAATTAACATGAGCGCGACACGTAGGAAACTGACTTCTCAAATAATATTATAGAGATTTCCTTTTAAATATGATTTTTTAAAAAAAATTCCATTTTTATAATTTTCGTTTTTTATATCTACACAAAAATTATTTTATGTTTTAAAATTATTCTATTTTATTAATGTGATTTAAAAAAACAAATCATTAAACAAAAAAGTATATTAAAAGGTTTCAGTAATGGCAAACTAATATAATAATTGGAATTCATTAAGGGTATCTCTGTAATCGACCTCGTGAGAATTAACATGAGCGCGACACGTAGGAAACTGACTTCTCAAATAATATTATAGAGATTTCCTTTTAAATATGATTTTTTAAAAAAAATTCCATTTTTATAATTTTCGTTTTTTATATCTACACAAAAATTATTTTATGTTTTAAAATTATTCTATTTTATTAATGTGATTTAAAAAAACAAATCATTAAACAAAAAAGTATATTAAAAGGTTTCAGTAATGACAAACTAATATAATAATTGGAATTCATTAAGGGTATCTCTGTAATCGACCTCGTGAGAATTAACATGAGCGCGACACGTATGAAACTGACTTCTCAAATAATATTATAGAGATATAGACTTAGTTTTAATATTCTCATTTTATCAAGTTAAAATATATCAATCCAATATAAAAATTTTATTTTCCAAGTTAAAAGTTATATTTTACAGATTATATTATATTAATATTATATTTGAATTATTTATATATGTTTTTATTTTTAATAATTGAAGTAGGTTCAAAAGAATATTTATTTATTTTTATTTTGTGATTTAGAAAAATAAATGATGTGTTATATTATTTACTTATATTTATTATTTGATTTAATAATTTAATATGTATGATTTTATTTTGTTTTCGTTTTTAATTAGTAAGGAAAGTGGGACCCATTATTTTATATTGTTTGGATACTTATTTAATAGATAATATTAATTTCCATAATATTATGTAAGACCAAAAATGTTATTAGCTAATGAATAGATCCAAACAACTTTTTTAGGTAGATGTATCCTCCCTTAATAGTATAGATGGAAACAAAACATTTTAAAATATTAACCGGTTGACTTGATTCGCCCATTCCAATATATATAGTGAAAATTTCCAAAGCATTACTTGTCCAAATATAAGAAAATATATCTATTTATTTATTGAAAATAAATATAGCATAAAATAATTAAAAGAATGTAAATTCATTCTTTAAAAATATGTATTTTTTTTTGTCAAAGTCGTATATGAATGGACAATATAAGAAAATCCATGGATAAAATATAGAAGCAAAATACTAAATTTGGCAATGTTGTACATGCATTAGCTATGTGACCATACAAATATGCCATCATCACTCTAGCTAATGAACTCGTCGAAATTTGACAAGACGCCAATGTTTTGATAACGTAATCTAGATTTGTTATTTGTTTGCCATGCCGAATCTACGAGCTACGTGCCCTCTTGCCAAGACCGTCAAATGGCAAGGCTATTCAATGTATGATCTTGTGTTTCGGTATCGTAATCCGAAAAGAAGATAAAATCTATAAATTCACTTTCTATTTCAATTTAAATGGAGAGACATATGTCATAGATAAAACCGCCTAAATGAGATGTTCATAGTCATTGCCAACCACAATAAAACATTTAAAGGCTCTGAATATACAAAAAAGAAAAGAAATGTATATAACATGACTTGAAAGTGAGAGGACTTTGAAGTGTACCATACTGGTATCATGGTATGGTATCCCAAATGACATCAATCATATTTTCAAAAGTCCCAATATCAGCTAGAAGATGAAATACTGAATGTTCCAGCCAAACAATCGTATATTTTAGTTGGACTAAGATGATCTCGGGGGAGAAACGTTTCTGTTATTTATATAAAAAAAAAACTTTAATATAATGTGTTACTGTATTCGTTACTTTCTTGTGTTATACTAGAACTTATCCATTCGTCACGGTAGTTCAAACTCTTCAACAGACTCATCTGTCGGTGGTCTCACCCACACGACCAAACCTCTACATTTCTTTTTCAGTTTTCCCAAGTTGTATAAAAAATACAACTATCGTAAATTAATAGTCTAAATCCAAAACAATCAGATTTAGGAAATTAAAGCGAGTTAGGAAAATATAAATATGGTTGTTGGATAATGATAATAGTCATAATACAGATAAAACCCTCAGATAACCCAATTTGTCTCATTTTCTGTAAAAAGAAAAGAAAAAATTAATATATACTAGGAATTAGGAAATCGGAAAATCACTTCACTCTCTCCGTTTTGCGTTTCCTTTTTTTTTTTTTTTTGTTTCAAAGAAAAATCAAAGCCTTCTTCTTCTTCTTCTTCTTCTTCTCTGTGAGGTGAGGAGGAAATTAAGAGAAGAAAACTTGGATTCGATTTCGGAATCGAAGCACCCTTTCGTGCAATTCCTTCGTTTTCTGGAGTATTGGGAGGGGTTTGGTTAGGTCTCGTTATCAATCTGGTGAACTAGGGTTTCTGCTGAGCTGCGGAAGCTAAGAAGATGGGTGTACCCACCGAATGGGAAGGTGGGCTTTCTCTCTGTTGTGGCAATGGCCGCCTCTTTTTCTGAAATTTTAGCTGCTTTGTCATATGGGTAAAACCGAGGATGATGGGAGCCTACGCGCCGGCGAAGAAGCTGTCGGCGATTCGACGGAGAGGAATGCTCGTCGTGGCTGTTCCGAATGGATCTCAGGCTTCTTCGGGTGCAAGTGTCTCTTCGTGCTGCTTCTCTCCGTCTCCTTGTTTCTTTCAGCTTTGTTTTTGTTGCTTCCGTTTCCCATGGATCGGGAGGATTCGAATCTCGATGCCAGGTTTAGAGGTAATCCCCCCTCATTCTATATTTCCTGAATTCGCTACTTTCTGAATTCGTGCCCCAAAACAATCTCTGAATTTGGTAATTCCTCTTTTCTCGCGGCACAAATTTTCAGCTGCTTTCGGTTTCTTCTACTGAGAAAAATTTCCTATTTTAGGTCTATGTTTCTTCCCTGCGTCCTGAAATTGGTAATTACTAATTACGAAGCTATTCTGGGAACGAGATTGTTGACTGTGATTCTCGCTTGTTAACAAGTGTCAGAGAAGAAGAGTCAAAGCTGCTTTCTTTTTCATGTATAGGAAAGCTTAGGTTCGTAGGGAGAAATAAATCATCACTTATTGCTTACAAAGAGCTGCTTCTTTGCTATCTTCAGGACCAGATTTCGAATCTTATAATCACTGCTGATTATTATAAATTCGAGTCTCCCATTTTTAGGTCATTGGATATGGTTATTGATATCACTACTAGGATATTGGTTTGATTATTTCTCACACTTTTACCACAATATGCTTTCGCTATTGATGCAGGTCATGCTATAGTAGCGAGTTTTAGCATCAATAGACCAGCTTCTTTTCTTTATGAACATGTCACGCAACTTCAGGATGACATCTTCCAAGAGATGAGCTACATTTCCATCAACGTACGAAGCTTCATCTTTTTCTTAACCTTTTTTTTTTTTTTTTCGATTCCAGTTTTCATCTCGTTTCCTCTTCTGATACAAGTTGGTTCACATGACTCAACAGGTAACTATCCTGGCTTTTGAGCCGTCAGATGGGTTGAACATAACAAAGGTTGTGTTTGGAATTGACCATGATACTGCATACCGAGAAATATTACCTTTGTCCTTGAGTACTATCAAAGAGATGTTCGAATCGGTGCTCATAAATCAGTCCACTCTTCAGCTTACCAAATCCTTGTTTGGGGATACCTTCCTTTTCCAAGTTCTGAAGTTTCCAGGAGGAATCACTGTGATTCCACCGCAAAGTGCTTTCCCTCTGCAGAAATTCAAGCTTTCTTTCAACTTTACCCTCAACTACTCTATTCATCAGATACAGATAAACTTCAATACCCTTGCTATTCAGCTAAAGAATGGCCTCAATCTCGCGCCATACGAGGTTTGTCACAATATATAATTTTCTAAAAAGTTTCACTCATGCTGAAGTTATGCGTACTTTAGCAAGTGTTAATGCGTTGAGTTAGATTGTTCTTATCACGGATTTTGTCTGAATGCAGAATTTGTATGTAAGCTTGTCAAACTCAGAGGGTTCCACTGTGTCTCCCCCTACAACTGTTCACTCATCAGTGTTGCTTAGAGTCGGGACTTCAAATCCAAGCCCAAGATTGAAACAACTGACTGATACAATCACTGGTGCACGCTCCAAAAACCTCGGCCTGAATAATACCATATTTGGTAAGGTCAAGCAAGTTCGTCTATCGTCTATCTTGCCAAACAACAGTGATAGCAGCACCAAATCTCCATCACCCTCACCTCTTCCCCATTCCAACCACAACCATCACCATCACCACCACCATCATCACCACCACAACCATCACCATCACCACCACCACCACCACCACCATCATCCTAGCCCAAATTTGGCTCCCGATATTTCACCAGTGGCCTCTCCTGTCCCTCAGAAAAGCCCTAGAACTAGAAAAGCTCCATTTGCACCTCCACCCTGCAGCTCAGGGAATAGAAGAGGACAAAGAGTACATTTCAGGGATAAACACTTGCATTTCTCATCTGCACCTACTCCCGCTCCTTCTCCTTCTCGTGCATCACATCGTTCTCCTCGCTATTCTGCTCGGCCACCACATGCATCACATCGTTCTCCTCGCTATTCTGCTCGGCCACCACATCATCAGCTGCACTCACCGGCCCCGATTCCTGCAGACAAGCCTCGTATAGTTCCAATCTCTGCCCCTTTACCCCACGTGGTGTTTGCCCACGCAGCTCAACCACCGAAAACCAAACCAAGTGAACAGCACGCAAACGAAGTTGCTCAATCTCAACCGCAGTCCTCTTCATGTAAGTTGCTAATTAAACAAGTCATCCAATTTAGCAAGAGATATCAAATCACAAGAGTACCAGTTCTAATGAACGCCCTTTCATTCTGTCTTTGGCTGCAGCTAATTTGAACTTCCCAGCTATGCCATGGATTGTCCTACTCATGCTGATAGCGGCCGTGCTTCATGAATAACGACATTAACATGTCTAGTACATTGTATCAGAAAGCTCCTCTCTCCCTCAACCGAATACTCAAAACTTAAGTGTATAAAAATGAATTCATATGGAAACTAGAAACAGAACTGGAAGAGTTGTTGTTATAGAATGTTGCTGCACAAAAGGGTGCAGCCTTCTACTTGATATCCCAATTGAATATATGCTCTAAGAGCTTCTTTGTATATTATACGATTATAGCTTCTGAAAGAGAAAAGTTCAGTAGTCGTTGGATATATCTTTCCGGCCTAAAGCCACCAGTCAGTCGCAGGCAGTGCCTAAAGTATAGCAAGAATTTCACTTAGTATCTATCTTAAATTAAAATTCAAAACCTTTTTAAGTATTACAACACACGGACAAAAGCCAAAAAGGAACATGTATAAACAAGTCAATGTTCGCCTACTTTTGGTCAAGATGAGTAAGAAGCGAGCTACGTCGGATCAGGTGGCCACGAGATGGAGACCTGACCGGGGAAGAACGCATGAGTAGGTAACGTACTTGACACTGTCGAGGAGCACCACCACGAAGATCCGGGAAAGTGATTTCGGGTTTGGGGCCATGACTCTATCGGTTTCAGAGTCAACGATCTCCCTTGGATCAAGCAACACTGAGACAACCATGGACGAAGATGATGTGGGTTTGGTATTAGCTTTTGCATGAAAGCTCTTGTTTCGGGCGTCTTTGCTCGGCTGGGTTTCCGTGATGTTGAGCTCAGATGCCACAAGTGAAACCGGAAGCTCCTCGAGAATTCTCCTGTTCTTCATTCTCTTGTCGTGGGTGGTGACATTTTGGAGATGCTCCCGTGTAATGTTGGAGCCTGATGATGGGACAATAGCACCAGGAGAAATATCAAACTGGAAAACCTCGGTGCACATGCTGTAATCCATTAGTGTCCCTGTAAGAGAATGTAGTAAAGAGTTATATACAGGTTATTACATTTAGTAGAACTAGACAGAGCACAAGATTTACCTGAGCCACCTTCGTGAAACCACTGGTGAAGTCGTTTCCCCTCGGGCGAACCAGAAGAGAGAGCCTTGGAAGAATGTGGAAGCATTGCCCCATTTCCTCTGACATCAGGGACAGCTAATGCAGAAGACACGGCACCAGGAACTCTCAAATCGGGTTCTTCGCTTCTGATCTTTTCAGAGACATTCTTCTTTGCAAAAGCCGTAGCTTTCTCGCTCGCCAAAACAGAATGAATGATCAAGTTCCCGTCGATCTTCACAAGCCCATCGTTCCTTGGGACATAGAGAGAAGCAAAGAGAGGCTCACTGGCATTGCTCAGTGGACTAGGCCGTCCTTCTACTTGGGGATGACCATTATACTCTACTCCCCCACAACGATCTCTCTCACCATGACTACTCCTACTAGAATGGATGTTTCCTTCATAAGTTCCACTTTCTCTTCTAATATCAAACCCATCGCCAACCATAAGAACCTTCCCTTTATGATAATCATAATACCGACGACCCTCATACATAGACAAACCGCCAAAGCTTCCACTATCACCTCCATTCATAAACGGAACCAACGTGCCAAACAAGAAGATAAAGAAGAGAATTCCAATAAAACTAATACTAGCAACCTTCTTGAGCTTGCTTTTGCCCTCATTCTTCTTACTCTCTGCCTTCTTTGGCCTACAGCCCGAGACAGGCTTAGGATTCAACTTAGGAATGGGAACCAATGGAGTCTGTGATCCATAAGCTCTGACTGGATACGGCGGATACGGCATCCATTGATACGGTAACGGTGCAGCCATGTAAGGATTCATAGGAGGAGCACCAGAAGCAGCAGCCATCTGCTGCTTTAGCGCTGCATTCTCGGCCATAACATAGGAGATCTTACCATTCAATTCGGCGATGGTTGAACTCATGCTCTTCACTTTTCCTTGGAGCTCCTCAACGTATTGCTTCTTCCTCAACCTCGAAAGCTGAGCGCTTTCACGGTTCCTAATCTGCCTCACCTTCTTCTTGTCATCATCCTCTTCGACAGGAGCGGCTGATTTAGTATCCTCGGACTTTTGATACTTGAAGCTCCTGTATTCGCCTCCGGAGTCTCCCTTCTCCTTCTTCCTCTTGCTGACAGAAGAAGATTTCTGGTGAGGTCCTTGACTGGTCGAGTCAGGGGAGGATAACGCGTCGACGGTGTCGCAAGCGCCCGACGCAAAAGTCTTGGAGCCTTGAGATGAAACCTGAGAATGAACGGAATCAGATCGCCCTTCTGAGCCTCCATCGACGTTCCTTGTTTCCGGCGAGTCCGTATTCGCATGACTTCCGATCGCTTCTGGGCTCTGATCTCCAGAGCTCCCCAACTCCTCTGAGATCACCACCGGGGCTTCAGCGTCCAAGGAAAAGTTGAAGAAATCATCGGAATCATACAATGAGAAATCGAAATCCGCGAAATCTCCGTTCTCATCGTCGAGTAAGAAGTTTAGATCGGACATCGGATCAGAAGGAGATAGGAAAATAGGATCTAGCGGCGGGATGGAGATCATCTCGGAGTCCGATAGCATATTAGGGTTCAGATCAGCCATCTCCGGCGGGTGAGCAATCACCGATGTGGATTCCGTCATCTCCGAATGTTGAAAATTCTTCTCTCTCTCGCTTCGCTTCTCGATTATTCCACACGTTTTATTACCATGGAAGAAGACGACGTTGACGAATATCTTATCAAACGGGGTAACGAATGTTACCTTCACGCGCCGGATGCGCGTGTACACTAAATTCAGAACACGGAGTTCTCGAGTTTGTATTCACATGTGTCAGTGTGTGTGTTTCCTTAAGAAAAAAGCACTAGTTGGCTTCTAGCTTCGAGAGTAAGAAATTAATTGTGAAAGCTAATAAAAGAACAGTTCCGAAATTGCCGTTCAAAAAAAAAAAAAAAAAAAAAAAAAGAACAGTTCCGAAATCTACAAGTTATCTACGAATTAACTGTGAAGAAATATGAACTTAGCTTTTCTCTTTTCTCTTTTAGCTATCAAATAATTTTCTTACACTAATTGTAAATGAAAATCGATAAATAGTTTTTCATATATTGAAACATAAATATAACCTAATAGGTGGAGTACTTTTTAATTTTCAGAAACGAACTAATTATTCATCGTTTGACACGTGAAAATCGACTAGACAAGGGTTCCTTCCGATCTCACAAAAAACAAACCTCTCTGTGAGATGGCATACTTTTGACTTTTGAGTGTCAGACGATACGGATACCAATTACCAAACGATATGATCCACGAACAAGATTCATATGGCATATCTCAACTTTCGGCAACCGAACTAATCAGGCGAGCCACGTGATAAATCACACGCGGAGGTGGTCAATTCAAATATCACAAGTCAGTGACATGCATGGCCAACCCAATCAGTTATCGATCACTACTATCAGAAGCTAATGACAATGGAAATCTTAATAGCAGTAACTAATGTTAAAACAAGCTTTGACGTTACTTTTAAACTTGCGCTAGACAATGATCCCCCAAAAAACATAATTAACGCTAATCAGGGTTGTTTTCATTTGTCAATATGCCTTAAACATTGGTTAGCAAATTAATCTTATTAAAGTCACTGACATTCTTAACGTCTCCAGTCTCCACCAGTCAAAGCCAAAGCTCGATCTAGCTTTTTGACTTAACCATTTACCGCTCAATACAAACCAAAGGAAAATATCATAATCTACCAGTCTAGCTACTTTGTGGTATATGAATAAATTAGATTGACATCCATGTGATTATGATCTTGGCCTATATGATTGTTTTTTTGAAATATATGGATATGTGATGAATGCTTCTTTCCTATTAGTCGATTATACGAAGGTTCTGTGAGTTGATAAAAATAGTATTCTGGGAAAAAATAAACAAACATGTGTATCTTAATTTATTGATTAGGTATGACTAATATTAGTAACCTCCAAGAAGGCACAACATTGCTTTTTTTTTCTAAAATAATATAGAACAAATAAATTAGATAAGCTTCTTCTTACGGAAGAAGCGTTTGAGATGCCAAACTTGAAAAAGTGAAACTATAGCGCAGATCCCTAAAGACATAAAGCTAAGCTGTGCAACCCTTTTGTTAGTCTTCTCGTTTATGTCCCTCATAGATGATTCCCTGCACCATTTTTAATAATTAGCCAAAAAAATCCTTATATCAGGAAAGAGAGATAAGACTCATCAAAGAGAGAGAGATAGATAAGAGTTTTAAAATTTAAGATACATAAAAAGCTGAGATGATAGCTAGTTAAATCACCTGAATCTTAGATAGAGAATGTTTGCCCTAATTTCACTTATACGTTCTGTAGATTTACGAAGCTCAAGCTCCACACCCTGCAAACAATATATATTGATCCACACGTGTTTTTGCTGGAACAATATTGTAATATATGAATTGGGAATTAATTAAGTAAGGACTTGCCTCGATCTTTTCTTTCTTAGCAACAGCATCCCAGTCTTTGGTTCGGATACCCAGCTTCCAGTCAAGATTGACGATGGTAGTGCTATTGACTGTGTAATGTGTCTGATCGTGATGCATGGTTAAACAAGCTACGTATGCTCCGCTCTCGCTCGTTGTAAATGCAAACTGACCGTGCGTCTCGTTTGTTTTCTTGAACAATTCCTTTCCGTAAGGTGATGTTACCTACGCATTTACATACGCATTTTTATATAATTGAATACTACAAGTTATAGGTATCATTTGTAACCAACGCCTTCACTTCTCAGTCTCATTAATTATATGATCTAGACTTTTGCCAGTTGCAGTCTTGACAAAAAAAAAACATGACTAGTTGACAATCACCCATGATGCTGAAAGAATAAGGACTAAAGACCCGAAATTTCTTGGCAGGAAAGGAAAAATAAGTGGGTTTATGAGCTAGCTAGCTTTCGTGGGTAACAAATTAACTTCTTCTTTTTTTCAAATCTATCTTCAAATGTTGATTTTTCGATCTCAACTTTGAACTTATAGATTGAGATGTAAACACTAGTGACGTTGTTTAAAGGATGCTAATCCACACAAACCAATAAACCATCCTTCCCGGAATCTATCTCCACAAAAAAAGCGAATATTATTGCATGTTTTGCTACCAAACGTTTTATATGTACTCAAATCAAATTAAATGATACAGAAAATAAAAAATCTGTGAACCGATCAATCGCTAGCACATACAGAAGTGGGTACGTTATATGTGACTAAAACATGACTAAAATTTTGGGAGAATATGAAGTATGGTCATGAATAATGATTGGTATATATAGAGATAAATACCCGAACATCAATTGTAGGACCAAGTCCCACGTTATCTTGATCAATGCAAAGGTAATCGCCGACGACGACGACGTTGGCTTGGATCTCTTCGTAGACGCATCTCTCCCCGGAACTTGGAACCGTTAACCATATAGCCTCCACCACCTGTAAAAGAAAGCCACCGCCTGCGAGGCAAATCAAACCAATGACTAATAACGGTGATATCGCCATTGTTTGAGAGAAATAGCGAGAGGGGAGATGAGTCTAAAGGTTATTTACGTTATTCAGCAAAAGATGATCTTAAGACAGTGGCGCGTGGGGACTAAAGCTTTGTGTTCCCTATTGTAAGTTGTAACCATTGGTAGATGTTTTTCTTTTATCCAATCAGAAGAGGCCATGTAGGATGTAATGAACATTCTTGTTCACGCATGAGCCGTTTCTGTTGTTTTTGCTTATATGGAAACTGCGTTTAATTTTGACCACAATATTCATCTCTATAAGGAAGTATAGATTCAACAAGATTCACAACATTTTCAATTCCCATCATTATGGGTTGGTAGGCAAGAGAGGCCTGAGCAGTGGCTCCATTATCAACTTTTAAACACTTAGTTATACAAAGGGCCCAAATCTGTTTTCTTTTATACATTTCTTTACTAGAAAAGGCCTAAATTTCAAGTTCAAAAAAAAAAAAGGCCTAAATTCTCAATATGCCTTGGTTCTACAATCTTTTTGAAACGGACCTGAGGATAACAACACAATTAGATTGAGCAAAAGATATCAATAAATTACATTTTTTTAAAATAGTTTACCTGAATTAACAATCACCTTGAGATTATTTTTGTACTCGGAAAGTTACAAATATTTCGAAATGTGAATGTCTCGTTGTGTACATTGATATTTATTTTGTTTCACAAATTTCTTGACTAAAAATTCAGGTTTATAAAAAGAAATTGTTTGACACATTTCTTCATAACGATTCACCATGAGGAATGAAATGTCATACCAACCCAACGTCAAGAAGAAGATTAAACTTTTGTTACTAGTAGTATATGTTAGGAGTCCTATATTTAATGATTCCACCAAAATCAACTTTACAAACCCCACTTCTCGAGAATGGTCATAATTTAAAAGACATACTATCAAAAACAGACCTATAAATGAATAAAAAAACACAAAAGGCAGCAACTTTCTTTTTATTCTCCCCACTTGATTGCGAGAGAGAGAGAGATAAAGGTCGAGAAGGTCTTTTCATCTCCTTCACCCTCATCGTTTCGCCTCTCTCTCTCTCTCTTCTCCTCCTCTCTCAGAATGCTCATCAGAAATAATCTCCTTTTTGTATCCTTGATGTGTTTTCTCTTCTAATCTCCGGTGAGAGAGGAGGCAAAACGAAGATCGAGAAGAAGTATTTCAAAAAGACAAGCGGAGAGAGAAGCTATCTATGGCCGCTATGACAGAGAAGGAAGCTATGGTGGATCCTTTTCTGGTCGAAGCTCTTCAGAACCCTCGTCATCGTCTCACCAGTTAGTCAATTTCTCCCAAACCCACGATTCGATTTCACTTTCTCTGCGATGGGTTGATCTGATTTTGGTCGTTAGTTTTCTAGGGTTTGATTGAATTGCCGAATTATGAGTTTCCTCTAATTCTCGGTCCTTGTTTCGGGTGATTAGGGTTTGGCTTTTGGTGTTTGATGCTTAGATCCATGACTCTTAAATTGATAATCCTCTTGATTCTCTCATCCCTGAATCAGAATCACTCGCTCTGTAGCTGAATCCTCATTTCCATTGGCATCATGAACATTGAAGCTTGAATAAATCACTCTGATTTGCATTACCTTCCGTTTAATTTGGTCCCTTTTTCAACATATATAAGCATCTTGTCTTCTTATGTCAACACTTTTTTTTCATTTCCACAAAAGTTTAATTTCTGTATCTGGAAAGAATCTCTTTAAATGTGGTTGATGGGTGATAAATAAAGTTTGCCTCTTTTGTTTGTGTGTGTGTGTGTGTGTTTTTTTTGTATATAGTTTTGCGGATGGAGCTCGATATACAGAAATTCTTTCAAAACCCTGAGCAGCTTCAGTTCGAATTCCGGCCTTTTCCAACATCTTACCTGCGTCTTGCTGCACATCGAGTTGCTCAGCATTATGGACTAGTGACCATGGCTTTGGACAATGGTAGTGGTGCAGGAGATGGGTCCGACAACAGAATCCTCGTGACGAAGACAGCCGAAAGTAGGTTTCCGTATGTCTGCTTATCCGAAATTCCTGTTAAGCAACCCGAGAATGGTAGACCAGAGGGTTTCAAAATTGCGATCAAGCCTAGACCCAAGAGAGGATCCGGCTGCGGAGGCAGCGGATCAGGAGTACAGCAGAATCTTCTGAGAAGTGTTGAGGAGAGGAAAGAAGAGTATGATAAAGCCAGGGCTCGGATCTTTAATAGCCCTAGCAGTTCCGACTCTGAAGATTCTTCATCACTACGAGCTCCTGTTCCTCCTCTTGAAGGGAAAAACACTTGTATAAACCGAAATGAGACTGAAGTGGCGGTCAATAATAACCCTGTGGATGCTGCTACTCGAGAATCTGGACGGACTTCGAGAGTAGCCATTATCAGAGATAGAGAGAAAGATCGATATGACCCCGATTATGACAGGAGCTATGACAGGTATGTCGTAGATCCCGCCTACAGGTAAATCACCTTTCCGTCTCTTCATAAACAACTGACACACAAGAAAACTATAATTGGTATATTGCTCTGCGAAATGTAAGATTCTTTGTTCTTGTGCTGATGATTGTAGGTACGTTAGGGTTATGCCGTCTGGCCAAAGCTTCAGTCCGATGCCACTCCACATTCCGTTTCACGATGGGGGTTTCCCGCAGATGCCAAGAGGTCATCAAGCTAATCTTAACTACGGGCATCCGCTAAACCCGGCTATGAGTCCCTTTATTAATAACCCGGCTGCTTATACACCGTGGCCAAACTCACCAGCTATGAACTATGCGCAGTCATTGAACGGTCCAGACACAAATCTTTTCAGGTTGCTCATACAAAACTCTTGTTGTTGCTTTCTCCATTTGATTATCTTTAATATCAGTTGCTTTACTCAAATCTTTTCACTGCAGGCATCCTTCTGCAAGCAATCCCTGACGACAAGTAGTGTTTTGAGTAATTCAATGTCTGTATTAAAAAAGATTAAACAGATTCTATAGATATTAGCCTTTAGGAGCTCTCTGTTCTGTTCCGAACAATGGCTGCTTCTTTCTTATATAACAAGACATCTACTCTCTCTTTTATATTTCTATCTTAATTATATAATTATTGAACTTTGAATGAACCTTAGACGATACTTGAACCAATCTTTTGATGATGGCGTTTCCGCATGTGGTGAAGCAAAATTTTCGAAAGAAACTGGAATTTGGTTCTTAAATGAGATCTTCTTCTATGAAAAGATTCTGCTGTGTTTAATGTTCACATTTAGCTTGCTTTTCTTACACATGAAATATGAGGTGGTGAAGACTCGGAGGGTCACTTTCTAACTTTTAAAAGACGAAGGTAAACTACTTTCCCTAAATTCCCAAACGAATAATCAATCACTCGAGTTCTCTTTTGACCGATGGACTCGAATCACAAGATCCGATTTTAAATCAGCAATTGATTTTAACTTAAGATTGGATTAGAGACTTATCACTTATGGACAAACTTGGATTTGCAATCAACAATTGTTTTGGAAAAAAAAAAAAACAATCAGGAAATAGAAAATTATATATTTTCGGACATTGTTTGGTCCGTATGCTTTTTACTTTTAGATTATTTGGTGAAAACAAATTTTGAGTCAGAAAAATTGGGATAGAAGGGAAACCAAAATACACGCTCTTTATGTGAATAACCGTAAAAGAAAATTGATATAACAATTAACGAGTCCAACAAGTTTCTCTCTGAAGAAAACCAATATTTATTATTTTATTTAATATTTTAAGAGAGAGAAAAAAAAAAATGCAAAGGATGGGGTGTGACTTGGTGAGACAAGATCAGGACATGCCAGCTATGAACCCACCACCCTTGCTTTTAAATCATATTCCCCCCTCCCAAATAATTTAACTTTCATTATAGCAGCATAAAAAGATAAAACTATCGAACTACTTTTATTGGGTTTGGTCCCTTCAATGATTCCATACATATATAATTGAGAGAGTAGTAAATAAGTTGGGTATGATTAAGGAAGTGAGAGCATCAGATCCTGGATTCTGATTCTGCCTCCCATTGTCTCTTTTGCCTATCGGTTGCTTCATGTCATTTGTACATTGTACTATTTCATCCATTATTGGTCAATCACACAACTATAAATATCTTCTCAGCAACACATTTTTTACCAACCCTCACTCAGTAACTAGTAACAAAAGTAGACTAGATTAACCATATTCAGATTAATATCACCAGATTCTTGATTCTTGTAATCTAAAACTTAAAGATAACGCAAAGCCAAAAAAACAAAAGGGAGTATGAACAGTTCTTTTTATGAGAACTCCGTGCTACAAGAACAAATCTAAAAAAAAAAAAAAAAACATAAGGCAAGAAATGGGAAGCAAAGTACATAGTGAAGTAAATCATCTAATCAAGATGGACTCTTTTTCCAACCTTGAGTTTGAGTGTGTTCGTACGAAATGTACAAGAAGTCATCTTTACAAGAATCATAAAGTAGAAGAAGCTACAAAGGGTTAAGCGGCCAGTCATGACATGAAATCTCTTCAGACACAGAAGTGATAAACGAGTGCATAGAACTTGTATCAATTGTTCATAGAAAGGGTTTTCAAATTGGATGGTCACAAAGCTTGTGATCAACATTGATCAGATGTCTTTATTACCGTAAGATTCGATTTCGAATTTAATCGTCTCGAGTTGGGAATAGAGTCAAGACTGTTCTTCCTCCGTTGGCGTTTGCAGACTCCAAATCCTCAACGTAATTACCAACGGGACTGTGTAACATTGGCGTAGACATTCTGTGAAGTGGTTGCTGCTGCTGCGTTTGCCGCGCCAAGAACGACGGTTCGAATTTCCCATTCGTCGGGGATCCGAATTGCGCACTATTCGTCGTCGGCGAGTTGTACTGACCGTTCGTCGGAGAGCCGAAGTGAGCGGCTGCGATTTGACGGTGGTGAAACTGAGGCGGTTGCAGATGAGGATTAGCGGCGGCCGCTGCGGCTGCGGCTGCGGCCATTTGTTGCTGCTGTTGAAGAGTTGCGATTGGGACGAAAGATGGCATGAAATGGTCAGAGCTCGGGACTCGGTTCGGGTGAAGGAAATGAGCCGGCACCGGAGAGCTGGCGAAGAGACGATCCGTGGCCGGATCTGAGCCAGCTCCGCCGCCGGAAGACAAGCCTTGCATCCTCTTGAGGTAAAGGCGGTACTTCTGCAAATGGCTGGCGACGTTCTCTCTGGTCAGCCCGTCGACGCTCATGAGCTGCATAATCGTTTTGGGGACGGCGTTCTTGATCCCGAGATGCGCGACCGCGTCGACGAAGCGTTTGTGGAGCTGAGGCGTCCAGACGAGCCGAGGCCGCTTGAGAGTCCGCGCCGGCTCGTCTCCGGCGGCCCCGGAGCCTAGATCTGCTGAATCCGCCGCGAATTCGGCGGAGGAGTTGGCTTGAGAAGACGGGAGCTGGAGCTGAGAAGGCGTGGGCGGCGTGGTGGATTGGTGGTGGTGAGGTTGACCGGAGTTTCCGTTACCGTGGCCGGGGCTTCGGATGTCGAAGGCGAGAGCGAGATCGGGAGATATCAGAGACTGAGATAAAGGCATGAGCTCCTCCGGAGATGGAAGCTCTTCTTCCCATCTTGAGAACCAGTCGGAATCATCCTCTCTCATTATAGAGAAAATCTGAAAATCTCGACGGAGAGAAGAGAAAAGGGAAAGAGACTGGAATCTGAGAATAGATGATGATTGACAAAGATGGAGAGAAGTTCGAGGTGGATCTTCTTTCTTTCCTTACTAGTTAGCTTTTTCTTCTTTTCTTTTTTTTTCTGTTCTGTACTCTCAGCTTTTTCATCTCGAATTTATGATGAGAGTACTTACCAAATCTACAATAACTACATTTATTTTATTACATAGTTTTCTGGAGATTCAATCATATCAAAGTCTCGGCCGACGCTAAACGCGGCGCGTGGTGTCCACTTTTACTGCCCTTCTCTTTCAATTTATCCTAACTAATTTGTAATAATTCAGATAATTGAATTTTAAAACTCAAACATGGAAAGTTTGTGAATAGACTAACAATCTTTACTAATCTGTCTCAGCACAGATTAAGAGACGACTTGGCATATAACAAAATATACAAATCCCGGTTCTATCACCAAAAGCAGACAACGTAACTAAATTTGTTTTGAATTTTCGAAAAACAAATTTGTCTACATATAATTAATGTTTAGCTAAAGTAATACTAGTACTACTAGTACTGTTAGCATGTCATTGTCAAAAATAATAATAAGCCTCAATTAAATTGCTTTCACTTGCAAGCAAAGAATAATAACCATTCAATGATGTAAGATTAGTCAATCCAATATAATAGCTAAAACTAACATCAAAACGTCATTATATATCGTTGTACGTTTCTAAGATCTCAAAATTGTTTTAACTACCTTTTCTTTTTGCTGCATGCAGTAATTGGGACTATATGGAATCGAACTCTGATCATCCTGCAGGTACACGGTCTCTCTCCCTCGTCGTCAAGTTTCAGATTAGTTGAGGTTCAAATTCAAGATCACATTAGAAAAATTCCACGGTCTCTGTTAGTTAAGTTTTCTGGTGACAATATGTTGTGTCTTTGTGAAACTCTCTCGTATACTTGTGTTGTACGTGTCCAAATAAAGATGCTCTTTCGAAGTTTGAGTTTGATCTGCATTAAAAACAGACCAATCTTTTCTGCTCTAGTTAGACCCAACAATACTCGATTCGTGTCTGTTTTGAAACCCGAAGCAAACTGATCATACAAAAAGTTCGGGCAAATATTATTACTACGTTCTTACCTTTCCAAGGCTTGTGTAAATTAATCAAGATCTAAGAAATGAAAGCTGGCATGATGATGCGATGAATCAATAGAAAGAAACCCAACGAACCTAAGTTCTCCTTCTTCTTGATCATTCTCTAATCATATCTCCATCGCAATTGAGTAGAGAACAGAAACTGAGATGATGCCCTCATATCTCGGGAAGATTCCCACTCTCTTTAAAAACTTTGCGTTTGAGAGAATGTAAGCTACGAATTGTTTCTCTAGTTTTCTTCCTCTATATGCCTTCCACTCAAAGATCTCAAGATGAGACAACAAGCATACCGGTACAGAACTCGGTTGGTTCCACAAAGGTGGATAGTAAGCGGTATAGCCCTGAGAACCAGCAAGGACGAAATATAAAGAAACACATTTTGTGCTTTAATTTTAGCACAGAAAAATCAAACACTCGTTTGAGGAAAAAGGATGAATGTACTTACAGAGTCTATCATAAGAACTCTTAGTTTAGGAGAGTTATGGAGCAAAAGCATAAGTGAATCCAGCCAATCATAATCTGACTCTGAGTAATATAGACACAGCTTCAACTCTATGAGCCGGGAGAAGTTCATGCCGCTACGTACAAAAACGCAACCTGTAATTGAATTAACAGAACATAAGTACAACACATCAAAGCGATAACAAAAGAAAGAGAGAAAACTTAATCAAAATGGTTACACTGGTGAAATGGTGAAAGCCAAGTCGAGAAACATGACGGAGGAAAAAGATCTCATAAAAACTTGTCATTTGGGTGAGAGTAAAAGTCAGACTTAACGTTAACGATCCCCACATCAAGGCGGGGCATATTCTGGAACGAGCAATAGTCTCCTAAAGGATCATCGATGTGAATGTAATCTAATCCCGGAGAATCTATAACCCAGGTAACTTACTCATCCTACTCACATATGTTAACTTCTCTAAAGAAGCCATTTCTGCTCCATACAAGCAATCCTTGTACAGAACCAACGAAAGATTATACAGAAACAGTAAGCGGCTAAAAGTAAAACAGTAAACTTGTGGTTGTTTTTTTATTTTGTAAACCAGGATTTTTTCAGACCACGAATCTACTGAGAAAAGCCAAAGTAGTATAGTCATAAAGCTTTGACTTTTAAACAAGCACAAGTATCTCCAACCGACTACTATTGTGTTCGGTATTGACGCTTGAACATGACGATCGAATCTATAGCCTATCAGTGGATTTGTTTTTCTTTTGTTCAAAAGACCAAAAATTGTTGATAGATGCGAGGCTGTTGCTTGACTCTGTTTTTCTAATTACTTGATCAAGTTTGGCCGAATAACTAAAGAAAAAGTTGTACACATGAGAACGTGAACACATTATATAACTTTATCTTAGTAAATCTACATCAAAAGTTGCTTGAGGAAGGTGTGTATCATACGAATTTTTAAGTTTACGGGAATTACGGAGCAGAAGCATAAGTGAATCCACCCAATACTCTGAGTGAAAGGGAGTTAGCTTACACTCCATAGGCCGAGAGAAGTGGATGCCAACGCATACTGAAGTCGATGGAAACAGAAACACAGAAGCAACATAAGTAACAGATGCATCAACTTTGAACTCTTTGATCAGAAAAAGAGTGATGACGGTTGCATCGGTCCAAGTCAAACCGAGATACATGGCAGCGCTTTCACTCTGAAATTTATCACATTGTCGTTTCTCATATCGGTTCACAAACAAACACCGGAGAACCGGACAACTTAATAAAATCCTTGAAAAAACGAGTCCTCCTTTTTCACACCACAGAGTCAAGCTCCAGAATTTGAATATATGGGTTCCATTAGTACAGTAATTACAAATTCAAACCTAATTGGTATAATTCCAGAGGAATTCAAAAGAATTACTAGTTATACTAATTTTGTTCCTTTAAAATTTCACCTGCACCCAATAACTTGTATCATTTTTTTCTTTTACAATGGAAAAGCAACCTTTTGTGTTAATTGACACGCTAAAGTAATTACAAATTCAAACCTAATTGGTATAATTCCAGAGGAATTCAAAAGAATTACTAACTATACTAATTTTTGTTCCTTTGAAATATCATCTGCACCCTATAACTTAGTACCATTTTTTCTTCTACAACGGAAAAGCAACCTTTTGTGTTAATTGACACGAAATCGTATGAACATTACTAAACAAAAGTTTACGGGTCTGTTCCGTTGGAAGCCACTGATCCAGGGGTGTCAGTTTGACGGGAAAGTTCATCATTATCCACAATAGAAGTACATATTTATCCGTAAAACAAAAAGAAAAGAAAGAGGAAAAAAAATAAAGCGATGAGCAGGTGACGAGTGGTTTCAGTAGTCGTCGCTTCTAATCAACAACCACTTATTCCACGAAAACAAGCAATCCGATTAAACGTGAAAGCAAGTTTTCCTTAACTTTTGCTTCTTACTCTTACGCAAATTCGACCCGACCACAACTGACATTCTTATACTTCCATCCCTCTTCTCTCTGATCCTTCACCCACTTCTTGTCTCATCTCATCAAGATCTATCCGTTGTCTTTCTTTTTTTTTCTTCTATTTCCAGGTTCCGCTTCCATTTCTTGTTGATTCGCTCTTTATGTCTTATGGTTATTAATTAGTTACTGCTTATCACCCAGACAAAGGCTCCAACTTTATGATTAATAATTGAGCAATTGAGTTTCTTAGTCTCTGTCTGTGTTAATTTCTGAAGCCAATTTGATTTAAATTACTCTTGGTTTACTGCAAGCTCTAATCAAATCATTGAAAATAAAAATTGATTCTTTGTCAGATTTTCTCCTTGTTCTGTTTCTTGTTTTGCGATTTTCTCATTATTCATCGCTTTGATATATCTTATGATCCCAAATTCTTGCAGTTCCAATGAGGACAAAAAAAAAAACATTAGTGATCCTTTACATATTATTCTCATGTGCTTATCTTCCTTTTGTTTAATATAAACTGATAAGAATGAGCAAAAGAGCCTCTCTGTTTTACTTGTTTTATGTCATCATCACCATCACTCTGTCTCTAGTTCTCCTTTTCTAGCTGTTATCTTCTTTTGAGGCTTTTTTTTCTTTTTCTTCTTCTTCTTTTAAATAATATCTTACAGCTTGAGCTGAATAAGTTTCAACCTTTCTATGAATGTCTCTTAATAGGGCAGTGCACGCTTGGTTTATTTGCATGTGGTGATTATGGATATGGAGTCTTGGAAGTTTCTCAGAAGCGTTTGCATACTTTCTTTTCTCCTTGGCTCTTGCTTTGTCTATCAAAGCCTTCGTGTTGTTGTTGCTGAGGAAGATACAAAACCAGCCGTTACTTTGCAAGTAAATGCTTCTGATGGAGCTGGACGACTCATTCCTGAAACTCTTTTCGGGATTTTCTTCGAGGTTTGCGAACGTTACAGCCTTCAACAGATCGCTGCTATACATGCAATATGGTCAAAGTATGGTTCAGGCTTGAGATTTTTAATTTAATATGGTGAAATCATTTGCAGGAGATAAATCATGCTGGTGCCGGTGGATTATGGGCGGAACTTGTTAGCAACAGAGGTTAGATCGTGAAAAGCCATGAAAAGAAAAAAAAACAATCATTGTTAAGCTTCCTTAGTTTACTCTGAAGCAAAACCTTTGGTTTACAGGATTTGAAGCTGGCGGGCAGAACACACCATCTAATATTTGGCCCTGGTCCATTGTTGGTGATCAGTCATCCATATATGTAGCAACAGACCGTTCATCGTGCTTTGAACGGAATAAAATCGCTTTGAGAATGGATGTGCTCTGTGATAGCAATGGTTGTCCATCAGGAGGTGTCGGAGTTTATAACCCCGGTTACTGGGGCATGGTGAGCCTCCATTGTGGAAACTTTTACAGCTCGGTTTGCTGTTTCCGCTCGCTGTCAAGAGTATGAGTTAAGTTGTTCGCTTTTTTTTTTTTTTCATTTTCTATCTTCTCTTAGAATATTGAAGACGGAAAGAAATATAAGGTGGCTCTTTATGTGCGTTCGACTGGTGATATCGATCTGTCTGTGTCGTTGACAAGCTCGAATGGATCGTTGACTCTTGCTTCTGAAAATATCATGTGAGAAACATTTTCAAATTCTTCAGTTAAAAGTCTGGATACGTTTCGGTTGTTGTTTCAATGTGAGAAAGTTTCGACTTTGTGCTTTCATTTGTTTTCAATGTAGAGCTTCTGCTTCCGATGTTTCGAAATGGACTAAGAAGGAGATTCTTTTGGAGGCAAAAGGGACAGATCATGGTGCAAGACTTCAGTTAACAACTACCAAGAAAGGGTCAATATGGATTGACCAAGTCTCGGCCATGCCAGTGGATACGTACAAGGTTCTTTCTGTTTCGCTATAGAGCCTTGCAATGAAAGATCGCAGATTGCTAATAGAGAAAATAATTGGAACTAACAAAACGTATATTCACACTTTTTTGGTTGATTTTAGGGACATGGCTTTAGAAACGATCTTTTCCAAATGATGGTCGATATAAAACCCCGCTTCATCCGTTTCCCAGGTAATATTTAAGACTAGTAGCATTTTGTTGCTTGTTCTGTCCGTCGACGCACCTAAAGTTTATTCATTCACTCTGGATCTTTGTGTACTTAGGTGGTTGTTTTGTCGAGGGTGAATGGTTAAGTAATGCATTCCGCTGGAAAGAAACCGTAGGACCTTGGGAAGAGAGACCGGGACATTTTGGTGATGTTTGGAAGTATTGGACCGATGATGGCCTTGGCCACTTCGAGTTCTTTCAAGTGAGACTTTCTTTTTCTTCCATTGTCTATGAAACTCTGCAGTTCTGAATCTTTATTGACTCCCTAAGCTCTAATAAAATGTCAAACGAACATTCTTGCAGCTGGCAGAAGACATCGGCGCTGCCCCTATATGGGTGTTTAACAACGGTATTCTTGTAACACGATTCATATCTCTTTTGTATTCTAAACCCGTCGACGTTATTATTATTCACAAGTGCTTCATCTATATGCAGGGATTAGTCACAATGATGAAGTTGAAACTGCCAGTGTCATGCCCTTTGTTCAAGTATGAATCCGAAACCCTCCTCTGTTTCACTATTGAAGAAGCTAAAGACCAAAACTTTTTTCCCCGTTTTGCTTTTTCAGGAAGCACTTGATGGAATCGAGTTTGCTCGGGGAGATGCTAATTCTACATGGGGATCGGTTCGAGCTGCAATGGGACGCCAAGAACCTTTTGAACTGAAATATGTTGCTATTGGGAATGAGGATTGTGGAAAGACTTACTACAGAGGTCTTTTTTGCATTTCTCTATAATTACATCTGACTTATATTTTTATTGAGGTCTTTGACACTAATTAAGATTACATCTTTTCAGGAAACTATATTGTGTTCTATGATGCTATCAAAAAGGCCTATCCAGATATCAAAATCATCTCTAACTGTGATGGATCATCTCGTCCGCTCGACCACCCTGCTGATTACTATGACTTTCACGTAAAAAAAACCGTTCTTAACAGAAACTTCGAAACGTTCTTTTGTGTGCGTCTGTCTGAAAGAAAATGTTTACTTTTGTCACAGATCTACACTTCTGCTAGCAGTTTGTTTTCCATGTATCATCAATTTGACCGCACTTCACGCAAGGGTCCAAAGGTGCGGGAATAGATTATACAAAACGTAATTCCGACAAAGACAAGATGAAGCTTTTCAGCGTTTATATTGCTATTTGCTCACTCGTGTAACTTTGTTTGCAGGCTTTTGTGAGTGAATATGCTGTGACTGGAAAAGATGCTGGTACAGGAAGCCTTCTCGCCGCTCTTGCAGAAGCTGCATTTCTCATTGGTCTTGAAAATAACAGGTATCTTTTTAACCTTCCTCCTCTTCCCGGGATTTGGATCGTAATTATTAACACCAAATGAGCAAAACATGTTGATGCTTTCTTTGTTGCAGTGACATCGTCGAAATGGCAAGCTATGCACCGCTCTTTGTGAACACAAACGATAGAAGGTATCTCTCATTCCGTGCTTATAATTACTTAGGAAGCTAACGCAACAACAATCTCAAAGTTCTTGGATTGGTATCAGGTGGAACCCTGATGCAATAGTCTTCAATTCCTCTCATCTATATGGCACTCCTAGCTATTGGGTCCAAAGGTTATTCGCAGAGTCAAGCGGATCAACTCTCCTCACTTCAACACTCGTGGGAAACTCTTCTTCTCTTGTCGCATCTGCAATCTCCTGGAAAAATAATGGGGAAGATTACATACGCATAAAGGTTACACTCTTGCAAAATCTGCAGAAACTTGAAAGCTTGAGTTCTGGTTCTTTTAAAAATCTGTGTTAACTTCCAATTTATTTGCAGGCTGTAAACTTCGGAGCTACCTTGGTAAATTTGAAGGTGTTGGTTACTGGATTGGACCCGAACGTGATGAAAGTTTCGGGATCAAAGAAAACAATACTTACATCTACCAATGTGATGGATGAAAATTCCTTCACACAGCCAGAAAAGGTAAATCAAGAAAAAATGGAGGAATCATCAATTCATCATCCATCATGAATTTGATTGTTTTTCCTGTTCTAACTGCTTAGGTCTAATTTGATCGTTGCAGGTTGTGCCACACGAAACCTTGCTAGAGATGGCTGAGGAGGATCTTACCGTTGTTCTCCCGCCACACTCCTTCTCTTCATTCGATTTGTTGAAGGAACCTGCAAAGATAAGAATGCCAGTTTCTGATTCTTCTTCTTCCTACCAGGAGACTTCCACTATGTGAAGAGAGAAACAATGACAGACAGGGAGTATTAACTTCATTGTCAAAAAGTGTCTTGTGGTTAAAATGTGTACCCATATGTATAAAGAACAATAGTTTGGTAAATAAAAGTCACTTTTTAATCATGACTCATGAGCATATCTTTCCTTCGGGTAACTTGACATGCAAGAATAAAGCCCAAGAGAGGAAGTACATTGCATAGAAGATCCAGACTAGGCGTGGGCACTATGTATTCGGTTCGGTTCCGGTTAAGAACCATTCAGTTCTGGGTCTTTCGGGTAGAGGAGTTTTGGATCCAATGGGTACTTATAAAATTTCGGTTCGGTTCCGATTCGGTTCCTTCCTGTTCCGGGTAGGTTCGGTTCTTAATTTTGAGAACCATTAAGTACCCAAAACTTTTCGGTTCTTATTCGGTTGTGGTTCGGTTTGGATATTATTATCCAAAATACTTAAAATATACCAAAAAAATTTGAAGTTATTCACCAAAATCTAATAAAAAAAAATCTCAAAATACTAAATTATACACTAAAACGTGAATTTTTTAGTAAATAACAAAAATACTTAAAATATACATATAATACTAAAAAAATAATTAATACCTTTAATATATTCGAGTATTCGGGTACCCAATTGGATATTGGTTCGGTTCCGGGTATTACCTGATATCCACATATATCAACAAATAGGAACCATCAGGTATTTTAGAGTTTTTCGGATCGGTTTCGGATCCATTTTTTCTGTTTGGTTCCGGTTCGGGTTTTCGGTTCCGGATTTTTTGCCCAGGGTTAATCCAGAAAACGAAACATGGATGTAGGCTGGGCCAATATACTTCCTTTTTGGGCTTTTAAAGCCCATCAAACCTGAATGCGTTCCAAATTCGTTATCCCTTAGCAACCAACCAAAAGACCTGCAGATTTGGATTATGTGGAGACTGCTCATTAATCAAGTAAAATGGAAAATACGTTCAGACTAAAAATTATAGACGATGATTTCCAAGGTTTCCTGTTTGATTTTGATCAATAATATTTTTAGATTGTCAACCTTTCATTTATAGATCAATAATATTAATACTAATCTGGTTAATAATTTATAAAAAGGAGTTACGAAAAAGGCAAATTTGAATTAAAGTAAATAAAATTTGCAGGAGCCAAAGAAACAAAAATGGCGAACACACGTCCCAGAAAAAGAAGGGGCAAACATAACTAACTATATTACACTCAGTCACTCTCTCCAATATATAAAACCTTCTCGCTTCTTCTTCCATTTCAAATCTCCCAACACTCTCTCTCTAGTCAAAATTAGGGTTTAGTTCCAAAGGAAGTTCATTTCGTTGAAAGGATTTGCGAATTCTGTAGTCAATCCTCTACATCATGTCGGCATCAACGGTGTCTATCACCGCTAAACCGACGGCGGCCATTAGGCGGACGCCGGTTGTCTCCGGTGAGAAAAAATCTAACCTTGATTTCCCGCCGAGCGAATCGCAGGCGAATGGTACGAACCAGGATCTGATTCGCGGCGAGGCTGCCGCTGAGAGATCCAACAGTTACGACGTGGGCCCGGTGACAAGGAAGTCGGGATCCACCACCGCGGCGGCGGGGACTAAAACGACCACCACGCAGCGTCGGACGCGGAAGGTACAGGGGTCTAAGACGGAGAAGATGCCGTGGACGAGAGTGGTTAGGATATTCGCGAAGCAGTTTGGGGCTCTTCTGTTACTCGCCGGGTTGGTTCAATTGGTTAGGAAAGTGACTCTGAAGGATACGCCTTTATCTTCTTCCTCGACTTTCCCAATTGAAACGGAGATGGTTTTGTCAGAATTGGAGAGTCGGATTTCGGCAGTCGATGGTTTGGTAAAGACCACGACGAAGATGATGCAGGTACAAGTCGAGTTTCTTGATAAGAAGATGGATAGCGAAAATAGAGCACTTAGGCAGACAATCGATTCAACATCTTCTGCGTTGCAGACTGAACTGAACAAGGTAGATTCTAGGGTAGATACACTTCAGGCTTCCGTCGACGAAGTCAATTCTAAACCTTTGGTGTCTAGAGAAGAGTTAGAGAGGGTTTACGAGGAATTGAAGAAGGGTAAGGTCCATGAACCTTCGGTTAGCGATATTAGCATTGATGAATTGAGAGCTTATGCACGTGACGTAGTGGAGAAGGAGATTGGAAAGCATGCTGCAGATGGCCTTGGACGAGTGGACTATGCATTAGCGTCTGGTGGGGCTTTTGTGATGGATCATTCGGATCCGTATCTTGTTGGAAATTGGGGTAATTGGTTTGGGACAAGCAGGCGACGGGTTCATAGCAAATCGGTTAAGATGTTAACCCCGAGTTTCGGAGAGCCTGGACAGTGTTTTCCTCTGAAAGGAAGCAATGGCTATGTTCAAGTCAGGCTAAGAACACCAATAATACCAGAGGCTGTTACCTTGGAACATGTCTCTAAGGTAATACTAACATTTATTACTATACTTTCACTTAAGATCGGTTTATATTTGTTAATTTGATTCCTTAAAAAGGGTTCTCTGTGAAATGTTTAGGTATTGAGATGCCATGTACAACGGATTGGATTACTGTTGATAATGTGTTACTGAATAGAGGGCAAGAACTAGTTTTGTAAATTTCAATTTTGTAGCTCGAGTTTCAGTTTAGGACATTGGCTGTGAAAATATGCGTTGACAGGATCTAAGTTGCTTAACCAGTATCTATTTCCATCTTTGAGTAGGGTTTTACCATATGTTCTTCTTCTCTACAAACTTCTAGCTCTCGCATTTGAACAACATCCTGTTGTGTTCTTGTGCTATATATACTTTGGGATAACATTGACAGAGAACAGAATGGTATGCATCGGAAGAGCTTGTGTAATTAACAATTTAGTGTAACTATAATAGTCGCAGCCTGGAGATATTTGTTTGCATAAATAGCATAGCATAGGAGTAGTCTCACTTCTTAGAGAGTTTAAGTTGATGGTCACACATTGCTTTCCATAATTTTTTCTCCCGTGTAAACATTTGTCTGATCATTAATTCTCCTCTGACCACCAAAAGGCTATACTGATTTTACGGGTTATGCACCATGAAATTGAACAGGCTGTGGCGTATGACAGATCGAGCGCCCCAAAGGATTGCCGTGTATCAGGATGGCTAGAAGACAAAGATATGGAGAGGGAAACAAGGCTTCTTCTTACAGAGTTCACTTACGACTTGGACAGGTCCAACGCGCAGACATTCGACATTGCGGATTCAGTTCACTCGGGACTTGTCGACACTGTAAGGCTAGAGTTCACATCGAACCATGGAAGCTCTTCACACACTTGCATCTACCGGTTCAGGGTTCATGGCCGTGAACTAGACTCAGTCTCTGTTGTTCATACTTGATCTGAAGTTCCACGTGAAACCCCTCTTCTCTTTGTAACATTCCCTCATAGATATCTCTTTGTTTTTTTACTGGTTTATGGGGTGGAAAAGCTTCGAGTCTGTGATGTATTCAATATTCGTATACTACGCTTCTTCTTCTTTTTTTCTTTTTTTTTTTTTTACAATTTTAGATTTTTTAACTTTTTGTGTAATAGGAAACACTGTTCTGAATCCTGATTTTAGATTTCTTCAACCTTGATCCGTTCCTCTGTCGTATCAAAAACTTACTTCGAATGGGCCAATTTGGGTGAGCGCTCTTGGGTTCAAGTAATTTGGGTCACATTATTCTCGGTTTTAGATGGGTATTTTTTTGATTTTTTCAGGTTTTGATTTTATCAGTTATAAAATTTTATTTTTGATGTACTTTTTTTGCTTTTATTTAACCATATTTATATGATCTAATCTGAAATAAGTCAGATTTATTTATTTTATACTGGTACAATAGTTATTACTTATTAGTAATAGGAAAACATGTATAAACAAAGATGAATTTTGAACTATGCGTAATTACATTGGTATTATTACGGTACTAGGTAGTAACCCGCGCCATGCGCGGAGTAAAATGTTTATATAAATATTAATTAAATATAATTTTATAGTCATTTATATAGATATATAATGTGATTTCAACATTTTCAAAATCTTTTAAAATTGTATATTAATAAATGCAAAACAATTAAATCATATATAGGATAACATTGCTAAAAAATCAGTTATTTTCTATCATTATTGATCGAGTAGAAAATTATGGCATATTATTTATATCTGAATTTATTTTTAAATTGATATGAATAGGCATAAATCCAACTACTATATGTTTATTTAATTAAATGTGTGGTTACTTATTTTAATCTATATTATTAATTAAGTTTAGAAACAGAATGATTTTTCATTACCATAATTTTATTACTGATTGGTATCAATACAAATCAATGAAATTTATTATAATTTTATTTTAGGAAATTTGAATTATGTTTTAATATTCCTCAGGATTTCACTACCATAATTTTATTTTAGGAAATTTGAATTATGTTTAAATGCAATGAAATTTATTATAGCTGTAGTTATATACTATAATAAATATATATGATAATCATGGTAAGTTGATATAAATTAGTGATTTTTATTTATATATTAAAATTGCTTGTAAGTTGCTTTTTAAGAAAAATAATATATACTTTTTATTATATTATAATCTTTAAGAAAAATAATATATAATTTTTATTATATTATAAGATTATAATATAATATTAATAAAGTAAAAGTATTTATAAGTTTTATATTAAATAAAGATTAAAGAATTATAAATATATATAATATAATATTATGTAAATAAATTATTATGAAGTGATATAGTTATTATTGTAATTCATAAATATAAATTAAAACGAATAACTATACTAAAATATAATATATTGTTTTCAAGTAAAATTTATTTAATAAACATGATATATATATTAATATAAAATTATTTGATTATATTGGTCAAATACATAATTAAAGTTATATATTTTATGAATGAATAAATAACATGTATTTTAATTAGAGTCTATGAGATATATCATAGTTTTGATTATGTAATAGTGATAATTAATATAAGTGATCAAATCATATAATAACATTATATGTAATTAATATAAATAAGGATGGCACTCTTGTAATAAACACATGAAGTAAAGGTTAGTCTTTTAAAAAAGATATCAAATAATATATAGGGGATGTAGGAAGCGTGTGGGTATTTAATCGGACCATAAGTTGTAAGTGTGAATTATGTAACAGACAGAGTGACGACTTCTTTTAGTCTTCGCCGTCTTGCCTTGTCTTCACCGTCTTGCCTTGTCCAAAAGCCCCCAACATATCACATGGCATGCATTTTCCCGGTCAAATCATATGAAATGAAGTTCTTATAACTAAGTCAACCCAGCTTGTTAATTTATAAACAGTATTAATTGCAAAGTAATCTCGAGATGTATGAACATGCCTGGTTGCCTTTTTTCTATTACAGACTTACAGTGTCAATTAGCATAACAATGTGGACTAAACAAAAATTAATCACTAGAAACACCCAAGTTTACGGTTAAATCACATGAAAAGCTCCTTCTGATTAACCAAAGTCAACCCACATTTGGTCATCGTGACGGTGGACCACCAGCTCCAAAAACAATTGGATCTTACACATGAAACTCTTTATTTGACCAAAACGGAATTATATACATATACATTAATTGCTAGACCAACATGCATTACATAATTTAGTTTCCATCGAACCCATGCATTCATTAAATAGCTCAAGCTCCTCGTATCTTCTATATATATTATACATTATACCCAATCCACTAAACAAACAAACACCATTAATAAAAAAGATTTTTAAAAATGCAAACGCTACACTTCTCTTCTTCTCTCTTGTTCCTGTCAGTTATTTTCCTTTCACATGCTTTGCTAATCTCACCACAATCTCCCTCTCAGTCCCCTTCTGAGCCTCCGTCTCAGCCACCGTCACAGTCAACTTCTGTCGCTTGTAAATCAACTCCATACCCTAAGCTCTGCCGTACGATCCTTTCAGCTGTCAAATCCTCACCGTCCGATCCCTACAGTTACGGCAAGTTCACGATCAAGCAATGCCTCAAACAAGCCAGCCGTCTCTCCAAAGTCATCAACGGATACGTACGCCGCTTGAGAAACAGACCCGGCTCGGCCACGGCCGAGGAATTCGGCGCGGTGGCGGATTGCGGCGAGTTAGCTGAGCTGAGTGTGAGCTACCTCCAAACTGTCGCGGCGGAGCTCAAAATGGCGGATATGATGACGTCAGCCCTCGTGGAGCATGTGAACAGTCTTCTAAGTGGAGTGGTGACGAACCAGCAGACGTGTCTTGACGGACTCGTGGAAGCGAAGAGTGGATTCGCCACCGCGATTGGATCCCCGATGGGTAATCTCACGCGTCTTTACAGTGTGTCGCTGGGACTTGTGAGCCACGCGCTTAACCGTAACTTGAAGAGATTTAAAGCCTCTAAAGGGAAGATTCTCGGTGGTCGAAACTCAACCTATCGCGAACCGCTCGAGACTTTGATTAAGGTAATTATATCGGAATTGTCTTTTAATTATTATAAGTACTTGCTTATTCTGAAAATCAAAACAAAAAATTAACATGGACTTATAATAATAAAACCATTTGGATAGCTTAGGAGGACCGATGTTGACTTAAGTTTATATATGTGGTTTGAATTTACTTGTTTCGGACGTAGGGACTGATTTAATATTCGCACATATCTATAAGTTTCAAGATCGAGTCATAATGAAATGGACGTGCTCTTGTTGTGCGTGAGCCAGAAGCGTAAATGTCACATGGCCTACGCTCATTTTTAGGCCACATTTTTATTGCAAGTAAAAATGATCAAATGGGTCCCATCTTTGACTTTTTTTTTGTTTTAAAGAATCAATTGTGTCCCCCACTCGAATCCAACTGTGTTCACGTGGATTCCCTCATCATAAAGATTTCCACCGTCATTTCGTGCGACTACGATAATCATTGATTTAGCAAGACATAAATTTATAAGCTAATCATGTAATAAGAACAAACTTATATGTTTTGGTGTGGTTTTTCGTTTCTGCTATATATATAGGTTTTACGTAAAACATGCGACAAGGAAAAAGATTGCCGGAAAGCCGACCGGAAGCTGGGTGAGCTTGGGGAGACGAGCGGTGGTTCCATCCTGGTCAGTCAAGCGGTTATCGTCGGTCCGTATAAAACCGACAACTTCACAACCATCACTGACGCAATTGCAGCCGCACCTGATAACACTAGACCGGAGGATGGATACTTTGTCATATACGCGAGAGAAGGTGTCTACGAAGAATATATCATTGTTCCGATCAACAAAAAGAATGTAATGCTTATGGGAGATGGAATCAATAAGACGATCATTACCGGGAACCATAATGTTGTTGATGGTTGGACTACCTATAATTGCTCGAGCTTTGGTTGGTTTTTTTCTATCTTCTTCTAATTTGTTCCCTTTTCTCATTTGGAATTTTGCCTAGCAAATTGCTTAGTTTATGATAGTCTTATTTTTATTTGTCTAGCGGTGGTTGGAGAACGGTTCATGGCAGTTGATGTTACATTCAGAAACACAGCTGGACCTGAGAAACATCAGGCCGTGGCCTTGAGGAACAATGCCGAAGGATCCACTTTTTACAGGTGTAGTTTTGAAGGCAATCAAGATACTCTCTACGTCCATTCTCTCAGACAGTTCTATCGCGAATGCGATATATATGGTATGATAAGTTTTGCTACCGCCATATTCTTTTTTTGTTTATATATACTTGTGTTATTAGAATATGAATTGCAAAAATCAGGCTCAATTTTATAACTTAATTAAGATTTTCTTAGTGGTTACAGGTAGTTGATTAAAAGATCCAAAACAAGTGTTAATACTTATTATTAGATATATCTGATTTTACATGAATGTCTTTTTCATTGATACATTTTAAATCTATGTCCCCTTTTTCTTCCCTTTTATTGTTATAGGTACTATCGATTTTATATTCGGGAACGCAGCTGCAATCTTTCAAAACTGCAATATATATGCTAGAAAACCAATGGCAAAGCAGAAGAATGCAATTACAGCCCATGGAAGAACCGAACCAAACCAAAACACCGGAATCTCTATCATTAACTGTACCATCAAAGCCGCTCCAGATCTTGCCGCTGATCCTACCTCAACCATGACGTTCCTAGGGCGGCCATGGAAGCCTTACTCAAGGACGGTTTTCATGCAGTCGTATATTAGTGACATTGTTCAACCAGTCGGATGGCTCGAATGGAACGGTACAACTGGATTAGACACGATTTACTACGGCGAGTACAATAACTTTGGACCGGGTGCTAAGACAGACCGGAGAGTGCAGTGGTTCGGGTACAATTTATTGGACATGGCACAAGCCATGAACTTCACGGTCTACAACTTTACCATGGGAGATACATGGTTGCCTCAAACCGATATTCCTTTCTACGGTGGTTTGGTTCGTAAAGAATGAAAATAACGTCATAAAAAGATAATACTTATATGTGTACTTCCTCATTTAGTGATAAAGCAATAAAATTTTATTTGTTCTAAGTATTGGTGGAATCTAAATCTTTGGTGTTAAGTTATACAATTAGTAAAATCACTCTATCAGTCGAACCGTATTTGGTTCTGCATAATATGAAAAACATTACCTCTTTTGAGTGTAACCGGGGAAATATCTGACTACGACACATTGTGTGTGTATCTGTTGAGCTGTGAAGGATAAGTCTCGCTAAGTGCGGTTATCACACTGAACATGGTCACAAGACTATTGCCGACTAATAAAGCGTTTCCCGATATCTCAAGTTTCTTGATCGGCCTATTTCTGTGGATTCTTATCCAATACGAAGCCCTAGATTCTTCCGATCTCCCTCAGTATTGTTCCGATCGATCTCCCTCAATATTCTTTCCCTGATATGGGGAAACGTTGGAAACTACATTGTTTTGACGGCTAGTTTACTTGGTGTGTTACCTGTTCATGGGTTAGTGCGGAATGATAAAGTGCTATCGCTACCTTTTTTTTTTTTAAAGATATAAATGCATTTTTTTTTTTTGCATGGATACATATATATGTATATATTATCTTTTTGTATATTATCTTAATTATTCGTTTTCATTGCACATAAAATATCTTCGGTTGAAATGACGTACCTAACGCGGAAAGCGTGCGAGGCACTACTTAAGATGGATTCTTTTATTCTTTTATGGAGAGGAGCCAATGGGAGTGCAGCAAATTAATGCTTCTCATGATTATTTATAACTTCCTATGATAAATTTATACGTGCTTAGAGTAAGTTTCTCTATATTTTCAAATAACCAATAATTTATAGACTGAAATTAATCTAGAGAAATCTCGACTTTTAGAAAAGAAAGAAATTCAGTGTTTTTCTTGACATTTATAACATATTTACGCAATGGATGAGATTTGATCTACACACACGTATATATAGCTTCAAGAAGAAAGAACAAAAAAAAATCTCCTCTAGTAGACCCGATCACAACAAATTCACAATATGTCAACCTTGTTTAATTATTGAATTTAATCAATCAAATGATACGATATAGAATAATATTGCTCACACTTACTTTTTAACAAAATTATATAAATAACTACACATAAAAAATAAAGAGATTTGAATTGGAAATCTCGTTATCGGAATACGAAGTCATGAATCATGATCAGAGACCGGACCTGAACGGCACTTTCGTCGTCGGAATCCATCTTTCTCCGTCGATAAACGGTTTAACCGTAAACCTATTCGCATCCTTCGTACTTAGAAACCTCAATCCCTTCCACTTAACTCTATTCTTCGTCGACGAACCGGCGCCGGAATTCTTGTACTCACCGTAAAATATCGTATCCGGCGCAGAGTCTCCCGTCCACGGCAACCAACCTTTCGGATCAATAAACCCGTGCAAAGACGAATCCATTATCACCGTCGTCGAGAAGTTCTTCCAGGGCCGACCTAAAAACGTCTGAACATCGGTTAGGTCACCCATCGGAGAGATGTTGCAGCGGTGAATCGAAATTCCTGTGTTCTGGTTCGGATCTTTCCGTCCTTGAGCCGTGATTGTGTTCTTCTGCCCCTTCATTGGTCGGCGAGGGAGAATCTTGCAGTTTTGTAGAACGGAGGCTGCGTTACCGAAGATGAAATCGACTGTTCCCATTATGGTGCACTCTCGGTAAAACTGGCGTTGCGCGTGCACGTAAAGCGTGTCTTGGTATGCGTTCATTGTGCACCGGTAAAAGGCGGCGAGATCCGCGCTTACCATTAGAGCTACGGCTTGGTGTTTGGATGGACCGGCTGTGTTGATGAAGCCCATGTCTCTTGCCATAAACCCTTTCCCGAACACAGCTGCAGAAAACAAATATAGCAAAATCAAAACTGGTTTCTTGGGCGACAAGAACCGATTATACATCTTTCCCGTGGATATTATATAGTTCACATAAGTAATTTTGTTTCGGTTGTTTTGTTATATTATGTAGCCACAAAATAAGCGTTGAAGTTACCTTTCTTGGATGACAATCTGTTTATTCAAGTCGATATTATCTAAACCAAATTAAGGTCTTTTAGAAGAAAAGAAAAGATAGAGAGATATATATATACCGAATGTGGCGCTCTGGAAAGTGGGAGTTCCATCGACGACATTGAGTTTACCAGAGACTATACTCTTGCTCTCTCCATCTCCAACCACGACAACATTCCACATTTTCTTCTCCACTTTCACATTCTCGAAATAAACTCCTTTCTTTACATAGATGATCGTTCTCTTCTCACTCTTCTCAGGCACATCCTCTAGAGCCCTACTTATCGTTCTATACTTCCCCGATCCATCCTTGGCCACCACAATATTCGCCACTTTCCTCAAATCCGTGCTCTGCAACAATCTCCTTCCCACGTGAAATTCCACCGCCACGTCGGTCGTAAGTAGACGCCTCCGGAGTTTGAAGGAGTCAGCGATCTTACCGAGCCATGTGATGATCGCTAAGGCGTTACTCGTCATTTCCGTTGCGTTCTTGAGCTGGCTTTCTCCGAACGTCGTCAATTCTGGATGGTTAGATTCAGCCAACGTCTCCACGCAAGTCTCTTGGTACGTCTCGGCTGAACTCAGCCATGTGCGGAGGTCATCGACTAGCTCAGGTAACGTGACGTCACCGTTTGATGACGAAGTTAACGTGTCGTTGAGGTTATCTATTGTTAGTTCAAGAAGCTCAACGCAAGCGTTCATGGTCGTGTTGTGGCCGGAGGAAGACAATGCGTTAAGAGCTTTTGAGACTTCTTCGATTGTGATTTTTACGGCGTATTTGAAGAGCTCTTCTGGATTGAGACTGCTTGCGTTTGGAGCTGATCCGACGGTTTGGAAACATTTGTCTTTATGTAATGTAACGTCGCAAACGGCTTTAACGGAGACGGAGATTGATTCTCCGTTGGCGTTAGTCTCCACGGTCGCTGACTTCTTGTGAGCCATGGTTCCAAAGACGGCTCCGATCACGATGCCGGCGAGAACGACTAGTGATACGGCGATGATTGCGATTCTCTTCCTCGATTTACGACGAGCTTCGAGGACTGCATGTTCACGCTCGTCGACTTTGCCGTAGGAGGGAGACATTTCGTCGTTTCCTCCTTTCCTTTTGATACTTTCTTCGTTTGAAGTTTCTCTTTAGTTATGTGGATGGTTTGGAGATAGTGGAGAGTCGATATAAATACAAAGAAAAAAATATAGTAGTTTGAACAAAACTAACAACTTACGTGCGATGCACAAAGGAGGGTTAGAAAATTTTATTTAGATTATCAAGAATGTATATATAAGTGCTTCTCATGTTTTTATTTTCTTTCATGTAAAACAACTATAAGCATATATATATGTCGGTGGGACGTATCTGTTAACTCTTTCAAGTATTTTGTCGCAACTACTCTTGTTTAATTATAGGATTGGCTTCACTACAAGCATAAATGTTCAGTTTACGCTTACGGCTTACAGCGAGCTAAATGCCTGTTATCTTTAGTTTACAACATTTGGAAAGATGTTTAATTAAGTCTATCATCAATAGCGTGGTTATTTTTTTCTTATATTCTTGAATCCTGATTTTATATGTTGTAAGTTACATCCTCAAATATGGAATTGCTGGGTTTGTACTTTGTACATCACAAGTAATTGACGGAAATCCTACAATTTTCAACATTATAATATACATTGGGATTATATTGTCAACTTTGGATATTTAAATATGTTTGATCAAAAGCTGGCACGGAACTTTTTTTTTATAAAACAAATTGAAAGTTCATTTATATAAGAGTTTACTCGATTCGTTTGTTTTTCCTTGACATGAACCTGCGGTCCGCCAGATGTTTTCCCCAGCGCCTGTGTTATTAAACTTAGAGCATCACCATTGGTGAGAATTCTCCTCGGTTTCTAAAAAAAATAAAAATATCATTATTTTAGTTTTAAAATTAAATTATAATTTTTTATATTAATTGAGTCATTAATTGAGTGACACGTGGATTTTGGATATCTAATAATATCTAAAAACTTCTCAAATGAGATATTTTCAACACATTCTCTCCTAATTTCTATTAAGGTGATGCTCTTATCAAATCTCTTTTTGAGCAATGACATATATGCTGACATACGTGTTCGACTTTTGACCTTTTTTTATTACAGTTTTTACTCTAAAGCCAAATAAAAGCTTCTTCCACGACGTTCAATGATTGAAGGTGTGTATAGAGCCGAATAAACCATGTGTTACGACTCTCGTTTGTTTTCAGTCGCCCTATCATCAAAAATCTATCTAAAAAGATAAACAAACTTAATATCATTTCTCTAAATGACACAGTGTACTCATAACATCAACACTGTATGATATTTTTCCACTCATGAGGAAAGCAATCATCTGTGGCACAGTGGCACTGTCTCTGAGTCTCTGAGCAATGTCGTGATTTACGTGAATACGGTATGTAGGATAGCTTTTGAACGAAGGAAGACTACAAAGGCTCACCAAACACTACCAAAAGGATAGAATTAGACGTGTTACCAAACACCGCCCTATTTGGTCATCTTCCTCTATCGACGGTCACTCACTCCCCACATCTCGTACTTCCTCTAACCGCTTTCTTCGTCTCTCCTCCTGCCCAGAACTCCTGCGATCATCTAAGCATCCTTCGATCTTCATCTGCCAAAAGCTTCACTGCAATGTCTTGGCCTACGGATTCCGAGGTTAATCTTTCTTTATTCCATTTTCCCGCTAATCTGCATCCCCTAATTCTGGTTAACTCGGCGCCAATTCACTCCGTTTTGTTAATTTCCGTAAGAAACGAGTGAAAGAAATCAGAAATGTATTCTCTGGGTACATTTTCTCGGCGGAATGTAAATCGGTCTCGTCTGCGATACAACTCCATTAGTTTGCGTGTGGAGCTGAATGTATATTCTGTGGATTGCCGCGAGTATCTCGTTTTGTGTGTGTTTGGATACATTTGATTCTTGAACTCTGTGTGTTTATCTTTTGCGTTCGTTCATTTTCCAGTTAACTGCTGTAAAAGAGGCAGTGGCCAAGATGACCGGAAGAAGAGATACAGGGGAAGTTCGAGTGGTGGTCGCACCTTATCGCATATGTCCTTTGGGTGCTCACATTGATCACCAGGTCGGTTTGTGATGATAGCGATGTAATCACGGTTTTGATCAAGCTGTCGAGTTTCTCTCTAGTTCATACTATTTCCTTGTATATTCATATCATCATCGGTACTCACAGGGTGGAGCTGTATCAGCTATGACGATTAATAAAGGGATCCTTCTTGGTTTTGTTCCATCGGGCGATACTCAGGTTTGTAAGACTTGTTTCTTAGTTATGATGATTCTTATGGGTTTTGGTACTTATTCCTTTGCGTTTCTTATTATAAGCACCATTCAGTGTTTTTGGATGAATGCTAATGCAATTCTCTTAAACAGCATTCATTATTCTGGGCGTGGTTCAGTTTGAGAGTAGATGGAGATTTTGGTAATGTAGAACATGGTGTTCTGGTCTCCGTTTGTCTCTCACCTGAGATAGTTAGCTTAAAAAATTGGAAAACTTCATAATGAATGTGGCATGTAGTCTGCTGAGTTGGGAAATTTCCTTGTGTCCATGTGTTTGATTCGAGCCTTGAAGTCTTTGTACCAATTATCCTCTTTCTAATATCTATGCAGGTCCAGTTGCGTTCTGCACAATTTGAAGGAGAAGTATGTTTCAGGTGTGCATGTCTTTCAGGATCTCTCATCTTGTCATTATTGTTGTCAAAAGTTACATGTCCAGGCTCAGACATGCATAAGCTGGTTACTAAGTCACATATTACCGTGGAAGCCTATTCGATTTTGCCAGTATTACGTTATATCTCAATCTAGTATGTTGATTAGCTCATCTTTCACTTAAGCCTTAGACATTTACAGATTCAACCTTTTGGTTTTGCGCATCTTCTCCTAGAATTTATTTGAAATTAAGGACCCTTAGCGATGTAAGGGAAACAGAAGTATCAGTGTTGGAAAAGCTTGCATGTTTCTTTCTAGTTTCTGTTTGCATTCTTTATGTTATAGCTTTTCCACAGGTATTTCTGTTTTGTTTTCTTTATTACGTTTCAATTGTGTACTCGTTGTGGTGGTAAAGGAATTGCATCTTTTTATGCATAATGCTTATAGCTTTTTTGTTTCCAAAATTTTAGAATCGATGAAATCCAGTATCCAATAAGTCTAGCAAATAAGAATGGTGGATCAAAGGATAAAAGCATCTGGGGCACTTATGCCAGAGGAGCGCTTTATGCGTTACAGATGAGCAAAAAGAACCTCAAGCAGGTAATGGGCTTAACTTTGGTTTTCCGGTTACAGCTGTAGATAAAGTTGCGATCTTCTGAGTTCCACATTCACCCTTCTTTTTGTTGCCATGCCTAATCTCTTAGGCATTGCTTTCCCATAACAGTTTACATAACTGTACTTAAAGCAAAAGGTATTTGAATGTGTTTCTAAGTAATTGTTTTGATCTTTGAAGGGCATTGTTGGTTGCATCAGTGGCTCGGATGGACTAGATAGTTCTGGGCTTAGTTCATCAGCTGCAGTAAGTAACTAAAACCCGCCAGCTTTCGTACATCAGGATTTTCTCTGGGAAGACAACTTTTCCTGTTCTTTACTAGTACCTTAACACTTTTAGCATATGCGGAATGGTATTTACTTCTCATTTTTGTAAAATGAATCTTGTAAATTATTTTTTGATCGTCAGAAATGTGACAGGTTGGTGTAGCATACCTGCTAGCTTTAGAGAATGCAAACGAATTGACTGTATCCCCAACAGAAAATATCGAATATGACAGGTAAATACAATTTTCCCTTTAATGTAAGCTCATCTTTATTGTTTCATGAGCTGTTGCCTATCTGCAGAATCAGCAATTAGTTCTGCAAACTGGTCTACTTACATGTGATTAACTGCATCTGCAGACTTATTGAGAATGGGTATCTGGGTCTGCGGAATGGAATTTTGGATCAATCAGCTATTTTGCTATCGAGTTATGGGTGTCTAACATACATGGACTGCAAGGTAAAAATGTGGTAAAACCAATACTGTTCTGTAGGGACAGTTTAAGTTCACATGTTTTGCTTGAGATATGCTTTTGTTTGTTAAACTGACAAACTGACTCACGTTCAAATCAGATCGACAACGGTTCAATGCTTTCCTGAGAAACATGAATGTTGCTTGCCTATCTTTATTTTCTTCCCGAAACTGCCATCTCAGAAGAATGGTTTGAATATGCAGACTATGGACCACAAGCTCGTACAGGCTCCTGAACTGAAGAAACCGTTCAAGATATTGTTAGCATTCTCAGGCTTGAGGCAGGCATTGACCACTACCCCAGGATACAATCTGCGAGTTGCTGAGTGTCAAGAGGCTGCTAAAGTTCTTTTGAGGTATGTGCAAATCTACTTAATTCACACTTATCTGCATAATCGCCTTCTTCACATTCAAATTTCAGTGGAAATGGTGTAAAGTGTATTGCTCTATTGCTTGGGATAGTCAGTTCTTTGCATCACAACCTTTTCTTTATTTTCTTTTTCTTCAGTGCATCTGGGAACAGCGAGCTGGAACCTACCTTGTGCAATGGTAAAACTTTTCTTTTTCTTGAGTTTGGATTTGTGTCTGTTATAGACGCTAATAAGATTTTTGTTGCCATCTCTTTACTGTCACACTGAACAGTTGAGCACGCGGTCTATGAAGCTCACAAGGTAAGAGAAAAATATTGCTAAACTTGTGGTAAATCAGGTCTATAAATTTATGTAACACGATCTTACTTGGTCGTGCAGCATGAGCTAAAACCGGTATTAGCTAGAAGAGCAGAGCATTACTTCTCGGAGAACATGCGGGTTACTAAAGGCAATGCTCTTGAATTCTTATAGAAGTCTCGTTATGTGCATAAATGATTCATTGAGCCCTCTATGATGGCTTTACGGACTTGTATGAATGTTTGTGATACTTAAATTTCAGGATTGGAAGCCTGGGCTTCAGGCAATCTTGAAGAATTTGGAAAGCTAATTTCAGCGTCCGGCTTGAGTTCTATTGAGAATTACGAATGCGGTACAGTCTCTTTCCTTCCTTCTCTCCCAGTGCAACATATCCTAAAGTGAAAACAGATGACAAGTCTGCTTTCAAAGGAAATTACTTTCTCTCTCTCTTAGATTCATCATTTTGGTTTTAAAATTGTGGGAGTTTTGGTGAAGGTGCGGAGCCACTGATTCAGCTATACAAGATTCTTCTGAAGGCACCTGGTGTATATGGGGCTCGGTTCAGCGGTGCAGGCTTTAGGGGATGTTGTCTCGCCTTTGTAGATGCAGAAAAAGCTGAGGAAGCTGCTTCATATGTAAAGAATGAATATGAAAAGGCACAACCCGAGTTTGCCAAGAAACTGAATGGAGGAAAACCTGTTCTCATCTGTGAAGCAGGTGACTCTGCTCGTGTTCTCTGATCAAACCCGGAGTTTTGGTTTCTTCGCTGAGCCACTTCAACCTGGATTTTTGTCCCCTTGAACGCTCTCTCATTCTCTTTTTGATTTTTCTCTCAGAAATTCTCTGGTCAGAGTTCCATCATGATAGATTTTGCAGGGTTATAGGAATTGTTAATTGATTGATACGTTTCTATTGTTACTAAGATGTTGGTAAATGGTAATACACAATGTAAATCATCTATCTTTTTTTCTTTTTTGGATTTCTTAGAGGTTTTTCCGAATTCAGGCTTACCGGTTTTTGGCCGAATAGAGAAATTTCAAACTTTGAGGTACGACTATAATGTTTTCCAATTGAAGGGGACGATTGAATTAAATAACTAGTTTCATGGCTTGCAACGTGTTTCCGATGATAAGAATTTTCTTTCTTCCCCAAAATGTTTTCTGGGAGAGTTTGTGAACTAATTTGTTTTGCATCAATTTGTCAGCTTAATTAACTAAAAGTAGTCTAAAACAAAGATACAATTTCAGTTTTGCGAAATTAAAAACTGAAATCGAAATTGAAAGACAGTTGAATATATTTAAAATAAAAATATAGTATGACAAATTGAGATAGATTAGTTTTTTGTTTGGACAGAAAGCCCCCCGCCAAAGTCTTGAAATTGGCGCCTGGGAAAATCCTCCGGTGTCGCTAGGGTTTTAGCTTTCTAATCCCTTTTCTTCTACAAACCCTCTGGGCATGACTCCATTTTGCCACTCCACTGTATCAATCCCTAACCCTAATTCTCTTATGTCTCTCTCCTCCACTCTCCGCTTCTCTTCTTCCGTCCTCCGTCGCTCCCTCGGCCAGTCCCGCCACTTCCGGTTTCCCCTTGCCGACCCATTATGCCGTCTCCGCCGCAGTGAACCCACCGGCGTCCGGTTCTTCTCTTCCCGTCCTCCTCAGTCCGCCGACAATGGCGGTTTGGTGGTTTCCGAGGATGGTAACAATGGCTACTCTCGTATCGTTCCCTTTGAGCTGCACAAGGAGGCTACTGAGTCTTACATGGCCTACGCCCTCTCTGTTCTACTTGGCCGCGCTTTACCAGATGTCAGAGACGGTCTCAAGCCAGTCCATCGGAGAATTCTGTTGAGTGTTGGGCTAATTGCTTCTGAAATGTAAAGCTTATCCACCAAAAATTTTCCCTTTTTAAAATTTTGATTGTTTCTTCCAGCTTTGCCATGCACGAGTTGGGGATGTCATCTAAAAAGCCATACAAGAAATCTGCAAGAGTTGTTGGAGAGGTTAAGTGAATTTCTCTTCCAAATGTTCTCTCCCTTCAAATTCCCTAAATTTCCGGGCATGGTTCTGAGTAAGTGCTGTGGAACTCTTCAATCACAGGTTCTTGGTAAATTTCATCCGCATGGAGATACTGCTGTTTATGATTCTCTTGTTAGGATGGCTCAGGTATATAAACGTCTGAATCCCCATGGAATGTAGTCTAGTCTTCAAATAATGTAATCTTCTTAAGGCACGCTTTTTACTGCTTATTTTGTCGTGCGTCTTGTTCTTCGCAGAGCTTCTCCTTGAGGTGTCCACTTATCCAAGGACATGGAAATTTTGGCTCCATTGATGCAGATCCTGCTGCTGCTATGCGATACACTGAATGCAGACTCGACGTGAGTGACGTTCACATTGCTTTCCCCTGCAATTCACTTCTACTTTTTGCAACTCTCTCATCTTCTGCGTTTCTTCTTGTCATGTGTTTCTGTTTAGTGTCCTCAGCTGATTGATCTTATTTTTCTCTACAGCCACTTGCAGAGGCAGTATTATTAGCTGATCTTGACCAAGATACGGTAATCACACGGCTGCACTTATTGCCAAGTTTACTAATTCAACACTATACTGTCTCTTACCCTCTTTTGTATCTAATCTTTTGCAGGTTGATTTCGTGCCCAACTTTGATAACTCACAAAAAGAACCAGCAGTGTTGCCTGCTCGTCTTCCTGCTCTATTGTTAAATGGAGCTTCTGGGATTGCGGTTAAAATAATCTGACTTTCTTACTTATTATATTTTAGGTTTCTTCAATCAACATCGTGTATAGTTTTCCTAGCTGTATAAAATTAGATATGCAATTGAGTTTAGATCATTTAACACTGTTTAGGTTGGCATGGCGACAAATATTCCTCCTCATAATCTTGGGGAGTTGGTCGATGTGCTTTGCGCTTTGATCCATAATCCAGAAGCAACGGTACGAAAGCTACCCCTTCTATTCTTTGATTTAGTATGATTGTCAATATTGTGTGGTCTTTTGTCTAACATGAAAACTTCCCTGCTTTACGAGTAATGTATACATGACTATTAACTCATATGCTGCTGTTTCCACTTTCTTCTTTGTCCCATCAGCTGCAAGAACTGCTGGAATACATGCCTGCACCTGATTTTCCAACCGGAGGAACAATAATGGGAAATCTTGGGTTAGTCTTTGCTTTCCAGCTTTCTTTACTCATATCGTTTTTTGAGTCTATTTGTAGTAAATTCTCTTATACGCGTACCCTGCTTTCTGATTTAGTTTCATATTTCGGCCAGTGTTTCATATCTTTGTAAAAACATGCTATGCTCTATATTAATCAAATTTAAGGACTTGCGAGCCATTATCTAGACTTTGTATGAAAATAACTATGGATATGGAGAAACAAATTCTTTCCGTTAGTCAGATGTATGATTCTAATAGGTTGCAAAAGCTCTACTTATGTCTGAAAACTAAAGTTCCTACAAAATGAGCGCAAGAATAGTATGGTAAATAGGTTTTTTTTTGTTTTTTGTTTTTTTTTTGTTTTGCTTGTCCTATACAGTTTTTGTTGAATCATTGTGTATTTTTATTGTATGGTATAAGTTTACACGTTATTTAAAACATCTACACATAAAAAAAAGGTCGTATGCATATGCCATTTCCTGCTGTTAATGTTGTTTCCTTATAGTTTTCTAATGCGTGGATGCACTTTTCAGGGTTTTAGATGCTTACCGAACTGGCCGAGGGCGTGTTGTAGTTAGAGGAAAAACTAAAGTTGAATTATTGGATGCAAAGACAAAGCGCAATGCAGTTATCATCACAGAGGTGATTGACATAGTTTTTGAGATTACGTACTGGTCTCCAAGCAGGCTTCCCGTAGTTTTATAGCAGTATCATTACGGTAAAAAGCAGGTAGAGTGACTAAACTCATTAGTGAAATTTACTGCAGATTCCTTACCAGACAAACAAAGCTACGCTTGTTCAGAAGATTGCCGAACTTGTTGAGAATAAGGTACTGAATAATTTCTGGTCTGAAATGTCTGTATATTCTTGGTATGTTGATGAGACATGTTATGAATGAAGATGAAGGCCAACTAAGCTCATGTAATATTTATTTTGTCTTACTTTGTTCACGGTCTGTTACATTCCTAGCACTCACCCTGGATCAGTTTTATGACTAATAAAACTGAAATTGATCTATCAGGCATAGATAAATTAGGTTGATGTTTGCAAAGTTACTTTTTTCATTCATTGACGTGAGGTGTTTGTTAATTTCAGACACTAGAGGGGATAAGTGACATACGCGACGAGAGTGATCGTAATGGGATGCGAGTGGTTATTGAGGTATTACACTGTTTTCTCTGCACTTAGACTGTAATGCCTGCTTTAAAATTCCACAGTGGAGGCCAGGGTAACGGTTTTTGATGTAATTTCGAAAATATTCTCATAGCTCAAACGAGGAGGGGATCCTGCACTTGTGCTAAATAACCTTTACCGGCATACTGCGCTCCAATCAAGCTTCAGCTGCAACATGGTGGGGTGAGTTACAATGAAGTACCTTTTGTTGTTGCCTGTTATCTTATTTAACCCAAGAGTCAAGACATGTGGACGAAACACATAAAGATAGGATCCACATTTGTTATCTAGAGAAACACTTGCAGTTTCTGTATAAAAATTGACTAAAAAGTCTTTCAATTCGGGCAAATTATACGGAATAGTACGGAATGTCCTTTCTTGAAACCAATAAGGAAACGAATGTTGCCAACTAGAATTCTAGATTTAGTTACTTCTCATCCTTCTGTAGGAAAAATAAGAGTTGGGAGAAGTGTAAGATGGGTTGTGGGATTATGTTTTGGGTTAAGTCTGTTGAATGCATCAACCAACAGCGTCTTATATCTCAATAATGAAATTTGAACTGGGAGACACATGGTTAAGTTATGGAGATAGGTGGCTATGACTGAGGAATGTATCAGTCAATACTTTGCACTTCGTTTATCCTGTCTTTGCTGCATAGAGATTCTTGTATTTCTTGATAGAATCAATATAAAAAGAAACATGGGGTTTCGCAGGTTGACTCATGGAAAATTCTCTAATGAGTATGTTGTATTTCTTGATCTTAACTGGTTTTTATATTACGTGTTTTGCAGTATCTGTGATGGAGAGCCTAAGCTAATGGGTTTAAAAGAATTACTTCAGGTAACTACTTGCATATGTAAATCATTTGTCTTTTAAGGTACTGGATCTATATTAAAAATATACTGAAAATTGATCTTGGTAATAAATTTGTAATAAATTTATTTTCATGGACCATGCCAAGAACATAGGACAGAAGGAATAATAGAAAAATGAAAATCAGAGATAGGATGTTTAATTCTCTGTTATTACTATCATATTGGAATATATATATTCTATTTACTCTCTTTTTTTGCTTGTGTGTAGGCATTTATTGATTTCAGATGTTCTGTTGTCGAAAGGCGCGCAATGTTCAAGCTTTCACATGCACAGCAAAGAAAGCATATTATTGAGGTCTGTTTTGAGATATTTAGTTTTCTTAAATTGGGCTACCTATCTTAATTATAAGTACTCTGGAAATATCCTATCTGATTGTGATGCATGAAGACCACGATCGGCACTATGTAACACTCTATTTACCTAAATTTTCCTTCTAATTGCTTCACTGTAGGGTATTGTGATTGGACTTGATAATATGGATGATGTAATCCAACTCATCAAAAAAGCCTCAAGTCACTCCTCTGCTGCGGCTGCTTTACAGAGTGGTGAGCTGTATTTTACTTCGACAATTTACTATATTAGAGCCATTATCTTAAATGAACTGATGGACATAGTTTAGGATCCACATTTCAAATGAAAACATTAGATATGAACAACACGATATGTTTCTCGTCTTGTTCTAGAAGTCTGGGTTGTTTAATCAAGTTTCATTTGGTGTTAGATTTGTTGTTTGCTTGCAAAGATTTCTAAGGGATTTAACATGGTCAAATTTATCTATACAGAATATGGGCTTTCTGAGAAACAAGCTGAGGCGATACTGGAGATAAGTCTTCGAAGACTAACTGCTCTTGAGGTGTCTTTTTATTCTCGTTACGTTATTATTAATTTCACTTTTAAAATTTAAACTTGTAAGCTTGAAGATGTTCTAAAGTCGATTCTACATTCAGCGGAAAAAATTTACTGATGAGAGTAGTTCACTGACGGAGCAAATTACAAAGTTGGACCAACTACTGTCAAGCAGAACAAACATTTTGAAGGTAACATACATTCTAATGCTTCTTCTGAGTACTATTTGCTAACCTCAGTTTTCTCAAGAAATAGTGACTGCTGTTTCTTGCCTTGTATCTGTAGTGTCGCTTACTATATAAATTCATATATACATAATTGTTTGTTGAAAGAATCTTGTGCTATTCTGGGCCAACGTTCAGAAGATTGTTGATGCATAATGATTGTGTTATAGACGATAATATAGCTCTTTGCTTTGTTTACTTCAAGTTCTTGTAACTTACTAATTTCTTCCCTTGGATTTCTTCTCGCATTTTCTTTAGTTAATCGAACAAGAAGCAATCGAGCTGAAAGACAGATTTTCAAATCCCAGGCGTTCAGTGTTGGAAGATTCTGACAGTGGTGATCTGGATGATATAGATGTTATTCCAAATGAAGAGATGCTAATGGTATGTTGCATACTTAAACCTATGAAGTTTCTCAACGTTGAAAAACTTTTGTTGTTTTGTGACTTTTGATTTCTTGATGATTTTAGGCAGTCAGCGAAAAGGGTTATGTGAAAAGGATGAAGCCTGATACGTTCAATCTTCAGCATCGTGGAACAATTGGTAAATCTGTTGGGAAACTGAGAGTTGATGACGCAATGTCTGACTTTCTTGTTTGTCATGCACATGACCATGTCCTCTTCTTCAGGTATATTTAACGGAAACCGCTTTTGTTTTTGCGATACACATGGGACTTGGTTTTTCTGCCTTGTAACTAATTGCTTACACTTGTTCTACCTTCAGCGACCGGGGTATAGTTTACTCAACCCGTGCTTATAAGATTCCAGAATGCTCCCGCAATGCAGCTGGCACACCATTGGTTCAGGTAATTCATGTATCTCTCTCTCTCTCTATATATATATATGTTTTCCTTCTGCTAGGTGGAAAAAAGTATTAGTTCTCTGAATGTCTAATGCTTTTCTGTATTCGCTGTTCTCTGAATGTCTAATGCTTTTCTGTATTCGCGTGACTTGTGGAAGCAGATATTATCCATGTCAGAAGGTGAAAGAGTAACCTCCATTGTTCCTGTTAGCGAGTTTGCCGAAGACAATTATCTCCTGATGCTTACAGTGAATGGCTGCATCAAGAAAGTACCCCTGAAGTTATTCTCAGGGATACGCTCAACTGGAATCATAGCAATTCAATTGGTTTTTCCCTTTTCGTTCTAGTCAAAGTTTGGGTACACTCTTCTTATCAAATGTAGTTCTAACATAATTATTTGTCTCCAGAATTCTGGTGATGAATTGAAATGGGTTCGTTGTTGCTCAAGCGATGATCTTGTGGCCATGGCGTCCCAAAACGGAATGGTCGTCCTGAGTACATGTGATGGTGTAAGTTGCAGTTCTTGATTCTTCTTCCAAGTTAGACCTTTTGTTACTTGAGCAAACTCTTATGGCTATTATTTACTAGGTTCGAACACTGAGCAGAAATACAAAGGGAGTGACTGCCATGAGACTGAGGAAAGCGGATAAGATGGCGAGCATGGACATCATACCTTCATCTCTGAGGAAAGATATGGAAGAGAAGTCAGAAGAAACTTCGACTGTGTATGCGTTTCTTAAGGCTCTCCTTATCACACTAAATAATGCTTAGCTGTCTTCTTTACTCTGTTAACACAAACAAAAGCAGGAAACAATCCACCGGTCCATGGCTATTATTCGTGTGTGAGAATGGCTACGGAAAGCGTGTTCCCCTGAGTAGCTTCAAGCCTTCGCGTTTGAACAGAGTTGGTTTAATTGGATCCAAGGTATGATCTGGATTATTACTACTATCTCATCTCTTATTAGCTGGTTTGGATCCTAGTTATGATCTGGATTATTACTATCTCTGGTCAGCTTTGTTTGTTCATTTTTCCTTCATCTGAATTTCTCAGTTTGCTGAGGATGATCGTTTGGCTGCTGTTTTCGTGGTTGGTTACTCCTTAGCTGGTAAAGATACACTCTTCTTCTACAAATAAGGATTTACATGCTCCGAAAGTGTTCTTTCTTTAATCTTACCAATGGTTTTTTTCTTGCAGAGGATGGAGAAAGCGATGAACAAGTGGTTTTAGTGAGCCAAAGCGGAACAGTGAACCGGATCAAAGTCAGGGACATCTCGATCCAATCACGCCGCGCACGGTATTGTTTATTCCTCCCCCCAAATCTTTCCATGTGGCAATTGTATTTGTTTTATATGTTTATCTCATATGAATTTTCAGGGGAGTGATTCTTATGCGACTTGATCATGCCGGAAAGATTCAATCCGCCTCGCTAATCTCTGCAGCAGATGAAGAAGAAGGCGAAGGAATTCAGAGTCTTGAAGAGGCTGCTAGCTTGTAGATTTTACCATCCCAATACAACCCGTACAGAGGTTTTTTTAGTGTCTATGCTTTTGAATTATTCTCACTATTTTTGTTTTCAGATGTTACTACGAGAAGAAAGACCATGATTGTAATCGGTTATTAAAACTAGTGTTCTGGTATATTTTCTTTGGTTTATTCTTAAGATTATCCAAACAAAAATGCTGCTTGAAAAGTTGAAACAAATTATTCTGGAATAGCCATTATTCTTCTTTGAAACATAAAATCTAAGAGTAACGATAAGTGCCACTTACTATTGTTTTGATTTTAACCGAATCAGTAGAACATCTTTACAAGTGGTACGAAGACATACGCACCAAACCCCATAATTACAAGAGAAGCTACTCCAACATTGACTAAAGATATGTCATATTTCTGACTTTCTTTATTCTCCAGACCGCTTCCTTCTGTTGCAGGATGATCCATGTTGGTCTTCTTCTGTTCTTCGAGTAGTAATGTAAGGGTGTCTGATTCTGAACTCTTTTCAACCATTTTCTCTCTATCTTCACCTCCTTTGGTTGATTCTTCCGTCACAGGATCACTTGAATCTACCCTTCTTGGCTCTACGACTTCAGGATTATCTTTCAGATCTCTTGATCCTTTGACTAAACCGGCTTCTTCTGCCTTCTTTTCTTTCACTCTCTCTTGAATCTCTCCTTCACTTACCTTGTCTCCAACCATCTTCTCACCATTCTTGCTCATCACGTTTCCGTTGACATCCCGTTCTGTTCTTTCAACTTGCTCTTTCGTTTCGAGCTCAGGCTTTGCCTGGTTTATCGCAGAAATTTCCTTGTCTGTTCGTCTTGCCTCATCGCCAACAGCTGGTTTTGTGTGTTTCTCCTCTTTCTTTTGTCCTAACCCAATCTTTCCTTCCTCTTTCAGCTTCTGAACTATTTCACCATCTCCCTTTCTCTCAACTTCTCTTCCAACTCTCTCTTCCGTTTTTAGCTCAGGCGCTGCTTGGTTCGTCGCATCAATTTCCTTCTCTGTTCTTCTTGTCTTATCACCAACAGCTGGTTTTGTGTATTCCTCCTGTATCTTTTGTTCCACGTTGGTCTTTACTTCCCTGGGTTCCGAGCTACCACCAATGGTTGGTGTTTTAGTAACTCCTTCCTCCTTCACCTTCTGTCCACTCCTTTTCTGACCGATATCACCATCCTTCTTTCTCTCAATCACTTTTTCTTCTTGTGCAGGTACCTTGGATCTCAAGCTACCACCAACGTTTGGTGTACTTCTAGCCTCTTTGTCCTTTACCTTCTGTACGGTCGTTTGTTGACTCATTTGAGCAGCCTCCTTTTTCTCAACCACCTTCTCTTGTTTCGTATGTTCCTTACGACCCAAGCTTGGGCTGGCTTTTGCCTCTTTCACTCGATTGGGCGCGGGCGCTGGCACCGCTCTCTTACCCTCAACCACTGATTTATACGTTTTTGGTTCTTCTTTAGTCGCCATTGGAGCAGCTTTCTCTTGACTTGTTCCCACTTGTTTCTCCTTGTCCGAAGGTTTATTTGGTCGACCCAAGCTACTCCCGTTGGTACCGGTTCCTATAGTATTCTCCTGATTAGGGATCTGTACAGTCTTCCCCTGATCATGGGCTGCCTTCCCCGTTTTCTCAGCTTCCACGACCGGCGGAAACTCGATCGTCAAGAGTCCATGTGAGAAGGAGGTGTTTGATTTCGTCATATCACATGACTCAGGGACACGGTAAAGTTCATTGAAACGAGCCTTAGTCTGAGTAGAGAGCGGTCGCTGGCCTTGAATGTGGATAATCCGTGTCTTATCATCCTTCTTGATTTCTATTTGGTCCATATAAAACCCTGTCCATTCCACAAGACCAACGAGAAATTCACAAAATTCTTATCAACTAAAGAGTTTTGGTCTCAAGAAAAAAAAAAAAAGAAAGGAGAGAAGAGAAAATGGACCAGGAAGATTGACATAGAGGAAAGTGGAAGATCCGGAGGTGATCCACTGAGCTCTTGGCTTGAAATTGCTCACCGTCGGAGCCAACGGTGGCGGGTGACGACCACCGCCCGGCCTTGGTCTCCTCAACATTGACATGTCCGTATAAATATATAAATCAGAGCAAGAAATGGAAATAAATTAATCAAACTTCGGTGACACAGAAAATATGACGTGTTTGAATGATATATCTACAAGGGTCCTTATTCCTATGTGTATATATGAGATACTTATGGGTAATGGGAGGTTTTGAGATTAAGGTTTGGGTTTAGGATTGCGTTAGGGTATTGACTTTGTCTGTTTCTTCGTCCAAAGGCCTCATCTCATTTACAAATGTTTTCTTTTGCTACAAGCAAAGCATACAAGCGTTGAGGACGCGCATCAAAATGAAGCGACGTCGTTCTGAGTTTTTTTTTTTTCTTCAATTTAGTAGCCACCTACGTGGCATTGAGCACATGATGAAATTAGATTCCCTGGAGAATCAAAATCTATTAAGGTGTCATTGAAGCCTCTCAAAATCAGTAAGGTGTTTGTTTAATCTGGAAGGTGTTCATGAGAGAGATTCCCTCTTTTGCCCTTAATGAAATCAATTGACCAATCCCAAAATTCATTCAATCGACCCAGCTCAACCGAATTCAGCTCAACCACCACCATCAATTCGATTAATCAACCCCAACCATCCCCCAACCACCTCAATCAATTCGACCCAGCTCATTCCTCTCTCTCTCCAAACATTCATCTCTCTCTCTCCTCGTTTCTTCCTCGTTTGTTCCAAAAATCTGAATCGCTTGTTTTCTTTCACAGGAGCGGAGGAGGACGGTGAAGCTCGGCGTAGCTCACCCATGGAAGCCGCGATCGTTTATCAAGGCTCACGAACTTTGAAGCTTCTGATCTCGATCATGGAGTTTTCTTCTTTTTCGGTGGAGAAGAGTTTCGAAATCAGGTTGCTATCAAAGAGGGTAACATGATTCAAGGATTGAATCAAGGATCATGTGAAAGAAAAAAAAGAAGCGATTATGTTTTTTTTTTTTTTGCACTTTACTGTTTCACTTTGTGATTGGAGAATTAAAAAAAAAAAAAGAATTGGAGAAGCTGGGCTCTGAAATTAATTGTCTAAAATTAACAATTTAACCGAATTGATTGGTATTAAGGTGATTCTTTAATTCATCAAAGAAGATGACTTCAAAGGAAAGAGAAACGATCTGGAACTTAAGCTTTAGACGAGACCTGGTTCATGTATGTTTGCGTGTTGTAGTAGATACTATTAGATGCTTGTTGTCTTTAAAGGTTGCAAATTAACCACTTTTTGAATTTTGGTTTTAATCAATCCATACATGAAAATTAGATAAAATTGTAATACAAATTGTTTTGTGTTTTTCCATTTCTTAATAATATATTAATATTTTCTATTATATAGAAGATAACATATATATTTTACAAAAATTATCTCAATTTTAGTTTAGGTTTTACTTATACATATCCTAATATATATTAGTTTACTCACTTAAATTTTTCAGTATAAGCACGTTTTCAATTGACTTATATTTGACTACTTGTACTAATAGTTCTAGTTGTACCATTTTCAAATGATGAAGTTACAAAAAATGATTTAAATTACATTTGTAAACATTTTTTATACCAAATAAGGCATTAAAACATCTGACTTTTACACACAAAAAAAAACACAAGTTGAATTTTTGGAATTGGTTTCATAAACATCAAATGTTTGCATGAAATGCCTTATACTTTTAAGGTTTCTTTATATAACTTAACCATACTAACATCATTTTTTTTTTAAAAAAGTCTTTTTAAAAATTTTATTGTCTGAGATTATGTTAAATGTTGTTTATATAGTAATTGGTTAAAGTACAAGTCGAAAATTAAATTTAAACTTGGGTACAACTCAATAAAACTAAAAATTGGCCAAAGTACAACTCTTCACAAACCAGTACAACTCGTAAATGGTACTACTAGGAGAAGAAAAAGCGGCGCTTGTGTCGCGAAAGTCGGCGCACGTGACTCAAAAGTCGGTGCACGTGGCTATTTTTAAATGCATTTATATTTGACCTCTTGTACCAATAATTCTAGTTGTACGATTTTTAAATTATGAAGTTTCATAAAATGAATTCAATTACATGTGTGCACATTTTTCCATACAAAAAGTTCCTTTAAAACATTTAAATTTTCATAAACTAGATAACAAAATATGAATTTTTCGAATTTGTTACATGATCATCTTATGTTTTCATGAATTGACTTATACTTCTAAGGTTTTTTTTTTGAAAACCTTGCCAAACTAAGTCGGCTACTGTGTAAAATAGTCTTTTTAAAAATTTGATGGTCTGAGATGATGTTAAATGTTGTTTATATAGTAATTGCTTAAAGTACAACTCGAAAATTAAATTTAAACTTGGGTACAACTCAATAAAACTAAAAAATGGCCAAAGTACAACTCTTCACAAACCAGTACAACTCGTAAACTAGTACTACTAGAAGAGGAAAAAGCGGTGCTTGTGTCGCAAAAGTCGGCGCACGTGACTCGAAAGTCGGCGCACGTGACTCGAGTGGTACAAGTAGTAGTACTCGGCCAAGTAGTAATAGTAGTACAACTTGAACATCTAATGTATTTATTACCTCGAGTTGTACCAATATATATACTTGTGTAGTTGTTGTGATAGTTCTAGTTGTACCATTTGACAAAAATGAAGATGCGTTAAATGATTAAAATTACATTTATAAACATGTTTCCATACAAAATATGACATTAAACATCTGAAATTTACCCCAAATAGATAACAAAAGTTGAATTTTTGGAATTGGTTTCATGAACAACATATGTTTGCATGAAATGCCTTATACTTTTAAGGTTTGTTTATAAAACTTCACCATACTAACATGATTTTTTTTTTAAAAGTCTTTTTAAAAATTTTATGGTCTGAGATTATGTAAAATGTAGTTTATATACGAAATGTTATAAGAACTACTGAAAATATAAAATTAAAGTGTGGTACAACTAATTAAAACTAAAAAATGCCCAAAGTACAACTCTTTACAAAATGGTACAAGTAGAAAACTGGTACTACTAGAAGAAAAAAGGCGGCGCATGCGTGGTAAAAGTCGGCGCACTTGTTTTTTTAGTTGTACCAATATTACTAGTTGTACCAATGTTCCTAGCTGTACCTATATCTCTAGTTGTTCCAATATTTCTAGATGTACCAATATTTCTAGTTGTATCATTATTTCTAGCTGTACCATTTCAAATTATTAACTTAAATAAAAACATGTAAATAAAGACATCATTATATTGTACCATTTTAGTCCCGAAAACAATAAAAACAGAAGTTTCGCAAATAAATACATAAGTTTTGCTTGTACTACTATTTCTAGTTGTACTACTATTACTACTCTAACAATAACTACTAGGACAACTAGAGTTCTAGTTGTACTGATTTTACTAGTAGTACGAGTAGTATTAGAACAACTAGCACAAATACGAAGTAGTTATCCTAGTTGTACCAATATTACTAGTATTACTACTAAATTATTACAACTAGAGAAAATAGGAATTGTGGGACTCTTGGTTGTTATAGTTGTAAAATCTTGCCGCTTTTACGAAATTTTAGGCTCGCGAACCAAATTTTGGTTTCCACATAATCATTTTTTATCATAGCATTTTAAAAATGCTATCATATGTATCGTAATATTATTAATAACAGTTATGAAAATCGTGCTATCGTAATGTGTTATCAATACACATATTTCTTGTAGTGCATGTGACGTTTGAAAGATACAATTAGTACTACTTTGTCAAGTGGTAATAATGGTACAACTTGTACAATTGCGACAAAACAACCCCGCGAAGAGGGCATGTTCCTTGAGAGAGTAGTGAATTGGGACACCGTTCACAACAAACCACACATGTTTTTCCTTCTCAACTATGGCTGTCCGCAGAAGCAACATGTGCACAGCTTTCAGATTCCGAGTTTTTTGGCTGGTCATATGCATGATATGTTTGAACTGCGGATGCTCAAGAAACCAATTCTTCTCAACTTTTTTCAAACCCATATGATTAAACAGCTCCTGGAACTGGCATTGATGGCATTTTGCGGCGACAGTGAGACTCTTTTTAAGGTCATCGGGTGTAAAGATAAATCATTCGGGTCGCATTGACTCAACATCCTGAAAACAAGTAAAAAGAACAATTTAGAGCTTCTAAAATACGAGTAATTATATTACTAGTACTAGTAATACTGGAACAAGTAGCACAAGTACGAAAGTAGTTGTCCTAGTTGTCCTACATAGACGACTACTACTAGCACTCCTAGTTGTCCTACTTAGACGACTACTACTAGCTGTCCAAGTTGCCCTAGTTGTACTGAAATTCGTAGTTGTCCTAGTTGTTTTAGTTGTCTTGTCATTCTTAGTTGTTCTAAAAAAAAACATGTAAATAAAGACATCATTATATTGTACCATTTTAGTCCTGAAAACAATAAAAACAGAAGTTTCGCAAATAAATACATAAGTTTTGCTTGTACTACTATTTCTAGTTGTACTACTATTACTACTCTAACAATAACTACTAGGACAACTAGAGTTCTAGTTGTACTGATTTTACTAGTAGTACGAGTAGTATTAGAACAACTAGCACAAATACGAAGTAGTTATCCTAGTTGTACCAATATTACTAGTATTACTACTAAATTATTACAACTAGAGAAAATAGGAATTGTGGGACTCTTGGTTGTTATAGTTGTAAAAACTTGCCGCTTTTACGAAATTTTAGGCTCGCGAACCAAATTTTGGTTTCCACATAGTCATTTTTTATCATAGCATTTTAAAAATGCTATCATATGTATCGTAATATTATTAATAACAGTTATGAAAATCGTGCTATCGTAATGTGTTATCAACACACATATTTCTTGTAGTGCATGTGACGTTCGAATGATACAATTAGTACTACTTGGTCAAGTGGTAATAGTGGTACAACTTGTACAATTGCGACAAAACAACCCCGCGAAGAGGGCATGTTCCCTGAAAGAGTAGTGAATTGGGACACCGTTCACAACAAACCACACATGTTTTTCCTTCTCAACTATGGCTGTCCGCAGAAGCAACATGTGCACAGCTTTCAGATTCCGAGTTTTTTGGCTGGTCATATGCATGATGCTCAAGAAACCAATTCTTCTCAACTTTTTTCAAACCCATATGATTAAACAGCTCTTGGAACTGGCATTGATGGCATTTTGCGGCGACAGTGAGGCTCTTTTTAAGGTCATCGGGTGTAAAGATAAATCCTTCGGGTCGCATTGACTCAACATCCTGAAAACAAGTAAAAAGAACAATTTAGAGCTTCTAAAATACGAGTAATTATATTACTAGTACTAGTAATACTGGAACAAGTAGCACAAGTACGAAAGTAGTTGTCCTAGTTGTCCTACATAGACGACGACTACTAGCACTCCTAGTTGTCCTACTTAGACGACTACTACTAGCTGTCCAAGTTGCCCTAGTTGTACTGAAATTCGTAGTTGTCCTAGTTGTTTTAGTTGTCTTGTCACTCGAGGAACAAAGAAGAAGAAGAACTTAGAAGAAGAATCGGGACCGTTTTTAATCAAACGGTTTGGAGTTGGAAAATAAAACCGGCATGGTTTAAGAATGCGGTTTAGTCCGTTGGTTTTAATCAATTAAATCAGACAAGTTTTTTTGTAAATAAAATGAAAACTCAATGGCAAACACGAGTTTTCATACGTTTTTGATTAATAAAAAAAAGGAAAAAAAAAAACAAATATGAGAACACCATTTGAGATTTCGGGGAGGGGTTGGAGCACCAAAATAGAATTTGACTCTTCCCTGGACCTAACCAGTAACCACACCGTTCGCGCATACTCCATCACTCACCGGATAACTTCCGTCGTCTTCCGCCGCAGTTTCTCTCTCCATGGCCGGCGCTAACCTACAGCTCCGTCACGCGTACTCTGTTGCTCAATTCGTTCCAACTGTTTCTTCTCCTTCTCCTCCTCCTCACCGAGCTCGGCTCGGAATTTCACCCTCTCGTGTCCTCTTCTGTAATCTCCGAGCGAATTCCGCCGCCACTCCAATCCCGCGAACCACTCGCCGTTCAAGGACTGTTTCTGCGTCGCCTGTAACCTCGGCCTTCGATTCGTCAACCTCTTCGGATTCGTTGGTGGTAGACCGGGATGACGTGGGCAGGATCCCTTTGCTTGAGGTCAAGGATTTGAGAGCGGTGATTGTTGAATCGAGGCAGGAGATACTAAAAGGCGTCAACTTGGTTGTATACGAAGGAGAGGTACGCATCAATGAGTGAACTTTAGTATGTTTATTTTAAACTCAAATCACAAAAAAAGTTCGAATTGGAATCGTCTCATCATCTGAGAAAGTTTTGAGTTTGAAAATCTGATCAGGACTGATGACTCAACAAGACATTGACCTTGTGAATTTCGATGATTTTGGTTGGTTCAATTTAAGTAAAACGAGCTTGAACAATTCTACTTGTGTGGATCATTTGCAACTCTGCTGAATGTAAAATATGGCTTCTTTTGTGGAACTTTGGTTAATCCTCATGAAATGTTGCTAAAAAAAATCATAGGTTCACGCAGTGATGGGGAAGAATGGTTCAGGAAAGAGCACATTTTCTAAGGTGAGCATTTCGACTGTATCTTAACATAACTTTATCTGTTATCTTTTTAAGTCTTTGAAACCAATCGTAGGAGAAAGATAACATATTGTATCTTAGGAACTCTTCTAGGCTGTGTAGTATTCTTTTCTTCCTTTTTTTTTTTTTCCTCTCAGTGATCCTTATTCGTTGTAGGTTCTTGTTGGTCATCCTGATTATGAAGTGACCGGAGGAAGTATTGTGTTTAAAGGGCAGAATCTGCTTGATATGGAACCGGAGGAAAGATCTCTTGCCGGTCTCTTCATGAGTTTCCAGTCCCCAGTTGAGATCCCTGGTGTTAGCAATATGGATTTCTTGAATATGGCATTCAATGCTCGGAAAAGAAAGCTCGGTCAGCCAGAGCTTGATCCAATCCAGGTGCGTTGGCGACTTATTCAAATGGATTTTGGATTTACTTTGCATTCTTCCTTACTTGTTGTGTGCCACTGTGCAAATTGGTCCTCCCCTTTGCAGAACTGTCTAATTGTGAATATCTTCTGTCTTATCTCTTACGAATATAACATGGCTCATGCAGTTCTACAGCCACTTAGTATCAAAACTTGAAGTTGTGAATATGAAGACCGATTTTCTGAATCGAAATGTCAATGAAGGATTTAGTGGTGGTGAAAGGAAGCGCAACGAGATTCTACAGTTAGCGGTATTGCTCCATTTCCCCGTGTTTCTGAGTTGCCACAAGTACTGTATATGATAAGAAACAAATGTGGTAACAGAAGGTAGTTGGAATACTGTGCTTGTTCCACAATATATGTCTGCAAGCAATTTTGTCTTTAAAGTGCTTTGACGTGAGATGGTCGTGCCACTCAATCTTCAAGCTGTAGACAGGAGAACAGTAATAGTCTCTTTTTCTTGGTAGCAATACAGGGAAAGAGGTCACGGAACACTAATGCTATATGTTTGGTAACGGTGTCTTCCCTCTCCTTGCAGGTCCTTGGAGCGGAGTTGGCTATACTGGACGAGATTGATTCAGGGTTGGATGTCGATGCTCTTCAAGATGTGGCGAAAGCAGTGAACGGGCTTTTGACACCAAAAAACTCTGTGCTGATGATAACCCACTATCAACGCCTATTAGACTACATCAAACCAACTCTCATACACATCATGGTGAGTATTGTTGCCACACCAGCCTTCGTAACTGGGTTCACAAACATCATGTGGGAATGGTTTCTTTGGCCAAAACACAAGTTCACTTCGATTTTGTTTGTATATCGGTATCTCATGGATGTTTCTCGGTTTCAGGAGAATGGAAGAATCATTAAAACCGGAGACAATTCCTTGGCAAAATTACTGGAAAAGGAAGGCTACAAAGCGATATCCGGTTAGTTATCGCAGATAATAGAAAACCGCTCTTCGTTCTTCGAGAGACCAGAGTGTTGTTTATGGGTCAAAGACAATGGAATCTAGAGATGATGTGTGGAGAATCAGTTTAGGCACTACAGTCTTTGACCGGTAGGCATTTTTGGCGTCATTGTTTTGCATGACAAACTATTGTATTTGGTTATCTTTTGTCTCTCGTTTATAAACAGTTCAGACATAGTACTGTTTTGTAACTAACATTTAAAGTTCAGTTAAATAACCCATTATGTTCAAGTGATGGTATCAACAATGTTGTAATAATGCTATTGACCTGGTGGTTATTACATAACTTGGAAATTTGACAAAAAAGTTTGATTATTCTATCGCCTGCTGATGCTGGGAGCGAGTGGGCACTACAAAAAAAAAAGAATTAATTTCAGACAATGAGATCGCAAAATTCGCTGGTGAATTAAACCCAAACGCGTTTTTCAAACTCCTTGGATCATCTCCTTCATCTTTTTCTTCATCTTCTCCACAATTGACTTGATAAACAAACTATACAAGATTACAAACTCCCCAGGTTTTATGCATATGTATTGCTATTAAGAAGCCATCCCTCGGTTTTCCCTCGCTTATTTTCTGACCAAATAAATAAATAAAAGTTCCTTCTTTTATTTCCATCCCAGATCCTATTGTTTTCAGATCATTTTCCGTTTTCTGCATTTCGTCGTTCTCTGTTCTGGGCTCGTTTGAATTTTCGATTTTCGCATCACCCTTGTGAAAAATTCGGATTTTTTTTTAATCTTTGGCTTATAGATTGTTGTGGACTCTTTTGCATTCAGTCTATCGACCCGAGTAGGCTTTTGCCTGTTCATCTGTATTCGGGAGTTTTAAATCATTGCCTGATCCGGAGTGATCAATTTTTCTATGATATCCGATTGTCGTTGGAGAAGAGAACGAAGTATGAGATTATGAGGGATTTGACTTTTCACTTGTAGTGTCTCTGATCATTAGGAAATGAGATGAGATTGGATCAATCTGTGTTCTTTTGATAGATCGGCTTGAATGCGATTCTGGAGGAAGTTGATTTAGGATCACAATAAGTAGAGAGATATCTTTTTTATGGGTAATGCTTGTGTAGGACCAAACATCTCTGGAAATGGTTTCTTGCAAACTGTTTCGGCTGCAATGTGGCGGCCACGGATCGGAGCTGAGCAAGCTTCTTCCCATGGCAATGGAGAAGTTGCCAAAGAAGCAGCTTCAGGACCGTTACCTGATCAAGTCCAGAATAAACCCCCTGAGCAAGTCACAATGCCAAATCCAAGGACCATTCCCGAAGCCGAAACCAAATCGAAACCCGATGCAGAGATCCAACCTGAAGAAACCAAGCAGGAAGTTGTCCTGCAGATGGAGACAGCAAAACCAGAAACAAAGCCTGAATCCAAACCGGAGGCAACAAAACCAGAAACAAAGAGTGAAACTAACCCGGAGACGAAACCTGAACCTATGAAGCCTAAACATATGAAGAGAGTGTGCAGTGCAGGGCTTAGGACCGAGTCAGTGTTGCAGAGGAAGACTGAAAACTTTAAAGAGTTCTATTCATTGGGAAGGAAACTCGGACAAGGGCAGTTCGGGACGACGTTTTTGTGCGTTGAGAAAGGTACGGGGAACGAATATGCGTGCAAGTCGATTTCCAAGAGGAAGCTTTTGACGGATGAGGACGTCGAAGATGTGAGAAGAGAGATTCAGATAATGCATCACTTGGCTGGTCATCCAAATGTTATATCCATCAAAGGAGCTTATGAGGATGTTGTGGCGGTGCATCTTGTGATGGAGTTGTGTTCGGGTGGTGAGCTTTTTGATAGGATTATTCAACGTGGACATTACACCGAGAGGAAAGCTGCTGAGCTCGCAAGAACCATCGTTGGGGTTTTAGAGACTTGTCACTCTCTTGGTGTTATGCATAGAGACCTCAAGCCTGAGAATTTTCTGTTTGTTAGCAAAGAGGAAGATTCCCTCTTGAAAACGATCGACTTTGGACTCTCAATGTTCTTTAAGCCAGGTTTTCCTCTTTTGTAGTTACTCTTTTCTATGATTATTCGATTTACACAACATATATGATTGAGTTTGGAACTTCGTTTCCTTTCAAATTGTGCAGATGAGGTTTTTACAGATGTCGTTGGTAGTCCATATTATGTGGCTCCAGAAGTTCTTAGAAAGCGTTATGGTCCTGAATCAGATGTGTGGAGTGCTGGTGTGATTGTTTACATTTTGTTAAGCGGTGTTCCTCCTTTCTGGGCCGGTAAGAGAGGTTGCATCTTTTTACATTCAAGGATCTGTTTTGTTTCATATTAGGCTCTGAAACAAGAGATGTTTCCATGACATGGACAGAAACCGAACAAGGTATATTCGAACAGGTCCTTCATGGAGATCTTGACTTTTCATCTGATCCGTGGCCAAGTATCTCCGAAGGCGCAAAAGACTTGGTGAAGAAAATGCTTGTGCGGGACCCCAAGCGAAGACTAACCGCACATCAAGTATTATGTAAGTCATTCAAGTCTAAACATTCGTCTTGATTATGAGCATAGAAGTTTCTTTGCAGGTATATGCTAGTTGATTTTCCAAACACACTGTCGTGTTTGGACTTCATCGTTCTGCTTATCAAGAAGTTTTGACACTGAACAGGTCATCCATGGGTTCAAATTGACGGTGTGGCTCCAGATAAACCTCTGGACTCTGCTGTTTTGAGCCGTATGAAGCAGTTTTCAGCCATGAACAAGTTCAAGAAAATGGCTCTTAGAGTAAGTGTGATTTTCTTAATGCCAAATAGGGTCCAAGAGAAAGAGAAAAATAAGAAGCAAGAATAGCCGGTTTGAAAGAAATGTTCAACTTGTTGTAGGTCATAGCCGAAAGCTTATCCGAAGAAGAAATAGCCGGTTTGAAAGAAATGTTCAAAATGATTGACGCCGACAATAGTGGTCAGATAACTTTTGAAGAACTGAAAGCAGGACTAAAACGAGTTGGTGCCAATCTCAAAGAGTCAGAAATTCTTGACCTAATGCAAGCTGTAAGTCTTTAACTCAAGAACACAACTCTTGACAAATCGGGTTTCTTTCAGTCTTTTCCTTTACTCTGAATTCCAAGCTTAAATCATTCAACCGGTTGTGGATATAGTTCCATGATTTGCAATAATCTCGTATGTTCTTACTCGTCTAATTCAGGCTGATGTGGACAACAGCGGTACGATAGACTACAAAGAGTTCATAGCCGCAACATTGCATCTAAACAAAATAGAGAGAGAGGACCATCTGTTTGCCGCCTTCTCCTACTTTGACAAGGACGGGAGCGGATTTATCACCCCGGACGAGCTTCAGCAAGCCTGCGAGGAGTTTGGTGTCGAAGATGCCCGCATAGAAGAAATGATGCGCGATGTTGATCAAGACAAGGTAAAAGCTCCTTTTTTACACCTTCTCATCTCATACTAAACTGCATTATATTCTCAGCAACAATAAGTTAGCAAATGCATTATATAATCCTACCACGTTCTTAAGATCCCTTAAGGATTCTTTGCATTGTAGAGAATATAATGCAGCTGGTCTTGGTCATTCTCTTGCTATCTGCATATCCCTGATAACTCTCGTTTCAATTTTCTCCAAGCTTGGGAGTGATGATGTCGAAAGCTCTTTTTGATTGATTGTATGATTGGGCTATCACACTTTTAAAAATTGAATCATTGTTACAGGATGGACGAATAGACTACAACGAGTTTGTGGCGATGATGCAGAAAGGGAGCATCATGGGAGGACCTATGAAGATGGGTTTAGAGAAGAGCGTCAGCATATCTCTGAAACACTAGCTTTCAGACACAAACCCAAAGACAGAGATATTTATAAATGATGATGACGATTGTGTTTCTTTTCAATATTGTGATGGGATTTTGTTATTATTAGACTGGTTTAGGCAGATCTTTTTTGTACCGTGTACTTCTATGCATATACACATAATTCTTTGTTTTGTCTGTAACTTTTGGCTACCGTGAGAGGAGGGGAGAACTCTACCATAATCAATGTCGATACCTCTTATATTCAGCCACATTGTCAAGATACTGTTCCATTCAAACAAATGCATGATAAAAGAACTCACTTGGTGATCAGGTTTTTTGATTTATTTGTCTGCTTTTTTCCATGTCTTTAGCTCTTACAAAAATGATGACAAACATATACCTTTATTCATAACATCAGTCTAGACAATCAGCCACTAAGATGAGGCTGTGATCAAAGCCAGCAACTGCTTGAAGAACACAACCCTCAACGTCCTCCAGCAACATCGGTTCAGGCTCATCGATTGAGCTTCCTAAACCGAGCCTACCATTCTTTCCGCAACCCCAAACCCAAGCTTCCCCTTTCTCTGTTACACACAAGGAATGCACACGCCCTGCTGATACCGAAGCTGGAGTTTCCCCATCCAAACCTTCCACTTCTCTTGGCAGCTCTTCTGGTTTTCCCCTACCAAGCTGCTGACTCCGGTTCCAACCCCATGACGAGACAATCCTCCTTGTGTTGGAATCTGACTGGACATTGCAGATAGCAAGAGAATGACCAAGACCAGCTGCTACAGAGATGGGAGTCCCGGTTATATCAACCGGTGACATTCCTAGCTCTTGCTTAGATCTACGACCCAACTGACCATACACATTGCTCCCAGAGCTCAAAAGGGCGCCATCATGACAAAGGATCAAGGAGTGATCGGATCCGCTCGCAATATCTTTTACCTTCACATCACGTAACTCTTCCACCAGACGAGGCTCCCAAGCTATAGGCATGTTGTTCTCCTTTTTCATAGCTTCTGCAACTTTCTTTTCAGCTGCCTCCTCAAGATTCTGGTGATCATCATCATATCCATTTGTAAGTGAATCTAGAGGAGATGGCTCAAGCGGAAGTCCAACATTGCCAACTCGTCCATCAGCTACATAACCCCACCCAAAGACTTTACCATCCACAGTAAGCGCAAGTGCGTGCCCCCAACCTAATGATACCTGTCAAAATCGAATCGAGTGAAAAGAGTGCTTTTCAAAGCCAAGAGTGTTGATTTTTCTCCAAAGCCATGTACACCAAACCTTAACGATGTGTTCTTGAGCTAAAGTTTCAACTCTTTTAGGAACTAGAGCTTCAACGATACCTTTTCCAAGACCAAGCTGTCCTCTTTTCGATCTTCCCCAAACCCACAAAGACCCGTCATTTCCAATCGCCGTTGAAATCACTCCAGACGAAAATGCTTCCCGGACACTCACATTCTCCAGACCTTCCACTCTCTTCGCCTCGCTCCTTGAATCTCTACCAATTCGACCGAGCTGGCCCTCCTCGTTGCGACCCCAAGCCCAAATCTCACCGCCAGATGTAACGGCAAGTGAATGGTAGTGTCCGGCGGATATAAACGAGACATCGAAAGGCAAATCACAAACTAGAGTTGGTTCGTAAGCGTCCATTCCCATTCCCATGCCTGGTATCCCCAGAGCGCCATGGCTTCCGTCACCGAAGCTCATCACCCTACTTCTCTCGCCGCCACTGTTCGTGAACCATCGTCGTCTCCCAACTCCAACGTCCCTGCAGAGATTCGATACTTTCCCGATCTGCACCTTCGCGATCGACCATAATCGCACCATTTCACCTTGAGAAATCGAAGCCAAGGAGAAAGAAAATAAAGTAAATTTTGTTGTGATTTAATTTATGATATATGTATGATTTATTTATGTGTTTGTATATATAAGTATATTATATATTTGGCTTGTGAAGAGAGAGTTTAAGGAGAGGTATGGTAGTAATATTTTTTGGGATCAAATATAAAATAATGGATAATCATTTAACACATGTTTTTTTTAACACTCCCCCTTGATTATCCATTTTGTATTACGTACTGCCTCGTTAAAAACCTTATTATAGAAAAACCCATTTGGATAAAAACCATAACAAGGAAAAAGAGTGCAGTAACGCTCCCCCTGGAAAGGATATCTATAAGTCTTTTAGATGACGCATTCCGATACTATGAACGTGTTTTCTGAATGTAGTTGTTGGAAGCGCTTTCGTGAATAAATCGGCTACATTGTCGCTTGAACGAACATATTGAATATCCACTTCTTGATTCTTCTCGAGTTCTCGGATGTAAGAGAAAAATTTTGGAGGGATATGTTTCGTCCTGTCGCTTTTGATATAATCTTCCTTAATTGGGAAATGCATGCAGAATTATCTTCAAACACTTTTGTGGATTCTTTCTTCGTGAGAATTCCACTTGATACTTGTATGTGATGAGTCATTGATCTGAGCCACACACATTCCCTACATGCTTCGTGAAGTGCAATGATTTCTGCATGATTTGAAGAAGTTGCAACCAATGTCTGTTTTTGGGAACGCCAGGAGATAGCAGTTCCGCCAACTGTGAAGACGTATCCAGTCTGCGATCGAGCTTTGTGCGGATCTGATAATATCCTGCATCTGCAAAACCAACCAAACCAATCTCGGGGTTTCTCGGATAAAATAATCCTAAGTCAATTGTACCTTGAAGATAACGGAATAAATGTTTTATTCCGTTCCAATGCCTCCGTGTAGGTGCTGAGTTATACCTTGCAAGTAGGTTAGTAGCGAAAGCTATATCTGGTCGAGTACAGTTTGCAAGATACATAAGTCCACCTATAGCGCTCATATAAGGTACTTCTTGACCTAATATTTCTTCGCTATTTTCACAAGGTCTGAATGGATCTTTGTTAACATCAAGTGATCGATTGACCATTGGGGTACTCAAAGGAGTCGCTTTATCCATATAAAAACGCTTCAAGATTCTTTTGATATAATTTGACTGATGCACAAATATTCCATCTCGGAGATGCTCAATCTGGAGCCCAAGACAGAATTTTGTCTGCCCTAGATCTTTCATTTCAAATTCTTCTTTCATATGAGCTCTTGCATCATCAATATCCTTTTGCGTTCCAATTATATTTAGGTCATCAACGTATACAGCTATGATCACAAAACCAGATGATGATTTCTTAATGAATACGCATGGGCATATCGCATTGTTCATATAACCTTTTCTCAACAAATATTCACTTAAGCGATATACCACATTCGTCCGGATTGTTTTAATCCGTAAAGTGATCTCTGTAATTTGACCGAACATATTTCTTTGGATTTTGAGCTTAATATTTCAGGCATTTTCATCCCTTCGGGGATTTTCATGTATACATCATTATCCATTGATCCATACAGATATGCTGTCACAACATCCATAAGGTACATATCTAAATTTCTAGATGCTGCTAGACTCATCAAGTACCTGAATGTGATTGCATCCATGACCGGAGAATATGTCTCTTCATAATCAATTCCTGGTCTTTGAGAAAAACCTTGGGCAACAAGACGGGCTTTATATCTTGTTATTTCATTTTTCTCATTTCTTTTCCGCACAAATACCCATTTGTACCCAACTGGTTTTACATTTTCAGGTGTTGCGACAATAGGTCCAAAAACACTTCTTTTATTGAGGGAGGATAATTCAGTTTGTATTGCCATTTTCCATTTCTCCCAATCATGTCTTTTCTGACATTCCAATATGGACCTTGGATCAGGATCATCACTTTCTTGATCAATTTCTTTTGCTACGGAAAAAGAGAATATTCCATCATCATCTTTTATTTCATTTCTAATACATAACTCTCCAGTTTGGGCATAATTGATGGAAATCTCATATTTTTCTGTTTCTTTTTCATCATCTCGATCTTCTTCCTTTTGTGGTTCTTCTAGAACCTTTTCACTTTGTTCTCCCAAATTCTTTTTCTTTCGTGGATTTTTATTTTTTGAACCCACTGGTCTCCCCCTCTTCAACTGAACCCTAGGTTCATTTGCTAAGTTCCTGTCAGTATGTTCTTCAGGAACAATAATTCTTGAGGGGACATTAGCAGCAGGTATATATGACTTTGTCACTCTTTTTGTATCTGTGAACGCATCTGGTAATTGATTTGCCAAACTTTGCAAATGTATAATTTTCTGAACTTCCAGTTCACGTTGATTCGTAGGAGGGTCAAGATGTACTAAAGTTGGTGAAAACCACGTAATATCTTGTGAGACTTGCTTAATTCCTCCCCCTAATGCTGGAAATTCATCTTCATTAAAATGGCAATCGGCAAAGCGTGCCGTAAACATATCACCAGTTTGTGGTTCAAGATATCTTATTATGCTTGGGGATGTGTATCCAACATATATTCCTAATCTCCTTTGTGGCCCCATTTTTGTTCTTTGCGGTGGCGCTATAGGAACATAAACCGCACACCCGAAAACACGGAGATGAGATATATTTGGTTCTTGACCAGAAGCTAACTGTAATGGGGAATATTGATTATATGCGCTTGGTCTAATCTGGACCAATGCTGAGGCATGCAGTATAGCATGTCCCCACACAGAAATTGGGAGTTTTGTTCTCATTATCATTGGCCTTGCAATTAGCTGCAATCGTTTTATTAAGCTCTCAGCCATGCCATTTTGTGTATGCACATGGGGAACTGGGTGCTCAACATCAATCCCTATTGACGTGCAATAATCATCAAAGGCTTTTGAAGTGAATTCACCAGCATTATCAAGTCTCACTTTCTTTATGGTATAATCAGGGAACTGTACTTTCAGTCTGATTATTTGGGCAATGAATTTTGCGAAAGCCGTATTTCTTGTGGTCAAAAGACATACATGTGACCATCTGCTAGATGCATCAATTAATACCATAAAATACCGAAATGGCCCGCACGGTGGATGTATCGGTCCACATATGTCTCCATGTATTCTTTCCAAAAATACAGGGGATTCATTTCCAATTTTAGCTGGTGATGGCCGAGTTATAAGTTTTCCTTGAGAACATGCATTACATAAAAACTCGCCCGATTGCAGAATTTTTTCGTTTTTCAACGGATGGCCATTAGAGTTTTGCACAATTTTTCGCATCATGCTTGAACCAGGATGTCCTAGCCTTTCATGCCAGACTTTAAACGTATTAGTAAACTTTGAGTTTACTGTAATATATGATTCAATCGTATTTATTTTTGTGCAATATAATCCGGAGGACAACATTTTCAATTCTTCCAATATATGTTTCCTCTCCGATGTAATGCAAAGATACTCAATGCCATTTCTATTCATAGTCTCAATATGATATCCATTTCCACGGATATCTTTAAAACTCAACAAATTTCGGTGAGACTTTGGGGAGTATAATGCACCATTAATTTCGAACTTTGTTCCCCTTTGCATTGAAAAACTGACTTTTCCAGAGCCCATAATGATTTTTGCATTACCGGATATAGTACTCACGCTTTCAGCGGAATCATGCATTTTGAGATAAGAGAAATATTTTTTATTATTAATAATCGTGTGCGTTGTAGCACTATCTGCAAGACATATATCTCCATCTTGAATCTCAAATTTTGACATTTTCTGGATCATAAAACATATATTAGTAAATATTTAAACAGGAACACAAAAACTTAGAAAAACACTTATATTACAACAAACACTATTTTACAAAAGGTATATAATACATTAAAACGATCCAACTTTTATTCTTAAAAAAAGATAACCATATCACTTGGATTTTTTTTTTTTTTTTTTTTTTTTCTTCTTTTATTTTCATTATTAGTTGATGTTCTCGGGATCAATCAGGAAATCTGAAATATCGAGATGAGTGTCGTCATCGAGACCATGTGAGGAAGATCCGGGTTCATTCGATATGAAGTTGACTTCACTTTCTTTTTCATTTGCCTTTTGTGATTTCTGGTACAGATCGACAAAATGTTTTGGGGTACGACAAACACGTTCCCAATGCCCCTTCATGCCGCATCTGTAACATGCATTAATTTGTTTTCTCACTTCCCGGTTATCGTCATTTTTAGGGAACCTTTTATGATATCTTTCAGAACTTGAGTTACTTTGACGGAATCCTCTTCCTCGTCCTTGCCCACGTCCTCGTCCACGACCACGACCTCGGTATCTACCGCGTCCGCGTCCACGCTCTTGCCAATTATTGTATCTGGACGATGCAGCATTCACTTCTGGTAATGGTGCAGATCCAGTTGGACGAGCTTGATGGTTTAATGTCACGAGCTCATTGTTTTGTTCTGCAACAAGGAGTACTTGCATCAACTCCGAATAACGAGTATATCCTTGTGCTCGATATTGTTGTTGCAGGATTACGTTTCCAGGATGAAAGGTGGAGAGTGTTTTCTCTATCATATCATAATCACTTATTTCCTCTCCACATAATATCATTCTTGATGTAATTCCAAACATTGCGGAATTAAACTCACTAACACTTTTATAATCCTGGAAGCGGAGATTGATCCACTCGTGTTTGGCTTTTGGTAAGATCACATACTTCTGGTGATCAAACCTTTCCTTCAATGATTGCCATAGATCTGCGGGATCTTCTTTTATGATATATTCGGCTTTTAAACCATCATGAATATGGTGAAGCAAGAATATCATGGCCTTTGCTTTTTTCTCATCCGACGTCGTTTCCGACTTATCGATGGTTTCAAGGAGCCCGTTTCCTCTTAAGTGCATTTTTGCACTTATGCCCATGTCATGTAATTTTTTCCCGTTATATCAAGGGCATTGATTTCGAGCTTCGCCAAGTTTGACATAATGACTGTATAAACAAATTTAAAACATGATTAAATATCATAATTTAAATATGAAATTTAAAATTATAATTCAAAATATAATTTAAATTGCAGAAAAAGCAAAAATAAGTGCAGAGGCATAAACCCCTTTTATTAGTACATTTATTTTAATTTCTTAAGATAAACAATTGATGAAGCAAACGATTACAAGGAATATTAATGCATAAAAACATAATACAGCGGTAATGATAAATTCTCCGGGAGTAAAATCTCCAACAAAGAGACTATAAATAGAAGCAAAAATAAGAATTGCATATAAAGTTAAAAATATGCGAAACAATATGCGAATCATCTTCTCTTCTTTTCTTCTTCTTTTCCAAAATAAAATTGTTTGAAGAATATTTGATGAAAACTTTGATGAGAGAGGATGGGATGAAATGAATGAAGAATGAGTATATTTATAGATCGAAAATTACTGTTCATGGCGTTGTACTAGCCGTTTGAAGGGTAAAAAATTTTTAAAATTATTTTTATGACCGTTTGAAAAGTTAGATTTAATAATCATGTAGTCAAATTTTATTTATCATATTATTATAGTAATAGAATTATTTATAAGAAAATAAATACTGAATTAAGATAGAAAATAAATGCAAAAATTTAATAGCATGAATTTAGATGCAAAATTTAAATTACAGAATAATTAAATTGCAATAAAATTAAAATTAATTTAGGAGGCATAGCCTACCATAAATTTAAGGAGGAGGTATAACCTTCCATTCCATAAATATTTGATCAAGGAAGAGGTTTAACCTACCATTCCATAAAATGATCAAGGAGGAGGTTAACCTTCCACTCCATTTATATATGATCTGAGGAGACACAGTCTACCATGCGATCATTTCGGAGAAGGCAGTGCCATTCTTTCCGTATGAACATAAAATAAAAAGAATAAATTAATAAATTAAACATAATTAAAACTCACCTTTTCGGTATAAGAGCACTCGTGCTGATAACGTGTTGTGATTTAATTTATGATATATGTATGATTTATTTATGTGTTTGTATTATATAAGTATATTATATATTTGGCTTGTGAAGAGAGAGTTTAAGGAGAGGTATGGTAGTAATATTTTTTGGGATCAAATATAAAATAATGGATAATCATTTAACACATGTTTTTTTTAACAAATTTGAATTTTATTTTACTTTTAAATGAAAAACAATTAATCTTGTAATTCGTGGGTGTGAGGCCCATTATGCCTTCTAAACGCCCAGCCCACTAAGCATCACCGGCTCACTTGGATGAATTTAGTGTGACGGCGGTATTGCTGAATGCTGAATCTTGAACCGTTGGACGGATTTCATCTTACGGCTGTAAATAATCTGTCTTTGATATTTTACGTGACGGACGCTTTCTCTTGTTTTGGTTTATTGGAAAGACGAATATACCCTGTGTAAGGTGCGTCGCTTTACGCGCCTCTCCTTTTAATTTTATTTTTGGTTAGTAGTCACTGGTTACCCTAATTTTTTTAATTTTCTTTTGGTTTGGGTCTGCACCTCTCTCTCGATTTCGGTGCCACAAATTAGAAAAAAACCCTAATTCTACAAATTTTTCGATTCCTTCTTTTCTCAATAAGTTTTCGATTTTCCTTACGCGGAAAGGTTCGTTGAAACCCTAGATTCGGTCTCTGTTTTCGTTTGGCTAATGGCGAGTGCGGCACGCGGAGAGAGCAGCAATCCTTACGGCGGCGGATTGGGAAACGGCGGAAAGTTCCGGAAGCCGACAGCTCGAAGGTCTCAGAAAACTCCTTATGATCGACCTCCGACCTCTGTGAAGAACCCTGGACTTGGAGGCGGAGAAGACAGAGGCGGCGGCTGGCTGTCGAGATTGGTGGATCCGGCTCAGAGGCTTATTACTTATAGCGCTCATAGGCTCTTCGCGTCTGTTTTTCGGAAACGCCTCGTCTCAGGTGAGACGCCCTTACAGTCGCCGGAGCAGCAGCAGCCTCTTCCACAAAGAGGTAAATGGCTTGTTCCTTTTTCGATGCAAAAGTTTTTTTTTTGTCTCATTCGAAGTTAGTCTTGGAGAAATGTTTTATTAGAATTTTTAGCTTTTACATAGACGTTATTGGAACGTTCTTCAAGTGCCTAGCCAGTTTGCATATAATTGAATTAACATGTTTGGTATTGTACTTATTTCTTCTATTATCTTCCCTCTGAATGGTTGTTATTCCCGCTTGATGTGTTCTGTATTGAGTTTGTTTATGTAATAGTAGCTGGCTGTTGCTAGCCATCATGTATGTTATTAATATGTATTGTTTCCATTTTTATGGACCAGATGTGATGCAGGAGACTAAGGTAGGACACGGGGAGAACACCTCTGTGGTAAGTACATGAGCTACATCGTTTAATAAAATTTAATCTTCTTCCTTTTCCTGTGGATTTCCTTGCTCTTTCATCCTCTATATTGTAACCCATGATTTATCTACATGTGAAGTTGTCCATGAAGAATGATGTGATCGGGATACAAGAAGCCAATGCATCCGGCAATCCAAGCAAGGATGGATTTACAGATCTTGAGAAAATTTTGAAGGAGAAAACATTTACAAGGTACACCGTTTTACAAGTTTTACCTTGTACATATAACCTAGTAGAGTAATAACTATATCCCCTAAGGTTATGAAAGTTTCTTTTTTCTTTTCATGTATTCAACACTCATAATATAAAAGATTGGAACATCTTACTCTCTAATACTTTTCCCTCTTCTTCTTTTTAGTGCGTTTCTTTATAATATGTGTGTAAATATATTTGATTTCCTGAATAACTGAATTTTTTTTGTTTTGTAATTCCATTGATCACGTTTGATGATTTTACAGATCTGAAGTTGACCGATTAACTACCCTGCTCCGCTCCAAAGCTGCTGATTCATCCACTGTAAACGGGGATCAGAGAAATGAAGCGAGTATTGTGAGACATCCACCATCACATGAGAGGGATAGGGCGCATCCAGAAAATGGAAGTATGAACTCCCTTGTTTCAACACCTCTTGGAAGTTCGAGGGTAAGAAAGTTATAAGACATATGAGATATACTAGTCTGTGTTATGCCGCTGGCGTTCTTAATCTTTCGATTGTTGATTTCATCCTCACCAGGCTCTCGATGAGTGCATTGCATCGCCAGCACAGCTTGCAAAAGCCTACATGGGTAGCAGACCTTCAGAAGTAACTCCTTCTATGCTGGGGTTGCGTGGTCAAGCGGTTAGGGAAGATTCTGTTTTCCTGAACAGAACCCCGTTTCCGTCAAAGTCACCTACAATGTCAGTGGTGCCAAAGCTTTCGGGACAAAGACCTCTGGAAAATGGTTTTCTCACCCCTAGATCTCGGGGAAGATCTGCTGTTTATAGCATGGCCAGAACACCATACTCTAGGCCCCAGTCAACTGTGAAGGTTTTAATGCTGACCCATTACCCTTTTATTGTAGAGTTTGAAACTGGTTCCCCATTTTATTGTGTTTTTTTTTTCTTTTCAGATTGGGTCCCTTTTCCAGGCATCTCCAAGCACATGGGAAGAAAGCTTATCTTCTGGTTCTTCTAGACAAGGGTTTCAATCGGTGATTTTTTCAACTATGCACCCAATGGATTCTAGATTGGTCCCTAAAACAAAGTATTGACATGACTTATACATTATTTTGTAGGGGCTCAAACGGAGGAGCTCAGTCTTGGATAATGATATAGGATCTGTGGGCCCTGTAAGGAGGATTCGCCAGAAATCCAACCTTTCATCTAGAAGCTTGGCATTGCCTGCCTCAGAAAGCCCACTTTCTATTCGTGCCAGTGGTGGACAAAACATTACACATCCATCGAAAGATTCAGGGGATATTCCTGGTTCAAATTTTAACCTTGTCCCTTCCAGGTCCAAGGAGATGGCTTCAAAAATATTCCAGCATATTGATAAAATGGTTTTAACAAAGGAGAAATCACCAAGTAAGTTATCACCATCTATGCTACGAGGCCCGGCTCTCAAGAGCCTCCAGAATGTGGAGGCGCCAAACTTCTTGGATAGTCTTCCTGAGAAGAAGGCAAATTCGCCAGGTTCTAGTCATCAAAAGCGGGATAAATCTAGAGAGAGTAGCTCCAGAGAGTTTTTGGTTCTGGGTGATAAGACTGGTGATGCTGCTGATGACACAAGCAAGGCAGGTTCCAGTAAAGATCAGGAGACTCGTGTTCAAGGTGCTTATATGCCTCTCACGAGTTCTTTGGAAGAACATCCTCCAAAAAAACGAGCGTTTCGGATGATAGCGGATGAGGTAAATTGTTTTTTTTCTTATGTTTATATTTCCAGAGTATTATGCATATAGGAGTGTGTAAGCGGGCAATCCTAGAAATGCCAATCGTAACACCTCTAGCTACAATTATGATATTGCCCATTTTTATATTCAATTAGTCTTGTTTCCTTTTCCTTGTAAAAATTCTGCTGTTTTCATAGGTGATTATCATGTGTGTATTTCCTTTTACCATATTTTTTCTTCACACCTCTAACCATCTTTATATGCAACTGTGAACTTAACAATGCAGGATTTCTTGGAGTTGGATGATGATCATGGTGAGGCATCTACTTCATTTGAAGTGGCAGAAAAACAGAATGCCTTGAAAGTGGAGAAAGGTGTTGGGATCAGCATGCCTAAAGGGGATTATCAACTTACTTCTTCTGAGGCCATGGCCTCTACGTCATATATTCCTAATGGTGACGTCACTCAGATTACTTGTAATGGATCTCTGGAAACTGGAAAGAGCCAATCTTCTGCTTTACCCATTGAAGCTGGTCAGCAAAGTAATATGCCCTCTGAGCCAACTTCAAAGTTCATCCAAGGTGCTGAGAAATCGACTATTTCTCCTGTCAAGTTAACCTCAGAAAGGGAAGTTATCTCTCGGGAAGAGCCTAAAAAAGATGCTGCTGTGTTTCCCAACACCTTCTCGTCGCCGGTGGCCACAGACTTATCAAATCAAAACACTGTTACATCTGCAGACATCAAGTTAGAAAAGCCGAGCAGGTTGGTGGCATAATTCTTTTCCCTCTCCGCTTATAGAAATTAATTTCATTACTCGAGTCAGTCCACCAGTGAGCCTCATCCATACTGGTAATGAAAGTTTTTATTTGGTTTACTGGCTTCTGACTCTCTTTCTTGATGTTGCAGCTCCGATTTTGGAATATCAGAGACTTTTGTGAAGCCAACTGAATCAAAGAAAACTGTTAGCAACAATGCTTCTGGAACTGAGTCAATTACCTCAGCTGAATCAACCCTCACTGGTAGTATATTCTCAGATGGAGCAAACGCTATCAGTCAACCTCAGATTAACGGCTCTCTTGGTTCAAACCCTACCTTCCCACAACCTAGTATTTCGAATATCCCTTCCGATAATTCTGTGAGGGAGGTACCATGCACTGTGCAATCATTTGCTGCTACTCCGGCTGCCTCGAGTCTATTTGGCAAGGTGCCTGCTAATACCAGTAACGACAGCAAGTCCGGCAGCAACTCACAATCAATTCAAGCACCTCCTCTCTTTTCTACATCTTCTTTCAAATCTGAGGAACCTGCGGCAGCTCCATTTTCCGCGTCAACAGTATCTGCATCTAGCGGTCAGATGTCAAAGGAGACCGACGTAAAAACCCCAACGTTTGGAAATATAAACAGTTTCAAGTTTGGTAGTATGGCGTCAGCAGATAAGAGCACGGAAAATGCTTTTGCTGCTAAATCCTCAGAAATTAAAAGCACGCCAGGTTTTGTGTTTGGCAGCTCATCCTCTGCAGTTGGTGGCAGCACATTAAACCCTTATTCTGCTGCATCTTCTGCACCTGGGAACTCTGCAAGTTTAGCTTTTGGTGTGACATCTTCCTCAACCCCAACACCAACCCCAACCGCTGGGACAGAAACCAGCCAAATTTTCAGGAGTTTCGCAGCTACTAATGGAAGTAAAAATTTTGGAACTTCCTCACCTGCATTTACAAGCTGTGGTAGTAGCGTGTTAGCTGCAGGTACTGCAAGCAGTGTTTTTGGATTCAATGCTGTTTCATCAGCTTCTGCTGCTAGCTCCCAATCTCAGGTCTCAAATATTTTCGGTGCAGCAAATCCTCAGACGGGTAGTACAGGGAGCGGAACCACAACTTCAACCCAAAGCGCCCCCTTTCAGTTTGGGTCATCTGGATCAGCTCCTTTATTTGGTTTGTCTGGGAACAACACTTCATCAAACAGTTCTCCATTTGGAATATCAAAGTCGGAACCTGCAGTATTTGCTTCCAGTTCAACCCCTCAACAGAGTTCGACAAACTCCTCTGCAAGCTCTAGTGGTACAACGAGCTCTTCCATATTTGGGACAAACTGGCAAGCTCCCAACTCTGCTCCTGCCTTTGGTTCTTCATTCACCACCTCCTCGTCTCCAGTATTTTCATTTGGAGGATCTTCTGCTGCTACTGGTTCAAGCGCTGCTGCTCCCATCTTTTTCAGCTCAACCGCTCCTGCCATTCCGCAGCAGTCAGTATTTGGTAACTCGGCCTCCTCGGCGACTCCATCACAGTCTCCGTTTGGTAACTCAACTCCCGGGTTTTCTTTTAATGCAACTGCTCCACCACCAAATACAAATGGTTTCAACAATAACCAACAAATGAGCATGGAAGACAGTATGGCAGAAGACACAGAGCAAGCTAATAAAGCATCCATGGTGCAACAACCAATGTTTGGACAGCAGTCTGTGTCAATGCCTCAACCAAGCTTTGCCTTCGGCGGAGCACCAGCAACGCCGCCTCCATCGATGGCTAACCCGTTCCAGTTTGGAGGCCAGCCGATTGCAAGCACACCACAGAACGCATCACCTTTCCAGGCATCCCAGAGTCTAGAGTTCCAAGGAGGTGGGAGCTTCTCACTGGGCAGCACTGGAGGCGGCGACAAGTCAGGCCGCAGATTTGTCAAAGCGAAGAAAACCAACAGAAAGAAATAAGCACTGTGGATCATATCATTATACAGAACACATTGCTCATGAAGATTTTATCAGCCTTTTGGTCTTTTTTTAACTACTCCGGCATCTTGGATTCAAGATAGGAATATCTCGTCTTTTGATGGAAGAGGTAAAAAGTCGATATGATATGTGGGTTTTTGTTAATGCTTCTTCATCGTAGTCTGTCATCATTTTCGTGTATGGATTTGGGGGTTATAATGTTCAGGGTTTATAAGTTGTAGGAAAGTTTTGTAATTTTTCCGAAAATACTGGAGCTTGTATGAGTAGCTCTGTCCATCTCTCTCTCTCTTTGTTTTCTTTATGAAAGAACTCCATTGTAGTAGTATTAGTGTTTTTGTAAACACACATCTTGCCGAATCTTCTTTACGTTTTGGTTAACGGTACTAAGTGCCCCCTCTAAGCCCTCTTCATTCAATCCCGTTTACGTAAAGTTAACCAAACCAAAATCGAAGAAACCCGAATCGATGAAACATCTTCTCGTTGACCAATTGAAAATTAGGTGTTTACTCATTCCAAATAGGATTATAACCGAAGCAATATAACAGATAACTTTTGAAGGAAATCATTGACTAAAAAAAAAAAAAAAAACTCTTGAAGGAAATCAATAAAAGTCGTTCGAAACCCTTCTTCTCAAAATTATCAATTTCTCTCTCTCTTTCCTTCCCAAGTCTCTAGAAGATGAGAAGGGTTTTCGGCGCGAAAAAGAACACAGAGCCTCCTCCGTCCATTCAGGATGCCTCTGATCGGGTTTGTCCTCCTCTTAGTTTATTCTATGTTTCTCTTTTACGGTTTCAATCGGGGATTTCTCCCTCGATTCGTTTGTTATGTAATGTGAAGAATTATGGATTCTTCATAGATGTTTTGATATATGGGTTTAATTGTGTTTGATCACCAATCATCCTTCATAGATGATTTGAGTTTTTTGAGATTTTTAGTTTGGAAATACTAAAATCTACGATAATTTTGAGAGATAAAGTCGTTTTAAGGGCTATTGGAGCCAGTAAAGAAGGAAACTCAGCTTCGTTGCAATTTTGTCAGATAAACAAAAGAGGAGATTCAGTGGAAGATAAGATAAAGAAGCTTGATGTCGAGCTCTGCAAATACAGAGAACAGATTAAAAAGACGAGACCTGGTCCCGCACAAGAAGCTGTCAAAGCTCGTGCGATGAGGATTCTCAAGCAGAAGAAAATGTGAGAGTTATCAATTGATTTTTGACCCAATCATAAAGTTATATGGTTGATAAACACCTTTTTCTTATTAGGTACGAAGGACAACGCGACATGCTCTATAATCAGACATTCAATCTCGATCAAGTTTCCTTCGCCGCTGAAGGCCTCAAAGATGCTCAACAAACTGTATGTATTTCTCTCTTTTTTTTTTCCTCTTAGAGGCTTTTTTTTTTGTTCATGTGAGAATGTTTTGTGTATCTGTTAAATCTGCAGATGACGGCGCTAAAATCTGCCAACAAGGAGCTGAAAGGAATGATGAAAACCGTCCAGATTCAAGATATCGATGTACGTTAAGTTACTTTTCAACATGGTGGTTTTCGAGCTTTTTCCTCTGGTATGTATTTGATTTGCCTGACACTATCTCTGATGGTACAGAATTTGCAAGATGAGATGATGGATCTGATGGACGTGAGCTCTGAAATTCAAGAAACACTTGGTAGGAGCTACTCTGTTCCCGACGGCCTTGACGAAGATGATCTCATGGGAGGTAAACTTGTTGTTTCGTAATCGCCTAATTGTGATAAACACAACTCTTTTTACATGTTCGTTTTTGGTGAATTTCAGAGCTTGAAGCTCTTGAAGCTGACATGGGAAACGAGACCGAAGCAGATGGAATGCCTTCTTATCTCCAGCCAGATAAGCAAACTGATTACGACGATGAGCTTAACTTGCCTACAGTACCCACTGGAGGTCCACAGGGTCGACCTCAGGTTAAGTTTTCTATCTCTCTCTTTAGACAGTTTCGAATTTGAAATGCTTCAAAGCATGAGTCTGCTCTTAATGGATGCCTAATGAGAGGTTTGACGATGTGATTAACAGGCTGAGGATGAGTTTGGATTACCGGCGGTGCCACGAGCTTCTCTCCGGGGATAAGTTCTGGCGATTCTTTCTCTTTGTGGAGTGGAGCTACTAAGCTCTTTTTTAGCCTTAGTATTCTATTTACTTTGTGCATAACATTTTAAACTTTCCTTTTGGGATCTTTTATTATATTTGAATCTCACCTTCAAGATTGATGTTCGTTTCGTTTCACATATCTCAGAACTTTCTTTATATTACTGAACAGTGAACACGAATGAGATTTGTCAACGTGTAATCAGAAAAGGCCAAAAATGGGCCAATAAAATCTTAACGGGCCCTCACCGCTTTGAATCTCCCTCTCCACTCTGTTTCTCTCTGCTCTCCTCTTTCAGCGTCGATGGATCAACCACCGGATCGGAGCAAGCGACCATGGAAATTCTCCACGTTCGTCTACTCTTCGTCGATCTTATTCCTTCTTCTTTCTGTATTCGTACTCGGCTTCCCTAGGACCGATCTCTACAAAACCCAGAATCTGAGATTCACCTTCACCGCGAACCGCATCTATAGCTATCTTCAATTTCTCCTAAGCTTCAAGTCCAAATCCGAAACTCTAAACCCAGCTTCGTCGACGTCCCATTGCGTGTTATGGATGGCTCCTTTCCTCTCGAGTGGTGGTTACAGCTCAGAAGCGTGGTCTTACATTTTATCACTTGGCCACAATCTCAGGAACCCTAGATTTCGAATCACAATCGAGCATCACGGTGACCTAGAATCGGTGGAGTTCTGGGATGGTTTAGCTAAGGAGACGAAAGAGCTAGCGATCGAAATGTACAGTACACAGTGTAGACCCAACGAAACTATCGTCGTTTGCCATAGCGAGCCTGGTGCTTGGTATCCACCATTGTTCGAGACTCTTCCTTGTCCTCCCACTGGTTACGGAGATTTCTTATCTGTGATTGGTAGAACAATGTTTGAGACTGATAGAGTCAATCCAGAGCACGTGAACCGATGCAACCAGATGGATCATGTTTGGGTTCCTACTGAGTTCCATGTCTCTTCGTTTGTACAAAGTGGGGTTGATTCATCCAAGGTCGTCAAGATTGTGCAACCTGTAGATGTTGACTTCTTCGATCCTTCCAAGTACAAGCCACTGGATCTGGTAACGATTGGGGATTTGGTTTTGGGTTCTGGAACGAGGGATTCGGGTCTAGGGTTTGTGTTCTTGAGTGTGTTTAAGTGGGAGCAGAGAAAAGGTTGGGATGTGTTGTTGAAAGCTTACCTGAGAGAGTTCTCCGGTAAAGACAACGTTGCACTGTTTCTGTTGACAAACCCGTATCACTCGGACAGCGATTTCGGGAACAAGATTCTAGATTTCGTACAAGAGATGAGTCTAGAAGAGCCTCGAGATGGTTACCCTTTAGTGTATGTGATTGATAAACACATAGCTCAAGTTGATTTGCCACGCTTGTACAAAGCGGCTGATGCGTTTGTGTTGCCTACAAGAGGAGAAGGATGGGGACGGCCAATAGTGGAAGCCATGGCAATGTCTTTGCCTGTGATTGCAACCAACTGGTCAGGACCAACGGAGTATCTGACAGAAGAGAACGGTTACCCTTTGGCGGTTGAGGAGGTGAGTGAAGTGAAGGAAGGTCCTTTTGAAGGGCATCAATGGGCAGAGCCATCTGTGGATAAGCTTAGGGTGCTAATGAGGCATGTGCTGAGTAAACCTGATGAAGCTAAGGTTAAAGGAAACCGTGGAAGAGACGACATGGTCAAGAATTTTGCTCCTGAGGTTGTCGCTAAGGTTGTTGCGGATCAAATCGAGAGAATCTTTGATGAGAAAATAAGAAAATGACAGGATCTCTCACACTTTACTTAGTTTCAAATAAGGAAACAGAGGGAACAATGATATTGTATTTTCTCATTCGTGGATTATTCAAGAAGCAAACATATGTCAAAGATAGAAGAGCTTATTGTAAACCAAAAACTTTAAAAGAGTGAGTCTTCTGGTCTCTTTTTACTGGAGATGAGAAGCGAAAGCTGACAGTACTTGCTTGTATACTGGCTTCTTAAATTCCACTGCCTGAAATAACAAGGGGAATAGAGAAAATTAGTGGAGAAGCAGTAACTAAAAAGCTGAAACTCAATATGATTGGTGGTGTAGAAAGAAGAAAAACTGTACTCACAAGTTCAATGACTTGATCAGGAGAGACCCAGGACCATTCCCCAAACTCGGGTTTCTCAGTTCCGTCACCAAGAAGATTGATTTCTTGGTCGTTCCCAGTAAATTTGAGAAGAAACCTGAGAATTCCACACAGTATTTGATCAGTTGTATCAACAAAAGCTCGAAATCAAATAGAATTGATATGATATCTGTGAGTGACTAAAAGACTGACCATTTCTGAGCTTGGCCCTTCCAGTCAGATCCCCATCGGACCTTAAGCTTCTCCCTAACATCTGGAGGGAAATCATAGGTCACCCAGTGAGGTGCCTAGAGAAGAAAAAGAAGCAGCTACATTCTTAAAACAACTCCTTTTAAGTTATGGTGACAACATATGGTTGTTAAGAAGAAGCCAAAAACAAACCTCAGCGATAATTTCAGCAGAGTGAACTCCAGTCTCTTCTTTAAGCTCTCTCATGACTGCAACTCTTGGATCTTCACCCTCGTCGATTCCACCCTTTAATACATGAAACAATAGACTCAGAGGCTGTACAAGTAGAAAGCTGGAATGCGAATCATTATTGCGCTTAAAATTCATAAATCGATTCTTTTGAGGGTTGGGATTAATCAAGTCAAGCAGTATGATGCAACTACAAAGTGCTATAATATGATCATCGTAAATCGGATCTAGAGATTACCTGAGGCATTTGCCAGGCGCTGGGAATATCCAACCTCGAGGCAGCGAAAATCTGGCAGTTATTTAGGATCGAGTTATCAGTAAGTAAGAAGAGTAGACAAACATGCGAAGAAGAAGCTGTTTCCGAGAATTCATCATCATCACCTTTTTGGACGGATTCATGAGACAGACACCGACATTTCTTCTGTAGCCTTCCGGAGGAGATTCCATGGACGAAGAAGAAGAACACCGAGCGGAGGAGGAGGCCGGAGACTGACGGAAGAAGGGCAGGCTCGAGAATTTAAGCGGTTTGAAGGGGTAATTTTGGAAAAGAGGAATTACACAAGGAGGGGGCAGCGCAAGAGAAGTTGGAGGATGTAAGACAAGGGCTCGGTACAATAATGCCATTACAGGAAGCCTGACGACTTTGATTTCGGGCAAAACCTATTTTTTACTATCTAATTTGACACTTATGCCCTTTACTCATCATGGATCCAAAGCCGTTTTTCCCTTGGTATCCAGAACTTGAGGTACTTGTTCGTTTGGGTCTCAACTTTCGAACTCACAGGTCTGGCAAGACGGGTTGAGAGGTACTATCAGGATTTGCTGGCTCAAATAACAAGTTCTGAACATCCAAGCTCATCTCATGTTCAAAGAAAGTGGCAAAAAACATATTGAAAAGGTTGATTAGATGCATGCTTGTTGGACTTTACCATTCACTCTTCTGGAACTGAAAGTGCAATCATGACCACTCTTCTTGCTTATCTTTTCTTGTTTGATTCTTCAGGATATACCTCGGACATTCCCATTTCCCAGCTCACCCTGCTTTGAATCATAATGGTCGACATTCCTTAAGGCGGATAATTTTAGCTTATGCTTGCAACAAAGACCAATGAGTCTGCTGGTGGAATGTTGCATAACAGCACATTTAATTCGTTATTATTTGCTACAATTGTTCCTGTCTAAGCCAACAATGACCCTGTAAAACTGCAGGCTATGAACTTCTTTGCTGGCCTGTTGCTTCTGTTGCTGCCAGAGGGATATGTATTTTGGCAGGTCAAAATATAGCACTGTCATCTCCAAGGTACAGTTTTCTTGGCAAAATGCAGACAAAACATGAGCTGCTAATCGTTGGAAACAAAACATGAGTTTAATTCAACCTGTCATCTTTGATAGAAAGAGCAAATGTACTAAGAGATCCACTGATTGCAACACCAAATCTTAGTTCCAAATAGACAAAAGACGAGAGAAAAATATTAAAAAACAGAGCGGGAGTTTGTAAATTCCAGACATTAAACTTGAATCCAAGGAAAGTGTTGAATCCATAACACACTTGAATATAAAAACCAAACTCTTGTTTTCTAACTCATTTTATGATTCAGAATGATAAACTCAAGCCTTAGACTCTTCTTCCAGGTCGGAAGACTGGTGCCATGGCTTGTGGCTCAACTTGAGAAAACCCGGGGATATCAGACATTCCCAAAGAAGCAAGCATCTCTAGAGTCTCTTTGTCCACCTTAATCTCATCGGTTTTAATGGCTGACTCGTCGGGAACAAAGTCCATTCGCCGTTCACGCTCTTCCTCTTGCAGCTTGAGTGAGATTCCACGGACTGGACCCTTTTGGATACGCTTCATCAAATGGGTGGAGAATCCAGCAATCTTGTTGCGTAGTCTTTTTGAAGGGATGATTGCAACTTCTTCCAAGATCTTCTTGTTTGTGTGGAAGTCAAGAGTCATCCTCGAGTAGTACTTCTCAATCACCTGACGTGAAGATTTCTTCACGGTTTTGGTACGAACACGACCCATCTTTTCACCACCTTTTTTTACTTACCTGCCCAAAATTAAGCTAACACATGAGAAAGCGTACAAGAACAAGAACAAAAGGTTCAATTGTCTACAATCAACTTACGAATATGAACAATAAAATCATCTTAACTTAGTGAGTACACTGACAGTAACTAGACGAATTCAGACACTAAGCAGCATCAGTGATAGATCAATTAGAATCTACAAGTGCTGTCTGATTAAAATAAAGAACAACATTCGGGTCAATGATACAGTCTAGAGATACAGACAACACAAGAGAGATCATTTAACGTATGACTAATATTTTGTAAGAATCTAAACTTCAATACAGATTTAAGAAACTCCAAATCTTTTTTTGTATTTACTGCTATTCATACTCGGATTCATTAAGAACAAGTGCCACTGGGACACATGTTAAAGAAGAAGGGCATATGTAATGAAAACAATGGACTTCTTTATTCTTCTTCATTTGTGCAACGAATCTAGCAAAAATATAAGACTATCAATCTAATACATTAGCCACAAATCGGAAGAGTAGATCGATTTCAAGCACGAGACTGTAGAACTCTAGTATCTGTTCCTAAGCAATGACGTACATTTTAAGTCGGTGCAGAACGTACCTGTACGGCCTTGCCGGAGCTGGAGAGCAGATGAAGCGGCGGCAAATGCAGAAGATAAGAGAAAAACGCAGCTGACGGAAATTTTCTGTTTATATATAAGAAATATTATTAGGGTTTCTTCAGAGACTCGGGACTATCTCAACACAAGTGTATCTTGACCAACCGTAATTAACAAAGCCCATTAATTCAACGAGATTTATTAAATGGGCCTTACCGTTAGGCCTGGCTTGGTTCTGTTTGACAATTTTGGAATTTTACTCTTTACTAAGCCCAACATGACTTTAGATTTTATACATTTGTACACATATAGTGACAAATTTAATACGCTGGGACCATGGAGAGTAATTTTTTTTTTTTTTTTTTTTTTTGAAAAAGCATGGAGAGTAATTTTCTATTGACCATATGTCAAGTTGATGGCTCTTGGAGGTGCTCAAGTTCTACTTCGACACTAGAGAACATAAAAAAAAAAAACGAACAGATATGAAAAGCTAATTAAGAACACCACAAATTTACAGTATTTTTAATGAGGTTCTTTCTTTTTAAGTCCCAATTGAATTATTAAAAGAAGACTTTTTGTGGATGTTAAAATTATCCATATGATATATATAGTTGCACGACTTGACTTACAACTAGGACAATTACTTTTTCGACATATCGAATGGAATAAAACGAACTTTTTTTTTTTTTACTTTCAATGGTGGAGTATAATTATATCCGATCTTGCAAGTTGCCAACACTTGCTGCTGTTTTGAGCATTTAAACAAAAGAATCATCCGTTTTAAAAATTTCGCGGAGAAATAAAAAAGAACATTTTGTACAAAAGTTATTGCAATCTTTATCTGCTATTTTTTTCTATATAAAAACTTACACGCATGTTATCTATTGATTTGAAGCTAGATTTGAACAAAACACTACTAGTCAATAGATGGACAGATACTATTATAAAATAAAACTTGGCTTACAGAATTGTCTGCTGAAAAAATACTGATACATATTAAAAAAAGATAAGAGTATAGTTTTAAACATATATAATTTTTTTTTTATTAGGGTCGTTCCTATTTTAGTACCTTTCGAATATTTTGGTTTTTGTAGGATTACAGAATATTCTATTTCTGTAAAGCGAATGTCAAAAACAAATGAGGAAAAATCAAAACATCTCTGAAAAGGTAAAAGAAAGTCGACGAAAAATCAAGAGACAAATACTGTCAAGTGTCAACATCTTGAAAGTCAAGAAAAGTGAAGGCAACCCTGTGACTATGACAATGGACATTCGCTAGCTTCTTTTTGCACAACTTGCCTTGACTGCTTCAAAAGTCCTTGACTTCTGTCTTTTTGTCAGCGACCTTGACTTTCATTTATATTTCACTTTAAGCATGCAAATATTTTGAAAGTTTATTATTAACTTCAGATTTTTCTCTTAAGCAACTAGATCAGGATGACGTTCGATATACCTAGTTTACTGTATCTATCAAATTAAACATGATATCAAACTCCCCAAGGTAAAAAGTTCCTACTTTTTTTTTTTTTGCAAATGTCACATTATCTTACGATCATACTTATGATGCCTATAGTCTCTCCTCTACACGAAATAACATATTCGTTGTTTTTGTTCGTTAAACAATCCCTAAATATATATATATATCTCTTTTTTTTTCCTTTAACAAAGAGAGATAACAAAAATTTCAGCCAAGTTGTGTCTATTAAAATACATTTTCAACCCAAAATTCTGTTAATTCTCTCAAGACTTTCCACGTCTTTGAAATCAAGAGACCCATCTCCTTCAGCATCAAAGCTCGCATGAACACTATAAAACACATACACGAGCACTGCCAACCCCGAGAAGAATCCAAATCTGACATACGAAGGAGCATCCAGCGATCCAAGCAAGAATATGTTCAAAAATATCGAAACGCACGGAGTCCACGGCATCAATGGTACACCCCAAAACTCAGGAATCCTAACTTGAGGTACAACACAATGGAATATCTGCACGACGGCTATAGCCGCCACGGCGCTTGCTCCAAGCATGAACCATTTAGGTGGGCCGGATGGTGCGAGTTTCCAGACTAAGGTGAAGACAATTGAGGTTATCGAGAATAGGCAAAGGAAGGAGAGTGTGGGCCAGGGTTTTGTGTATCCAACCGCTACGTAACGTCGGAATATAACAGCGTTTGCAACCATGTAAAAGACAAATAGGGTTCCGATTGAAACGAGATTTAAAAGGACGTTAAGGTCGGTAAAGAGGGCAAGCGCCGCCGTGAAGATTCCTGAATAAACAAAACAATACACCATTAGGATTTAACAGAATCATATGCTAATTAAGATCCATATTCTTTAATTAGTTCAATCAGTCATATTAATTAGGGTTTAGTAACGCAGATATATTCGAAGATGTATAAAGTTGATTTTGTAATAATACTGAAGATATTGGAGGAATTTGTTCCATTAGTTCACGGCGGTGGATAAGAATATTTTTGTGTGGAAATATTTGAGTTTTGTTCCAAGTTGAAGATCTCTCGTCGTGATCAGTTATATTCAAAAATCAAAAAGATTACAGATCAAAATTTCAAAACTTCTACATTTTAAAAACAAAACACTTTTTCCTATAAGATGGATTATAGTTTTTCTAAAAGTTAATGGATACCAAGCTGGTCAAACTAAAAGTCTACAACTGTTTTTCGTGTTATAAAATATAGTATCCGAACTCGTTAGATCAGTGATATATGAGAGAAGAAAAACAATGCTTATAAAGGAATATGCAAACAAAAGTAAATTGTGCATGGGTCTAGATTCGCTACCACGACACGACTCGTCCATTTTGGGTAAGTTATCATTTAAATAATGAATCACCAAGATCTTACTTTTTTTTGTCGAAACCACCAAGATCTTACAACACCGATAACTAGCTAATTAATTTGTATATATTACTGGCTAGACTTATAATGACCTGACCCAAAAGATGTTATGCGTAAAAGTTTGATTAAAGTTGCGAAATTTGAGAGCTTGAAAGAAAGAAACAGGCTAAAACATATCTTTAACGTTAAAGGACAAAAAGGGACCAAAATGAGACCCAACCGATTTAAGACCGCTGAAAATATTGAACCTTTTGAACCCGGTTGATGAACATGACCACGACATTTTGTCGGATTCTATGTTCTAAATTAAGAACCAACACCAAAAAATCACATAAGAACATAAGACATGGCCTACATTATTATAGACACACAGTCAGAGCTATACGACTACAGCCACAATCACAATCAAAATTAGTTGGGAAAGATTTTTTTTGTGTGTTTTAAATAGTGAATAAAAAGATATGATTTGATTTTTGTTTTCTCCTTTTGAGCACGTATATGTATGTATGATGTAATCACGTGAAAAGTGTGATCTACATTACTTACACTCAAATCCAAAAAGATCATGGAAAAACAAAACAAAATAAACTGGTTCAAACAGGGTCCCCACTCCTCAAATATTGTCTCTTTATCACTTGATGAAAATAAAACATTGAGAAAACGTCGAAGAGTTAAGATAAAACTTTATTAATTACTTACCAAGAAAAGCGGAAGCGTTGACTGGAGTAGATGTCTTGGGATGGACCCTAGCGAACCAAGTAGGGACCACTCTTGACCGTCCGATGACGCACATGTACCGAGCCTGACCCAACATGGCTACCAACAAGGACGTCAATATCCCAAAACTTGCTCCGATCCCAACCACCTTCGTCACCCATTCCCAACCTTCCGATTTACTAAACGCCGCCGAGTAAGGTGCTTCAGGGTCTATCTGCGCACGCACACACCTGATCACTACATTCAAATCAATACAAAAAAAATAAAAAATAAAAAGAGTTCAAATATTTTGATCTTTTAACGGACCAGATCGTAAGGGAGGAGCATTGACATGGAGATAGCCATTAAGCAGTAGAGTACAATGACGATAGCGACTGAGCCAGAGATCCCCATGGGGATGTCTTTGACCGGGTCTCTTACTTCTTCAGCCATTGTGGAAACGGCGTCGTATCCTATGTAGCTCAGGTAAACCATCGCCGCTCCGTTGAACACTCCCGAGGCTCCGAAAGGGAAGAATCCGGACGGGTTATCCGGGTTAGCGGGTCGGGTTAGATTCTTGGTGTCTCCTTTCCAGAAACCCATCACGATCACGAACACGATGAATGCAATGTGTAACGCCGTCAACACCAAGTTCACCTTCGAACTCTCGCTCGTGCTGTAGCAGATGATGAATGTGACGGCGAGGACGACGATAACAGCGACTGGATCGATTTCGTTGAATCCGTTTGGGAGGCCGGAGACGACGAATCTCCACTCGGAAGTGGATATTCCGAATGCAGATCCGAGGTACGCCGTGAATCCTCTCGAAACGGCGGCGTTTGACATAACGTAGTCCATTATCAGATTCGCTCCGGTTAAAAACGCCGGGAACTCGCCTGAAACGGAAAACTTGAAAAACGGTTACAGGTTTTTATTTTATTTTCAAGGAGACGGAATATTGAGAGTATATATATGCTGACCGAATGTGATACGGATGTAGCTGAAGGCACCGCCGGCGACGGGGAGATGGACGGCGAACTCGGTGTAACAGAAGGCGGAGAGGAGAGCGCAGAGGCCGGCGATTGCGTAGGAGACGACGATTGAGGGACCAGAGAAGAGGCGGCTAGCTCGGCCAGTGGTGACGAAGACTCCGGCGCCGATCATTCCGCCGATTCCGAGCCCGACAAGATCGTACCACCGGAGAGTGCGGCGCATCTGTTCGCCGGAGACGGCGCGGACGCGGCTCATCTCGTCGTAAGAGGTGGAAACGGAGACAGCGCGGCGGGAAAACCGGGAGGGAGTGTCGGAGAGAGAGTTGAGGTAGACACGGAGGCTGGAGAAGGAGGTGTCTCCGCCGTGAGAGCGGTAATGGGCCTCCATTTCGGATTAAAACCGGGTCGGGTTGAATCGATGTGGATCGGATTTATAGAGATTTTTGAGGGTACGTAATTTTAATTTGAAAGAGCTGGTTTTATAACGGGAGATTGCGAAAGGCAGAAAAAAAAATGAGAAGAAAGGAGATATGAGTCCAATGGCTTTTCGTGTAAATACTAGGAACTTCAGGGACACTGATTAGTAAAGAGCTTTCTTTTTGTAATTACAACGATCACATTAGCATCGGCTAAACTAAGTTAAGGGAGATAACGTAAGCATATATTATAATAGTCTACAAAGATACTAAACCAAAGATTGTGTAATCTGTTCGGTCCAGCAACTTTTTATTTTTGTTTTTGTTTAAAGTTTCAAGTTTCAACACACATATCTTAGCTTACTTGTTTTTTTATTTATTTTCTAGTAATATTTTCTTAGCATAAACTTTGGTCACAATATTTTCTCTCTTTTGTTTTGTTTTGTTAGTTTTAACTTTTCTCTCTTTTCTTCTTCGACTGTATTTGTCCAAATGAAAATTTAGTTCGTGATTCAATTAACATTTCTATGAAGTTACCATATTCATAATCAACTAGTTGAAGTTTCTACTGCTTTGCTATATTTGCTCTGGGACTACCGTGGAGGCGTGGACGGTTGTTTACCATATTCATAATCGCTTAATCAAGAATGCATTGCAGTTGTTTTTGCCAAGTCGGTTCGAGAACATGTCTTGTATCTACAGAAATCGGTGGTTGCTGTTATGGATCTGTAAAAAATATAATGCAGATGGTTTCTGATCGGGTTAATTAAAGCGGTTTGGAAAAGATTGGGACAAAATAGCGGTTTTATTGGAATCCAAGAACCAGATGCAAGTCGGCGATCTATGCACAAAACTCTTTCCATTAAGAAAACGAAAAGAAAGATGTGATGAAACGGCGGAGATCCAAGGACATAACACAATCAGCGTGGACTCAAGGGGCCAACAAGAGAGCCTTGTTCTTTCGCAGTCTCAGCCACAACAAGGGCCAACTGCGCTGGAATGGGTCAACATGCTAGGGACTTCTAATTCTGAATCATATATCTTCCATGACGGTGATCACTACACAAAATAGAACTTCGTTGTGAAACTATTTAAACCTATGGATTTTTAATATGCCTGTTAGGTTTTATTGTGAGAGTTATAAGATTTTTCTTTTTTGTAAACCATATTTAATTTGCTACTTTAGTCAACTAGTGTATTTACTTTATATTTCCTTCGGTATTATTTGTCAAACTATAATTCTCAGGTTCAAAAAAGGTTAAAATTGTATCTGTTCCATAACGATTGGAGACAGTAGTAATTGGAAATCGAGAAATTCCCTGATCTTTGACTCAGACTGACACCTTGCAAGACGGTGAATAAGAAAAACAAAAGGAAGTATATAATGAGGGGTTAAATACAAATATAATTTAACCTAGGGCTATTCTATACATTAAAGCAAATACGAGGGTGAATATTGCGATTTCATATATTACTATCTTCTATAAAATCCAGAGAGCGAAGGAAAAACCCTCGAGATAGCAGGTTAGCGATAAAAGTTTTCCCAACGGTTTAGTTGTTGCTTGTACCATATATATTTTATATGGCTCGGAAGCAGTGGACGAGGAATGATGACAAAATTTTTGAGAACGCTCTGGTTCAATTCCCGGATAGTTATCCGTATAGGTTTGAGACTATCGCCTACCATCTTCATATGCCACTTGAGGATGTGATGCACTACTATGACGCTTTGGTATACGATATTAGTCTTATCGAATCGGGTGAGTATGCTATTATTAACTACCGGGATAATTCAGGTGGAATCTCATCCCATGCATAAAGATAGAAAGAAAGGAATCCCTTGGACAGCAGCTGAACACAGGTTAGTCTTGAGACTGATGAAATAGGGTTTTTATTGATTTGTGTCAAGCATGAATTTACTGGTTTTTGTTGGGTTAGAGGAAGTATATATGCTAGACATTTAAATCTTTGGTGAGGATGATATGAACTATTAGGATTTTTATTCTGTTTTTTCTTTAGATTCCGCTGCTTATTCACTGAAACTTTTCAATTGTTGTTAGGTCGAGAACAATAGGAGCACAGAGGCTTATGTCTTTGACCACCCAAACATGGCGAGGCGTGCTTTGAAGAACACCGCTCTAGGTTTGCATTTGCGAGTCATTCTTTAGTAAACCGAGTTTCTCTTTGCTAAAGCCACTAACTTCATTATGTTTTTCTTTGTTGAAATAATTCAGCTTGTCTTGCATCCCTCGAGGATCCAGCATATGTGGAACTTGCATTGAGTGAATACAAGACGGCCACCAATTTGACCGACCAGTTTGCAGCTTTGGCAGCTCTTGCCCAAACTCCGGGTAAAACCCGTGACGACGTCCTTGCTGACTTCTATAACAAGTGGCAGGGCGATTACTTGGTATGGATCTTGATATCACAAGTTACTTCCCTCTGCGTCGAGGTTTAATATGTCATACTGAGATTTATCGTCTTCTGATTTCAGGTTGTTAATAAATGGTTCCTCCTTCAATCGACATCCGACATTCCCGGCTATGTGGAGAATGTCAAGAAGCTTTTGGATCACCCAGCTTTTGATCTGCGCAATCCAAACAAGGCAAGTGAATTTTCAAAACTCTTATTCAGATAAACTTTGTCCTCAGTTCTATGCTTACGATGAAACCATACGACGATCATTCAGGTTTACTCGCTTATTGGAGGGTTCTGCGGTTCCCCGTTCCATGCCAAAGATGGATCAGGTTACAAGTTTTTGGGTGACATTGTTGTCCAGTTAGACAAAATCAATCCGCAGGTTAACTCCCAAATTAATTAACTCTGTGTTACCTTTGTAACTATCATGACAACAAACAACCTTAACGATTTCCTTTGGTCTGACTCAAGGTTGCTTCTCGTATGGTATCTGCCTTTTCGAGGTGGAAGCGCTACGATGAGACCCGACAAGCTCTGGCCAAGGTAACTGCAAAAACCAGTCTTGTCTCCTCTCTAAGACACACAACAAAACCATTAGCATTTGTTGGTTTTATAGATGTTTAGATGAAGCTGTTGTGGTTATGTTTTGGTTTGCAGGCACAGTTGGAGATGATAATGTCAGCTAATGGATTATCTGAAAATGTCATTGAGATTGCCTCCAAGAGTTTGGCTGCTTGAAAGACATGAAGAATCCTTTTTAAAAGACAATTCCTACTCGTTACTATTAAGCTACTGAACTTGGCTCTCAATTATCATATTCTGCTTATGAGTTTTACATTAAACGCATGCACTATGCATAACGGATCCTGAATGTGTTTTTAAAGTTCCACAAAAAGTAAAAAACTTTAAATGTGTTTCTTCTGTGTATTATGAACTTTTTTCTTTTTCCAACTTCCAGTTAGAGAGTTGATTAGCTTAATAACATTCGAGTAAACAAAAGTTCGAACGAGTAAGTTATTAGTCTATTATAGCTAGTGGTGAGTAGTGTCTAAAAGGTAAATAGAAAGTTCAATACAACAAAACATATGATATCAAGATCAAGAAGGGAAAACAGAATATCTTCATCTTTCATTTTTCAATAATACATATGATATCAATACAACAAACATATGATATCAATACAACAAAACATATGACATCAAGATCTTCATCTTTTATAGCTAGTGGTGAGTAGTGTTTTCATCTTTCAAAAGTAAAAGTGCCATTTTGGGTTGAAAATATTTTTTTTATAGATCTACAAATTTTAAACCATCCATTGAAGAACATGAAGATATGATATTACCTGACTCATACAATATCTAAGAGCAAGATTTTGATCAGATCATTTAGGTTGTATCATGGAGAGGGTTGATATAAACCCGCTATGCTACAGTGATTTTGTGCCTATAAATTTCATAAGTTTTTCTCAGTATTCCTAATTGCAGAAATTTCTATGTATAGAGTTAATTCACTCAATCTTTTAATCTCTGAAGGAATTTGCTGACGAGGATCAGAAACTCCAGAAGATATGTGCCTCACTAAAAAAAATTGATCCTGCCATAAATTCTTGGATACGTGTAAGACTACAGGGATACGTGTAACGTGTAAGAAAGATTACACGATCAAATTCTCAGTCATAAAATATAAATATCATCCAAAACATTGCTCAAAAGTCATAAGTCATCAGAGGTAATTTGAAAATTAGAAATCCCTTTTTCTTCTCGAACTATTCGATCTTTTTCTTCAGTTGATAATCCTCTCCATCCTTGCTTCGATCTGTTCCAAAATAAATTCAAAATCAATCAAAATGAACCGGAAGGAGAAAAGAGAATCTAAGCGATTACCTGCTCACGGCAGATGGATCCAAAGGCACCGTCTCTTCTCTCGGTGAGAAACTTGTCACAGCGGATCGCAAGAGCCGCTTTAGCAGCTAGACTTCTTGCAAGCTTACTCTTCTGCCTCCTTGTAAAGAAGTGTCGGCTAAACTGCTCAGCTTTCCCAATCAATCCATAAGTTCCCCTCCTTTTACCTTTCCCTATCATCTGAATTAGGCTTCCTGGTTTCTTGGCGAGGCTGCCACTGAGAGAGATCAGAGAAGCAGATGTGGGCTCGCCAAGCAAGACTGATAGGTTGGGGTTTAAAGATCTCATCTTCTGTGTCGAATAATCCTGAAGTTTCCTTCTAAGCTCCTCAAGTCCGAGAACTCGAAGACAAAACCCACGGATTCTTTTGCAGTCACGGTTACTCAAATCTATTCCCATCGATGTCAAAGCCTCTGCTCTCAATTTGGCCACCGTCCCATTTTCTCCATCTCCAGCGACTCCATCCACTGCAGTAAAATCTGGAATTTCAGAGAAATCTGTCTGTGAGGCATTTCTTCGGTTGCCCATTTGTTGCACTGCCTTCACATATACCAAAGGATCAGGGATTATCTTCACCAGCTCTGGGAAGTGGTCTCCATACCACTCTATTATCCTCAGAGAATATTGCTTGATCTTCTTCTCAAGATCAAGCAGCAAACTCACAGACTCCCTTACAAAATCCTGACAAACGAGTTCTCCATCCAACCTCTTTTCTGCGTCCCTGATGGATAATCCTCTCAAGTAAGGCACTGCATTGAAATCAACCAATCTGTTTCTGGCTACACGAAGTTGTGCTGGCAGTCAATCCCAAATGTGTATCTGATGAACTCTGCCATGCTCTCATCGTAAACCCCCAAGACATTCCCTTCTATGCAATAAGGCAGCAACAGTTTGCCCAGTCTTTTCCTCACTTCTTCGCTCACAACTCCCCTGTGTATGGCTTTGAGAGCTTCCGAACTCTCATATCCAGTGGCAAATAAGGTAGATGCTATCACAGGCTCTGCTTCATCCCTTACATGACAAAGGGCGAACCGAGTAGGTGTCTCCAGGAGTAACATGGTTGCCTGAATTTAACAAGAGCCAAGTGTGTTATTACTCAAAACTCACGAGAGCCAAGTGTGTTATTAGCATGACTCTAAGGAGAAAAGGACTCAAAGAATGTAACAAGCCAAGTGAGTTATAACAACAAAAAAGTAGCCTCATCTGAAGGTTCATCCAGAGAATAAGTTATGTTCTGAGCCTGAAATCATTTTGAAGATAACAAGAACAAGTACCTCAACAAGATGGGGAGGTTCATCAAGCCTTTCCACGGTCTCCTGCTATACATGGGAACACATGATAAGATGGTATGAGAAAGTCACGAATTGAACATAAAACTTGTAGAATACATGCAACATGTCTAACAAACATATTTAAGTTTTTCAAAAAATATACCAAATCAGACTCTGTCTCCAACAAGTCGACCTTTCCTTCAATCTGCTGGGTACTTTCAGTAAATCCTTCCGTTTTCTCCTGTTACATGAGTAGCCATTACAATACAGACAGGGTAAAGCAAAATTGTTGTCAAAGAACAAGAGGATTCCGCAGAATCCGACGATGTTAGGTTACCTTCTCCTCGGGGGTTTCTTTATATTTTTTCAGAACCGGTTTGTTCTTCAAATCATCTTCCGGCCCTCGCTTACCTAAAAGTATACAAAGCAACAAAAAAAAAGAAAAAAACTAAGTTAAAAATTCGCAACAAGAACTCGTAAGAGAGAGTTACTCAGAACAAACCCAATAAATTAGCTTGGACGGCCGATTTCTTGCTCGAGCTGGCCATCGGGGAAGATGAAAAAAAAGCGATGGTTTGCTTATTTCCCGAGAAGAGTTGAGAGCAGCAATAAGAGCTGGGATCGGCCGGGGAAGAACAAAGGTTAAGGTATATTGGTTGGGTTTATGGGCTGCAATAATGTCTATAACAAAATTAAATTGAGATTCGTTGGAATTCATTTGGTTAACCAGGCATGGGCATATTTGCAGAATCCGGATCCCAAACCCAAAATCCGACCGAAAAATGGGTACCGAACCCAAATCCGTAACCGAAAAAATATCCGAACGGGTTTTATATTTAGAAACCCGAAAATCCGTCACGAAACCGAACCGAACCGAAAATTAAATGGGTGTCCAAAATATCCAAAATACAATTATATACTCAAAATATTAATTATACTTGGGCTTAGTATAAATAATAAATCATTACTTGAACCAAACCATTTGGATATGGGGTCACAAAAAGTTTTAGTTTGTATTATTTAGTTAAAAGTGAGTCATGTTTTGCTTAAAATATAATAATACTAATACATAAGTTATTTCACTGCTAATTTAAAACTAGAAGCTGTTGACTATTCCGTTAACAAGATATGTGATTTTCTTTATTTTCAAACACCAAGGAATCTTGACAGCTTCTAGTTAACAGCTTCTAGTTCTAAACTCGAACATAATTTATTTCAGGTATTGGCTGATATGGGAATACGTGCAATTGATGAGTTTGATAAGATGGACGAATCAGATCGTACTGTGATTCACAAAGTCATGGAGCAATATGTTGGGGAAAAAACATAAACACGCGATACGGCGCAGCGGAATAAAACTTCCCGCACTTGTGTTAACCTGTGTGGAAAGTACTTGAACTGTGGCACAAATGATCGCTTTTATTATAGAATCAGAAGCAGTGAATCTTGTCCTGTTTCTATCTCCTCAGAACAATTTGAAAATATTACCCTCTATCAGAAAGCATGACGAACTTTGGTCCTTGTCGATAAATTTTATTTTCAAACACAAAGCAAAAATTGGTATCTTATTTTATTTTTAAATATCTATTTTGTGGTTTTTTCAATACAACCAAAGTCGAACATATAGTTAATTATCATGTTTCATACACTAAGCTTTCTTTTTTTTCGTGTACTTTTTTCAGATGTTTGTATAAAATATTTTTCCTAAGTTTCTATAATGTACTTCTCAATTAATAGTATATTGTTATTTTAAATGAAAATCAATTACTTTATTTATTTTCTTTTAAAACTTATAAATTAATATTTATTTATTGTTTACTTTTTTAAATAAAAATATATGTTTGTAACTGACTCATATTTAACATCGTCGAATAAATATCACATTTTTATCAATGAAAATAAAACAAATCAGTCTTTTTTTTACTTAAGAATATTCATAAATAGTTTATAAGTCTAAAACCACACGACATAACAGAATTATAAAAAAAAACAAAAAAAAAACAATACTTAGTTTTGATATCCCTCCATTTTTAATGATATTACTGAATTTTTTTTTGTTGCAGCAATTCAAGGATCCAAAACTTGAATTTACACATGAGCGAATCAGAATCCAAAACTTCACACACGAAAGTTCTACGAGCCATTTATGCAGTGTTTCCGCGACTTTCGTCGTAATTATTTATTAAATAAATTATGTAATTAATTGGGGAGAGTTTTTGAACCAAAAAAGAGGGGAAATAAATGTAATTAAGCAGTGTTTTGGTTTAAACGAAGTTGTTTTCATGTGTTTTGTATTTTTATTGGGAATGGCATTTCTTGCCTGCTTGTCCACTAGACAATCTGAGCAAGTAAACTTCTGTATGTCAGAGTGTGGAAGACCACGTACCATCTAATTGCTCTGTAATATATAATGTTTTCATACCGTCAAGGCCGAGATGCTCATAAAATTGATGCCATAGCTTTTTGAGACTGTTTGCAGGCATTGTTGCTGTCTCGGTGTAACTTACTTCAGCATGAACATTTCTGTTTACGCTTATCTTGCTCTCACCTATTAAGCCTCTTCCATCAATTCTGTTTACGCTTAATCTAGTCTTATATAAATTCAAAAGGGTTTTTGTTTTTCACTATACATTAACTTGCGAAAGACACAAACCAATTACAAAATTAAATATTCGTAGATAACCATAGATTGAAAGTTAATTTCCATCACGTTGACCCTATTGAGCTTTGGCTAAGTTGCAATTCTCGGCCCATCTCTTCTTTCATTCATATTAAATGTAGTTGGCCAAGTTCTGCTTTATATGAAAGATGTTCGGTTTCTCTGTGTTTACGTTGTACAGACAAAAACGATCCCAGCTTGAAAGTGTTAGGACGTCGTTGCTTGGAGTCCACAAAATGTTCTCTCCTAGCCCCATTCGCTTAATATCTCTCACTTTTACCCACGAAGACCTTTTCAAACTGCTCTTTAGAACCCATAACCGGTTTAATTCCTCTCCATAACCCGTCATCCACCAACGAACAACACCTAGCTTCCCTTCGTATCTGACCAATGTTGGAGAAACACCCAAGTTTGGAGTTTCAAAGAATGACCAAGTTTCGGTTTTGAGACAGAACCGGATCACATTGTCGTCCCACGACAACCAGTGCAAGAATCCAGTAGCCTTTACCGGGTTTGAAGGAATAAGACCGTCTTTTCTTGGTAGACGCAAATTCTTTATCCTCTTACACATGAACGAATCAGAATCCAAAACTTCACACACGAAAGTTCTACGACTCCGACTCAATTTACCCGGTAACCTAGAGAGCCTAAGTATCTTGTACCGGAAAGGATTCCGTTGGATTACCGCTAAACCGAATGAGATGGCGCAATTCTGCATTGTTGGGTTCGGTATTATCTGATACTGTTTTTGTGGCTGGTTTGCAGACTATGTACTCCGACACACTTGGTCCTGTTCCATTAACACAAAGCAAAATCCCATGACTTGCATCACAAGCTTCGATTTTTACTTTTCCCGGTGGTAGAAAACCGATCGAGACTCCGTTATTTTCAGAATCTCCCCTCTCATTGACAAAGCTGGTTTGGAGTTTGTATCCTCCCCCGTTGTATTGCGCAAAGTATCCGGAAATAGATTTTGTTCTTTGGAGATTGAGGTTGAGAAACCAAGACTCGTAGCTTCTCTTGTTGCACTCTTTGTTCAGAAGCCTGGATTTTCCAACATCCGAAGCCGGAAAACGAGAGAGAATCTCTAGTATCATGTCTTGATTTATCACCATCGAAGACCGGTGGCTAAAGCTTGACCGAGAAGATGATGAAAAACCCACACGCGCCGCCGCACCAGTCACCGTCCTCGACACTCTCGAAGATAATGATGATGACGCTCCTAAAACATGGGGTGAGGTCAGCAAGCCTCTAGAAACCCACCTTAAACCACCCGCCGTTCAACCTCCGGAAGTGGCCTCCGTTAAACCTCCGGCGACTCCTCCACGTCGGCTTCCGCGGAAGAGCGCATCATTCCACACGCTGGACGAGCTCGAAACGAGGGCGATGAAAGACATGGCCGGGCAAAACCCGACGAAGACTGTCAAGCTTAAAAAAAACAGAGTCCATGTCAGAGTTAAGACCCGGGTTCACTCGGACAGAGTCAGCTCGGAACGAGCCCACGCAGCCCCACTCGGGGTCCCGGTCCGTGAAGGAGAACATATTCGTGCTGAGAGACAGAGAACGGAGGGAGAAAGAAGGGAACAAGAAAACGGTGATGAACTGGGACCCACCACTCAGGGAGTTTCCGGAGAAGTGTCCTCCCGGAGGAGGCGACGGGTTAGTGGTGTACACGACGTCGTTGCAAGTACACGACGTCGTTGCAAGGAGTGCGTCGCACGTACGAAGATTGCATGCGTGTTAGAACGTGGCTCTGGACGCCGGAGTGTTGAGCGAGGTCAAGGAGCTTCTCCAAGACGAAGCAACGGTGGCGCCGCCGAGAGTGTTTGTGAAAGGGAGGTACTTGGGAGGAGCGGCGGAAGTGACGGCGATGAACGAGAACGGGAAGCTAGGTAGAGTGTCGAGGTGGGCACGTGTGGCGAGAGTAGGGGAGGAAGGGAGGCACACGTGTGAAGGATGTGGAGGAGCAAGGTGGTTGCCTTGTCTGGAGTGCGGCGGCGGTTGTGGCGGCCAAGGGCGAAGGATGGGAGACGTGTGTCAAGTGTAATGAGAACGGATTGATAGGTTGTCCTGTTTGTTTCGTTTAATGAAAGGAAATTAAGAAGATGAACACACAATAAACGATATACTGTTTGTATGTGACAGGGTTTATTATTTCTGATACATAGTGTGATTTTGGAACTAGGCTAGGATCTTCAAACAGGCACACTCGAGAATCAATCAAATGCTAGCTTGCAAGATCACTCTCACTTGTGTATATATTGTTTATGGTTTTGATCTTTATTATATCAAAGGTGTTTCCATTTCTATATGATCTCAATATTTATTTACTGTCTCATGTCAACCTTTGGATTTTGCACTGCGCTGCAACGCGGCTGCTTGGAGCTAAACTTGGATTTAGGAGTTCGCAAGTTCTTCAGGAGCAACACACTGGTTAAGCCACAATATCCAAACAAGGATTGTGTCCTTGAGGTTGTCTTCCTGCGCTCAAAAGTCAAAACACTTTCTCTCGGTTCATCTCATGACATGTTTAAGTTCTTCATCCACGGCTGCCCCGCGCTTGAAAATTTATTCAAATGTGTTTTTATGCGGAGTCCATCCGTCAAGAGAGTAGCCATCAGTAATGATGTGCTGGATCATAACGTTACGCTTATGACACCCAGTCTTGTGTACCTTGATACTCTTGTTATATCAAGGAAGGACGACATTATCATGTGGTTTTCGATTTAATTGGGTTTGATTTGTGGATTTTTCTTTTCGTTTTTATTTTTATTTCGATGTATTAAAAAAATTTATATTTAATGCCCCGCCCCGGGCATGTGGTCAACATGGGAATTCATGAATGTCGGCAAGTCCTATCAAGCCGAAACACACGGTCATCATACCAGCTTGTTGTTGATTTTCCATTCGTCCATTTTACTTTATAAATCTGAAAATTAATTTGATCGGTACCGATGTGGGATATTGAAGCGTTTAAAAAGTGTTAAAAAAGTGTTGGGCTTGGCCCATTAGTTGTCGAGTTTTTTTGTTGTTGCAGCAATTCAAGCGTTTGCTTTTTTCTTCCCGTAGCACTCGCCAAGGGTTTCTGGAGAATTTCGCCGACGTTAATGGCGGATGAGATTCTCGTGAGTTTTCACCTTCATTTCGCTTATCGCGAATCTCCGTAAAATTAGGGTTTACTCGTTGAAAAATCAAACGGTGTAACTGAAATTGGTGTATCCATTTACGTCCGCTAGGTCGAATCATTCTCGTTATGGTTTCGTCTTCGTGATTTCTCGTTATCCTTACATTTCCCCTCTTTTGTCTGCTTTGTGATTTTTGTAGCAAGGAGTTGCAAATCGGAAGATTCGAGCTATTCAGATTGATGTCGACGACCTAATGAATGTGAGTTGTTAATTTGTTCTCTCCTGCTATTACTTTTTTTTTTTTGGGATTGCTGTAAAGCCAAGAGAACTTACTCGTCTCATTTTCTATTCAAGTTGATGTAGCACAAGGATTTAAACGACGGGTTTGTCAGACGGTTGATGGAAAACACACGCCGATATGTTTCCATTTTCTCTGCTGCTGTCGACGAGATGCTGCTACCTGAACCCGCAGAGGCGTTTCCAGATGATGATCATGATATATTGAGATGACACAGAGAGCTGATGATGGAACTGAGAATCCAGATGTTTCTGATCCTCGTCAGCAAATTCCTGGTGACTTAATTTTTGAGGTTCTCTAACATCCCAAATGCTAACTTGTGAATTGCTACTTTTAACTTCTAGTTGAGGACTGTTATCTGCTCAATCTTGACTAAATTGTTTTGTTTCGAATCTTTGATAACTCAGTATTAGGTTGGATATCACTTTCAAAGTTTTTCTAATATGTTTGTTTTTGATTCAGCGAGGTTTATTTTAAAGCTCCTGGAAAGGTACGGACATCTACCATCACATTGGGCAACTTGTCAAGATATCTGGTATCGTGACTCGGTGTTCGGATGTCAAGCCACTTATGTCTGTTGCTGTGTACACATGTGAAGATTGTGGTCATGAAATTTACCAGGTAACCAGGGCCGGCCCAGAGGGCAAGCAGGTGAAGCGGCCGCTTGGGGCAGCCATTTTTTAAGGGCATATATTATAAAAAAAAATTTAGGTGTATATATATATATATATCTATTAATATGGATAAACTTTAGTTTGTAGGTCTTTTAAGTAAGAATAATATTAGTTGGAGTTTTTTAGATAAAAAAATTGTTAGAGGACTTCTTAATAATTGTTAAATCTTATTTTAGAAAACAATTTAATTAAACCTAAGGAAGATGAATAGTCGACGACTCTCTCGTGAAAGATCTCCTCTTGGCGTTTTGCTACAGATTATTCTTTCACCTTCTCCTTCTTCAGATTTTTTAGTTACAGAATTCAACACCTTTTTTTTAGTTCCTTTAACAAATTCATCAATTATCAATTGATCATTATCTTCAAGTTTTCGTAAAAAAGTATGTCAGTATGTGCAGTGATTTATTAGTTATTACTTAATTAGAAAGAAGAATGAGTGATCAATCGATCATAGATTTGCTATTAAAGAGATTGAATGGGTTGACTTTGTTGTCGATTGAGACAGCTATGGTTCAAAAACTTGACTATTCAAGTTTAATCACCGATTTTGCAGGAAAAAAATACAAAAAGAGCTGTATTTCAATAATTTTTGTTTTTTTAACTTTTTTTCTTTCTATAAATAGTTTATGAAGTTGTATTATCTAATTTTAACATATGTTTTTTTTAAAAAAAAAATTTAATAAAAAGGCATAATTTTTTAATTCGCTTGGGGTGGTCCAAATCGTTCGTCCGGCACTGCAGGTAACCCGACTATGTAGTTTTCTTAGTTGCTTCTTCTAACTACTAATTCTGATTATCTTTCTGTTATGGTGATAAATCAGGAAGTCACCTCGACAGTTTTCATGCCTTTGTTTAAGTGCCCTTCTAGCCGCTGTCGCCTTAACAGCAAATCTGGGAATCCCATTCTTCAGCTCAGAGCATCAAAGTTTCTAAAGTTTCAAGAGGTTCTGCTCTGGTTTACGGTTGTCATTTGTATGGATACTAATATACTATGCTGATGTCAGATTAATGAATTATTGAATTCATTATGTTGCAGGCTAAGATGCAAGAATTGGCTGAACACGTACCTAAAAATTATTCACATCTGAGCATTGATAATGTCAACTCTATTACATAAAGTTAATGGGTTGTTGTGTTTAAGCGATGGCTAAATCTAATTTAAAGAACTAAATGACTCCTTTTTATGTATATAAATGAATTTTCAACTAAATCAAATTTCGTAGTGAAATATTTTCTCTAACTTGACATTCCTGTTTTAGCAATCGAATAGACTTATTTCACAATATCGTGGAGATTCAAAAGAGTTGTATGAGACAAAGCATCAATAGCATATTTGTTTGACCAAACAGTATTTACACCCGGTGCATTATATGCTATGGTTTTTTTCTTCTTTTGCCGTCTAAACAATTTATTGATTTCATATCGGTATTACAAAGTCAGTATACAGAATTTATGGAAAACAAATTGCATAAATATATATATGCATCATAGACTGAGTAAAATACATCAAGAGAAGAAAAGTGACTTTTTTTTTTTTGCCAACCAAAAGAAGTGACTTTCACGATCTTTTCTGTAGAAAAGCCTTTATATGCTATGGTTTTTAGCCATTAAAATTATAGGGATCTTGGTCAAACGTCCTAGTGCTTTTTGTTGACTAACAAATATGTATGCTATTAATTTAGGATTATTAAATAAAATAATATTTAGTATGTATTATCTTATAAACTATTTATGAATATTCTTAAGTAAAAAAAAAGACTGATTTGTTTTATTTTCATTGATACAAATGTGATATTTATTCGACGATGTTAAATATGAGTCAGTTACAAACATATATTTTTATTTAAAAAAAGTAAACAATAAATAAATATTAATTTATAAGTTTTAAAAGAAAATAAATAAAGTAATTGATTTTCATTTAAAATAACAATATACTATTAATTGAGAAGTACATTATAGAAACTTAGGAAAAATATTTTATACAAACATCTGAAAAATGTACACGAAAAACAGAAAGCTTAGTGTATGAAACATGATAATTAACTATATGTTCGACTTTGGTTGTATTGAAAAAAACCACAAAATAGATATTTAAAAATAAAATAAGATACCAATTTTTGCTTTGTGTTTGAAAATAAGATTTATTGACAAGGACCAAAGTTCGTCATGCTTTCTGATAGAGGGTAATATTTTCAAATTGTTCTGAGGAGATAGAAACAGGACAAGATCCACTGCTTCTGATTCTATAATAAAAGCGATCATTTGTGCCACAGTTCAAGTACTTTCCACACAGGTTAACACAAGTGCGGGAAGCTTTATTCCGCTGCGCCGTATCGCGTGTTCATGTTTTTTTCCCCCAACATATTGCTCCATGACTTTGTGAATCACAGTACGATCTGATTCGTCCATCTTATCAAACTCATCAATTGCACGTATTCCCATATCAGCCAATACCTGAAATAAATTATGTTCGAGTTTAGAACTAGAAGCTGTTAACTAGAAGCTGTCAAGATTCCTTCGTGTTTGAAAATAAAGAAAATCACATATCTTGTTAACGGAATAGTTAACAGCTTCTAGTTCTAAATTAGCAGTGAAATAACTTATGTATTAGTATTATTATATTTTAAGCAAAACATGACTCACTTTTAACTAAATAATACAAACTAAAACTTTTTGTGACCCCATATCCAAATGGTTTGGTTCAAGTAATGATTTATTATTTATATTAAGCCCAAGTATAATTAATATTTTGAGTATATAATTGTATTTTGGATATTTTGGACACCCATTTAATTTTCGGTTCGGTTCGGGTTCGTGACGGATTTTCGGGTTTCGAAATATAAAACCCGTTCGGATATTTTTTCGGTTACGGATTCGGGTTCGGTACCCATTTTTCGGTCGGATTTTGGGTTTGGGATCCGGATTCTGCAAATATTCCCATGCCTGGTTAACCAAATGAATTCCAACGAATCTCAATTTAATTTTGTTATAGACATTATTGCAGCCCATAAACCCAACCAATATAAAGCCCAAGCCCATCCGGATTATTGTTTGAGATAATTACCCTACAGCATACATTTTCAACTCTTTGTTTCAAGAAAACACACCTATGTGTATAAGGTGACTTTCTCTACACAAATCGAGATTTTTCACCCCTTTTTACCCCTACCCGAACGACACCCTTTCAACTTTACGAAAGAGAGAGAGAGAGGGAGAGAGAGAGAGAGAGAGGGAGGGAGAGAGAGAGAGAAGGGTAGGTTTTGGATCTGAAGAATCTGTCGAAGAAGAAGAAGAAGAAGCTTTCAAGGGTGGTTAAGAGAGAGATGAAGATCGTTGAGAGAGAGAGAGATTGAGAGAGAGAGAGAGCGAGAGAGATGAAGATCGTGGAGAGGGAGATTGAGAGAGAGAGAGCGAGAGAAACAAAAGAAATTCGAAAGCTGGAGAGATCGTGTAGTAACCTCGAAGAATCCGTCGGATTCGTCAAGGAAGGCGAAGAAGAAGAAGAAGAAGTTTCAAGGGTGGTCAGATCCGTACAATACTAATGAACTTGATGGACAACCACATCCTACCTGCTGCACATCGAACTTGATGGACACCCAGGTTATGGCGTATGAAGCCGTGGATGGAAACGAGGATCATGGTCGAACAGTGTCTATTGACTGAAAAGCTTTATCCTTCTCACTTTCACGTTCACATTCTCCATCCACGCATCAACCAGGTCCTACTGCGTACATCCACGCATCAATATACATCCACACATCAATGTACGTCCATGGATGTACGTCCATGCCGTACATCCACACCAAATCACCTCGTCCATCCATGTTCCTAAGACAATGTTCGTCCATGCTCATTGCATCCAGGTTCCATGATCTGAAATACATTTAATATGTGTTCCGATTTGTGGACGTCCACGTTCATATCATCTTCCTCGTTTCACTTTCCTCCCAGAATCTGAAATACAGATCTGTAAAACAGATCTTCTTCGTTTCATTTTCTTCCCAAAATCTGAGAGAGAGTGAGACAGAGATCGGAGAGAGAGCGAGAGATCGGAGAGTGAGAGAGAGAGAGAGAGAGAGTGAGAGTGAGAGAGAGAGAGATCTGAGAGTGAGAGAGAGAGAGTGAGAGAGAGAGAGAGTGAGAGAGAGAGCCATAGAGCGATCGGAAAGAGAGCGATTAGAGAGAGATTTTGGTGTGAAGGGTGAGGGGCTTTTTTCGTCATTTCAACCACAAAAAGTCCCTCAAACACATAAGATCACTTATTTTGCAACAAAACTCTTCAAAATCCCTTTTTTGCTAAGCTCTCTTATTGTTTTATAGAATACCTTAACCTTTGTTCTTCCCCTGCCGATCCCAGCTCTTATTGCTGCTCTCAACTCTTCTCGGGAAATAAGCAAACCATCGCTTTTTTTCCATCTTCCCCGATGGCCAGCTCGAGCAAGAAATCGGCCGTCCAAGCTAATTTATTGGGTTTGTTCTGAGTAACTCTCTCTTACGAGTTCTTGTTGCGAATTTTTAACTTAGTTTTTTTCTTTTTTTTGTTGCTTTGTATACTTTTAGGTAAGCGAGGGCCGGAAGATGATTTGAAGAACAAACCGGTTCTGAAAAAACATAAAGAAACCCCCGAGGAGAAGGTAACCTAACATCGTCGAATTCTGCGGAATCCTCTTGTTCTTTGACAACAATTTTGCTTTACACTGTCTGTATTGTAATGGCTACTCATGTAACAGGAGAAAACGGAAGGATTTACTGAAAGTACCCAGCAGATTGAAGGAAAGGTCGACTTGTTGGAGACAGGGTCTGATTTGGTATATTTTTTGAAAACTTATATGTTTGTTAGACATGTTGCATGTATTCTACAAGTTTTGTGTTCAATTCGTGACTTTCTCATACCATCTTATCATGTGTTCCCATGTATAGCAGGAGACCGTGGAAAGGCTTGATGAACCTCCCCATCTTGCTGAGGTACTTGTTCTTGTTATCTTCAAAATGATTTTAGGCTCAGAACATAACTTATTCTCTGGATGAACCTTCAGATAAGGCTACTTTTTGTTGTTATATCTCACTTTGGCTTGTTACATTCTTTGAGTCCCTCCTTAGAGTCATGCTAATAACACACTTGGCTTGTCTTGTTAAATTAACATACTTGGCAACTTACATTCAGGAAGTTGTCGTAAGAGAAAAGACACTCTCTGTTGGCAATCTCGCTTCCGAAACCGAAATATCAGATATGTAAGTAGCACCTCTTTCCTTCCTTCTTGGAGCAAGTTTTTCTTATGACTGATACTTGATCCTCCATTTTTACAGAATCGATTTCTTCAATTATGTTGGAAAAGTTGTTCTTAGTGTTCGACTTATTGTAGACCACAAGGGTAACCATGTGGGCTATGGCTTTGTTGAGTTTGCTTCTTCTAACGAAGCAAAGAAGGTGAGAGTAGTTTTGTAGTAATGATGAAAAAAAAGTAGTAACTACCATAGCTGATTAATTCTTTTATACTGTAGGCGCTGGAAAAAAAGAATGGTGAATATTTGCACAATCATAAGATATTTCTTGAATTGGCTAAGAACCCCCAACGACACGGGTAAATTGATTTTTTTTTTCTTTTTTTCTTTTTGATATGGAGATTTGTTTCAGTAACTTATTGCCAGAGTTTTGATGCCATTACAGAAGATTAACGCTATTGTTTTTATTTTGTTAGGTATTGCTTAGATCACAAGGTTTGGTAAGAATTTTAACTATTTGCCTCTTGAGTAATTTTGGTATGTATGGAGGAGATATGAAAAGGGTTTTTGGTATTTCAGTTACGAAGACTACCTTCGACGACAAAGCCGTCGGTTAAGAGGAGACGAGCCTGCCGGTTTTGTTGGGGTACCTGTTCTTATTTTCTTCAAAATATGTCGGGCTCAGAGGAAACGCTTAGCGTTGAATAACAGAACCGTTTGCCTGGGGATGAAGCTAATTTTTGCTGTTGTGCAATTTAAGTCCTTCTCTCCTTAAGAGTCGTTCTAACACACTTTTTCTTGTTAAATTCAGGCAGTACTCTTTGTCGACAATCTCTCTCCCCAAACTAAATTATGGCATATGTTAGTACTCTTTTCTCCTTTAATTTCCTCCCGTTCTCGGAGCAAGTTTTTCATGACTGATATTTTATCCTCCATTGTTACAGCAACGATTTCTTCAATAATGTTGGAGAAGTTGTTAGTGTTCGACTTATTGTAAACCACGAGGGTAAGCATGTGGGCAGTGGCTTTGTTGAGTTTTCTTCTGCTAGCCAAGCAAAGAAGGTGAGAGTAGTTTTTGCACTAATCATGAAAAAAGTAATGAAAAGTAGTTGTATACTTGTGATGAAAAATGTACAAGTAGCTATTTGAAAGAACCACAGCCTGATTAAATCTTTAATACTGTAGGCGCTGGAAAATAAGAATGGTGAATATTTGCACGATCATAAGATATTTCTTGATGTGGCTAAGACAGCTCCACGACCCAAGTAAATTGATTTTCCATTGTTCTGTAAAACTGTTTGTAAATTATTGCTAGAGTTGTGATGCCATTTACAGAAGATTAACGCTAATATTTTTTTGTTATCTAGGTACAACCTTGCAGAGAAGCTTTGGTAAGGGATTTAACTATTTTCCTCTTGAGCTTGTTTTTTTAGAGAGCACGTTGGGTGAAGTTTTTGGTATGCATGGAGAGATGACAAGGGTTTTTTGATATTTCAGTTACGAAGACTACCTTCGACGAGAAAGCCTTCTGATAGAAGAAGATAATACTGTGGAAGGACTTGATGAGCCTGCCGATGTAGTTGAGGTGCGGATCGTGCTCTTCTTATCTTCATAACATGTCAAAGATGGCTTATTCTGGGGATGAAACTTGAGACTACCTACTTTTTGTTGCCATGCAATTTAAGTCCCCTTTTCTCTTTAGTCGTGCTAACACACTTGGCTGTTAAATTCAGGCAGTTGCAGTCAGGAAAAAGATGCTCTTTGTTGGCCACCTCTCTCACCACACTGGAATATCAGATATGTAAGTAGCACCTTTAATTATCTCTTTTGTTCTTGGTTAGTGTTTCATGACTGATATGTTTATCCTCCGATTTTACAGCATCAATTTCTTCAAAAATATTGTCCAAGTTGTTAGTGTCCGACTTATTGTAGACCAGAAGGGTAAGCATGTGGGCTATGGCTTTGTTGAGTTTGCTTCTTCTAACGAAGCAAAGAAGGTGAGAGTAGTAGTTTTTGTAGTAGTGATGAAAAAAAAGAAAGTATTATCTACTTTTCATTTGTACATTTATGATTGAAAAATATACAAGTTGTTATTTGAAATTACGATTCGCTCTGATGAAATCTTTTATACTGTAGGCTCTGGAAAAGAAGAATGGTGAATGTTTGCACGATCGTAAGATTTTTCTTAAATTGGCTAAGATAGCTCCCTACCCTCCACCCAAGTAAATTGATTTTCCATTTTATGGAGATTTGTTTTAGAGTTTTAATTCCACTACAGAAGATTAACGCTATTTTTTTTTTTTTTTTTTGAATTAGGTATTGCTTAGATCACAAGGTTTGGTAAGGGATTTAACGATTTGACTTTTGTTATCGAGAGCTCAATGGGTGAAGTTTTTGGTTATACATGGAGAGATGAATTGTTTTTTTTTTTTATATTACAGGTTCGAAGACTACCTTCGAAGTGAAAGCCTTCTGATAGAAGAACATGAGAGAGTGGAAGGACTTGTTGAGGAGGTACCCTAGTTTTTGTTGTTAAGCAAATGTAAGTAGTCTTTTTCTCCTTAAGAGTCGTGCTAATAATAACACACTTTGGCTATTAAATTCAGGAAATTGCCCTAAGAGAAAAGACGCTCTTTGTTGCCAATCTCCCTCGCAGAACTAGAATATCAAATATGTAAAGCAGCTTCCTCCTGTTTTCAGAGCAAGCTTTTTTTTCTTTTTTTTTGACTGATATATTTTGTTGTCCACTTTTACAGCATCAAATTCTTCGAAGAGGTTGGAAAAGTTGTTAGTGTTAGACTTATTGTAACCCACAGTGGCACGCAGCTGGGCTGTGGCTTTGTTGAGTTTGCTTCTGCTAACGAAGCAAAGAAGGTTAGGATAGTTTTTATAGTAATGATGAAAAAAAAAGTATTTAACTATTCATTTGAAAAGTATCTTTTATACTGTAGGCGCGGCAAAAGAAGAACGGTGAATATTTTCAGAATCGTAGGATTGATCTTGGCGTGGCTGAGATAGCTCCTTACCCTCTCCGACCCAAGTAAATTGATTTTCGGATATTTGTCAGAGTTTTGATGCCATTACAGAAGATTAATGCTATTCTTTTTCTTTGTTTTTTGTTTTTAATTAGGTACAACCTTGCAGAAAAGCTTTGGTAAGGGATTAAACTACTTGCCTTTTGTTATCAAGAGTACATTTGGGTGGGTGAAGTTTTTGGTATATATGATATGACAAGTGTCTGTTTTTGATATTCCAGGTACCGTGGACAAGAAAGCCATGCAGAACTTGATGAAAGCCTTGTGACAGATGAAGATGATTTGGAGAGTGTATTCAGCATATTCAGTGGTAACAAGATTACCTTCTCTTACGACGACGACTGTTAGAAGAAGTTGGAAGCTTTTTGGTCTTTTTAACTTGTGTGCATTTTAAATATTCTTAATCTCAACTTTTATTAGACTCAACTTGGATGGTTGGGCTAGATTTAGTCCTTTATTATATCTTTATAACCAAAAGTGAAAAGTAGTCTTTACGCAAAGACCGAGACATTAGCTTGGCGAACACCTTTTCACGTAGACAAGCTTGTACATCTCACTTAGTATGTGATTGGTTACAAACAACATTAAAAATGGTAGCGATAGTGGCATGCAAAATACACAGAGGATGTGACCAACTCTCTCTCTCTCTCTCTCTCTGGGCAATTAAGTTGGTATCCAATAACACAACCTAACCCGTTTTAACATAAACCAATCAATGTCATTCCAATTCCAAAGGTGGCGGAGTCTCTTTTCTTAATTCCATTTAATCTAAAAATTTATTGTATATTCAACGTCTCACCCAACGATCCTAATTTTTAATTTATATAGACTATAGCGCGGGATCCTTAGATACAGACAAGGCTTCCCAAGGTGGAGGAGTTTATATTATTCACTACATTTCATCTAATTTAAGTTTATCTCAACGTCCCTTCTATCATTTCCTTTCTTATATTTATATCCTTCAATATTTTTTTGATTAATAATTGATTCTTAGAGGTTGGACCATCTTGTTTCTTTTTTTTTTTTTTTTAAGAAAGAAAACAAATTGAATTTGTGATCCAGAAAATTTCAAGATTTAATCAAGACCAATCATTGACAATATATATATGATAGATTCACAAAACGAAAAATCATTGTGTTCTTGACGCAACTTGGTGTCCCAAATCTAAACTATAGTGAAACAACAACAATCTTTCTTATATCCCTTTTTTTGAGTGAAAAATGCTTTCAGATAAATACATTTGAATATGTCTTCCATATAACCTAATTCCTATTTGCAAATTTTTCTATGAAGGAGATGCAAATAATCTGATAAGTTAGATTCAATATCTCTGCAAAGTAATATTCTGACCTGATCCTCTCTTGAAAAGACCTAAAATAATCCCCATATTGAGTTTATAATTAGTATGAGTCAATTGTTTAATTATAATACGAATTAGATGGATCGTTCTAGACCTGCAAATAAGACACATGTATAGTTTGAGTTGATACATATTATAGATTAATATATATTTTATTAATAAATATTAATTAGTGGAATTGTTAGTGGGTAGTAGTTGAATTTGGGTAAAGATTACTTTTTGATGATTTTCATAATCAGCACTGAAGATCTTCTTCTCATCCATTGATGGGTTGGATCCTCCAAGAACAAAGAAACCAATTAGCTTACTCTATTGTGCCATTCTCCAAAATCGCCACCGTATCTTTTGCTTAAAACCACTTACAATTTCACTAGCAAATATAACTACAAGACAATTTACTTAAAGGTGGAATTTAAGGATATTCTCAACATATCACTTAACTATGTGTTTGAGGAATTCTGATGTATTAAGATCATATAATTATTATATGTGTATATCTGAGATTAGAGAAGAAAAAAATGATCAAGTCTTTGTTCTGCTCCTTCGATTGTTGCATTCATTAACATTAACAACCGTCGTGCTCGCAGATAACGTACGTAGTGACACAAGTTTTAATTGTTGAATAGCTAGTGAAATTTTGTATTCATGAGTGCTAAATTTTGAAGAAGAAAATAGCTACAAAAGTCCTAATTTATGTTCCTCCATGCATAAATTATTGCTACAAATATGAAACAAAACGCATCGCCATGATATTGTATTATAATATACTATTTCAAATGTATTTAAGTGTCACTATTCATAATCTACATTCATTTTTAACAACCAATTCTCATAGCGGTATGAAAAAAACATAAATCTATTTTGTCTCATAAGATTTTTGTATTTAGAAATGCAAATAATTCAAGCTTACGAAAAGGTTTATAAATCGTTGTATTACGAAGACTATAAATGGAGTTGATAAGCTTTTATCTAATAATAAGATCAGTCCTATATATAAATGAAAGAAACGACAAGACTTGGTTTCTGTCTGGATAGTTAAAGAATGAAATAGTTTGGAGGAGAAAACCAATATACTATAGTCTATGGTAAAACTAATAGATATATATATATATATATACATATACATATAGCTTGGTTGGTTCATACGTTTCCTATTAATTCTTAGGTCCAGTAGATAAACCTGCACTTTTTTATATAGAGTATGACTAGGCGAGCGATAGAGACTCCGCGCATATATATGTTTTGTGGTTAATTTACCTCTTATGATTATAGAAATGTATGTTAAAGAAAAGAGGATGGGGACCAAGAAATGTAAAAAGATTCCGAGGATAATACCATTAGAAAGTTGGACATCATATTGATAAATAGTGAGTGTTACCCAAAACATGGCACTATCTATGCATTGTTTCCACTTTGAATATTACAGTGGTTTTTGGATTTTGTATAAATTTGGAGGATTATGGTTTGTAATCACCCAATATCCAAGTATAATTTTTGCTACGTGACTCATCAACCTCTATAGTTTTCTCTTAGTCAATTAGAGTTGGCTAACCAAACATATATTTTAATCACATTATTCCGTTTTTCACTTGTTTTGGTGCCGGTATATTTTTTAAAAAATGTGTTAATGGAATAGAAAATAAATCAAAATTAAAGAAACATAGATCAGGAATGTTGTCTCCTCTCTCAGGATATCACTTGTTATGTTCCTCCAACACGTAGCACTATAAATAGTAAATACTCTCTCAAACCCCAACACACTCAAAATATTCAACTGCTCTCCATAACAGAAACAGAATCAGAAACAGAGAGAGAGAAAATGATTGAGACGGTTAAGCACCTGATCGGCTCCGGTGGTCCAAGCGGGTTTGGATCCAGATCCACCGCCGATCATGTCACTTTTAATTCTGATCTCCGATCTCTTACCGCCATCATCACTGGTTAGTATTGTTTATTACTTAACTGCCCCCTCTCCTTTCAGTTATTTTTCGAAATATTTTTTTTTTTCGAATTTAATTTAGTCACAAACGAGTTTACTAACCTAAAAAAGGAGCTACGTCGGGAATCGGAGCGGAGACGGCGCGTGTTCTGGCGAAGCGTGGAGCGAGGCTCGTGATTCCGGCTCGGAGTGTGAAAACCGCCGAGGAAACAAAGTCACGCATCCTCTCCGAGTTTCCCGACTCAGAGATCATCGTCATGCATCTCGATCTCAGCTCCCTTGCCTCCGTTCGTCGCTTCGTCGCCGGTTTCGAATCTCTTCGTCTCCCTCTCAACATCCTCATGTACTTTTATTCACTCAAACCTCTTCTTCTTCTCCATCATATCAATCTTTTATATCTTCTAATTTTTCTTTTCCTTTTTTTTCCTGATCAGCAACAATGCCGGAAAATACGCGCACAAGCACGCCATCTCTGAGGACGGCGTGGAGATGACGTTCGCCACTAATTATCTCGGTAATTTCTTGTCATTAACTTAGACTAATCGTTCATTTTACATATATATATATATATTATGTGGTCCGTCTAATCGTGATTAATTTCTTAGGCCATTTCCTGCTGACTAAACTGCTGTTAAAGAAGATGATCGACACGGCGGCGCAAACCGGCGTTCAAGGCCGTATCGTCAACGTCACGTCGGTGATCCATAGCTGGTTCTCTGGCGACATGTTGCAATATCTTGCCGATATATCAAGAAACAGCAGGTGATTAAACTAAATTAGTATAGAGACTCGAATTTTCAATCATATACTCATCATTTTCCGAATAATCAATTTTATATTAACAAAAAGGTGATTATGCGACGACAAAAACAAACGCCGTCGTCCTCTTTCTTTTAATTATTGCTTGGAAAGAATATAACACTACTTTATTAATTGAAGCCGTGAGTTTGACCCGCTTTGACCTGCGTTTTGTAGAAACTAGAAACTACGATGCGACCCGAGCTTACGCGCTCCGCTCTCCAAGCTCGCCAACGTTCTCCACACCGTAGAGCTTTCCAGGATTCTACATGTAAGTAATTTAAACATGCCCTTTTTTTTTTTTATCTTGTTAATATTTTGATCTGATTAATAAACAATTCTACTAATTACTGCAGAAAATGGATGCTAATGTAACGGCCAACTGTGCTCATCCTGGAATCGTGAGAACACGTCTCACAAGAGACCGAGATGGCTTCATCACTGATTTAGTGTTTTTCTTGACCTCCAAGCTATTGAAGTCTGTTCCTCAGGTACGTCAATCATTATTCCTTCGTGTCTTACCATTTTCATTATATAATACAAAATATATAAGTGATCTTACACAAACTGATCCGACCTATTAATTAAATATTATTATAGGCAGCAGCGACAACATGTTACGTGGCAACGAGTCCGAGATTGAGGAACGTGACCGGAAAGTACTTCTCGGACTGCAACGAAGCTCGGACATCTAAATTTGGATCGTGCAGTGTTTAGAGCTCAGAGGTTGTGGACTGCTTCTGAGTTGTTGGCCTCTCCAGCTTCCACTCCCGATGCTTACCAAACCTTTAAGTACTATTTAACCAACGATGCTATGTGTAAACCCCAAGCCCTGTAATAACATCATCTATATGTAGCTGCTTTGTTATACTATAATATAGGTATATATATACACATAGTATAGAGGAAAGGCCCGAGGTTCGTTTGTGTGTGTATAAGCCTGCCTCCATTTTTATTATATGTGGTTGTGGTTTGTCATGTAAATATAATATATAGTAGTAGGGTTTTGTAAAATCTAGCTATCTTGTTGTTATGTGATTCCTACCTACATTAATCTAGCACAATCAATATATTTTGAGAAATTTTCAATCTTAATTTGTTTATTTATATTGTACCGAGCAAAAACCCTACCTTAATTGATGAAGAGAAAAAATCACTAGAGAAATGGGATCGATCGTTTGGGTAGGTAAAATATATAGCGTTGGATCGTGACAGTAGTGGTCAAATGGACCTTTCCATATGAAAAATGTTATGATAGTAATCTACTTCTCCAAGGCAGAAAGTTAATTTGTGCTTAGTACACGGTGAGTATTATGACAGGAATTTGGAAACGATGTTATCGTCATCGTAGGCACTACAATACAAACTTTGTAATTTTGTATGATACAATAACACAAATAAATATCATACCAGCGGTAAAAAAAACCTCATCAATTTGTAAAGTTATAAAAATGATTGTTTTTCAAAAGATTTACCTCAAGTTTATTTCAATATGTGTGTGACATGATTTTTCAAACCTCTAAAAACCTTTTTATTTTATTTTTCCAAAAGAAAACACATAAACATTGAACTCTATAAGAATGACATAATAAAGTACACAAACACGGTTATTACTTCTTCAGTTCTTTGTACTCATTAGGCAATTAATTCAAGGTTGCGGCCAGAAAGTTGATAAGGTTGCTATGTAACCGTGAATATATAATTTGAGTATATACAACAAGAATTATACCCATATATAAGTAGTTTATATAGTCATAAAGAAGTATTACCTGATTTTCCATTATGTTGTCAAGCTTTCCTTATAGATTTAACCACCCCAAAAGCAGAGGAAACCCAGAAAGTATAGAATCAATACATAATGCTTCGCGTAAATAGGGAAATCGTTCAACTGCAATCTGCAAATATCAACAAGGAAAAAATAAACAAACAAATGTCAGTAAACATTATCATGTAACAAAGTGGCTAATCATGTTTTGACAAAAAAATTGTTTTACTGGGTTTTAGACCTTACCATCAAAGCATACCCAAAACCAGGGACTTGTGGTCCTACCCTTTGTAAGATCTTCCCTCATTGATATCAAGCCATGCTTAATGAATGCAAACGTCGCTGCTCCCCTAACATAATCGTTGAATGATTCTCCAAGTAACAGTAGATATATAGGAGATAGGAGATATACCTTATGTTGTTTTCGCAAAAAACAAACTCCCCATCAAAACGAAAAGATATGCCTTTTGATAAGGCATCAAATTAGTCGCATCACCTTTTCAAATCTAGATTGCAGCTTCTTGAGATAGATGGTTAAAGAGGCTTTGTCCTCTCTTTTGATAAAGCAAGTTGCGAGTCTCCTCTTCTGTTACAATGCTGAATTGTACGCCAGAGGCATTCATCCTCAAATCCGGATACTTGAATTCAGATTGAGCATAAAAATCAACAATAAAGAGGTGTTAATCAAATACAAAATTCAAATTAAATACTTATAACCCATCAATGGGAAGTCCAGTATTATATAAGATATCTCCAAGTCCGATATCTACATTAAACATCATGACAAATCAGAATCAAAAAGCAGTTATGATTGAGAATCAGAACTAAAAACAGAGCTGGTTTGGTATAACGTTATTAATTTGTATGGCACAAAAATATACAGAAAGTTGATTGTATAGGTCTGCTTGTTAATATAGTCTAAGATCAATCTAAAACCTAAACAAACCAAATAAAATTAGATGTAAATTTTTTTTGCTCAAAAATTGTGCAGTCCAAATAACATAAATTTATTTAAAGTCTAAAAAACTTGATCCATATTTTATGTAGATCGAATTTTATAAAATATTTCTAAACTTAAATAACATAAACTCAATCCAAAACTTAACAAAATCCAACTCAAAATCTGGAATGGCCACCCTTATACTATAGTTGTAATCACGTCCTAAAATCTATCTAATTAATATAGTCTAAGATCAATCTAAAACCTAAACAACCCAGATAAAATTAGATGTAATTTTTTTTTTCTCAAAAATTGTGCAGTCCAAATTACATAAACTTATCTAAAGTCTAATAAACTTGATCCATATTTTATGTAGATCGAATTTTATAAAATATTTCTAAACTTAAATAACATAAACTCAATCCAAAACTTAACAAAATCTAACTCAAAACCCACACATATAGACACATCAAAGTTCTAACCTTTTGAGTTCATCCGATAAATGGGAGAAAAATACCAACAAAATCAACACACCATATGATACCAAAGCTTAACCGAGTACTGATACTTGCAAAGCAACTCCATAACTGAGGAAGATAGCTGACAACAATATAACAACCTACACCGAGACACAGTGCCGGTGCGGCGTTTTATAATACTCTAAGCAAATTTCTAAACTATGCCTTTATTATACCATATATTTTATATAATATCGCAAATAATTCATACTAGTAATGACTTATTTTTGTACGGGATGGTTTTTTAAAAAATTATTTAATCCGAATGAAATGAGCAAAGTCCGAATGAAGAGCATACAGTAAAAAAAACAGCAAGCCAGGAAACATTTCTGAAAGGGGGCTTCGATGGGATTTATAGTATTCAGATTAGAACAAATGTCACAGCAGTACAGAGATAAGCGAAAAAAGGAATGATCAAGAAAATGTCCATATCATAAGCTGTTTCATGTTCCCGTTCCCATTTTACTTTGTTCACGAAAACAAGAGGTCTGATTCACTGATATATATAATCGAAGACTCACCTCGGTGGCAAGGCAAAGCTGAGGGCATTTGCTTTCTCCACACCTCCCACTACAAGGCATATATCCAGCACAGCAAGTATACCTGCAAAAAAAAAACAGAACAGAAACATTCACAATATCTCAGCAAACGAAAAAATAAAAATCTTTTTAACCAACAATCTACATCCATTACAAACTTCATACCTGACATGTCATTATAAAGTGCTCTTCTCCGAAGCAAGTAAGAAACACAAGGTCCACTACAATAAATAAACAAAGAACATATCAAATGTGTATCACAAAACATACAGAGAAACAACAGCAACCATTCAAACAAGAGAGCTGTACTTGTTCGTTCATTCATCCATTCTATAAAGATCAGATCACGAATCACACCGGTTTACATTTGGTTAGAACAATTGTCTATACTCGTATAGAGATCTTAATTCACTAGTCACTAGATCATCATCCAATACCAAAACCGCTGAAGCAAGTTCACAATTGATTCAGTATTTGCTAGTTGGATTGCTAACACGAATCTAATTGGACTAAAAACATATGTTTTACATATTAAAACGGAAAAAAAAAATCAATATTTGAAGTTAAATAAAAGAAAAAATCTGAGATTTACAACTAATAGCATACAGAGCAATCTTAACTTACCACAGACACGCCAAGCAACAATCTGCAAAAGCAAAAAAAAAAAAAAAAAAAAATGAATATTCAGAAAAGGAAAATCATTTCTCCAAATAAGATTTGAGAAATCGAAAAGAGAGTGAAGAGACAGAGATATTTACATGGAGTATCGGCGGTGACGGTGCCCATGAGATCGGAGTGCCATAAGTTCCGGTAATCCTGGCGGAGCTTCATCTTGTCGAGCTTATCCTGGGATCCCGCCATTGCGAAAATCTCCAAAAAGACAAAATTCCTAAAAGATCGAAAACCCTAAAAATCATTATTATCCATATAAATAAGCCATTAATCGAAAAAAATCTCTTCTTTACAATGAACGTTACAAACAATCTTATTACATTACAAAGTCTGAACAAAGTAACCAAACCATACGAAGAAATATGTATAAACTTGTTGCAAAATCCACAGATTAATACATACAAAGAGAATCCTTATAAGTACAGCTTCAGTTTTAGATGTGAATTATTGAGATTGAATGAGACAGAATCTAAGCCTTTACAGTATCAAGCAGATGACCGAAGAGATGTACATCTCGGGGTGGTCTTTTGTCTGAGCAGAGTCTTGAGCTGAACCTTTTGGCACTCGAGCTTTGAACCCCATTGCTCACTTTTCGATCTTATTGCTCTCATCACTCTTGGGAACTCCACAAACCCTTTGATCCCTCTCTTTATGTGCGGATTCTCACACCTCCTACTCGCAGGTGTGCTACACGCTCTCTCCAGTATCTTTGGTATCGTCGTGATGTTCCTCTCCTTGTCTCCTTCTCTATTAGATTTCTCTAACTCAGATAGCTTCTCCTCCAAGAAAAGCCTTGCATCCGACAGCTTCATCTGAACTCTCTCTTCCCTCAGAACCTCTGCCAACATATTCATCTGCCTCTCTTCCTCAAGCTCTTGTCTCATCCGAACAATCTCTGATCTCTCAGACGACCTCTCTTTCAAGAGCCGCTTGTATTGCATCTCCTCCGCTTCTCTGCCCATTCTCTCCTCCTCCACATCTCTGGCCAGCTTCTTGTTTATGAACTCTGCCCGTCTTCGAGCTTTTCTCTCGTAGTCCAGCTCTGCCTTCAATTCCTTGATCTTCGCTCGAGCTTTGTCTAGCTCAGATTCCATGAAGACCCTTGTGAAATTCAGATCCCAAATAAAGGACTTGCGTTGGTGTTGGTGCTGTTGAGACTTTGAGCAGCAGTAGTAAGGGTTATCATAGAGTTTCCAGGCTTTGCAGACGGAGTCCATTATATCCTCTTCTCCTACGCTGGTATCGTGAGGATCTGAAGTGGGGATTCTGGTCATCATCGTTTCATGACTCCTCTCCTTCTTCATATCTAGCTTTAGCTGTAAAAGGAAGTGGTGAGATGTCTTTTTGTCTTAGAATTATGTATCTGAGTATAAAGGAAAAAGGAAAAAGAAAGTAGTGTTAATCTATTAGCACTTTTAGAAGATGGAAGTGTGTTGTAAAGGGGAAGGACTCATCACATGTTTATCAACTCTAATCATTCTTTCTTGAGTCTTTCTTTCTCTATCTTGACCTCAAAGTTAGCTTCTATCTTTTTCTTTTTTTTTTGATCGATAGCTTCTATCTTTAGAGAGTAAGAAAAGTGGGCAGAAACAGAAGGTGGCTTACTCTTAAGGTAACTAACAATCACAGTTTAATGCTTCTGGTAGTTTCATCACGACTGTTTGTTGGGCCAACAACTTCCCTGTGCTTTCAATGAATCACCTCCCAATCACACTATTTTTTTTTTCTGTTTGCACCTCTTGGTGTGCCCCACTCAAACATTAATGCCTCATCTGTTCAATTTCGTACGACCTAGTTAGAGGAACAGGATACAAAAAAAAAAACAGAGGAATCAAATGCAGTGATGCTTTTGAAGCTAAAGCTAATCTCGTTTTTGTTTGGATATTTATTTTGAGTAACTTTAAGGATAACCAATTTGGAATTGGAACAAATGGAGATGAGCAAGCTCGAGTGTATGTATTATCATAAACTTTCACAACTCATAGAAACACAGAATACTAACTAGTATCAAACTCTTTACATTGTTGACTTTTATGTGTATGTGTTTGTGAAAAAATATGTAATGTATGTCTCTTGGAAGCCTGAATCCTCCTCAAAGGCAGGAGGCGCTTGCCCGTATATCATCTCGCAACTCATATCTTCAAAATCAACAACAACAAAATGGATACGTATGTAAACAAAACCCCAATGTTAGAGGAGGAAAGGGATTAGATGGTGAGAAAGAGATACTTACTTGGGTTCATGGTGAGTGGAAGTCCGAACTCATTGGTGAAGAAATTTGGTGTTGGGATCTTGCACACATATTCACACACATTCCTACACACCCACTGTTCTCCAGATACCTTCAATAGCAAAGTCTGTGACAAATTTTGAACATGACGACAACAAGTAGTAGTCAAAACATGTTGGAAGACATACCTGCATTTCTTTATACGAACTCCACTTCTCTGTTTCACCCCGTTCACTTCCACTTCTATGACCTCAGAAGGACCGACCAACCAGTGAAAGAAAGGCACTGTAAGAGCTGCATTGAACTCTGCAGCCCATTTCGTAGGCGGGAACAGTTTTCGAAACTGTTCAGGAGCGCCAGGAGGGAGCATGGAGAGAAGAACCTCTCTAACGGCCTCTTGCTGCTGCGATCTTGATCGTCCCTGCATCACTCTCTTTGAAACCTCAACGAAGCTCTCGTAGTCGTAATCCCAAAACCCTTTCTCCTTAGTCTCGTCGTCCTTGTTCTTCTTCTTCTTCATCGAGCCACCAAACTTGTCCATCTTCCTCGCGAACAGCCCCATGAACACTCTCTCCGCCAAACCATCATTGTATCTAGTCTTCTGCCCCATCGGAGCTGGCTCTCCGCTCGGCTCCGCGATCCCACATCGGATGCTGCCACGTCGTCCGAATTTGAGATGAATCGCTTGGAGACTAGCAATAGCCGCCATGGATAAGATCTCTCCCTCTCTGTGTCTCAACTTCCCTACCAACGTTAATCCGTTTTATTACATTAGTGGCCACACACACAGACACACGCAAAAAAGGGTGAGACAAAGAGAAGATTCAACTCGAAACTTACAAGTGTCCACTTTGTTTGCCTCTTAAACATAATTATTCACTTTAGTTTCTTTTTCACTTGTGCTATATTTTGTGTGGACTAGAAAACACTTTGTTATATCCTATTATCACTCAACAGAGAGAGACATTACCATTGCTAACTTCTCCAAACTCGGAGAAGAATCTGGAGGCCACCTGTGAATTACATCTGAACCGGAAAACCGATTCGGATTCGATTCGTACGAATAGAGGAATCAAAACAGAAGAGGCTTGAGGATTTTTGTAGATTCTCGTGATGTTCCGACGAATTGGTGTTTGTGGTAAGTGTGGAATGAGAAAATGCCATAGCCGTCTGTCGAGCTCTCGTCGCCGGCGAGAATCCTTGAGCTTTCTTCTTCTGATCGCATTTTCTTTGCTTCATTTTCTTCGCCGGTTATTTTTTGCGCCTAACATTTCGGCCCAGTAGCATACCGTTAGGCTTAACTGGTAATTTGGGCCTAACATTTTGGCCCATTAACATACAGTTACTTTTTTATCTACAGTTTTTTATCAGCGGCTGGCGCTGGAATTAGATTCTGTTTGTAGTTGTACTGTAATAGCAAGTACGACTTCAAAAGTTTTCTACCAGTTCTTACTTTTGCGTATGTCATGCCTAGTAGTAGTACTCTAGTAGAATATATATTTGAAACATCAGAGAGAGAAAATTCCTATAAAAAATCCTCGACACTGAATAATTCGATTTAATTATGTGTTTATCGACAAAGTTCTGGAATATTTTTACATTAAAATCCACTATAAATCTACTGAAAAACTGTCCTAACCAATATTTATATATACACTATTTGTTTACTTAGTAGAATAGCTAAGGATTTTATTATTTCGTTAATTATACTATTTATAATCTAACTAGGGATATTTTTCCAACAATATATGCATTTTGTATATATAAGAAATGACATCAAATAAACATTGTAGAAAAATTAGTTTTATAGCCTTAATGTTTTTTATTTCTCTTGTTTTTTTTTTTGTTTATCATCTAGATTACTAATCAAGGTGAAATACAAAAGTAATTTTACATAAGCCGCTAACTTTTTAGGACTAAAGATGAATTTTTTGTTTTATTTTCTTTTGTTACTATTTGAACTCTAAATATTTACTAATTTTGTTGTTGATAATACTGTCACCGTTAGCTCTGGTGTAAATTTTTGGATTTAATTTCCGCTTTTTATTTGTTTGCCATGCTTGGCCTAAGTCTCCTTTTGGATTTTTTTTGTTTTCTGGCATTTGATGTATTCCAGTTACAGTATTTATAAGTAATATTTGTTCCACATGATTTTAGAGAATTATCAAACACAAATATTTTTTTATCAAATTTTGGAAATCAACAATAAGTAACAAATATTCTTTTTCATTCTTATTATTTTATTTTTAATGATCACTAGTTAAAACATTAATCTCAAATTTACATACATAATCAGTAAAAAGAATAAGTGATTATATAGAGAATCCAACACTAAACCATAGACATATCCAAATAACAGACAACATTGGTATGAATGTCTCGCAAAGTCTAAAACTGTTGTTGCCCGAAGCATTTTCCACCACATCCTCCCAACACTAAAAGGACACAATTTGAAGAGACCCGAACATAGATGATAAACTGAAAGGAAATGTAATAAGGAGAGAAACAACCTCCAAAATCCAAGAAGCAGATCCGGGGAAACATAAAACCAGTTGCAAAACACGAGACCTGTTCGATGCTAAGGAGAGAAAGAAAAGTGTGAAATTTTATTTATCAACATAATTTAACCTACTTTGAACTCAACTTGTGTGACACAACAGGGACACTATTAATTAGGTGTAAATGGATCAATAGACTTACATAAAACACAAGGGCATATCTGTCAAGTTCAATTTTTGTCCGCTCTATATAAACATCGGCCAGCAGACCAAATAAACTGGATCTGTCATGTCTTGGTCCTGAAACCAGAAACTAAAGCAAGAAAGAAAGGAAAACACTTTCTCGGAAAAAAGTCCAAATTTTGCATTAAGAAAAAAAGCTATTTTTGTTGCCATTTTTGGATTCTGGCGATTTTCCAAAAAACAAAGATCACGAGTGTCACTTGTGCTCTCTGTAACCGTTTCATTTGGCCAATTCAATTGCAGTGACAAACCCAAAAAAAAAAAAAAGACAGAACATAACCCAAAAGATTGAATTGTTTTGCTGTCTTCTTCTTCTTTTCTTTCATTGAGAATCTAGAGTTTGCGTTGGAAAAAAAATGGATTCTGATCTTTACATCTTTGATGGTTCTTCATCTTCTTCCTCAATTTGCCACCATTCTTTTTTTTTTTGAAAGAATTTTAAATTAATTCAACCAAAAAATCGTTTTTTACATTCTCTGCAACTTTTTCTTATAAACCAAAGAAGTAGAAAATTGTAAAAGGAAGAAAAAATCCCAGATCTATCTTGTGGCTAGCCACCTTTCCATTGCATCAACATGTTGCTCTTTGCCGATGAGGCGGAGAGAGAGAATGCGATTGCGAACTTGTTTGTCGATGCGGTGAACCAGGTGTCCAATGGGGAGATAAAGCTCGCCATGTCGTCTGCGATTTCGTTCTTGCCATAGGAAAGAGACGGAGACTTGTAATACGTAACGGAGAAGAAACAGAGACGTTTTGTTCATTGTAGAACTCCTTGCAAGCTCCATTAATCGTGACCAGTTTGAGGAATACTCACCACCAAGTAAATGAAGCGTGAGTTTTTTCCAGACCTCGCCAGAATAGTCACAGTTGAAAAAGATGTGATCCCGGGATTCATGATCCCCAGTGCATAAGATACATGAATCGTCTGCTCTCGCATTCCAAAGGAGAACGCGATCTCCTGTGGCAAGCCTGTTTCGAGATGCTAACCACGTCATGAAGGAGAGTTTTGGAGTGGCATTTGCAAACCAAACTCCTTCATGCCATATAACATGAGGTTGTGGGCCGCGCATAAGCTTAATTGTTTCTTTTGTGCTGAATTTTGATTTGAAGTTATATCCTCGCCTCGTTTCCATAGTTGCATGTCCTCGTCAAGAGACAAGCCCTTCTGTTGCAATCTGTATATTTCAGCTTCAACCAAATTCAAATTGTCCAGTCTATGTCTCGTACCTCTGTGTAGAAGAGCTTCTCGAACAGTTGCGTTAAGGGGAATGCCCAAATACATGGTTCCACGGAGTCCCGTGACGTCTAGGAGTCTGCCCAGAGAAGACCAAGCATCGAACCAGAATGACGTGGAGGAACCATTTGCTATTTCCACCCTTGTGAAGAAGAAAGCGAGATCCCTGCATTTAAGGAGTTTTTTCCACATCCAATATCCCAAAGAGCTGTTTTCTTTTATTAAATGGGCCTTACCGTTAGGCCTGGTTTGGTTCTGTTTGATAATTTTGGAATTTTACTCTTAACTAAGCCCAACATGACTTTAAATTTTATACATTTGTACATAGGGATATATATGCTTTTATATGTATGAGTGACAAATTTAATACGTTGGGACCATGGAGAGTAATTCTCTATTGACCATATGTCAAGTTGATGGCTCTTGGAAGAGCTCAAGTTCTACTTCGACACTAGAGAACATAAAAAAAAAAAAAAAAAAGAAAACGAACAGATATGAAAAGCTAATTAAGAACACCACAAATTTACAGTATTTTTAATGAGGTTCTTTCTTTTTAAGTCCCAATTGAATTATTAAAAGAAGACTTTTCGTGGATGTTAAAATTATCCATATGATATATATAGTTGCACGACTTGACTTACAAACTAGGACATCGACATATCGAATGGAATAAAACGAACTTTTTTTTTTTTACTTTCAATGGTGGAGTATAATTATATCCGATCTTGCAAGTTGCCAACACTTGCTGCTGTTTTGAGCATTTAAACAAAAGAATCATCCGTTTTAAAAATTTCGCGGAGAAAGAAAAATAAAACATTTTGTACAAAAGTTATTGCAATCTTTATCTGCTATTTTTTCTAAATAGAAACTTACACGCATGTTATCTATTGATTTGAAGCTAGATTTGAACAAAACACTACTAGTCAATAGATGGACAGATACTATTATGATATAAAACTTGGCTTACAGAATTGTCTGCTGAAAAAATACTGATACATATTAAAAAAGATAAGAGTATAGTTTTAAACATATATAATTTTATTTTTATTTTTGGTCGTTCCTATTTTAGTGCCTTTCGAATATTTTGGTTTTTGTAGGATTACAGAATATTCTATTTCTGTAAAGCGAATGTCAAAAACAAATGAGGAAAAATCAAAACATCTCTGAAAAGGTAAAAGAAAGTCGACGAAAATCAAGAGACAAATACTGTCAAGTGTCAACATCTTGAAAGTCAAGAAAAGTGAAGGCAACCCTGTGACTATGACAATGGACATTCGCTAGCTTCTTTTTGCACAACTTGCCTTGACTGCTTCAAAAGTCCTTGACTTCTGTTTTTTTGTCAGCGACCTTGACTTTCATTTATATTTCACTTTAAGCATGCAAATATTTTGAAAGTTTATTATTAACTTCAGATTTTTCTCTTAAGCAACTACATCATGATGACGTTTGATATACCTAGTTACTGTATCTATCAAATTAAACATGATAGCAAACTCCCCAATGTCACATTAAGAACTAGGTCTTACTATCATACTTATGATGCCTATAGTCTCTCCTCTACACGTCTAGCACAAAATAACATATTCGTTGTTTTTGTTCGTTAAACAATCCCTAAATATATGTATATATATATATATATATATATCTTTTTTTAACAAAGAGAGATAACAAAAATTTCAGCCAAGTTGTGTCTATTAAAATACATTTTCAACCCAAAATTCTGTTAATTCTCTCAAGACTTTCCACGTCTTTGAAATCAAGAGACCCATCTCCTTCAGCATCAAAGCTCGCATGAACACTATAAAACAGATACACGAGCACTGCCAACCCCGAGAAGAACCCAAATCTGACATACGAAGGAGCATCCAGCGATCCAAGCAAGAATATGTTCAAAAATATCGAAACGCACGGAGTCCACGGCATCAATGGTACACCCCAAAACTCAGGAATCCTAACTTGAGGTACAACACAATGGAATATCTGCACGACGGCTATAGCCGCCACGGCGCTGGCTCCAAGCATGAACCATTTAGGTGGTCCCGATGGTGCGAGTTTCCAGACTAAGGTGAAGACAATTGAGGTTATCGAGAATAGGCAAAGGAAGGAGAGTGTGGGCCAGGGTTTTGTGTATCCAACCGCTACGTAACGTCGGAATATATAACAGCGTTTGCAACCATGTAAAAGACAAAGAGGGTTCCGATTGAAACGAGATTTAAAAGGACGTTAAGGTCGGTAAAGAGGGCAAGCGCCGCCGTGAAGATTCCTGAATAAACAATACACCATTAGGATTTAAGCAGAATTATATGCTAATTAAGATCCTTATTCTAGATCCTTATTCTTTGATTAGTTTCTATCAGTCATATTAGTTTTTAGTAACGCAGATATATTCGAAGATGTATAAAGTTGATTTTGTAATAGTACTGAAGATATTGGAGGAATTTATTCAATTAGTTCACGGCGGTGGATAAGAATATTTTTGTGTGAAAATATTTGAGTTTTGTTCCAAGTTCAAGATCTCTCGTTGCGAGTTATATTCAAAAAGATTATAGATCAAATTTTCAAAACTTCTACATTTTTAAAACCAAACACTTTTTCTTATAAGATGGACGATTATAGTTTTTCTAAAAGTTAGTGGATGCAAAGCTGGTCAAACTAAAAGTCTACAACTGTTTTGCGTGTTATAAAATATAGTATCCAAACTCGTTAGATCAGTGATATATGAGAGAAGAAAAAAAACAATGCTTATAACCAGGAATATGCAAACAAAAGTAGATTGTGCATGGGTCTAGATTCGCTACCACGACACGACTCGTCCATTTTGGGTAAGTTATCATTTAAATAATGAATCACCAAGATCTTACTTTTTTTTTGTCGAAATCACCAAGATCTTACGGCACCAATAATAAGCTAATTTGTATACGTTACTGGCTAGACTTATAATGACCTGACCTAAAAGATGTTATGCGCAAAATTTTGAGTAAAGTTACGAAATTTGAGAGCTTAAAAGAAAGAAATAGGCTAAAACATAACTTTCACGCTAAAGGACAAAAAGGGACCAAAAGGAGACCCAACCGATCAAGAGCGCTGAAAAGATTGAACCTTTTGAACCCGGTTGATGAACATGACCACGACATTTTGTCGGATTCTATATTCTAAATTAAGAACCAACACCAAAGAATCACATAAAAACATAAGACATGGCCTACATTATTAAAGACACACAGTCAGAGCTATACGACTACAGCCACAGTCACAATCAAAATTAGTTGGGAAATATTTGTTGTGTGTGTTTTAAATAGTGAATAAAAAGATATGATTTGATTTTCGTTTTCTCCATTTGAACACGTATATGTATGTATTATGTATTCACGTGAAAAGTGTGATCTACATTACTTACACTCAAATCCAAAAAGATCATGGAAAAACAAAACAAAAGAAACTGGTTCAAACTGGGTCCCCACTCCTATGTCTCTTTATCACTTGATGAAATAAAACATAGAGAAAACGTCGAAGAGTTAAGATAAAACTTTATTAATTACTTACCAAGAAAAGCGGAAGCGTTGACTGGAGTAGATGTCTTGGGATGGACCCTAGCGAACCAAGTAGGGACCACTCTTGACCGTCCGATGACGCACATGTACCGAGCCTGACCCAGCATGGCTACCAACAAGGACGTCAATATCCCAAAACTTGCTCCGATCCCAACCACCTTCGTCACCCATTCCCAACCTTCCGATTTACTAAACGCCGCCGAGTAAGGTGCTTCAGGGTCTATCTGATCGTTACATTCAAATCAATACAAAAAATAAAATAAAAAGAGTTCAAATATTTTGATCTTTTAACGGACCAGATCGTAAGGGAGGAGCATTGACATGGAGATAGCCATTAAGCAGTAGAGTACAATGACGATAGCGACTGAGCCAGAGATCCCCATGGGGATGTCTTTGACCGGGTCTCTCACTTCTTCAGCCATTGTGGAAACGGCGTCGTATCCTATGTAGCTCAGGTAAACCATCGCCGCTCCGTTGAACACTCCCGAGGCTCCGAAAGGGAAGAATCCGGACGGGTTATCCGGGTTAGCGGGTCGGGTTAGATTCTTGGTGTCTCCTTTCCAGAAACCCATCACGATCACGAACACGATGAATGCAATGTGTAACGCCGTCAACACCAAGTTCACCTTCGGACTCTCGCTCGTGCTGTAGCAGATGATGAATGTGACGGCGAGGACGACGAGAACGGCGACTGGATCGATTTCGTTGAATCCGTTTGGGAGGCCGGAGACGACGAATCTCCACTCGGAAGTGGATATTCCGAATGCAGATCCGAGGTACGCCGTGAATCCTCTCGAAACGGCGGCGTTTGACATAACGTAGTCCATTATCAGATTCGCTCCGGTTAAAAACGCCGGGAACTCGCCTGAAACGGAAAATTTGAAAAACGGTTACAGATTTTATTTTATTTTTCAAGGAGACGGAATATTGAGAGTATATGCTGACCGAATGTGATACGGATGTAGCTGAAGGCACCGCCGGCGACGGGGAGATGGACGGCGAACTCGGTGTAACAGAAGGCGGAGAGGAGAGCGCAGAGGCCGGCGATTGCGTAGGAGACGACGATTGAGGGACCAGAGAAGAGGCGGCTAGCTCGGCCAGTGGTGACGAAGACTCCGGCGCCGATCATTCCGCCGATTCCGAGCCCGACAAGATCGTACCACCGAGAGTGCGGCGCATCTGTTCGCCGGAGACGGCGCGGACGCGGCTCATCTCGTCGTAAGAGGTGGAAATGTTGGAACCAAAATGTTTATAAAAGAAAATGATGGAGAAAGTGTTTAAGAATTTATGAGACAAAAGAGAATTATGAAGAACAAAGATTTTTATTTCTTAGAACTCACAACTTCTAAACTTGACTTGGTTACAAATGAGGAGGGGGTGGAGGTATTTATAGCCTCCACATTACAAAATATCTTACATATTTTATTCATAAATCTAGAAATTTCTAACATAATATCATAATTTTATATCATAAATATCTAGATTTTTTCACAAAATATCTAGACTAAGGAGGTGGAGGATATTTCTAGAAAACTTCTAGAAATTGGATCACATTATTGGGTTCAACCCAATAATTAAACTTGACCCAAATCAAGTTTAACTTTCAACACCCCCTCTTAAACTTGATTTTGTCACTCCAAGCAAACTCCTCATCTTGATAAAGTCTTCGCGCTTCAGTGGCTTGGTGAAGATATCGGCTACTTGATCGTTTGTCTTCACATACTCCAATTTTACTTCCAACTTAGTAACACACTCTCTAATGTAATGGTAGCGGGTGTCAATGTGCTTACTTCGATCATGGAAGACATGATTCTTTGCCAATGCTATTGCTGACTTGTTGTCCACAAAGATTTTTGTTGGCTCTTCTTGTGGCAAGCTCAACTCTTTCATCAGATTCTTTAACCAGATAGCATGACACACACATGAAGTAGCCGCTACATACTCCGCTTCACAAGTAGAAAGGGTGACAATTGGCTGCTTCTTTGACATCCATGTGAAAGCGGTTTCTCCAATGAAAAACACAAATCCACTTGTGCTTTTCCGGTCATCTACGTCTCCTCCCCAATCGCTATCGCTATATCCAACAAGCTTGTAATCATCAGAAACAGAGTAATACAAGCCAAAGTTTATGGTACCTTTGATATAGCGAAGGATCCTCTTGGCTGCCTTGAAGTGAGTTGTTGTTGGATGCTCCATGTATCGGCTCACAACTCCAACTGTATATAGGATGTCTGGTCTAGTGCAAGTCAGATAACGTAGGCTTCCAACCAAGCTCTTAAAGAGTGTCGGATCCACACTCTCTCCTTCTTCTTGCTTTGACAGCTTGGCTCCACATTCCATTGGCGTGCAAACTGGATTTGAATCATCCATCTTAAACTTCTTAAGCACCTCTTTAGCATATCCTTCTTGAGTAATAAAGATTCCATTTTCTTCTTGCCTCACTTCAATTCCAAGGTAGTAGGACATCAATCCAATATCAGTCATCTCAAACTCCTTCGTCATCTCCATCTTGAAATCTTCAAACATATTGGATTGTTGCCTGTAAATATCAAGTCATCTACATACAAGCATACAATCAGTATATCATTGTCTTGTGTTTTGATATAGAGTGCATGCTCATATGGACACTTGATGAAGTTTTTCTCCTTGAAATACTTATCAATCCTAGTGTTCCATGCTCTTGGTGCTTGTTTTAGCCCATAAAGTGCCTTCTTCAACCTTAAGACTTTGTCTTCTTCTCCCTTGACTATGTAGCCTTGTGGTTGTTCAATGTAAACTTCATCTTCAAGTTCTCCATTCAAGAAGGCTGATTTGACATCCATTTGATGTATCCTCCAACTCTTTTGGGCTGCCAATGAAATTATTAGTCTAACAGTTTCTAAACGAGCAACAGGGGCAAATACCTCGTCATAGTCGATTCCGGCTCTTTGACTATATCCTTTTGCCACCAATCTTGCCTTGTATCTTTCAACTTCTCCTTTAGAGTTCTTCTTTGCTTTGTACACCCACTTTACACCAATTGCTTTATGCCCATTTGGAAGTGAAGCTAACTCCCATGTCTCATTCTTCTGTATCGCCTTGATTTCTTCATCCATTGCATCCTTCCATGTCTTCTTTTCCATAGCTTCTTGAAATTCATGGGCTCGCAATCCGCAAATAGACAAAAAAAGTGATATTATCTTGATTTTCAGTTACCTCATAAATCTCTTGAAGACTTCTAAAACGTGGAGTCCTTTCACTTGAGCTCTCATCTCCTTGAGAACTTGGTGTTGGTGAAGTTGGTGGGGTAACTGGTGGATCCTCTCTTGGTTGCTCATCTTCTTCAATATGTGGAAAGAAGTTGTAGTCTTCATCAATTGATCTCCAATCCCATTCTCCTTCTTCATCAAAGATGACATTCCGACTGATGATTGTCTTCTTTGTTTCAGGATTGTAGAGCTTGTAGCCTTTGGAGTTAGCATCATACCCAATGAAGATGTACTTCTCACTTTTATCATCTAGCTTGCTCCGCTTCTCTTCTGGAACATGAGCATGAGCAATACTTCCAAATACTCTTAGATGTGAGACCCCAGGCTTCCTTCCACTCCATGCTTCTTGTGGTGTCTTTCCCAAAACGCTTCTTGTTGGAGATCGGTTTGATAGATAAACAGCGCATGCAACTGCTTCTGCCCAAAACTCCTTTGGTAGCTTCTTACTTTTGAGCATGCTTCTTGCCATCTCAAGGATAGTCCTATTCTTCCTTTCTGCTACTCCATTTTATTGAGGAGATCTAGGCACCGTCAATTGTCTTCTAATGCCGTTATCTTCACAATACTTCAAAATTCTTTGGACATGAACTCTCCTCCACGATCAGATCTCATGGCTTTGATCATAAGGCCACTTTCCTTCTCACATGGGCTTTGAACTTTTTGAAGTTTTCAAATACTTCTGATTTTTCTTTCAAAAAGTAAACCCATGTCTTTCTTGAGAAATCATCAATAAAGAGAAGGAAGTAGTTACTCTTACCGAGTGAACTTGGTTTGATCGGGCCACATACATCTGTATGTATGAGTTCCAATGGCTTCCGTGCTCTTGTCTTTGACTCATTTGGAAAGCTCATTTTGAATTGCTTTCCAAGTAAACATCCTTCACAAACTTGATTTGGATGATTGATGCAAGGCAATCCTCTCACCATTTCTTCTTGGAAAGTTGCTCTAGGCCTCCAAAATTGAGATGTCCGAATCGGAGATGCCAAAGCCAAGACTCATCCTTATAGCACATCTTGAGGCATTGTGCGATGTCATTTTGAATGTTTAGGACAAACATTCGATTCCTTGTCATCGGCACCTTGGTGATGAGATTGTCTTCATGATCTCTTATAGAAAGGTTGTTATCCTTTAAACGAATATCATAACCTTTCTCTAAGAGTTGTCCTAGGCTCAAGATGTTGGTCTTCATGTTTGGAATATAGTAAACATTGGAAATGAATTGATGGTCTCCATTCTTCAATCGAATGAGAATATTTCCTTTACCTTTCACCTCCATCTTTGATTCATCTCCTAAAGCCACGTTTCCTTTCACCGATTCATTAAGCTCCACAAACATGCTTCTTTTCCCGCACATGTGATTGCTTGCACCACTATCGAGGTACCATTTGTGACTCCTCTGGTTCATCTTTCTTGTAAGCCATCAATAACATATCATCTTCTTTGCTCCTTTCTTCAATATAGTTGGACTTCTCTTCAACTCTGTTGTTGTTCGGAGCTTTGCATTCGGAAGCATAATGTCCAAACTTTCCACAATTGTAACATTTAACACTTGACTTATCGTACCTTGTTTTTGGGCTTCCTCTTCCCCGACCTCTTGATGAGCTTTCTCCTCTTTGGTTTGTATGGTCTTCATTGGATCTCCAACCACGTCCATGTACATAACCACGACCTCTTCCTCGGGCTTGACCACCACCACGTCTTTGATAACTTCGGCCAGTTTCTTCTTTAGTATCAATCCGCATCTTGAGTACTTGCTCTGCGATGTCTTCCTTTTTTCTTCTTCTTTTCTTCATATGCTTGCAGTGATCCAAGAAGTTGCTCCATCGTCATAGTCTCCAAGTCTTTTGTCTCTTCAATCACCGTGACAATATGCTCAAATTTTGAATCCAACGATCTAAGAACTTTCTCCATGATTCTCACCTCATCTAACTTCTCACATTTCTTTTTAGGTTATTAGTAACCGTTAAGACTCTTGAGAAGTAATCAGAGATGAGTTCACCTTCCTTCATATGCAAGGCTTCAAATTCTCCTCTTAGAGTTTGAAGACGTACCTTCTTAACTTGTTCCGCTCCTTTGTAAGAAGTTTGAAGCTTCTCCCATGCTTCTTTGGCCGACTTTGCTCCTGCGACCTTCTCGAATGTGTCTTCATCTAATCCTTGATAGATTAGACAGAGAGCCTTCTTGTCTCTCTTCCTTGAGTCTCTCAAACCATCCCTTTGAGTTTGAGATAACCCACCATCATTCTCCGGTTCAATGAAGCCTTTCTCGACTATCTCCCACACATCATGTGCTCCTAGGATAGCCATCATCCTTAAACTCCAATTGTCATAGTTGCTCTTTGTGAGCATTGGGACTTGGAAGGGAACACCATTGTTGACATCTTTAAGAGAAATAACTAGCTCTGATACCACTTTGTTGGAACCAAATGTTTATAAAGAAAATGATGGAGAAAGTGTTTAAGAATTTATGAGACAAAAGAAATTATGAAGAACAAAGATTTTTATTTCTTAGAACTCACAACTTCTAACTTGACTTGGTTACAAATGAGGAGGGGTGGAGGTATTTATAGCCTCCACATTACAAAATATCTTACATATTTTATTCATAAATCTAGAATTTCTAACATAATATCTAATTTTATATCATAAATATCTAGATTTTTTCACAAAATATCTAGACTAAGGAGGTGGAGGATATTTCTAGAAACTTCTAGAAATTGGATCACATTATTGGGTTCAACCCAATAATTAAACTTGACCCAAATCAAGTTTAACTTTCAACAGGAAACGGAGACAGCGCGGCGGGAAAACCGGAGGGAGTGTCGGAGAGAGAGTTGAGGTAGACACGGAGGCTGGAGAAGGAGGTGTCTCCGCCGTGAGAGCGGTAATGGGCCTCCATTTCGGATTAAAACCGGGTCGGGTTGAATCGATGTGGATCGGATTTATAGAGATTTTTGAGGGTACGTAATTTTAATTTGAAAGAGCTGGTTTTATAACGGGAGATTGCGAAAGGCAGAAAAAAAAATGAGAAGAAAGGAGATATGAGTCCAATGGCTTTTCGTGTAAATACTAGGAACTTCAGGGACACTGATTAGTAAAGAGCTTTCTTTTTGTAATTACAACGATCACATTAGCATCGGCTAAACTAAGTTAAGGGAGATAACGTAAGCATATATATAGTCTACAAAGATACTAAACCAAAGATTGTGTAATCTGTTCGGTCCAGCAACTTTTTATTTTGTTTTTGTTTAAAGTTTCAAGTTTCACACACATATCTTAGCTTACTTGTTTTTTTTTTATTTTCTAGTAATATTTCTTAGCATAAACTTTGGTCACAATATTTTCTCTCTTTTGTTTTGTTTTGTTAGTTTTAACTTTTCTCTCTTTTCTTCTTCGACTGTATTTGTCCAAATGAAAATTTAGTTCGTGATTCAATTAACATTTCTATGAAGTTACCATATTCATAATCAACTAGTTGAAGTTTCTACTGCTTTGCTATATTTGCTCTGGGACTACCGTGGAGGCGTGGACGGTTGTTTACCATATTCATAATCGCTTAATCAAGAATGCATTGCAGTTGTTTTTGCCAAGTCGGTTCGAGAACATTGTCTTGTATCTACAGAAATCGGTGGTTGCTGTTATGGAGATATTGGTCGATGCCCTTTTAGAGATCAGATTGAGTCAAATAGCCTCGCCGGATGAGCTGATTGATGCAGTCGCGCCGAATTTGTAACATGAGTAAGTAGACAATATAATGAGTTAAGATTTTTGATACTTAGTGGAATATACATTTTCATGTATGTACGTATGGGTTAAGATCTATGTTTGGATCGATACGACTAATTAACACATTCTCTTCGTAGCTCCTACAAATTCGCATAGCGGTAACACGTTAATGATAAAAAAACAATTTGGGACATAAGTTTATTTTTAATTTCTCATTTGAATGAATTCAGATCATTAAAATAATTCCATGCATGGTGAAACATGATTGGAGACGGATTGATCTCACATTCATAACGACTTTGAATCTGTAAAAAATATAATGCAGATTCAAGCGGTTTGGCAAAGATTGGGACAAAATAGCTAGCGGTCTTATTGGAATCCAAAAACCAGATGCAAGCCGGCGATCTATATGCACAAAACTCTTTCCATTGAGAAAACGCAAAGAAAAATTGTGATGAAACGGCGGAGATCCAAGGACATAACACAATCAGCGTGGACTCAAGGGGCCAACAAGAGAGCCTTGTTCTTTCGCAGTCTCAACCACAACAAGGGCCAACTGCGCTGGAATGGGTCAACATGCATGCTAGGGACTTCTAATTCTGAATCATATATATATCTTCCATGACGGTGATCACAACACAATAAAATTTCGTTGGGAAACTAATTAAAACCTACCGATTTTTAATGCCTGTTAGGTTTTATTGTGAGAGTTATAAGATTTTTCTTTTTTGTAAACCATATTTAATTTGCTACTTTAGTCAACTAGTGTATTTACTTTATATTTCCTTCGGTATTATTTGTCAAACTATAATTCTCAGGTTCAAAAAAGGTTAAAATTGTATCTGTTCCATAACGATTGGAGACAGTAGTAATTGGAAATCGAGAAATTCCCTGATCTTTGACTCAGACTGACACCTTGCAAGACGGTGAATAAGAAAAACAAAAGGAAGTATATAATGAGGGGTTAAATACAAATATAATTTAACCTAGGGCTATTCTATACATTAAAGCAAATACGAGGGTGAATATTGCGATTTCATATATTACTATCTTCTATAAAATCCAGAGAGCGAAGGAAAAACCCTCGAGATAGCAGGTTAGCGATAAAAGTTTTCCCAACGGTTTAGTTGTTGCTTGTACCATATATATTTTATATGGCTCGGAAGCAGTGGACGAGGAATGATGACAAAAATTTTGAGAACGCTCTGGTTCAATTCCCGGATAGTTATCCGTATAGGTTTGAGACTATCGCCTACCATCTTCATATGCCACTTGAGGATGTGATGCACTACTATGACGCTTTGGTATACGATATTAGTCTTATCGAATCGGGTGAGTATGCTACTATTAACTACCCGGATAATTCAGGTGGAATCTCATCCCATACTAGACACATGGATAAAGATAGAAAGAAAGGGATCCCTTGGACAGCAGCTGAACACAGGTTAGTCTTGAGACTGATGAAATAGGGTTTTTATTGATTTGTGTCAAGCATGGAATTTACTGGTTTTTATTGGGTTAGGGGAAAGTATATATACTAGACATTTAAATCTTTGGTGAGGATGATGAACTATTAGGATTTTTATTGGTTATGGGTTTTGATTAATTGTTGATTGATTTAATGATACTTCAGATCTTTTCTGGTGGGATTAGCCAAGTTTGGGAGAGGAGATTGGAAGAGCATAGCCAGGGATTATGTGCGGTCACGGACCCCAATGCAAGTGGCAAGCCATGCACAAAAGTATTTCTTAAGGCAAATCGGGGAGAGTAAGGCAAAGAAACGCTCCAGTATACATGACACAACTTCGGTAGATCATGTTGCCGACAATGTAACCGACCCTCCAACTATCCGACTTTGACGTATGATGGGTCAGTTACATTTTGGTGAGCAGACTCTTCAGGGATATTCTCGTTCCCCGGATTTTTTGGGTCGATGATGATGAAGATGAAGATGAATATTTCAAATGACATAAACTTTTTAACTAGTTGGTTTTTGGTTCTGAGATTTTTTGTTTTATATTCTTTTTTTTTTGTAGATTAAGTTATTAAAAAACAATTCGTTAAGCCTTTGTTTACGTTTGTCTAACCTGGATTTTCAAACATACATTAGTCTCCTACATTCTTGAATCTCCTTAGAAAATTTGGATTTTTTTTTAAAAGGTTTTCATATTTAATTGCATGAAGAGAACAAAAAAAGAGAATACAAGCTTTGTGGCTATTTTCGTATTAGGCCTTTAGCCTAGTACAAATCACCAATGATAGCAGATTAATCTTATAACCATAGATCTTTAGAAGAAGATCAAAACACTCAGCAAAAGACAGATCAAAGACCGCATCTTGAGCCACCGCGGAACACGCCCGGTTACTTCGTCCAGAATAATGCATCTTCGCAGCTACTCTCTCCCACTATCTGCTTCGTCTTCATTGAAGAAGATTTATTTTCTTCTTCAGTTGGTGGACTAAACTTAGAAGGTTCAAATCTGGATGATAGGATCACGAACACTTTCGAATGGATGTAATCTCGACTATGTAAATATCAATTATAATATTCTCTCAAGCGAATGAAAGAAAAAAAAAATATTTCTCTTTTGATAATTACGCAACTCAGGGTGATTCTCTAAAAAGAAACAGTTGTTAATTTTTCTTTCAAGTTGTTACTATACGTACGATCCTATAAAACTAGAAATATTGAAGAATTTATTGAAAATAATGATTACACAGAGTAGTAGTAGTAGTTCACACTAACTGAATGATCAATGATCATATCATACAAATGTGAAAGACCCTTTTTTTGTTGGGGACCAAAGTGGCCATTCACCTTTCGTTAACCAGTTGGCTTTTTAGTGAATCTTTGACCTTAACTAGCACCTTTGCCTTTCTTGTAACCTTTTGAATCTTCAAATTTCTCATTTTTTCTATACTTTGAGCTCTTGAGTAATACGATCTCATCGTTATTCCCCTCTACGGATCCTTCCGATATCCCAACGCTGATCTGATCTTGGTCGATGTCGTCGTTTCTATAAGACTTTTCAGAATTTTCGGATCGATCGAAACAATGATCACTAGATCCTTTCACGTATTCAATCCAATCAAGATAATCTTTTTTCGAAGCAAAATCAGAAGGATTTTTAGTCGATCCTTCTGAATGGTCTACTTGACTGCTTGATTTAGGAGTAACGTTTTCCCGCAGAGGTTTCTGACCGTTTTTGCTAGATTCTTCGAGCTGGTCCGCACGGTCACGAGCACCGGTCCTAATGGATCCTTCAACATGGTCCGGATCCGTACGATCACGACCCCTAATCAAGTCTTCAAGATGATCCATATGACCGTTTCTAGCTGAGCTTACAAGCTGATCCATATCACCACGTTTCATGTTTCTAACCGATCCTTCAAGCTGGTCGTCCCTGCGATCACGGCCACCATTCCTAACTGAGCGTTCAGACATATGAGGTTGATCGTGACTGTCCACGTGGATATTCTTTTTATTTGCCTTGTCTTTTAGCATCAGCTTACGATGCATGGACTCCATAATGTTTGTAAACTTGGGCGTCTCCTTCGTTTCTTTACTTTCTTCATTTTCCCCATGTTCAGACATTGGGGATTGATCGTGACCGTCCACGTTGGTATTCTTTTTGTTTGCCTTCTCTTTTAGCATCAGCTTGCGATGCATGGACTCCATAATCCTTGTAACCTTAGGTGTCTCCTTCGTTTCATTACTTTCCTCATTTTCCGGCGAATGTTTTTCCCGGAAAATCTCTCCACCCTCCTCCGACTTCATGGACCCATCTTGCCGGAGCCGGGACTTGTGGAGCTTCACGTACTTCGTCGATAGCTTTTTGGTAATTTTCTTCATTTTCACCTTTATTCTTTTATCCCAATAAGTAATATGAGAATTGTAAGAATTTTGTTTTCAGCTACTTGGAAATTTTTGTCTCGAAGAACTTATAGGGTAATGAGAAATTAGGAAAAAAGAAGAAACATTATTTATAAAGATAATGAATTCCCAAAAGAAGTAATTCGTTTTGTTTATTTGCTATAATTTTTAAGAGATCGTTAATAATAAAACGCGGTTTTAACTTTTAAACAGCACACTTTAATTACAACCCATCAAGCTATTAAGATTTAACATGAGTTTACGACAACAGCAAAAACTCTGTCGTACGTGCCAATTCAACCGGAATTTAATTTTTTAAAAAAATTCTCGGCAACTACCAAAATTTAGAAATCAAGATAAAATAATCCTACTGTTAATATAAATATGGATTAACCGATTCTCCTATTTTTAGAATTTAGAGGTCAATTTTTTGTTGAACGAATATGCTTACACATAACGTATAAATCCAGCCACAACTCATATTCCAGCCACAACACGTATATGAGGCGTTTTACTGTACCATGAATAAATCTAAACGATTATAAATCTAGTTACAAGATATAAATTCGGTTAACATGTATAAATTCGACTACATACGTCATCTATAAACCAATTTACATCATGCACGTATAGATATAGACGCACGGAATGTTTGGAAATACAATTAAGATAAAACTCTGGAGCTACCAATCCATTTGGTTTCTTCTATTTCTTGTGATTTGTGGCTGAACACTGGTCACTGGAGCTATGTGATTACGAGCTTCGTCATATGATTTGTCTTGGGCCATATTTATGTTTTAGGCCTCATTTCCCATTTCCACTTTGTCGTTTGGTTTGTTGGTGAAAAAAGCTTGAAGAGTCTTTCTATTTTTCTTCGTTTATAACAGAGAGTTAGAGCCAGAATCTCAAATCGATTTTCCCTCTCATTGCGACTACAATCTTTTTTTTTTCTCTCATTGCGGCTATAATTCTTGTTTTTCTCTTACGATATTCTCTCTCTACTACAATCTTTTTTTCTAGGTTCGTTAGTCTAGCAAAGAACGTAACACAACGCTCTCAGAAAAATCCTCATTCAAATAAAATACGGATTGACATATGAATATAAAATGTTATAACGTTCACGCCTTCACGGAGACGAATTTGCTTTCAAAATCTAGTCATTCGGATAATTACTCTACATATGGAAACCACGTCTCCAAACGTGACACCAACCCTTGGTTCTGAGTCTGAGTTTTACTTAAATGCTTTGTTGTGATATTTCATAATGCAAAACCCTATCTATTGCGTGCTAAACAGAAAAAAGGAAACGAACATAGAGGTTGCGAAATGTGTGCAGCTAAAAGCTAAAACTATTGATAAGACTATCATTCTATCACTCACAATAAAAGTAACGTTTTTGTAGAAGAGTACTGTTATTGTACTTGCATAGGCTTTAATTGGCGATTGGCGATTGGCGATTGGCGCTAAGGACAAATAATGCTAAATAAAAAAATAGGTGGTACATGATTGGCTTAATAAAAAATTATGAGGTAAGTAATCCAAATCAAAAACCTTTAGTGTTCGAATTTTTTATTTTTTCCAAGCATATAACAATCATTACCCTCTCGAAACATGATAAACGCATAAATTTTTTCACTTCAATATCTCTCTCTCTCTCTCTGTACAAAGCCTTCACTGTGGTTGAAGTTTCTGTGAGAGACCGAAGCTATGTCTCAGGTATTTCAATCGGGTTTTGACTCTCTTCTTCGAATTCCATTTTTCGAGATCTGGGTCATCGTAAAGACTGTTACTTTATAGCAATTCTCACCTTTTTGATAGAGATAATAGGGTTTCAAACTTTTCAAATTAAGGTCTCATCTTACTGGGTTCTTTCTCCACTTCTTAGATCTAGTTATGATGTGTGGATTATTCGCTGCTGTAACAATGATCTCTCTGGTTGCATCGATCTATCAACCATTGGAATTTCTAGACTTGAGATCTTGATGGGACATTTAGTCGTGCGGGCAGGACTGAAAAGGGTTTGGTGTATTCTGATTGGTTCTGCGATGATTTTTGATAAATTTGATCAGTGTCTCAAAAGGGTTTGTCACTTTTGTTAGCTAATAGTCATATCAAGCATTTTGAATGGAACAAGCCGCTTCCTGTTCGCCGCAAAAAAAATTCCCGCAGTATTTTCGAAGTACAAATCTAAGTTTTTTCTGTTTTTCAGTTTTTTCAGAGCCGTTTACTCTTTGTCTTGTCCATTTGAGCTAAATTTTTTACCGAAGTTAAGCTGTTGGTTTTCTGTTTTCCGGTGTAGACCGTTGTTCTCAGAGTGGCTATGTCATGCGAGGGATGTGTTGGAGCTGTGAAAAGAGTCCTCGGAAAAATGGAAGGTTAGCTTTTCTATGACTAATCATAACTATTGATATTATGTTCTGCCTCAATATGCTTTAAACCAATTGTCTTCTCTTCCATTTGTATTTGTCGTACCATAACATATAGATTCGACGAAAAGATTCTCAATCTCGTGTAAATTGCATATTTCGAGTTCTTCTTTTGCTTCAAACTTCCGTTCTATACAAACACGTTTCTATAGAACCCAACCCATGAAAGTCAAGAGCATGAAGATAACTTCACTCGGTTTTGCAGGCGTGGAGTCATTTGATGTGGACATAAAGGAGCAAAAAGTGACAGTGAAAGGCAACGTGCAGCCAGACGCGGTTTTACAGACCGTTTCAAAAACGGGAAAGAAGTCGGCTTTCTGGGACACCGAGGCTGAAACCGCCAAGGCCTAACGGAGAAGCAGAGCATTTCATGTGACTCTTTTTTTATAATAAAATCTGTATGGAACCCTTTTTGTTTCTTTTGTTTTCAGTGACTTGTGGCTCACCATTTCATGTGACTCCATCCTTTTCCTATATGGTTTCTGTTTTCTATTTCTCCTCCAAGTTTATCATATGGTTCAAGTCACTATCGATTTTCTATAGCACCGAAACAGGTAAACAAACGCACACAGCTTATTTCTGATATTGCAAAACACAAATGTACAACTAAACTTCTGATCATTTCAGAAAAAGGTGTAGAAGAATTCTTACCGTATGAAAGAAGCTCGTTTTCTCTTCAAAGTTCAAAGCATAAAAGATGATTGATCCAACAAGGGGAATTATGGCAACCTTTCCCTTCGACATGCTATATTGGGTATTACTAAGCCTGAGGCTTAGAGGATGGGATGACCAAAATATCAGTTTATTGACCAGGACAACAATGAAGAAAAAAAACACAAGTTAAGAGGGAAAAAAAAAAAAAAAACAAAGGTCTTCCTGTAGCCTTATCTATTCATCTCTCTTTCTTTTGAGTCCTACACCTTGCTGGATTTTGCTCAGAAACGATGAGCTTTCCGTTGTCTTTCAATTTTCACCATAAACAGTACGATGCAGCTTTATTTCAATTCAAACCCAAGTCTTTGATCCATCTTCTAGACTGTGGGAATTGCCTCATGTTGTGGTGCTTGGTATGGATTGAATGGCTGCAAGAGGATTCACTTGGTATGAAAACGCAAGCTTCCAGAAATCCACAATTGCTTTTCTCGTAGACTCCATTTGTCTGCGAATGATGCTGAAACACACGCACACAACTTAGTTCTGATACTACAAAACACAATGTATCAACTAAACTTCGGATCATTTCAGAAACAGGCTTAGAAAAATTCTTACCCTATTAAAGCAGCTCTTTTTCTTTTCAAAGCATAACATATGATTAATCCAACGAGGCTTATGGCAATTTTTCCCCTCGACATGCTAAATCGGGTATTACCAAGCCTTAGGCTTAGAGGATGGGATGACCAAAGTGACGACGGTTCATGTTGTTTAGAGAGTTTCAGGACAGAATCAATCTCATCATTCTTTTCATTAGCCAAAGACTTGTTGTTGTTCACTACAGCATAAGAAGGATTTTCCTCAGAAGAACTAGGCTCTCGAACATTTGCTGATTTGAGAGCAAGTAGAGAATGCAATCTCCTCAAAAGCCCCTGAAACAGAGATTTGAGTGTAGCATCTTAGTTCCATCAGATTCCCAAGCGAAGTTCATACACAACTCATGAAACGATTCATTAGTACCTGTCGTCTTTCCTCAGGCAATGCAGCTTCCTCAACCCATGAAATGGCTAGACCCACGTCGTTTGTATCTTTTCCAACAACTCCAAAGGTATACAGCTCCACAGCTTCCATGTACTCCTCAATATCCAAAGATATTTTCGCGTGGAATCCTTTTGCATTTACTCCAGAATCATTTAGGATATAGTGGTTGTCCTTGTGAACCCACATGCTAAAGAACCCTTCCAGAATCTCACGTACACCCGAGTAGGAACCGTTTGATATTTGAAGGCATATTCTAGAAGGGGAAAACAGAAGACAGAAGATGGATTAAAAAGATATGTATAATAATGTTCTGTGACTTTTGTCCATGCTGAAGTATGCAGAGAGAGGAGCATTTTACTCCTCCTAATTTATTATGACCTCTCAAGTATTTAGTTAAGATTCTAATCTCTCACATGCTTCTTCGGTTATGAATGTCATTTACTCCTAGTCCTGAAACCTATTCCAGAAAGAACCAAATATCCTCCTTTTTCGAGTATCTTAAGCTGTAATAAAAGAATAGAACAAGAAGAATACCCAATGAGAAGAACTTGAACAGGAATAGCTGCAATTTCGCCAAACACTTGTCTAAGCTCATTCACAATCTCACCTGTCCTGCATGAAAGAGGCATTGGTTGTAAAAAACTATCACAGAGCCAAAACTACAAAAAAAAATAGTACTAAACTCTAAAGTTTCTTACATCATCCAATTCCAAACGGAAGTAAGAGGGAAAAGAATGTTTTGTGTCCCACACATCAATCTGAAATATACCTGCCGAGTCCATGCAAGGATTGGACTAAAACCATGCCAGTAGATTCCAACATATCATGCAATTGATGATCACCAAGAGCTTCCTCAGATATAACATCAACGTTGTCAAAGATTCTTTTCAGTATGGAGGAAGACAATGACTCTGCCTCTTCATACATAGAGCAAACGAGGTAGCTATGCACAGCAAACAAAAAACACAAGTAGCAATCAAAATTTGAAACTGTGCTCTAGATAACGAAAAGCCCAGATAACGAAAATGCTCTACAGGTATGAGATGAATTTGAGTCATCGGAGACATTTCAATTTGAGAGGGAAGTTTTTCTAGGAAGTGTGTTGCTCCAAGTATAGGATTGATTTTTCTTTCTCCAGCTTACATGTATAATTGAATCAAAATCAGATGATTATTCTTCTGGAATAAAATTTACTTTCTTTCTACCTAAACGCATCGCTAATTTTAGTACAGAAGCAGAAAATTTGTAAAATTTAACAAGCATGAAAGTTAGAAAATATGAATCGATTTCTAAGAAGCACCTCTCAGAGCGTTCAATATCTCCCCAAATACCAGTTGCCTCCATGTCACAAGTGTTGTAAGTAATGAAACCCTTAAGCGAGGAGGTTGATTATGCTCGTCAAAGAGAAGAAGAAGAGGAAGAAGATGACGAAGAAGGAGTAGCGAGCAGATAATTATGGACTTGTGGTATTTGCTATTGGGCCGAGGCAATGGGCTTCTTCATCACAGATGAAACAAACGAAAAAGCAAAACAAAATCTATTTCATGGAAAGTTGATAAATTTAATTCGCTTCTGTTTATTTTTCAGTTTTAATGAACCACATGTTTGACGATCCAAATCTGAGCTAAATTGTGGCGACTCCTTAAACGTTCGACTCAACTACGTCCCACATGCTATGTCTTCACATCTACTTTGTTGGCTATCTAAAATTCTCTATTAATTCTAGGTTTCAGTTTTTATCATTCATAACTTTTTTTTTTTTGGGACATCATCATTAATATTAACTACTTTGATATCGTCCTGTATTTCTGTTTCATGTGACATTCCACCGTTAGCCGATCGATTTAGGTGGCCAGTGATAACCATATTTTAGCATCGCCATGCACTGAAAACAAACAAAAAGGTTTGTGTTGTTTGACTCGCATGCATCGTTAGGCATTTTAGGAATTTATTGATATGTTTGACAATAAATGTAATATTTTACTAGAATTCACAAAACCCCTCGACAAATTTGAAAAGTATAGGTTCCTTTAATACAAGCACACTTCGTTGTCGTAACTCAAATATAGTAGTAAAAATAAAATTTAAACCCTTGGCTTAACCATGGCTCTTAACGGGTTCTTCATCACCACCGTGAACTCCAATTTCCCGGCGAAATCAATTTCGCTTCCCGCCGGGTAAGCGCTCCATTCAAACTCTTGAATCATCTTCGCAAGCATCAAGTGCACGTGTACGGTCGCCATCGATAGCCCGGGACAGATCCGACGGCCTACGCCGAACGGCATCATCTTCACTCCGGTTACTCCGGTTATGTCCGCATCCTCCTTACCCGAAACAAACCGATCCGGGTCGAATTTCGTCGGGTTAGACCAAATTTTCGGATCTTCGTTTATTCCCGGGAGAAAGAACTCGACGTTGATTCCGACGGGGATATCGTAGCCGGCGACCGTCGTCGGCTCCGTCACCGAGTGAGTCAACGTGAAGTACGTCGGTGGATGTTTCCGGAGAATCTCCTTGACGAAGGCTTGTAAGAAGACCATTTTTTCCACGTCTTTTTCCTCGACCGCACGATCTCCCACCTTTGATACGATCTCATCGTAGAGCCGAGACTGAATCTCCGGATTCGCGATGAGCTGCGCGATGCCCCACTCGATCGCCGTCCCCGTCGTGTCCGTACCGCCGTTAAGAAACTCCGAACAGAGCGTCACGAGCTCTTCGTTCGACGGCGTCGTTTCACGGCCTTCGATTTTTAAGTCGAATAGCGTATCGAGGTAGGAGAAAGACGAGGCCGTTTTATCGGATCCCGGATTCTGAATCGCCCTCCGTCGTCTCTCGATGAACCCGACGACGAGATCGACCTGTTCACGGCGAACGTCGAGAGCTCGTTTTCTCTCCTTGGAGTAAAACGGAGCGAGGATCGGGAGATAATCGTCGAGCCGTGGATCGATCGTGATCAGCACCTTCTTCATCATCTGGTCCATCTTCAGAATCGACTCTTCGTCCATTTCGATTCCGAAACACATTTCCAAGAGGATGCAAAACGCAGCGAATCTAGCGTTTCTCAGGACCCAGACAATCCCGTTATGTTTACTAGCCTCTGCTTTTATCCTCCCGGCGAGCTTTTCCATGGCGGATTGTCTGACCGACCCGAATTCTTTGAACCGGGTCGAGCTCAGCATGTTCTGTACCATGTTCCTTCTCAGTGATCGCCACACGGGCCCGTACACGGAAGCGTTGACGGTGAAAGTGTTGGAGCTGAATATGGTCCGAGTCGGGTTCTCTTTGGGTCGGGTCGCGAACATGGGTCCACGCTGGATCAGAGCGTCGTGTGCGAGAGTCGAATCAGAGATGATGATCATCGTCCGGCTCCCCATCCTCAACGTGTAAATCGGACCGTATTTTTTCCTCAGGTCATCGGCGTACTCGTAAAACTGCTTTCCGGAGCGCGCGAACTGGAAGAGGTTTCCGACAACCGGCCAACCGGGAGGACCCGGAGGAAGCTTCACGCGTTTTGATTTAGAAGTCTGGCGCGTGAGGATCAGTAGAACGAAAGCGGATACGAGAATGGCGATGACGGTGAAGAAGAGTGAAGGAGAAATGTTAAAGGAAGTGAGAGGAAACGAAAAAAGAGACATTATTTTTAGCACTCTTTTTCTTTTTTTTTTCTTCCTCTGCCTTTTCACTGAGCTTTGTTTGTAGCTACAGAGGATTTAGAATAATGAGTGGGAGAGAAGAGGAAGGTATAAAAACAGAGTAGAGCATGAGAATTTAGGTGAGATGACTTTAAAGTGACCAGAGTCTTTTCGGTTTTGTGATTCAAGTCATTTAATTTACAAGGCTAGGTTTGGTACGATGAAACTTATGCAAGTCTTTTTCTTTCATCATCCCTAGTAGTTACTTGTTTTGTTTTTGGGTTAAAAGTTAAGCATTCTCTATTTAATTGCATGAGAAATAAGATAAAGACTGTATAGCCCACCCAGCCCAGGCTCAATTGCGTTTTGATTACATACAAAAGCTTCAAGTCCCAATAGTGTAGCATGTTGTGTTACCTGTTAACTAGTATTTCACTTCTAGCATTTTTTTTAAAGGTGACTTGTGCGGTTGTGCCTTTCAACGCCTTCCAGTAAAAAAAAAAAAACCCGATATTCAGTCATTTGACGATTTGGCTAATCCTAAATTTATAACAGTGGTTACGTAAAACTTGATTCAAAGTTTCTACAATTTATAAATCTCAAGAATAAGTTTCATTTTGCTGTTTCATTTTCTTCCAATTCACATCAATATTTTGTTTATTGTTGCTTACTCTCTAGTCTCTACCAATTCACCATTTGGATATATTACAAACCATAGCTCAGTTTTTTTCCACTCACAATAATAAAAATGATACAACGGTACAAGTTTTATTCATTTTTGATACTAGACTAGAGTGCCAATGCATATTCAAGTTTTAGGTGGATTTTCAATACAAGTTCGGCGCGCGGGATTCAGTTTGAAGCCCTAGGTTTCACTATGGCTCTCAACGGCTTCTTCATCACCACCGCAAACACCAACTTCCCGGCGAAATCCACGTCGCTTTCCGGTGGATACGCGCTCCACTCGAACTCCTGAACCATTCTCGCTATCATCAGATTCACGTGAACCGTCGCCATTCCCATCCCCGGACAGATCCTACGGCCAGCACCGAACGGCATCATCTTCACTCCCGCCACTCCAGTCATATCGGCGTCTTCCCTCCCCGATACGAACCGGTTCGGGTCGAACTTTTTCGGATCGGACCATATCTTCGGGTCTTCACTGATCCCAGGAAGATAGAACTCCACGTTGACTCCCACAGGGATGCTATACCCGGAGAGAGTCGTCGCTTCCGTCACGCCGTGACTTAACGTGAAATAAGTCGGTGGATGCCGCCGGAGAATCTCCTTAACGACGCCTTGCAAAAAGACCATTTTGTCCACGTCCTTCTCCTCGACCGCACGATCTCCCACCGTTGATTTAATCTCATCGTACAGCCGAGATTGAATATCTGGATTCGCTATTAGCTCTGCGATCCCCCACTCGATCGCCGCTCCCGTCGTATCCGTGCCGGCGTTGAGAAACTCGGAGCAAAGGGTCACGAGATCTTCGTCAGACGGTGTCGTTTCGGTTCCTTCGCCGACTCTGAGATCAAAGAGAGTGTCGAGATACGAGAAAGACGACGCTGTTTTATCGGATGCCGGATCACGAATCGCCTTCCTCCGTTTCTCGATGAAGCCGACGACGAAATCCACCAGTTGACGGCGAAGCTCCAGAGCGCGATTTCTCTCACCGGAGTTGAACGGCGTTAGAATCGGGAGGTAGTCGTGGATTTTTGGATCGACGGCGTGTAGTATCGCCGTCATCATCTCGTCCATCTTCTCCATTGATTCCTCCTCCATCTCAACTCCGAAACACATGTCTAACAGAACACAAAACGCGGCGAGTCTGCTGTTTCTCAGAACCCAGACAAGTCCTTCGTTGTCTCTAGCCTCCGATTTGATCCTTTCTATTAGCTTATCCATGGCGGATTTTCTCGCGAAACCAAACTCCTTGAGCCGGTTCGAGCTCAGCATATTCTGAACCATGTTTCGCCTCAGCGACCTCCACACGGGTCCATACATGGCGGAGTGGACCGTGATTTCGCTGGAGCTGAAGATTTTGCGGGTCGGAGTTTCTACAGGTCGGGTCGCGAATTGTGCCCCACGCTCGATCAACGCCTCGTGTGCGAGGCTCGCGTCCGAGATGATGATCATAGTCCGACTCCCTAGCCTAAGAGTGAGTATGGGACCGTAGATGTTTATCAGATCCTCGACGTACTCGAAAAACTGCTTCCCGGAGCGCGCGAACTGAAACAGGTTTCCGATAACCGGCCATCCTGGTGGTCCTGGCGGGAGTTTTTCACGGTTTGAATTGTGATTCCAGTACGTGATGACTATTAAAACTAAACCGGATATGAGAATCGCCAAATAGGTTTGGAAGGCACTAAGGAACAAATCAAGCGAAGCCAGAGAAAATGATACGAGTGACATTTTTATTCTTTATTGTTTAACAGAACTTTTTGTCAGCTTCGGAGGTTGTGAATAAGAAGAAGAGAAGAGGAGGAAGCTTATTAAAACAGAGAAAAACATTTCATTGGATCAATCCTAAATGTTATGACTTATAACGGCCGTTACTTGACATGTAGAATCTTTGATGTTTGTTTTCCTCTTTCTTTATATGTTTGCGTTCTTTACATCTCTATTTTCGATCTACTGTACATGTAGTAGATATCAGACGTGTAGCAATCGGTTAATATGTTACAAGAAGTATAAAATCATCTTTTTGAACAGTTATGCGTTATATATTTTGATGAAAGTTGAAATCTGTTTAGTAGTCAAAAACTGATTGAGTGAATATTCTCCTAGATTGGAAATGTTTAATTAGTTACTAATTGCACCAAATCTCCAAAAAATCACCCAAGATTGCACAAAAAAAAAAAAAAAAAAGGAGAAGGAGAAGGAAACCGATTTGGCCGATCAGTACGAGGATACAAGATATGAAAGTGGTGAAGACATCTGATAATGCTGTAATTTTTTAATGAGGTTAGGAGGTTTTAAAAGTATTTAAAATTTGACATATAAGCGGCGCGGAAAAAAATTGAAGTAAAATTTGTATTCACATATCTTTTGGATTGAAGTGGTGGAACTAGCGCAATCTAACCACAAATGAGTTGGGAGAAATTGTAATTTGATCTTATATTGATAATATTGAAAATGAGGTGGAACTCAGGAATGGACATTGGCAGAGCACCAGAAAATGATGCAGAAAGCAGTAAAACGATATAGCTTGCAAGTATCATCCAACGGCACTTTTTTTGTTTCACTTTCATTTACATTTTCAAACACAAGACTGGCAATGAACAGGTGAGAAGAACACAATTAGCTCCTAAAAAGAACAGGTTTAGCGACTGATCGATGTTGGACCGAGAAGTTTTGGTGAGCCACACGAGGAATTGTTTTTAAATCAGATACACTTCTCTCCTGCAAACATATAACATTCTTCTTCCTTTCTCTTTTTTCATTTATAATAGATTTCTCCAAGACCATGGTTCCTTATCTTGTGCGCAAATTGCAAATACATTACCATTCCCAAAACGGAAGTACTTATTTTGTTCATACAGCAATCAAACATACCCCAAAAAAAATGAAAAAGCTAAATGCTTATCAGTGGTCTCAACTCAAGTAAAAAGTACAGGAAAGTCGATCCATAATCTTTCTGCGTCAGATGTTACCGAAGAGTAACAATACGACACGAGACTAGATCCTTCGTTTTGTGTAATTCCAAAAGAAAAGCTTTTAGTTGGGAGACCCTTCGTATGAATTTATCAGCTCCTTGAGTTTCTCAAATCCCTGAAATATTTATCAGTTAGGCAGAGTTACATTTCTAAGCTTTCTAAAAGACTTCTCAAAATCCTGATAATTCAATAAGAGTCGTCTGGAAATTCTTACCATGCGGGTTGTGAATTCTCCAAATGATTCCTTCGCTTGTCTCCCTAGTTTCCAGTTGTAAAACAATGGTTCAAAGACCTTCTCTAAGTCATGAATCTTCACCTTGTCCATGAAAGCCCTCGCTATCTGTGTCTGGTTCGGTGTTCCTCCTAACCAAACCTGCAAGAAACAACAACACAGAGGATCTGCAATGAGCCTTTTTTTCTTCTCTTGGAGCCCATTGAAGGAAGCTAGCCAGAGAGGTAATATACCTGATAGCTGTTTGGACCATCCCCGACTAGACCGACCTCGGCCATGTATGGTCTAGCACATCCATTAGGACAACCAGTTACTCTTACCACAACGGATTCATCATATTCAAGACCAACCTGATACAAGAAAGAGTTTGCACATCAGCCATTGTTATGGCGCAAAACTGAGAAGGATTATCTTTTAAGAAAGTATCCATGACCATGAGATCTTACCTTCTCAAACATTGCTCGCACTCGCTTTAGAATGCTGGGAATCCCACGCTCTGCCTCGGTTATAGCTAGAGGGCACAAAGGAAAAGCTGGGCAAGCCATTGCGGTTTGGTTGAGAGGGTCTACGAACTCTGGTTGCTGCTCAGATTAATAGACTTTGTCAACTTAATTTCACAATGGCAAGACTGTGTCAAACTTAAAATGTCAAAAGCAGATTTTTTTTCTCTCCCATGATGAAAATAAACTGCTTACCAGTAGGCCAGCCTGAGCAAGCACTGTGGTGATTGAACGCTTCCATTCGCTCTTGATATCACATAACACAATGTTTTGATTGGGTGTGATACGCACATCAAGTTTGTACTTCTCGATGACTTCTCTCAGCGTCTTTTTCATGATACCACCAACGCGTCCACTGTCTACATGAAGCCCACAAAACCAAGCACCATCTCCCTGCAAGTTTTGTTAGCGATTACAAAAAAATATGGTAACTTGATAACTACGAGGACAAGAGAAGCTCTGTAACATTATGCAAAATTGGTCAGCGACTAACCTGCTCATGCCATCCCAAATAACTCTTGAACTCCCACTCTGGCAAATCACGGGAAGACTCAAACTTTTTACCATAATATTGCTCAACCACATCTCTAAACTTTTCAATTCCCCAGGAGCTGATCAGATACTTCATTCTACTGTATTTGCGATCATCTCTTCTCCCGTGTTCTCGCTGTGTGACAACTATAGCCTTCACAGCATACAAGATATCCTCCTTAGGTACGTAACCTAATGGTTCCGCAATGCGGGCAAAAGTAGACTCCATTCTGTGTGTTCTTCCCATACCTCCACCAACCTGAAATGAGGAAACAAAAAATTATTAGCACTTTGGAAGAAAATAATATAATTTGGAGATGCTAAAGCAAATGTAGAGACTTACATATATGTTGAAACCCTGGGGTTCCCCATTTTCATCTGAAACGACAACAACGCCAATGTCGTTGGTGAGAAGATCGACGGAGTTATCTGTAGGCACAGTTACGGCGATCTTAAACTTCCTTGGCAAGAACTGAGTGCCGTAAATGGGCTCAGGAGAGTCGACAAAGTTAGTTCCATGAGAGTTATCATTTCTAGCCTTGACAACCTCAGGTGGCTCAGCTGTCAAAAACTGCTCACCATCAACCCACATGTCATAGTAGAACCCTGATTGAGGACTGAGAAGAGCAGCGATGTTATCGGCTGTTTCTTGCGCAAACAGATAGTCTTTCTTCACATAAGGCGCAGCTGGAGCAAGAACGTTTCTATTCAGATCACCACAAGCACCAAGAGTGCTACCCATGTTTTTTATAATGGAGCTCATCACGGTCTTGAGATTCTGCTTCACAACACCATGAAGCTGAAATGTTTGCCTAGTAGTCAAACGAAGCGTACCAATGCCAAACTCATCGGCTAAGTCATCCATGGTCAAGTAGAGCTGGTTTGGCACCTTGCCACTTGGGTTCTTAGTACGGAGCATGAAGGAGTAGGATCTTCCACCACGTTCCTCTCTGTTGTACTGTTGGTAGCTTCCGTGGAACTTGATGAGCTGCACGGCGGATTCGTTGACGTTTGGAGCCTCTGTCAGAAGCTCCTCGTTAAGAGGATACCTGATGAAATTACTATTCTCCTTGATTATTTCAACCTTACTCCTCTTGGTGGTTTTCGCCGTCTCAGGCTTCGCCGGCTGAAGAATAAAATTCACAGAATAGCATCAGAGAAAGAATGAAAAAAAAAAAAAAACTTCTTCTCGTTGCTATCAAATTTCGATCTAATACCTGAATAATCTAACATCGAAACACAAAAACCAATTACCGAACGATCGTATCATTTCCCAAAAACAGCAAAAAATCTTTCCAAAACGTACCATGATTGTTTTCAACACAATTGTAACAAATCAAACATCCCAGAAATCACTTCTACACGATTGGAATCAGAGAAATGAACGTTTCCTTTAAAACAAATCCCAGAGAAACTAACTTTTCCGCTGGAAGAAAAATCCACTCTAACCAGGAATTTTTCGAACGCTACAGCTAAATCAGACAAAAGGTATGAATTCTCACCGTCGATACGGCTTGGATTGACGAAGATGACGACGATGGAGGCACTGAGTGGACACCACGCACATTTCTTCCCAGGAAAACCGTACGAGAGGACCTCAGAGCGTCGAGCCTACCAAGCCGGATATTCTGATCGGAGGAAAACACAATGGCGGCGCCGGCCGGAGATCGAAACGACGTCGTCATCGCTTCAGATAGAGAGAGAGAGAGAGAGACTGAGAAAGCTTGTGGATTTTTAGTGGTTCATATAAGAAAAGCAGAAAAAAAAAGGCGTGTGTTAAATAAATATAGAAAACAAAAAAAATTAGAGACCATAGTCAAAAGTCAAAACTAATGTGCGCAGTCAGTGCACGCACGAGACATTAACACCTGAGATGGCTAACCAAGAGAGCGCGTGAATAATACGAGGTGAAGATCGATGCGCGTGTCGAACGTTTGCTGCGGAAAGGCGCGTGAAATTAATTTCTGATAGTGCTGAAGAACCTGACCGAGATTCGGTGTAGAATACAAAGTAGATGGTAAAACTCAGTTATTCTTCAGAATATAAGCTGTAATCCTATGCGAGTTGGTGCACTAATAAAACCTTACGTGGGTGGCGTGGACTGGTTAGTTGTTGAATCAAAACACGCACGTGCGGGAAAAGCTGTGTACAGCGACTCTCACTCACCTACTTAGCTGCTCGTGAGCTCCAAGGGCTAATAGGCTCCGTGGTGGGCACATGCTATAATCTGTAGTTAGTTTTTTTTTTTTTCCAACTAATTTGTAGTTAGTTATTAGCTAAAACGTTTTTTACTACTATTCAGTTACAATTAAAATACTTTAGAATATGTATCTCAACCCCATTGTTTTTTTTTTTTTTTGATATAAAACCCCCATTGTTGAATATTGTTAATGTTTCAAATATTGTGTATGATTACAAAACATTGTAGATTCACAAAAAAAAAGAACATAATTCGTTTTGTAAAGTGAACATTATTGTCTAGGAGACTGACCCCACCGTTAGCATTAGGATAGATTCTACTAGCTCCCCTCCTCCCAAAAAAAAAAAAAACTGTGGCCTGAGTTGATGGAATATTTAATTTTGTTGGACTATAATTTTGCATAGAATGCAATCATGAAAGATGATATTATACTTTTTTAAAAAAATGTACTTTTAAAACTGGCCAATATCGATATTTTGTTAACGAAAATCTTATATCTGCATCGGAGATCTCATCCTTCGTGCAACTTGTGACCCTTGCTAGCAGGTTGTGAATCTTGTGTTGTGTAATGGAATTACTTACTCTGTACGAGATGAAAGTTATATCCAGATAAAGCGAGATTTTTGAATATCAGTCTAATTATGCGACCAGCTAATGGCCAAAACATAACTGAGTTCTTTAAAAACTTACACTAGACTCCTCGGTTTCATTGAATGCCCACATATGAAACTGGAGACTGGATAATTGCAGTTATACTATCAACTACAGCTTTGGATTCTTTCGAGATTGCGGAAGATAAATTTAGAAATACACCTTAGAGTAAACAAAATATGATATATACACCAAGCTCCCTCACATACGGTTGCGTATGGAATAATCAAATGATATATGTACAACCAGGAAAGCATAAGACATATATAAAATTGATACACAAATTAAATAATTTGCGTGGTTTAAGTCGACTGAGAGTAAATTAAGCTGCAACTTTGATGCTAATGCGAGGTTATATGTTAGTATTTCTTAATGAATGATGCTTGTAGTTAATTATACGATTAACATGGCAAAATTATGAATCGTTTTTTATTATGCGATTATCCCTTCTTGTAGTTCTGGCCTTTATCTTTTGATGTATGTTCTCCATTATTGCTTTTATTCATACGGAATGGGAGTATAGTCGAAGAGAACACCCAAATTCAAAGCGATCTAGACGAGTACACCAAATGTTACGAGTGAATAGAAAGAATTGTATGTTCACTTATGTTTTGTCCATAAAAGTTTCGTAGGGGTAATATCCTTGTAATTTTTTGTTCAACTGTGCATATCACAAAATGAACGAAGAGATTATCCAACCATATACTAAAGGCTTGTTTTTCATGAGAACCTGAGAGCGTTTGCTCCTTAAACTCTTGTGACGCTTGAGATACATATGAACCAGTCAACCAGACACATTATAACTGTACAGTTATAGTTTTAGCAGTCTTTTTTTTCATTGACAAATAACAAAAAGAAGAAGAAAAACAGATCCTGGATGTTTTAATTATTAGTATAGATAGATAATATATCTGATTGTACTTATCTAGAAGAGAGAATATCTAGCTATGTATATCTTTTATAGATTCAGCTTAATCTGTTGTATTCAGCTTAAAACAGAGATTCTGGATGTTTTAATCTCTTGTTTCCAGAATGTCGCTGTTTTCTTACTAGAAAAACTAAGACACGAAGTTCAACAAAATGGAGATTTTTAGCGTTGGTTTTGGCTTTTTTAATCCAACTTGGATTATCCAAGTGAGATGGCTACTTTTTAGAGATTTTCATATATTTAATCCAGTTCAAATCGTTGATAAAACACCTGTGGATTGTTTCGTAGTTTGTTGTCAAGACGGTGACATGTAGAGTAAGTTCTACCGTCCAAAGTTTAACTTTATTAATGTTTATTCGTTACAGAAAGAGAGACTCAATCAGTAATAATTCGAACATTCATATGCTTTTCTTATTTCTGGCTGTTTCATCTAGTTAAAAATCTATCGAAAATATTTCTTTAAAGATTAAAGCAGCAAATACTATAGTATTAAAATAAAATCTTAATTAGATTAATATCGTGAACTGACCTCAAAATTAATTGGCCTTGGACTTTTGTTTTTCTAAATTAATACGTAGATATATATCACCAACAAGTCAACCAAAAAAAAAAAAAAAACTACTGCACAAAAGGAAAGAAAAAAAAGAACGACAACGCCGTACCAAAACAGTGTCGTATTATCGCTGTGGCGAGAAGCCAGCGTGACAACAATTGACAAATCCGTCGTTTTGCCCTCCCGTTGATCGGCAGGTGAAGCTCCGTCACCGTCTCTTTTTCTTCATTTGTTTCTCATGACGCCGCCGAGACCACCGTCTGGGCGACCAAGGCCGATGCGTTATTACTCCGAATCAGAGAAGATGGAAGGCACCGGTAGTTGGGACACGCTTGAATGGACCAAACTCGATGTAATTGCTCCTTTTTACTCTTTTCAATTCTCCCCTGTTCCTATGGTTCCTCCCTTCACCTACAATTAATCAGACAGCACGTGATTTACGTTTTTTTTTGGCGATTCAAGAAAAATTCTTATTCTGGGGATTAATTTCTCAAATTCCTTTTATTTGTTTTGGGGTTCTCTTTCGATTGTTTAGTCTCAGGCAGCTTCAGGGTCAACATCTTTCGCCAATTTGGGTTGCTTGCTGGAGTCGGAGAGGGTCATCGTTGAGGTATGTCTGGTCAAATTGATTTGTTTTTTTTATTCGAAATTAATTGTTACCATATCTGGCTGTTTGAAATCGGGACTTGGTTTTGGTATTTGATGCTGCTTCACTAGTGTTCTAATGAGCATATGCTTCACCAGTATTGGTTATGGCATTTGTCAATGACGATAGTATAGTATGGGAGAATTTCTTGTTCAAGTTTGTTGTTTGTATCATTTTTTTAATCTGATTTTGGACCTTTTGTTTACAGGGTTATGGAGTTGTCCTTATTAACACCGATGAAGCAGGAACCCTGTTGGTCACAAATTTCCGTATTCTGTTTTTGGTATGATAATCGTCTTTCCTCTGTTTCCTGTAACATTTACTTTTAGTTATGATATATTCTTTCGTTTTATTTGTGAAGAGTGAAGGTACCAGAAAGGCCATTCCACTTGGAACAATCCCATTGGCGACGATGGAGAAGTTTACCAAGCTGGTCAGTGGGGACATAGTACTTACTAAGTTCGGCTCTGAGGTTTAATGCTCTTTGTTTTTATGTACTTTTCGATTCATGTGTGACATACATAGGTGCCGAAAGCTCAATCAAACAACCGTCAGTCCGACAAGAATCCACCAAGACGTCTTTTACAGGTCATTGGTATGTTTCCAGATTTTTAATTACATACATGAGCTGATTTTGGGTAAGGGTTTGTTTGTCTGGTTTTTGCGTCATATCTCAAAACATCACTAGGACTTTTTTTTTTGTGTTTCGTTTTTTTCCTTGATTCCTGACGTTTCAATATTATCTTAGACATTTCACAATGATGCTGACATTATATGCTGTGATCACTTGCATTTTGCAGGCAAAGACATGAGGATAATTGTTTTTGGCTTTCGTCCTAAAACCAAGCAGGTGAAACTCTCACTTCTTCTTATGTTGCCATATTCATTTCTCCTTGAAATCTGCATGATCTTATGATCTTACTTTTGCAGAGGCGTACTGTGTTCGATGCATTGCTGAGGTGTAGCAAGCCGGAAAGAGTATGGGATCTTTATGCTTTTGCATGTGGGCCTTCCAAGTTTGGTAACGCAAACCCAAAGGAAAGATTACTTAATGAATATTTCCGTCTTCTCGGAAAAAGTTCGTTACGAGCATCAATGGATATGATTGAAGATGGATCATTCACACTGTCAAATGAGCTGTGGCGGATAAGTGACCTAAACTCCAATTATAACCTGTGTCAGAGCTACCCGTTTGCTTTTATGGTTCCAAAATCTATAAGGTAGGGCATTGGAGTCTTTTACGAACCTATCATAAAAAAATCCTCATCACTGACTTGGCATGCTTCTCTTTTTCCGTGTTGGAACTTGAAACTCAGCCATCTTTCTAGCGTGTATTGATAAAAAAAATTAAAACTAACAAATCACTATTGCTGATAGTGATGACGAGCTGCTCCAGGCGTGTTCTTTCCGGGCAAAATGTCGCTTACCTGTGATCACGTGGTGTCATCCAGGTAGAAATGCAGATATGCTGGCTGCTTCCATTATAATTTTGGTGGTATTGCTTCCACATTGACATGCTGCTTTTGGTCGCGATTGCAGGCAGTGGAGCTGTAATTGCACGCTCATCACAACCTTTAGTGGGTCTTATGATGAATATGAGGAGGTATATCAGACGTCCAATTTCATGAAGACACATTTGGATAATAGTTTAGCTTGAACTTTGGATTTTAAAGTTTTTGAAGCGATAGATCCTGAAGTTTGATTTGTTTCACTTTATGACAGTAATTTCGATGAAAAACTTGTTGCTGCATTCTGCACTCAGTTAGGTGGTGCTAAGGGAGAACGAAGGTGAGCTTCTGACCTTCCCTTGATCTGATTAACTACTTCACATCATGCGTTTTGTGTCGTTATAAAGAGTGAAAATTATTAATCACCAATGTATCTCGTAACGGGAAATTAACACTCTAGTTGGTCTTGCTGGACGAGAGATTATCTTTTGAATGCATCAAAAGGTCTCATTGGCTGCAATGAAGATTCCTTTTTTGCTGTTGGATATCCATTATGATTGACAATGCCTTCCCATTCACAAGAATGTGCTGAACTCATTCCATACAGTTGATATTAAAAACGGATGCACTTATCTCATCTTGTTTTTTTCACTACGCAGGAAGCTTTATATTGCCGATGCGAGACCTAGGAAGAATGCATTTGCAAATGGAGCAATGGGAGGCGGCTCAGAATCATCTTCTAATTATTTTCAGTCTGAAGTTAGTAAATGATCTTCGTGCTTTGATGCTCAGCATCTTGACCTTCTGGAATTGATTGATTTTAATGACATTATTTCTTTGTTCAGGTAGTTTTCTTTGGCATAGACAACATACATGCAATGAGGGAGAGCTTTTCCCGACTTAGAGATTATTTAGATATGCACGGTACAACATCATCTGATGGGAGATCATCGTTCTTGGTGAGTACTGAATATCCGGGAACTCTCTGTAATTAAAGTTGGTCTAATTATTAACCTTTTCCTCTGGCACATCCATAATGCGTTTTTCGACGGCTCACTAGCAAGTGACCTTAAGATAGTTTCAGCAATGAAATGTATGTCCTTTGCTCAATAAAAGTTGATGAGGTCTTTGGAGTTTAAAAAGCTGATAAGAACTTCATTCAAAAGCACATAGTTTTATAATGTATTAGCTTTTTTGACAGAGTTCCTTTAGAGGATACAAAATGATATTGTAATTTTGTTTGTTACTTATGTTTCTGACCATCAAGATATATGTGTGTGGAATCTGCAGAGACATGGTGGTTGGACTTGGGGAGGAGGTAATCTTAGTAGTATGTCTGCTTCCGTGTCTTTACTTGGAGACACTGGCTGGTTGATACACATCCAGAACGTCTTAGCCGGTGCAGCGTGGATTGCTGCACGTGTTGCAATGGAGTCGGCATCGGTTCTTGTGCACTGCAGGTTAGCTATCTTGAAGTTACATCACCACCCAACTTTTTACTCGGATACCAGTTATAATCTTTTTGATAGGATTAAGATGAAGAAAAGGCGGGTTACTATTGTCAGTATTTGTTGTTATTTCATGACTCTTATAGTCTATGTCATTGCACAGTGATGGATGGGACAGAACAACTCAGCTCGTTTCTCTTGCATGCTTAATGCTCGATCCGTACTACAGAACATTTGCTGGGTTTCAGGTATTCCTTCTGCTTATTTTGGTGTTTCCGGGTTCTTGTTTTTGTATGTGGCTATTTATACTAAAGCCTTTATCTAGTTCAGGATTTAGTTAAAGATGACTTTGGTTCCTCAGGAAATATTTTTAGCTCTATGAAATACGCGTTTGATAATGATTACATATGTAGACTGGGCGTACCATATCGAATACTATTCTTAGTAATTATGCATGTTCTGCTGTGCACCCAATGAAGATGTTTCCGTACCATTCATGTGTTCTTTACAATTAATTGTGCATCAAAATTCTGTATACGATTCTTGTTTGCTACACCCTCGTCTTATGTAATCTTTTCCATTGACCTCACATCAGGCTCTTGTCGAAAAAGATTGGCTTGCTTTTGGTCACCCATTTTCGGATCGTGTAGGAATGCCTAACATATCAGGAAATGGTAATTTTGACTTACCAAGGCAATCTTCTTCTGCTGGAAGTTTCCCTTCATCTCCAGTGCGTCAGTCTTCAGGATCAGCAGCCTCACATTCTTCAAGCTCTTCCCATGCGCAAAACAATTATTCACCTATATTTACGCAGGTGAGCGAGCAGTTCATTATTGCAAGTATAGTAATACTTTTGGTCTGTTTAGATCTACTTCGATAGGTTGGCAGACAAACAGTTGATACAATGTTCACAACTATGTGTTTGCAGTGGGTTGATAGCGTTTCACAGCTAATGCGGATGTATCCTTGTGCTTTTGAGTTTTCTCCGGTATGCATAAAAAGGCTAACACTTTTTTCAGACAATTTCATGTTCAACTTCTTCCAGTAATAATAGTACTAACTGGCCTTCAAATTTGGTATTGCAGACTTTCCTTGTAGATTTCCTGGATTGCTTGCTTTCATGTCGTTTTGGGAACTTCTTATGCAACAGGTACATCTTTCTTTTGAAGATTTAAACAGAAGTGATTGTGAAACGAATTAATTGGTATATTGACCAATATGTGAGATAATGTGAAATTCAGTGAAAAAGAGAGGCAGCAATGTGGGATTGCTGAAGCATGTGGCTGCCTATGGGCGTACTTGACTGATCTACGTTCATTTGCTGCAACTTCTCATGTCCATTGTAACCCGTTCTATGATCCTTTGAAATACGACGGCCCGTTATTACCTCCAGCAGCATCTCTATCCCCAACCCTTTGGCCCCAGTTCCATCTCCGGTGGGCCTGTCCCGAGGAAGCTAAAGCTGCAGATATCGAGGTCCAATGTAGAGCCATGAGAGTGAAGTATTCCGAAATGCAAAAGGTAACTTAAATTAACTCACTGATCCCTTTTTCATAGATTGTGTTTCAAAGTTCTCACATTCAAGTTGATTTGAAACAGGATAAAGAAGCAGCCGAAAGAAGAGTGGACGAGATATCTTTTGCAATGGAGTCATTAAGTGCAGAGTTGCTAAGAGAAAGGCGTATGAGTTGGTCCGCTAGAGAATCAGCAAACCGAGCCACTAAGGAATATGCAGCTTTAACCCGAGCAGTACAATCACTCGGCTGCAAGATTAACTTCACCACATCTGATGTCGAAGACGACCCAAGAGCATGCTCTCTAGAGAATAGTAATCTTAGGAGGCGAGACAGACACGGAAACAGCTCAGATGTTTCTGTGTCAGTTTCACTAATGTCAGAAGAAAACAGATCTGAAAACCAGATGGGAGGAGTTTGTGAAGCATTGTGTCCATTGCGTACAAGAGGAGGAGTATGTCGGTGGCCTGAGGCGGGATGCGCTCACCTCGGAAGTCAGTTTGTCGGGTTAAAAGCTAACTTTGATGCGTTTGATCGGCTTTCCATCCACGAAAGTTATTTCCAATCTGAATGAAGGGATCAAAATCTCGAGGAAGCTGTAATTTTTAACAGAATAAAGGCAATGGAGGATCAGAATCATCATTAACCGTCAAAATAAAAAGGCGGGAGCATAACCATATAAACTGACACCCTGAGTTTTTTGCAACAAGGGAGAATCTAGAGGCTTAATACATCTCTCGGTGTTTTATATCTTGTTTTTTTTTTAACCACTATTTGCTTTAGGTCTATGATTCTTTTTAGTTAAAATGAATAATGTTGAAAAGTGATGTACATACACAGTTTCATATAAACCGATTATTCTTCTTTAGTTAATATATATATATATTTTTAAAAGATCATGATCTGCAGGCTGCACATGTTAATTCAGACTAGGCGATATCTAGATTCTCCTGTTACATATATCTGCAAAAAGTGAATTAGAAAGAAAATAATAGATTCAAAACTTAATTTGGTCATCTTCCGGGATCGGAGAAGACCAACTTACGGTCCAAGAAACGTCCTTGAATGCAGAGAAGACTCTTCTCTATGATATAACGAGATGTCGTAAGCGTAATCAATTGAATTAAGCAAAAAAAAAACACAAAAGGAAAAAACAAACAAATGGGGATATAATGAATTGACGCCATCAGCCTACGAGTCTCAACGGTTTTGAAGAGTTTCGATTGCCTTTTTCCACTGCAAAGCTCGTTGTTTCGCGTCTTCAAACGATAAAACCTTCTTCGGCTGCAAATCAAACAAGCAAAAATGCCAACAAGAATCAACACTCAAGTTTCATCGCCTAGAAATTTAAAAAAAAAAAAAAAAGAAAAGAACGGAAAAGCCGGTGAGAGGCATTGGATTGTGTGTTACTGTGCAAATCTTGAAATGCGAAGGACTTGAGACTTGAACGTTGAGGTCGTTGGAGTTGTCAGACCAGATGATATTCCCTTTCACAACAAGCTTTGCTGGATCGACGTAGATCAGTCTCGGTTTGTTGGTGAGTATTAGCTGCACCTTCTTACTTGTGATTTTCTGTAGCTTCTTCACTGCTGATATCATTAGAACCGATTCTCCCGGTTCAAGAAACTGTTGCCTGATACAAAGCCAACATTACAAAACCGGGTTAGGATTTGAAAACAGAGATCTTCTCCCGAAAAAAAAAAAATCAGCAAAGCCTAGTAGTGTCTCACCATCTCGAATCAAAAGAGTCTATGGAGGCAAGCCTGGTTATGGAACCTGAGGATTCAGAAGTTGAAGAGACGCCACCATGTCCATCGTTCTGCATGAATGAAGCATCTCCAACATGTGTTGGGTTCCATGGAGAACCGTCCCTCTCGGGAGAGGCGGACTGAGACTGCACAAGATAAAACTGGATCAAGAGAAGGACAAGACGGGAAACATTCCGGCGTGGCGGTTAGGAGTATAATATAAAGAGGTCAATACCGAAGGATCTGGAGCTAGTTTTGGAGGAGTTTGTGATCTTAGGTTTTTCCAATCAACTCCTTTGAAGAAAGGATGTCTCTTGAGAGAAGCATACCCTTCTGATCCAGCTCCTGGTCTTCTACTAGGATCTGTATCCTGAGAGAGTACCATAGCTCAAAACTTGTGTTTCCTGATGAACAAAGACTAAGGTAAAGTGAGCATATGTTACCAGCAATCGGTCGATGAGGTCTCTTGCTGCTTCTGAGAAATGATTAGGGAACTTTATATCTCTCGCTATAATTCTTTGGAAAATCAGCCATTCACTTGCATCCTTGAATGGAGAAGTTCCTGAAAGCATTTGGTACAGAGTGCAGCCGAGTGCCCAGAGATCGTTTCTGTTTGAATGTGTTCCAGAAATACCAAAGGAAACTGTTTTAAGTAAGATGAATAATAGTAATCCACAGAACCAAAAGCTGCTTTCGAATGAAAAGCTCAGTATCTTCATCACATAGTGGTGAAAAGTTTCTTCTAACAGAAAAATCTTACCCGAAAGTTGCTGGAGAGGAGTTGAGGACTTCAGGAGGAACATATGCAGCCGTACCGACAAAAGTGCAGGCCTTATCATCTGCATAAGAGTGTACAGTCAGGCTTACAGAGCCAGAATCTGAAAGCAATTATCAATGTGAACTGAAGCCTCAAGAATATAGGAAATGATACTGCACTCCATATTACCGGAAGCTGCATTGGGAAGTACTGTGATCTGGCTGTCTTGCATTGGCTTCACACTACCAAAATCAGCAATCTTAATGTGTCCATCTGAAGTCAGCAACAGATTCTCCGGCTACCCATTCAAAATACAAGTTACCAACAAGTGGGTCTTAAACGAGATGATATGTGAAAAAGAAGCTACCTTTATATCTCGATGTATAAGTCCCATATTATGTATATACTCAAGAGCATCCACAACTTCTGCACTGTAGAACCGAGCTTCATCCTCTGATAGACGACCTTTCTACCAAAAACAAAACGAAAGACAAGAAGCATAACGCAACTACATTTTGGGAATATAATGAAACAATCTCCTAGATTCTGAATAGTGATCTTACTCTGGTGATTTGGTCGAAAAGTTCTCCACCTTCGCAAGATTCAAGCGCCATGTCTATAAGAAGGAAATAAAAGAAAGATCACTTATTGTTCTAAGCGCAGGGAGTGGATAAAATGCATGGTCTATTGAAAGAAAGAAAGCGGATTTGGATTGAAACTACCTACATAGTGAGAAAGTATCTTGAAATGTAAAGAAGAGTTTGACAATCCCGGGATGCTCGAGTTGATCAAGAACAATCCTCTCCAGTTTGACATAAGCTGTTTTATTCTCCTTGGTGATAAATTTTTTGTCCATGATCTTCAAGGCATACACAGCTCCATTTTCTTTCCTCTTCGCCCTAACAACCTGTTTCGGTTACCCATAAGCCAAATCCAGCTAAAGCAACTATGTACAAGTCCCCCAGTTCCCACCAAAAATCCCCCACGACATGAATCAACTAAAGGATCGATTTTTACCAGAAAGCACCAGAGATCCACGAGTGAATTGATTCATAAATCAAACCAAATTGTAGAGAGGACACCGTCAATGGATTCGACAAAAAAAAAAGAGAGAGAGCGAGAGAGAGGACAATACCTTTGAATAAGAGCCAACACCATAGATCTTGTCGAGCTCGAAATCCTGGATGGTGAAATTCTCCTGAGGAGCCTTAAATGCGAAGCTCTTGCTTCTGGAAAAACCATTTGATGAATTCCCTTGAAGAACAAGCTTTGAATCAAATTCCTTCTCCATCGTCATCCAAACTTTCTTCTACATGTCAATGAGACCCATCAGAATAACACAAATCGGAGACACCTCCCCCATTATGATTTTCAAGCTTTCTGTTATTTTTTTGTTTTCAATCTCGGAACTGAAGAAGAAATGCGAGAAAAGAGAGAAATTTTGGGGAAATTTGTCAGCTTTTTTTTTTATATACCAAATGCGACACACTTCCAAATGGAGGAAACAAATAATTGGGATTTGGGGCTTCGAACAAGAGATCATGAAGTTTGTTTTAGTAACTAAAAGACCATATTATAAATAAATAAAAATTTAACTTTAAAAAATGGAGTAATCATATTTCATTATTCTATTTAAGACTTGGAAATGAAAACGGAGAAGATTTAACTCCATGTGCTTAGTGACAAATTCCTGAAGATCAAACAATGATTGCTCAGTTTCCTCAAATCATATATGTAAAGCTTAGCTTGTCGTGCATACAAAGATAAGTAAATGGCTTCTGGTGGAGATGGAACTAAAAATGCTGCGGATTCTCAGCCTATTCCTAAAGATAACAGCCTTTTGAAATAATTTTGTTTCTCCCAAAGTTATGCATGGACCAATGCTCGTGAGCAGTTAAATTGACTTTTTCATGATCAATGGAACTTGGATTCTGTCGTTTTTGGTGGCTATATCGTTAAGTTCAAGTTTTTCCCAATAGAATTAAAAGGAAACAAAATTAGAATACAAATCTTCAGGCATTGCCGCAAACGTATCCCCCTCGTCTGTGTTTCACATCACATTCAGTTTTTTCGGGCAAACCGTTTCAAACTTGTGGGTAGCTCCGCCGCAGCATCTTCACCGATTCTTCTCTTCTTTCCTGCGGTCTTGTGCTCTTGCTCCGGGAACGTCCGCTTCGCATTCTCCACCATCTCTTTCTTCTTCTTGGTCCGCTTGCTTGGTTTATTCCTTCCTTTAGTCTTCTTCTTCAGCTCAACGCTCTTCGCTGCTTCTATGGCCACCTCTTTCTCAGCTTCTATCTCTCCTCTAGTTGGCTTCTCTTTCCTCCTCGAGGGTCTCATCGCACCAATCTTTGAAGGATCGAGCATGATCGTCTCAGGTGGGAGTTTATCAAGAAGCATGTGAACTTCCTTCTCCCGCCTCTGTTTCGATGTTTCAAAGGGATTAGCCACCCAAGAATCGAAATTGGGTTCTCCAGACCCTGGAATGAGAATGCTAGACCAACCCATCGAGTGACCAATCCCGAGAACATCCTCATATGGTCTGAACATAACCTTCTCAATCTGGTAACCTTTCACCATCGAGTGGTTAATGTATCTACTATAGTTATGTGAAGCACCACCACTCGAATCTCCTAAGACCTGAACAAACGATCCAGTTCCAGCTGCTAGCAAACCTTTCTGGCTGAAACTCAGAGTCTTGGCATGGAAACCGTGAATAGTCTGGATCTCCTCGAATTTACGCAGATCCCAGATCTTGACTTTGCGCTCTTTGCCCGATGTAGCCATGAGATGGCCATTTGGATGAAACGCGACCGAGGAGACTGGCCCAGGGTGACACTGCATCTGGACTAGAGGTGCTTGGCTAGTGGGTTTCCACATTGTGACGGTTCCACCAGAATGTCCCAAGGCAACCACACCGTTGTAAGGATTCACTTCCATTACATCTGTTCGGCCTTTACCTGTTCGGATACTAGCCACCATGTCACCATAGGTTACGTCTTGATAATGTAGCTGCCCAATTTTGTTCACTGATGCAAGCAGGAAATGGTTCTTTAGGAACCGGAGTCTGGCCACTGGGCCACGTTCCTGAAGTAGACAAAGCATGAAGTCAATAACCAAGAGCAGTAGGCATATGTTTCGTTCTTTGATCCACAAGAGTTTTCAGTGGAATATATCAACAAAGATAATCAATAAACCTCACCTTCAAACAATGTAGCTCAGTGCCATCTCTCCCATAAATATAAGAATACCTGTAAATGATCGACGAGTCAAAACATTAGACCAAGCACCATCCAAGACAAAAGGCAACATATCATACAGAAGGTGCTGTTATAAGACGTGAAAATACAAACTTCTTCTGGGCAGCTGCAAAGAATTGGTCATTGTGAAGGAATGCAACATCACGTACTGTTTCTCTTACCTACAGATATCATCAACTTCTGTTGAGATTTTAAATCATGAAGCTTACATATAAAAAGCACTGATTAAAGTTATTATGAAATTAAAAACCCCGACCTGGATCTCTTTAATTAAGCTCATATTCATCATGTCTACAAGAGCAAGGTGGCCTTTGCGACCACCAGCTAGCATATGCCGACCACTTGCAGTAAAATCAAGTTTGTAAGGGCCAAGATCTACAAATGTTCACCGGAGTCAGTATAATGAATCAGAAAACAAAGAGAGTCTCTATCACACAGAGTAACCTAATTACAAATTTTAGAAACACAAGATGTGTTTTTTCCTCTGAGAGGAAACTATTGTTCATTTACCTGGTAGCACTATGTCATATTGGTTTCTTGAGCTTAATATGTCTACTTCTTTGGCAATATCCGTCTGCTTGACCCGCCATGTCTTCTCTAAACCATCAGTCTCCAAGTACCCTGCCGCAGCCGGCAAGAGCCACTACATAAAAACAAACCAGATAACTAGACAATGGTTAAGAGTTCGAAACCAGCTGAAGTATCAAGAGCAGAAGAATCAAACAATACTGCTGCGCAAGGTCAAGTGAAGCACAACAGTTTCTTTCATCTCCAAGAAACACCGGAAAAAAGAAGAGGGCAAAACAAGATCCAAACAGAGCTGATTGGAGTAAATCTACCTTCTCGATTTTAGCAGCAGCTTTTGCAGACTTCCCAAACAACTGTTCTCGTGAAGCAAGTTGAGTCTTTAGCTTCTTGTCTTTCAATGTCTGCAGAAGAAGAAGAAAACACTCAACTTCTGCATTTCACAACCAAAAGGCACAAGCATTAAAAACACTATATATGTATATCTATGTACCTCTAGATTAGCACCTTCTCCTCGAAGATATTTCTTTTCTTTAGCCTCCAACTCAACATCGATCTCCTGCATACACAGAAAGTTGTCAACTTTCCTGAAACCCACAAACAATGAAGTGTTTGAGATCCTAGGCCAGCGAAGGTAGTACCTGCTCATCAGGAGGCAAGACCTTCTCCATGAGATTGTTATCCTCTGAAGCGACATCCATCCTGATCCTTGCAAGTCCCCCTTATTACCTAAATGAATCAGACAAGTCATTACACTTAGACATTGATAGCAAACCAAAAAAGTTGGTTAGTTCAGAGAACCCATAAGGTTGTAAATTTATTGAATCTGAAAACCCAGAGGAATTATAAAGGATATAAAAACCCAGCAATAATTAGCTTTATTATACTCATTCGATTGAATCCTCGGTCAGCTACGTTTTACAATAGAACGAGAAGAGCTAGTAAGACCTAGACAACAACCTGATGTCAAGATTGAAATTTTAAATAAGCTTCACCTGAGAGGCGCGAGTTTGAGATGAGAGTAGGCGGCGCGGAGGAAGAAGAACACACGACGGTGAAGCTTTGAATTGGCTTGTAACTTGTAAGGGTTTAGAAGAAGAAAAGTGTTAATGGGCGAGAGACACTGAGAGCTCCGACATCGATCCTTCGCCGACTGGGTTTGAGGGTTTTGTAAATTTAGGGTTTTACAAGAAAAATATTGTAATAGATAGATAATAATATTATTACAAATTAAGAACAAGGAGAAAAATAATCGAGATCATTTGAGTGGGCCTGGAGTACTTTCAATTGGGCCTGAGCTGAAGAAAAAAGAAAGAGCCTATCGAGACCCACCAGCTAGTTATTTGCCATATATACATACCCAAATCTGAAAGTTTTTGTATTATACCATTTATTTTATTTGGTCAAATTTAAGCCCCTGTGGACAGTGATTGCTCTTCTAAAGACACTGGTTATTACTCTTCTATTAGTTTTAAAGATGTAATTGCATGTTCGCTTGAAGCTAGAGAAGCCACTTCAAGGTGTATGTATGTTGACTCTTCCAAGTCATTGTTCTTCTTCTACTAGCCTTTTCTGTATGTAGAAGATAGCATGCGGAATTGGATCAACTAAGATGATAGCATGACTTCTGCAATCCAAAGTCTTTCCTCCATACACTACAAGAAAACGTTCAAATTCCGAGGGAAATTCCGAGGGAAAATGATCTCCTCGGAAATTTCCGACGAAAAACCGAGGAAACTCCGAGAAGAGAGTTTTCCTCGGAATTTCGTCGGAAATTTCCGAGGACATCACGTTTCCTCGGAAATTTCCGAGGAATTTCCGAGGAAACGCGGTCCGTGGGAAATTTCCGACGGATAATTGTAAGATACCGAGGAAAGTTTGGAGCCGTTAGAGACCCGTTTGGAGAGCCGTTGGGTGATTTCAAGAATTCCGAGGAAATACCGAGGATTCCTCGGTATTTCCTCAGAATTTCCTCAGTATGTCGGAGCCGTTAGAGACCCGTTGGGGGAGCCGTTGTGGGATTTCAATAATTCCGAGGAAATACCGAGGAACGGTGTGTTTTCCTCGGAATTTCCTTGGAATTTCGTCAGTATTGTGGGCTGGATTTCATCTACAAATACACCCACCCCTCTTCCTCTTCATTCACTCCATTTCTTCTTCTCTCCTCCCAATATCTTTACACACGATTTTCGTTTCACAAAAACATGTCTTCTTCAAATTATTATCGTTCTTGGATGGATCGACCTCATTTGGATCCGAACACGAAATTGCTTACGAAAGAATACGAACGAGGTCTAAAGGAATTCATGGGGTTAGTTAAACGACAACCGGAAGCCGAAACAGGTAAGTTAATATGTCCTTGCTCTAATTGTAAAAATAGAAAGGTTATTAAAGAGTTGGATGTTTGGACACATATTTTTTTAAATGGGTTTACACGAAGTTACAAAATTTGGTATCATCACGGGGAAACAGGATATGAACCTGGTAGTACTAGCGAACCTCGGCCGGCGGTTAGATTAGAAGAACCAATTAGAACGGATTTAGACTATGGTGTAGGTGTTGAGCAGATGGTAAATGATCATTTTAGAGGGGAAGATTTACCCAATGCAGAAGCTAGGAGATTTTATGATATGTTGGATGCTGGAAAGCAACCTTTGTATGAAGGTTGCAGAGATGGTCATTCAGCTTTATCATATGCTACAAGACTGATGTCCATTAAAACAGATTATAACTTGGCTGAAGACTGTGTGGATGCGATAGCTGAATTTGTAAAAGGTATTCTTCCTGAGGATAACGTAGCTCCTGGTTCATACTACGAGGTTCAGAAACTTGTATCTGGTGTTAGTTTACCGTATGAGGTAATAGATGTATGCAGCGATAACTGCATGATTTATTGGAGGGCGGATGACCAGCGGATTACATGCAAATTTTGTGGGAAGCCTCGTTACAAAGATACGAGTGGAAGAGTTAGAGTGCCATATAAAAGGATGTGGTATTTGCCTTTGAAGGAAAGGTTGCAGAGGTTGTATCTTTCGGAACGGACAGCGCAACGAATGAGATGGCATGCGGAGCACTCAACAGATGGTGAGATTAGACATCCTTCAGATGCAAAAGCGTGGAAGCATTTCCAATCAAAGTATCCCGACTTTGCATATGAGAGAAGAAATGTCTACCTTGGATTATGTACCGATGGTTTCAGCCCGTATGGGAAGAGTGGAAGACAATATTCTCTATGGCCAGTCATTGTTACACCATATAACTTACCCCCAAACTTGTGCTTGCGACGAGAGTTTTTGTTTCTCTCCATTCTCGTTCCCGGACCAGAGCATCCTAAGAGATCGCTTGATGTGTTTCTTCAGCCACTAATATATGAGTTGCAACAGCTATGGGGTGAAGGTGCTGAAACATACGACATTTCGTGTAAAGAAAACTTTCAAATGCGGGCAGTACTAATGTGGACAATAAGTGATTTTCCAGCATATGGTATGTTATCTGGATGGACAACGCATGGGAGGCTATCATGTCCATATTGTCAAGATGACACAGATGCTTTCCAACTAAAGAACGGAAGAAAAACGTGTTGGTTTGACTGTCACAGACGATTCCTACCACATGATCATCCATACCGTCGGAGTAAGAATTTCTTTAGGAAGAACAAACAGGTGTTTGATGGTCCACCTGAGGAAGTTAGTGGGAAAGTTTTGAAGACACAACTAAGAGATTTTGGTGCTGAAAGGACGCCAGACGTCGGTGGACATGAGCAGTTTCCTGTAGATGCAGTTGGAGAACTACATAACTGGCACAAGAAAAGTATTTTCTTTGATTTGCCATACTGGGAGGATCATCTGCTAAGGCATAATTTAGATGTCATGCATATTGAGAAGAACTTTTTTGACAATCTCATGAACACGATCCTTAACGTTAAAGGTAAAACAAAGGATAATTTGAAGTCAAGACTGGATTTAGTCGATATATGTGCTCGTCCAGAACTTCAAGTTGATGAGAATGGTAGGGCTCCTTTTCCCATATACCGGCTTGATACAGAGGGGAAAAATGCGTTCTTTGATTGGATTTCAAACGATGTGGAGTTTCCAGATGGTTACGCATCTAATTTGCGAAACTGTATCGACAGAAAGGAAGGAAAGTTTATTGGCTTGAAAAGTCACGATTGCCATGTGATGATGCAGCGCCTCCTTCCGTTTGCCTTCAAGGAACTATTACCAAGAAAAGTTCATGAAGCTGTTGCAGGGATAAGTGCTTTTTTCCGCGATTTATGCAGCAGATCAGTGACTCTTGAAGGTATTACAAATTTGAAGACTAACATTGCCGTTATTCAGTGCAACCTTGAGAAGATATTTCCTCCCTCATTTTTTGATGTTATGGAGCATCTTCCTATTCACCTTGCAAGAGAATTGGAACTTGGTGGTCCTGTGCAGTATAGATGGATGTATCTGTATGAGCGGTATATGTTCCATTTGAAGAAGAAGGTGAAAAATTTAAGTAGGGTGGAAGGTTCTATAGTCGCACAGATGATCAATGAAGAAATTTCAAACTTTGCGGAGCACTACTTTCCAGCAGAAGTTCAGACCAAAACAGAAGATCTGCTCGGCATGATGATAGAGGTGAACGGGCAACATATCATGTTAAGGTTCCAGACATTTTCACAGATGTTGGACGACTTAGCGGAAAACCAAAGGACCGTCGACTTACTGAGCACGAGCGAAGTCATTTGCAGACATATTTGCTGACGAACTGCGAAGACGTTCTTCCATATGAGAGGTAAGTTTATTATCTTACAAAATTCTATTTTAACAAATTGACATTTTAATCTAATTAATTCATATGTACAGGATATTCATGGCAGCGAAGCAGTCCGAATATAGATACGCCACAGAGGCGGAACTAGAAGAAATGAAGCAGAGAGAATTTGCTGGATGGATGTTTACCTATGTGAGTGCCTTAAACAAATTAAGATTAAATTTACCATATATTTTTACTAATTCATATTTATTGATATAACTTACATATGTGCTATTAATAGGTGTCTTCTGGTTTGGCCAGAGGTGTAAAATTTGACGATTGGATACGCGAGATGGTGGTTGGCCCAATCTGTGTTGTAAAGTCATATCCGAGATTTTGTACTCGAGGATATGCATTCGCAACTGAAAAGAGGAGACATTCGCGTACGACCTATGATGCTGGCGTTTGTTCTGCATCAGGAGATGATGTATACTACGGACACATACATGAGATTTTGGAAATCAAGTATTTGGGCTTGCTTGGATTGCGCTGTACTGTTTTCTACTGTGATTGGCACGACAACACTCCAGATCGAGGTGTGAGAACAGATGCATTTGGTGTTACATCAGTACATTCGAGGCGAAAGCTACAATATTATGATCCTTTCATTCTTGCTTCTCAGGCCGATCAGGTAAGTTAATGTTTGTACGAATTCAGAATGATTGATCATAATTCATACTTTTACTAATATTTTTTTAAATGTTACAGGTTTCTTATATCAAGTACCCACGGGTAAGGAACAGAGATGATCCATGGGTTACGGTTACAAGAGTCAACCCGAGAGGCCGAGTTCAGGGAACTTCAGAGCTGGAAGACCCACTGCAACCAATTACATCCGCCAACTTAAGTGCAGCAGAAGATGTAGCGGAAGGTGGCCTTGTAGTCGATTTGACCGACTTCGCAGAGGACGCCGTCGTTTACACAGAAGATGAACCCGTTATTGGAGAGTTTCACCAAGATCCAGATTCTGATTCATCTGGTGATGATGCTTCCGAGTCAGAGTAGAGTTTTTTTTTTTTTTTTTTAAAAACAAGAAATTCCGACGAATTTCCGAGGGAATTTAGGGTTTCATCGGAATTCCGTCGAAAATCAAATTAACGAGTTATTAATTTTGATTAATAATGATTTTCCTCGGAATTTCCTCGGAAATTTCCGAGGAAATTCCGAGGAAAACTGTTAAAAACCCTATCTCCTCTCGAATTCCGTCGGAAATTTCCGAGGAAATTCCGAGGCGAGCTTGGATTTTGGGAATTTCCTCGGAATGTCCTCGGAAATTTCCGACGGCATTCCGAGGAGATGGGGTTTTTAAACCGATATCGACGTTTTGCGGATCGAATAACACATATATAACCTTCATTGAGTTTCTTAACCACATTTTGAAGTCAAACGTCAGTGTTTTACACAATAACAAACACTTTTACGATTGGTCCGACAAAAATCACACATTATAAGATAAACACTTATACACTTTAACAAACGTTAAAGGACTTACTTACAATTATTTTTGAATTTTTGTTATTTCATGTTTTATGATCATCTACACAAAGTATCCTCAATGATATGAATTGCATTTGTATTAAAAATGAAATACCGAAAAAAAAATAGGAATTCGGAACCCTAAACCACGTTTCCTCGGAATTTCCTCGGAAATTTCCGAGGAATTTCCGAGGAAATACTGTTTCTCCTCGGAATTTCCTCGGAAATTTCCGAGGAAATACCGAGGAACAACGTATCCGTCGGAAAATACTTACCGGAAAACAAAAACATTGAATTATTTCGAGAACCGCGTGTTGGTATTATATTTAATAATTCCGACGGATTTCCGACGACAAGGATCCGTCGGAATTATTAAATATAATACCTAACTTCCTTCTTCTTCTTCTCCGCCGCTTCACCTCAAAAAATCGATCCTCTCTCTCTCCTCTCGATCCTCTCTCTCCTGTCGATCCTCTCCTCCGGAAACTTCTCACGCCGCCGGTTCTCTCTCATCTTGCCGTCGGAATCTCTCCTGCACTTCAATAATCATGTAAGAATCAACCAAAACTTCATATTTCTCTTGGATTTTAGGTTGTTAGATGTATAGTTTCGGATTTTAGGTTGTTAGATGGATAGTTTAGGATTGAATTTCGGATTTTAGGTTCTTGTTTTATTTTTCTATGGAATTATTTGTAGTGTGAAAAACGTTTTTCGATTTTTTAAAAACGTTTTTGATTTTTAAAAACGTTTTTGATTTTTTAAAAACGTTTTTGATTTTTAAAAACGTTTTTTTTTTTTTTAAAAACGTTTTTTAAATTTTTAAAAACGTTTTTTAAATGATTTTAAAAAGGTTTTACTATTATATAAATATTTTTTTCTGATATAAAAACTATTTTTGTAATATTAAAACTATTTTTATAAGTATTAAAACATTTTTTGATTTAAAAAAACATGTATATGATTTTTAAAAACGTTTTTTTATTTTTAAAAACGTTTTTTAAATGATTTTAAAAAGGTTTTACTATTTTATAATGGGTTTTTTTGATATAAAAACTATTTTTGTAATATTAAAACTATTTTTATAAGTATTAAAACATTTTTTCATTTTAAAAAACATGTATATGTTTTCTAAAAACGTTTTTTTATTTTTTAAATCGTTTTTCAATGATTTTAAAAAGGTTTTCCCAATTTTTAAAATTGTTTTTTCAACTTTCCAGGAACAATAAAACATATTTAATAAATTTTAAAAATATTTATAACCTTTTTGTCGACTTACTAATCATGTATACTAACTTTTTTTTTTCAATTTTTATATATTTAAACTTCAGGTCTTACGATGATCAGACCCCCACTCCTGCTCGACAGCGTCGTGTTCGTCGCTCGGGAAGCCACGACTTTCAGGGTTCCCCATCGCCCCGCAGCTCCCACCAGACATCTCCCTCTCCATTTCCCGAAGCTCCTTCTGGCTCCGGTGATGCACCCACTATTCCTCCGAACTTTCAGGGTCCTCCGGAACTAATGAGGGTTGCGGAGTTTGTTCGACAGCCGGGTCGTCACCATCTTCCGTTTCTCACTCCGTATCCATCTGGACCGGGTCAAACATGGTTCGATCGATCCTCGAACGGGATCAGCGCATGGATCAACCGTATGATGTATCGTGTTTTGGACTACGGACATCCGACTTTCACCGACTTTCCAAGAGGCAAACAAGTTCTATGGTTTGAACAGTTTGCGGTAAAAATTCTTATTTTTTTTTAATTTATTTTTTAATATAAATTTTATACTAATTGTGTTTTTTTTTTTCAGCAAGAATTCAACTGGAATCCTGATTATACGGCGTTTGTCTATTACCACTTCGTGCACAAAGTTATGACCAACTATGGGTATCAAATTTACGAGTGGAAGCAGAAGTGGCTAAAGAACAAGGTTTGTTTTTTTATTTTTAAAACAATTTTTAATTTATTAAATTATTTTTTAATTCATCTAACAATTTTTTTTTTAAAGATCCCAAAGTCGATGAACCTCGACGTCTGGCAGCAGTTGATTGTGCATTGGAGTAAGGAAGATACGAAATCGACTTCTACCACCAACTCCTCCAACCGCAAGAGCGAACGTAAAGGGAAGGGCGTCTACAAGCACAACTTGGGTGCTCAGTCCCAAGCCACTCTGAGGGATCGCATGGTAATTTCGGTCCCTTTTTATTCTATTTTAAATTTTTAAAAATTTTAAACTATCATTATTTCTTCTAACTACTAATTTTTATATTGATATAAAGGTGGAAGCAAATGATGGTGAGCCGGTTGATGATTTCAGCTTAATGAAGATGGCGTATACGAACAAGAAGACCGGCCAGATTGATGATGGTGTTGTGGCGGGTGTCGTCGACCTCATCCACAGTCAGGTGGAAGAAGCAGCGTCTCAGCTGCAAACCGAAGACGAAGATTCGACGGGTTCCCAATTGCCTCGGGAGCAGATCAACGAAATCGTTGCAAAGGTACGTTTTTTTTAAAAAAATTTCATTTCATCTTAATTATTATTCACATATTCATTTTTTTTTTCAGTCGGTTCCAAAGAAGAAGGGCCGAATGTTGGGTTTGGCTCGTCGGTCCCGGTCGGTTACGTCTTCTTCTGCAGCCCCTCCTTTTGTTGATCCGTCCGAACTTATGGGTCAGTTGCAGGACAAGGACCAACGCATATCTGCGTTGGAGACTCAGATGGCAAATCAACAGGCGAGCTTCGAGGCACAACAGGCGAGCTTCGAGGCACAGAGGAAGATGAACGAGCAGATGATGGAAATGATGAGGAGGTTGCACCCGAACGTCGATTTCCCGACCATGCAAGATCCCAACACACAAAACCCGTAGCTTTTTATTTTTGCTCAAAAACATTGAATGTTTTTTTTTTTATTTGTACCACTTTCAATTTTAAATTTATATTTTCGAAATTAAATTTCTAAATTTTAATTTTTAATTTTCGATTTTAAATATCTAATTATTAATTTTTTTAAAAAATAATATTTTATATAATTCCGACGAAATCATCCCTCGGAAATTTCCGACGAACTCATCCCTCGGAAATTTCCGAGGAAAACCATCCCTCGGAAATTTCCGAGGAAATCATCCCTCGGAAATTTCCGAGGAATCATCCCTCGGAAATTTCCGAGGAAATCGTCCCTCGGAAATTTCCGAGGAAATCATCCGTCGGAAATTTCCGAGGAAAACCATCCCTCGAAATTTCCGACTATTTGTCACCTCGGAATATTCCTCGGTTATTCCGACGAATCTATCCGTCGGTTTTTTCCGACGACCTCTCCGACGACTGCTTGTCCTCGATATGTCCTCGGAATGTGTAATCCTCGGAATTCCGTCGGAAATTTCCGAGGAAATTCCGAGGAACTACAAAATTCCGAGGAAATTTTTCCGACGGAAAGAATCATCGGTATTTCGTCGGAATAACGTTATTCCGACGGAAAACCGAAGAATTCGTCCCTCGGTATTCACTTGTTTTCTTGTAGTGATATATTATTGGATTAGTTTCTGATTTTCCATGTGACTTCCTGATTATAAAGTAAACAAAGTTAGTTTGATGGATTGATCTGGCTTGTGACAGTTCGTTATGTTGCCAATTCTAGTATGATCGCATCTAAAGACAAACCTTGTCACTAATGAAGCTTTTAAGAGTTTGAAAAACCTTTAACAAAACAGTCTATGACCTTAACGGGTTTCATTTACAAGATTTAGAGAGACATGTACCAAAACCGCATATTTTATAACTTTGTATTAATGCTTTGATCCATTACTTGAAAGTGATCCCGTAACGGTTCTCGACCGACCTATATTTTGGACCTGTAGCCTGTAGGACACGATTTTCTTGTTATTATTATTAGTTTTTTTTTTGTTACCTAGCACCAAAAAAAAAACATTGGATTCCAATATAATTCCTTTCTCGGATTATTCCCGATTTTATTAAGTATAATAACAGTAACAACTTTTATTGCATTTTTATATTATATATATTAAATATAAATAATATTTTCATAAAATATAGTGAATTGACATCCAGACATAACGCTTCCTAATTTCCTCGAAATCTAACATAACCATTTAACAAAAAAAAAAAGAAGTCCTATAAATATATTATATAAGAAAGTACCGAATCAGTTTGTTTTGGTAATAGTAAACAAATCTTGGTCCGGTCCCGCATGTGGTTGCTGGTCTGCTGGTCCGATCAGGACTCGGGCGGCCTCGTCAAGCAATGATATAAAATGTGAAAACTACTATCGCCAGCAACCTATATATTGCGATAACTTTCCTTGGTTTGATAATTAATACAGCTGATATATATGTCACTTTAAAATTTGTATGATCGGTACATTCGTTCATCTGTGTAATAGGGAGACAATTGGCCAATTGGGTATGAAGTTCCCTAAACCATCCAAGGGAGAGCCATCATGCTCCTTATCTTTACTTTTGGTGTCGATTGGTATAGTCTTTGGAAGTTTATGGTATTGATAATTTATTGTTGCAAAATAGCGAGCTAAATATATTAGTGTGAAATAATAAATAACAAAAAGAATACAGGAATGAGATCATGATTTGGAGGCCATGCACGTTACGTTTCACTTGCTTTCTTTGTCTACATTGTACATTACAACATATAAAATGCTAAAACGGTGGTGAATGCTAATCATTTATGTTATTTAATTCATATCAATACAAAACGAAAGTTTTTTTTTTTATCAACTGATACTTTCATTTCAAACTCAAAACGCCACAGTTAAAGTCTTACAATTAACTCATCATACAATAGATCTAGTGCCTTCTTGGCCACAAAGTCTGCTTCCTCGTTATCTTTCCTTGGAGTATGAAGAAGTTCCACCAGTTCAAAGTCCTGTGTTAGATTGTCGATATCATCCATCACTCCATAGGAAAAGGCACGACATTAATTGTCGTTACTACGTTACCATCCGATCCGGAATATTCAACCCGCACAACTCATTTTATTGACAAAAATAAATAAATTGAACGTGCAATGTCGGTCGTCGTTCCGGGTAACAACTATAGTAGATGGTATTTGCTATCCTAAATTAGTCATATGATTGTGACAAAAAAAAAAAAAAATTAGTCATATGAACTCATGTGTATAAATAAAAATATGCCGGGCTTGATTTTACTGTGAACCTAGTTCTTAATCTAGTTAAACATCCCCCGGCCCGCCATCAAATTATATATCACTTTTAGGACTTCTTGCAAACTTGGAAATCATTTTTTTAATATGATCATTCGGATCTAAGATTTACCTAAAACCTTTTTATTTTATTTCATATGATTTTAAAATGAGACACATGATCATTTGTCTTCTTATTTGTTGGTGTACAAATTTTCTGTAGAATTTATATAATTAAGACTTCCAAAAGCATTATAAAATAAAAAAAGCACAAGTATTTTGGAATCCTAGGTGGATTTGATGGACTATATGGATTTGCCAAAAAATTTGTTTAGGAAAAAAACTCATTCTTATCAATAATTAGGTTTGTTTTCTTTGTAATCCACCTGTAAGAATAGTGATTCTTATGCCTACGGCTACGATGTACACTCTTTGTTATCACCCTGTAATGTAGGGCCATCGTGTTTCATACCTTGAAAATGTATGTGAGAATCTTTCCTCCAACTCAGGTTTTAATATTAAGAGTATAGTATAATATAAGTCTGATCTGAGTATATGATCACTTTTAATCGATTAACCAAAGTACTATAGATCTGGGAGCCTTTAATCTGATTTTTTTCTGGTCCTCTTGGTTCATGAATTTTTCCATTTATAGGAAATATGTTGAAACCAGTTGAAACAAGATCTACTTTAAATTGATTAAACTATGATTTCATAGTAGACTTTGAGTTTCTTATTATTATTGTTGATTCTATGATAATGTATTAATTTTGTAGGGCTGTTTCAGACTTCCATCCAGGTCACTTATTTCTAGCTATCTCCCGATCCATTTTCCCCCTTAACAAACCAGATTTTAATAAGGTATGATTTTAGATGGTTCGGTTTGGCCAAATCAAACAAACGTAGCTGGACCACCGAAACTTCAACGTCGACGTGTATAATTGATGGATTCTAAATGCTACAGATTGTTTGATTGTGGTTGTATGGTTTCGTGGCCTCACAAATAACATCGGCTTATCCTAATTCCTCATTCACCTCTCTGTCCAAGCCTCCCTTTGTACTTAATCAAACCAAGAAAACGTGTCAATGTCAATAGACCAAAAAGAAGTTTAGAATAACCAAAAGAAAAAAATTAATGGAAGATTAAAAAGACATGACAAAAACACAAGGTAAATAAATCAAAGGCAATAGATTGAGATCTCCTGCTAGAGATCATATAGATCTTTCCACTTCGGTACTATTTTTATTTATATATTCCTACTAACTCGCTTCCACAGATCTACACTATATCACACATGCACTCGATACGTGGCATGTCAAAAAAATGTCATACTTTGCCGTATATCTACACAGCATTTGTTATTTTTATATATACATTTTGTACATCACGCAGTGAAACAAGTGTATATACATTCAGAGTGATCAAATCTAACTTAAAATACGACATAGCATAATGATGACAAAAAAAAGTCGACGTAGCAAAATATAAACTAAGCTAAACCGAACCAACCCAATGAAAGTCTCTAATTTCATTATTCTACCTTATGAAACATATATAGACCAATGCGCAACTACTAATAGGACTTAAATCATAAGAGCATGTTTAACGCAGTCTCTTAAGAGGGTCTTTTAACAAAAACATTGATTAAAATAAATAATAAATAATCAAAAAGTGAAGAGACGTCGCTTAATTAGGAGATGTAAGATACGTCTCTTACAATCTCTTACAAGACACGTGTCGTCATTTGAGAAAACGAAAGCTTTCTTCTTCGATGAAATATTTTCTTCTTACCATTGTCGACGATTTGTTTTTTTTCTCAATTAGAGTTTGGGTACTGAGAGATTTAGTGGTTTCGTGTTGTAATTTCACTTTAAAAATTGATTGCTTTTTTGGTTTTTGGATGGACCAATCAAGTAATACGCTCTTGTGTTGTGTTGATGCAGGGGATCACGCTGCTCAGTTCGTCACCGAAAGAGAGAGACGATGGATCACAATATCACATAGCAGCGGCGGAAGAGCAAATTGTATCGGAGAAGATTAAAAGAAAACTCGAACAAGTAAATGCATCTGCTCAGTCGCAGCTCTCTCCTATTCAGGACCATATCAATTTCACCCTTCAGGTATATACCAATCACATCTGTTTATTGTGTAGCAGTCCTCTGGTTCTCGCGCTTATAATTCAATTGTATGTTGCATGTTGTGTTCATCGCCTTTAGATTTTGGGTCCGAGGAACAGTTTACCAATTCTGAGGAAGATAGCTAAAACTTCGAAATATCCCTTTCAAGTATTGCTCCTCTCTCTTGTAACCAACTTAGGGGAAACGAAATTATAACAAAAAAATGGCTACTTTTTCAGTAATGATCCTCTTCGTACAGTGAACTTCGAAGGAGCGTTTGTGAAAGGAGATGAATCATTGTCTTGGATGGGAAACAACTCTGCAAAGCTTGTAAATGGTGGAACTCCACACTGCTGGACTTTTTTTTAGTACTGCAGCAAATGGGAAACAGAACAAAGTTCCTCAGGTTAGTTTCTTCAAAGCTTTACTACATAATGTTAGAAAACTGCAGAAATCAAAGTCATAACGTATAAGATTTAGTGATGATGTTTTTATTCATCTAAGTATTATTCATAGGTTTTTATGCTGCAAGGGGATACGAATTTGGAAGGACTTATGTGGTGAGGCCTAAAGGAAAGCATCAAGCAACTCTAGTATGGCTTCATGGTCTCTTCGTTACAATGGCTCTAGGTACACTCTTTACATGACTTGTTTGTACTATAATTATGCTTCCTTTTGTCTTAAATGTATCGGAGCAATTTCTTGAAGTTTGACTCATGTGTCATTCACGTTTTAGACTAGGGCCATGCTTTTGACTAGAGTCATGTTTTGACATAGTGATCAATTTATCAGTTATGTTATATTTGACTCAATATTGATGACGTTACTATCACAACAAAAGTTAGATTGAGAGTTTTAACAGGTCGATCTATTGGGAAAAAGATTAGTTTCAAACTATAATGAGTAGGAACTTAAGAATAGCTCAGGTTGAGTTTAAGGCTGCAGTCTTACGTTGTACAAGATTATCATTCTTGGCTTAAAAGATATTTTTTTCCCCATAGTTTATGTCTCCTTGCAAAATAAGTTGTTCTGCATTTTCAATACAATCAGATTCAGAGGATTTTTTTTTTTAGGAACCCTTAACAGGGTTTTGCCATTGGAACAAAGAAAGCAAAAATATTTAAACAGGGTCTCTTAACACAAATTTAGTAATTAAATATCAGATAAGAGACTCAATAGGGTCTCTCCCATTGAACATGCTCTAATTATCTACGAAAATAAAGAGTACGCAACTAGCTAGCTAGCTAGTAGCAAACTCATGTTACAGCCTAATAATTGTTATCTGGCATGTAAGGGTGTATATATTTTTTATATTATTAAGCTCGGCGTGTAAAACGTTGTGGGTCCATCGTATATCTTGAAATCATAATGTCACGTAAAAATTATACAACTTCTCACATCGGACATGTAGTTGATAAATATAAAATTACAAAACTGATTGCAATCAATTGTTCATATAAATAAAATGATGCATGGACTAGAGTTTAAATCTAAACACATGCCATGTCTTTAGGTTGTAATAGGTACAAGACATATATTTAACCAAACTTTATGTTAGAGATCTAAGATAAGACGTTGATCTAGAATTTGTGTATAATATATATATATATATGTGTGTGTGTGTGCGCGCGCTTTACCTATAGTGGTATTACTATTAATTATTTTGATCATGGTTGTAGTTCCTTTTATCAAGTAAAAGTTTCTGTGCTTTCTGTATATACAGACTTTAGTGTTATTGTTGAGACCATAACCCACACGTCTTTAGATGGGAGACCGATGGTACGAGAACACCATTTGCGTTTGTTTCATTTGTTGTGGCCCGCTAATTACTGCGCTTCCAAAATTTAGAGTTTATTTTGTCTTTTTGTATATTTGCGAAAATTTTAGATCAACGTCTACAGAAATTACAGTCATATTTAGTCTTCCCAGAACTTCGTAATGTTTTTAATGTCATTGTTCAAATATATTTCACATTAAAACAAAAGTTACAGTCACAGACTAAAGGTTAATTACCCCCAAAAAATTTAGAGGATCCGTTCAAAAAGAATAACAATAATAATAAGAGAAATGAAAAAAAAAATTGATTTTTTTTTTATCTAAACAAGTGATGAGTTTTTGATGGAGAATCCTAAAATCCAACTGCCCCAACGTTCTCTGTCTATAAATTCTTAATTAGTTCCATCTAAAACTGGCATATATATATATATATATATCGATGCTATCTTTGTGTGACGGTGGGGTTTCTATTACTGAGTCCTAAAAGCTTAAAAGACTTTGTCAGCTAATCATATAGATTACCAAGAACTATTTCTTTTGTATTTTCTTTGTTTTCACATGTAATGAAAATCATTGCTAATATATCATTCATCAATTTACCCTAGCTAGCTTAATTAGCACCGTAAAAAGTAAAAACACTTTAGCATTAGATAGAGTATCTCATTCACATGATGTCTTCAGCGTGAACTAAGATCGTTTCCATTAACAGTGTGAGCAATGCTTATCTACCCTTTTGATTGAGTTCGATTTTTACCGCTTTGGGTTACACACCCAACTCTCGCATTCACCTCGATTACATTCTTGTCCGACAGTAAATTTACTATTTTCATAAACCCACATAATTGTCGACCAGTTTTGACATTATTACCACAACACTGAAAATAACTTTTTAGTGGATCAAAATTTTGTTTGATTACTTTTGCTTACCTTATAATTCTTTAATTCTGGCAATCACTACATCAAAAATGCTTTTTACTGATAAAAATTATAGAGATTAATTAGAGAACATATAAATTCTTTCAAACTTTCTAAGTTGCCTCGTAATTTTTTAAATAATATTACTTCTTAAATTTATATCTTACCCTCGTATTTAATTATTGTGTTCCATTAAAAACTCATTTTTATAAAAAAAAATAATATTCAGAAATTAGGTAAACCCTATCAAAATGGTGAACCACATGTGCTCTAGTTGTACATAGATACAAATACAAATACACAAGTTATCATCATCCCTTCCCTTCCCTGGTAATACTATATTTTTCTAAATTCGGAAATTACTTTCATTCTCCTTCCCATATGTATATTTACCTTGCTTATCTCCATTTTCTTTTTCTTGTTCTCAATCATGTCAAAAAAGTAACTTTCATTTCTAAACGCGACATTTTAACTTTATGTGCGTATATATACGTGTATGTAAAGACACAAACACATATAACAAACCCCTCTCAACCTCACTTCTCCAACAAGTTTTCTACATCCACAAAAAAAAAAAAAAGTTTCTCCAACAAACAAAAACATAGGCACAAATTTACAGATATGGATCTTGAGTTGTTACAAGATCTGTCCAAATTCAATTTCCCAGAAACCATTAAGATCCGATCCAAAACCTCTAAAAACAACAACGAGGGCGATGATGACGACGGTGGACTTAGCTGCAGCACACCCACATCTCAAGAACACAAGATTCCCTCTGTCCTCGATTCTCCACCTCCCCCGCCGCGAAAACCTCGTCCACCGCCGTCAAAACCGTCGGCTACGGCGGCTCTGATGATCAGATCGTGTAAGAGGAAGCTCTTAGTTTCGACTTGTGAGATTATCATGAATCGGGAAGAGATTGACCGTTTCTTCTCCTCCGTTTATAGTGACACGTCGACGACGGCGAAACGGCGGAGAAGTTATCCTTACTGTGCGCGAAGATGAGCCTTTAGTTCAAGATTTACAGTTTTTACAGTTTTACTCGAAATATTATGGACTCCTACATGAATTAAAAACTTATTAGTATAAGCTTAATATTTTTTCATTTTTAAAATGGATGGATGATTTTCTGCTACCGCATATTAATTTCGCATGGAGGGGTCGTTGTAAATTCCGTAATAAATGAAATTTAATTCCAATTGCCAAGTTTTCTAGTAAATATTATTGGGATATTTATGTCATTTATAAGAGACATGATGGGGAAAATAAGTTACGCAATTTCACAATATGTCCAAGTCGATAACTAGAAGTATATTTAGAAACTGTTTTTATTTTATTTTATCCATATACTGTATTAAGTTCAGTTACGTACTGTGAAATCATGCTAGTGATAGCATTGCTTAATGAGCTATAGGTGGTACATGTTCGTTTAAATATGAAATCATTGCATTTATGCAACCAACTAAGGGAAATTAAATGCAACAAAGTTCATACTCTGCTATAGTTTCATATAGACTGATGCCTCAGGCACCATTTTTATTTTCATACAGATTTATATATTTTTATAAGTTATTAAACACATTTATGGCTTTGAATATTACTTTATATATATTTTTAATTGTTACGTTATGGACTTATGGGTGGTATGCTTTCAAAAATTACATTCAGTTGAACAAGATACAAATAAAGTTTTAAGAGTGAAATGTCATTCTCATTGATAGAATGTTTTTTTTTTAATAATATCAAAGAATTAATAACAGCTAATTACACTATCAAAAATGCTAATGGCGTTTAAAGGTATTAGGTGCTAATTTGGTAGAAAATGTATCAGTTGCGTGTCCTACGTTGTGAAAGCAACAACGCAGAGATAAGCCTTGATATATGCAAATATCTATTTTAAAGTAGTAATACTTTAATAATAGCTCAGTAAAAAAAGCATGCACATGTATAATTAACTCAGTTATATTAATATCAAATTTTGCTGATCTGAAATTCATGCTTGTTTCTGACATTTTGACCGGCCGGTAGAGCGACGGACGTACGTAACTTTGGGATCTGCAGATACTATGCGATTCATTTTGGTATAGTATAATACCAATAAGGAAATATTCTAAAGATTTCAAAGTTCGAAGTTGATACTCATATAGTTCAATTCTTTACGATCTCCAAAATCATCACATTGTATTTAGAAAATAAAATTATTGAAATGAACCCATATAATTAAGAAAATTTGTAATGAGAATCTCAGTCGTTTTCAAAATTTGCAGTTGACAGTTGTTATGTAAATTTTTTACAATTATAAAATACAGCGAGCGATGATAACCAAAACCATAATCATTCTTTTTTATTTTTCAAACGACTTTATATCAGCTTAAACATAGGAATCTAAAAATTATATTTAATTTGAATATTTATAATAATTGTGATTAGTTTTTTTTCACTTACGTTGGTATTTTTTTTATATAACAGAAATTTGAACTGTTGTTGTATGTAGGCATGTTGTGTCTCTTTCCACATTTGAATTTCTTTATTCTTTTTCTTTGAGACACAACAGTTTAAAATTCTTTTACTGGCGGACAGAAAAAAAAAAGAAGATTACTCACCAGACCAACAATATTAAATGAAAATTAAATATAGAGTAATTAAATGGCCCTGCGACCAAAATGGAGTTAATGGGCGTTATGTATTAGACCAATAAAATTGAATGGAAATTAAATATAGTGTAATTGTTAAAAAACATGTGTTAAATGATTATCCATTCACATTATTTTATATTTGATCTAAAAAATCTTACACCTACCAACTCATTACTCCTCTATATAAAGGAGTCATTGTCTTTGTAATTTGATCATCCCAAAAAATATTATTACCATACCTCTCCTTAAACTCTCTCTTTTCACAAGCCAAATATAATATACTTATATAATACAAACACATAAATAAATCATACATATATCATAAATTAAATCACAACACGTTATCAGCACGAGTGCTCTTATACCGAAAAGTCATTATGTCAAACTTGGCGAAGCTCGAAATCAATGCCCTTGATATAACGGGAAAAAATTACATGACATGGGCAATAAGTGCAAAAATGCACTTAAGAGGAAACGGGCTCCTTGAAACCATCGATAAGTCGGAAACGACGTCGGATGAAAAAAAAGCAAAGGCCATGATATTCTTGCTTCACCATATTCATGATGGTTTAAAAGCAGAATATATCATAAAAGAAGATCCCGCAGATCTATGGCAATCATTGAAGGAAAGGTTTGATCACCAGAAGTATGTGATCTTACCAAAAGCCAAACACGAGTGGATCAATCTCCGCTTCCAGGATTATAAAAGTGTTAGTGAGTTTAATTCCGCAATGTTTGGAATTACATCAAGAATGATATTATGTGGAGAGGAAATAAGTGATTATGATATGATAGAGAAAACACTCTCCACCTTTCATCCTGGAAACGTAATCCTGCAACAACAATATCGAGCACAAGGATATACTCGTTATTCGGAGTTGATGCAAGTACTCCTTGTTGCAGAACAAAACAATGAGCTCGTGACATTAAACCATCAAGCTCGTCCAACTGGATCTGCACCATTACCAGAAGTAAATGCTGCATCATCCAGATACAATAATTGGCAAGAGCGTGGACGCGGACGCGGTAGATACCGAGGTCGTGGTCGTGGACGAGGACGTGGGCAAGGACGAGGAAGAGGATTCCGTCAAAGTAACTCAAGTTCTGAAAGATATCATAAAAAATTCCCTAAAAATGACGATAACCGGGAAGTGAGAAAACAAACTAATGCCTGTTACAGATGCGGCATGAAGGGGCATTGGGAACGTGTTTGTCGTACCCCAAAACATTTTGTCGATTTGTACCAGAAATCACAAAAGGCAAATGAAAAAGGAAGTGAAGTCAACTTCATATCAAATGAACCCGGATCTTCCTCACATGGTCTCGATGATGACACTCATCTCGATATTTCAGATTTCCTGATTGATCCCGAGAACATCAACTAATAATGAAAAATCCAAGTGATATGGTTATCTTTTTAAGAATAAAAGTTGGATCGTTTTAATGTATTATATACCTTTTGTAAAATAGTGTTTGTTGTAATATAAGTGTTTTTCTAAGTTTTTGTGTTCCTGTTTAAATATTTACTAATATATGTTTTATGATTCAGAAAATGTCAAAATTTGAGATTCAAGATGGAGATATATGTCTTGCAGATAGTGCTACAACGCACACGATTATTAATAATAAAAAATATTTCTCTTATCTCAAAATGCATGATTCCGCTGAAAGCGTGAGTACTATATCCGGTAATGCAAAAATCATTATGGGCTCTGGAAAAGTCAGTTTTTCAATGCCAAGGGGAACAAAGTTCGAAATTAATGGTGCATTATACTCCCCAAAGTCTCACCGAAATTTGTTGAGTTTTAAAGATATCCGTAGAAATGGATATCATATTGAGACTATGAATAGAAATGGCATTGAGTATCTTTGCATTACATCGGAGAGGAAACATATATTGGAAGAATTGAAAATGTTGTCCTCCGGATTATATTGCACAAAAATAAATACGATTGAATCATATATTACAGTAAACTCAAAGTTTACTAATACGTTTAAAGTCTGGCATGAAAGGCTAGGACATCCTGGTTCAAGCATGATGCGAAAAATTGTGCAAAACTCTAATGGCCATCCGTTGAAAAACGAAAAAATTCTGCAATCGGGCGATTTTTTATGTAATGCATGTTCTCAAGGAAAACTTATAACTCGGCCATCACCAGCTAAAATTGGAAATGAATCCCCTGTATTTTTGGAAAGAATACATGGAGACATATGTGGACCGATACATCCACCGTGCGGGCCATTTCGGTATTTTATGGTATTAATTGATGCATCTAGCAGATGGTCACATGTGTGTCTTTTGACCACAAGAAATACGGCTTTCGCAAAATTCATTGCCCAAATAATCAGACTGAAAGTACAGTTCCCTGATTATACCATAAAGAAAGTGAGACTTGATAATGCTGGTGAATTCACTTCAAAAGCCTTTGATGATTATTGCACGTCAATAGGGATTGATGTTGAGCACCCAGTTCCCCATGTGCATACACAAAATGGCATGGCTGAGAGCTTAATAAAGCGATTGCAGCTAATTGCAAGGCCAATGATAATGAGAACAAAACTCCCAATTTCTGTGTGGGGACATGCTATACTGCATGCCTCAGCATTGGTCCAGATTAGACCAAGCGCATATAATCAATATTCCCCATTACAGTTAGCTTCTGGTCAAGAACCAAATATATCTCATCTCCGTGTTTTCGGGTGTGCGGTTTATGTTCCTATAGCGCCACCGCAAAGAACAAAAATGGGGCCACAAAGGAGATTGGGAATATATGTTGGATACACATCCCCAAGCATAATAAGATATCTTGAACCACAAACTGGTGATATGTTTACGGCACACTTTGCCGATTGCCATTTTAATGAAGATGAATTTCCAGCATTAGGGGGAGGAATTAAGCAAGTCTCACAAGATATTATGTGGTTTTCACCAACTTTAGTACATCTTGACCCTCCTACGAATCAACGTGAACTGGAAGTTCAGAAAATTATACATTTGCAAAGTTTGGCAAATCAATTACCAGATGCGTTCACAGATACAAAAAGAGTGACAAAGTCATATATACCTGCTGCTAATGTCCCCTCAAGAATTATTGTTCCTGAAGAACATACTGACAGGAACTTAGCAAATGAACCTAGGGTTCAGTTGAAGAGGGGGAGACCAGTGGGTTCAAAAAATAAAAATCCACGAAAGAAAAAGAATTTGGGAGAACAAAGTGAAAAGGTTCTAGAAGAACCACAAAAGGAAGAAGATCGAGATGATGAAAAAGAAACAGAAAAATATGAGATTTCCATCAATTATGCCCAAACTGGAGAGTTATGTATTAGAAATGAAATAAAAGATGATGATGGAATATTCTCATTTTCCGTAGCAAAAGAAATTGATCAAGAAAGTGATGATCCTGATCCAAGGTCCATATTGGAATGTCAGAAAAGACATGATTGGGAGAAATGGAAAATGGCAATACAAACTGAATTATCCTCCCTCAATAAAAGAAGTGTTTTTGGACCTATTGTCGCAACACCTGAAAATGTAAAACCAGTTGGGTACAAATGGGTATTTGTGCGGAAAAGAAATGAGAAAAATGAAATAACAAGATATAAAGCCCGTCTTGTTGCCCAAGGTTTTTCTCAAAGACCAGGAATTGATTATGAAGAGACATATTCTCCGGTCATGGATGCAATCACATTCAGGTACTTGATGAGTCTAGCAGCATCTAGAAATTTAGATATGTACCTTATGGATGTTGTGACAGCATATCTGTATGGATCACTGGATAATGATGTATACATGAAAATCCCCGAAGGGATGAAAATGCCTGAAATATTAAGCTCAAAATCCAAAGATATATGTTCGGTCAAATTACAGAGATCACTTTACGGATTAAAACAATCCGGACGAATGTGGTATAATCGCTTAAGTGAATATTTGTTGAGAAAAGGTTATATGAACAATGCGATATGCCCATGCGTATTCATTAAGAAATCATCATCTGGTTTTGTGATCATAGCTGTATACGTTGATGACCTAAATATAATTGGAACGCAAAAGGATATTGATGATGCAAGAGCTCATATGAAAGAAGAATTTGAAATGAAAGATCTAGGGCAGACAAAATTCTGTCTTGGGCTCCAGATTGAGCATCTCCGAGATGGAATATTTGTGCATCAGTCAAATTATATCAAAAGAATCTTGAAGCGTTTTTATATGGATAAAGCGACTCCTTTGAGTACCCCAATGGTCAATCGATCACTTGATGTTAACAAAGATCCATTCAGACCTTGTGAAAATAGCGAAGAAATATTAGGTCAAGAAGTACCTTATATGAGCGCTATAGGTGGACTTATGTATCTTGCAAACTGTACTCGACCAGATATAGCTTTCGCTACTAACCTACTTGCAAGGTATAGCTCAGCACCTACACGGAGGCATTGGAACGGAATAAAGCATTTATTCCGTTATCTTCAAGGTACAATTGACTTAGGATTATTTTATCCGAGAAACCCCGAGATTGGTTTGGTTGGTTTTGCAGATGCAGGATATTTATCAGATCCGCACAAAGCTCGATCGCAGACTGGATACGTCTTCACAGTTGGCGGAACTGCTATCTCCTGGCGTTCCCAAAAACAGACATTGGTTGCAACTTCTTCAAATCATGCAGAAATCATTGCACTTCACGAAGCATGTAGGGAATGTGTGTGGCTCAGATCAATGACTCATCACATACAAGTATCAAGTGGAATTCTCACGAAGAAAGAACCCACAAAAGTGTTTGAAGATAATTCTGCATGCATTTCCCAAATTAAGGAAGATTATATCAAGAGCGACAGGACGAAGCATATCCCTCCAAAATTTTTCTCTTACATCCGAGAACTCGAGAAGAATCAAGAAGTGGATATTCAATATGTTCGTTCAAGCGACAATGTAGCCGATTTATTCACGAAAGCGCTTCCGACAACTACATTCAGAAAACACGTTCATAGTATCGGAATGCGTCATCTAAAGGACTTATAGATATCCTTTCCAGGGGGAGCGTTACTGCACTCTTTTCCTTGTTATGGTTTTTATCCCAAATGGGTTTTTCTATAACAAGGTTTTTAACGAGGCAGTACGTAATACAAAATGGATAATCAAGGGGGAGTGTTAAAAAACATGTGTTAAATGATTATCCATTCACATTATTTTATATTTGATCTAAAAAATCTTACACCTACCAACTCATTACTCCTCTATATAAAGGAGTCATTGTCTTTGTAATTTGATCATCCCAAAAAATATTATTACCATACCTCTCCTTAAACTCTCTCTTTTCACAAGCCAAATATAATATACTTATATAATACAAACACATAAATAAATCATACATATATCATAAATTAAATCACAACAGTAATGATATGGTCCTGCGACGAAGGAGGAGCCATGTCTACGCAACCAACAAGTAAATTGTCTTAGAACATAAGCTACTCTTTTTTACTTCATCATAATTGAGTTATTCTGTAATTCTATAGGAAAAATCAAGTGTGTATATACCATATTGTCTCTTTTAACAAAACATAAAAAGGCATACGGTATCATCATGTCGCATGTGACAGAAGCTACAATTTTCGTGACTAATGGATTCATTTATTTTCTGTTCTGAGAAAAATCTTTCAGAAACCAAACAAAAGGTACAAAAATTGACTTCGATTTTGTTTTGATCCAGTGGTGTCAGATTGGTTCTAAACCAAAAGATCTTCTCATGAATTAATCGGTTTTGTTTGGTTTACCACCGAGTTAATCAAATTTAATTTTTTATTGGTTTAGGTTATTGACCATAAAAGAAGTAGGAATATAGATCCAGATGTGTATTGGGCTGGACATCTTTTGGGATAATTTAAGGGCCATAAGGCCCATTATAAATTAAAGATTAAAGTAGTGAAAGTTTCAACTTCAAACAGAAATAAAAACACATACAAAGAATGAGCAGGTCCTCAAATCGAGCGAGTGAGAGAGAGAGAAGAGAGATGGGAGAGATTGTGTTTACAGAGAAGCAAGAAGCTTTGGTGAAGGAGTCTTGGGAGATTCTGAAGCAAGACATCCCCAAATACAGCCTTCACTTCTTCTCACAGTAATCATTACATACAAGCATATACATATGTAATCTGTATATTTTGTTTACATATGTGAGCTAATAAACAGTATAATGATGATATGTAGGATACTGGAGATAGCACCAGCAGCAAAGGACATGTTCTCTTTCCTAAGAGACTCAGATGAAGTCCCTCACAACAATCCCAAACTCAAAGCTCATGCCGTTAAAGTCTTCAAGATGGTATTTACTTACCTTTTCTCTATACATTTGTTTTGTGATAGATAAACATACATAATACATGTACATATATATATATGTGTGTATCACTTACATCTAGAATCGTATCATAATCTTCACTACACATATTAGATTAACATTAAAATGGTTTCATTATAACTGCTAAGAACCTTTGTTGACTATTCAAAATTTATTACATATTTTATATTCGCATAGCCATGTGCACACGATTTTGCTGTCTATCTTGTTTGGACTTTGGCTAGTTGGTCTTGTCCTCTTCCTCGAGAATATAATTATTTCTTATGAATAAAAAATTAATCAATATGTATTGGCTCGTTTATTAAATCCAAACAAACATACATCGATTCCTATCAACAAATAAACGTTACTGAAGAATCCAAGCGGTTCGGTTCGCTTTCTGGAACTTTTTCTTCTTTTGGTATAGGAGGAGCAAGTAGGATAATAAACCAGTTTTAGTTTTGCTATAAAGCTATCTTAAAAAGCTCTTAATTTGTTCACCATTAAGATTATGAGTTTCCGTTTATTTGGGTGTAGACATGTGAAACAGCAATACAGCTGAGGGAGAAAGGAAAAGTGGTTGTGGCTGACACAACCCTCCAATACTTGGGCTCTGTTCATCTCAAAAGCGGCGTGCTTGGTCCTCACTTTGAGGTCTGTCTTTTTTTGCTGTTTTTTTCATTTAAAAAGAAATTTGATATATGCGAGTGTGTGAATACAGGTGGTGAAAGAGGCTTTGGTGAGGACACTGAAAGAAGGGTTGGGGGATAAATACAATGAAGAAGTGGAAGGAGCTTGGTCTCAAGCTTATGATCACTTGGCGTTAGCCATTAAGACTGAGATGAAACAAGAAGACGCATAAGACCCCTAAATATCATTTGGGTATATGCTCACAGCTCATACTGATGAATCTATACACGTTTCTGTATGTACTATTTCTATATATGTTGCTCTTTGCCTTTCTACAATTTGTTTTTGAAGAAAGGATTTGGAGCCGAGCTCTCAGTATTATTATTTATATAAAACTATCAAAACAAAGTGTTGAGCCGAGCTTTCGGTCAGAAATCCTCGATTAACCAACCAGCAAACAAAAGAAGACAAGACTGTTAATGCATGCATGCATGCTAAGTAGCGGTTGAACAAGGGTGACCAATTTGAAAATAACATAAGAGAGAGTATTTGAAGCAAAAGTAGTTATTTATTTGTTTGTTTGGTCAACATTGGGAACAACATTTGGTGTGAAACAAAATTGTTATATCATCGCTGATTATAAATGGAGAAAAAAGTTTGAATAGACATGTTGAAGTAGTTAGCTAACTTTCTTTTCTGTAAAATGCACAAAAGGCATAGCTAAGCGATTTGTGGAAGATACTAGGATTTTCACCCACCCTACGCGTGGGGATTTTTAAATATTTTTTTATAAAAATACAAATTAATAATATTTGTTGAAATATTATTTTTATACTCATAATAGCATAATATAATATATTTAATCACTAAATTTACATATTATGAATGAATCAGCTATTTATATAATTTATTTAATTTAACATATTTATCACTTGAATTATTTTTAATAAATAACTTATAGTTTGTTTTTCGTATATTTAACAATACTCTAATTTATATTTATTAATTATATATTTTGTGTCATATATTTATTAATTATTTATTTAACATATTTTCACTTAAATTATTTTTAATAAACAATTTATATTTTTCGTATAGTGGACAATATTCTAATTTATATTTATTAATTATATATTTTACATCATATAAACTATTTTTATTTTCTTATAGTTTGAAAAATGAATTCTAACGTTTTTCTGTAATGTCAATATTTTTTGTGAATAATTCATTATATGATCTAATAATTCTTTTTATGACATCATATTCTTTTCTTTTAAGCTCTAAAGGAAATGTTTTCCTTTTTCAAAAATCCATCAATTCTCTTAATAAATATCATAAACTCAATATATTATTTATTTGGTTGAGTGGCTTTAAACTCTAATTTTAAAATTATCATTAGCTTACTCTGTTCAAGTCATTAGATTCGTTATTATGTTTGTCTATTTTACATTTAATTACAATACCGCATAATTTATTATATAAATTGTTAAATAATAATAAAAGCATTTAAAATATATATATATATTTTAACATAATCTCATATCCATTATATTCAAATACTAAAAAGTTAAAATATATGAATCAATTAATGCTCTAAAAATATAAAATTTTATATTTTCGAGATATAATTATTTTTCAAAATTAAAATCTCATATCAATTAATGAATTTTTTTTATCATCTTTCATGTTTATAATATTATTTCAGGATTTAAAACTTTTTCTAATAACTAAAAAAATATACAAAAATACAATTAACTTAAGATGATAATTTGAAATATTTAATTAATTATTTCAAAGTTAATATAGACAATATTAAAACTATATAATGAAATTTTTATTAGTATAATATTTAATTGGGTAATTTAACCAGCTTACCTAATTTTATCACCCAATTTAATTTAATTGGTAATTTTATTGGATAGTTTTATTAGTTATATAGTGTCAATCTTATTTGTATAAAATTCAACTAAAACCATTATCTTAATTAAGAAATAATCCTCTACAAAAAGCTATTATTATTATATTTGATCTATATTTTTTCTGTCACCAATACTTATTTGATGTTATATATGGTGAATTATTTAATTGATAATTATATTAAAATATGACTTTTTGTGATATAATATTTAGTTTCTTACTTTCTCTCTTTGTTTTTAATATTCTTATATGTAGTTTTCTATTAAATTTATTCTATTTTTTTTGTGTGACCATTGTAGGTTATATATAGTTAATTATACAAATGATATGATTATTTTAAATTAAAAGTTTCATAATCTAATATTAAGTTGATTTATTTATTCAATAAAACTTTATAGATAATTTCCTTATCTTATATTTTTAATTAGAAAGTTTTTTTTCCGACAATTAGAAAGTTTCTTAATCTAATATTAAGTTAAGTTTTTTGTTTAATATAAATTTATAGATAATTTTCTTATCTTATAGATCTTTCTTTTAACAATACAATTATATCATTTAAAAACTTTCTTCAATTCAAATGTTGATGTGGAATGATATTATTGGTTATTTTAGAATTAAAATCCTATATGGACATCTTTAGAGCACTATAGCTTCAACTTTTATATATTAATAGATTATCACCGCTTGATCTTCAGGAACATATCTGTAAGGGGAAAGAAAAGACATCTTTCTATGTAGATCAACGAACCATGTATATTCCGACGCAATATGCAGTAGCATACAATATTAGTTATTCATGAAATGGTGAATCTGTATGCACAAATATGATAACTTCATTCCATCATCTTTGTGAAACTTCTCTCAACTAGTTATGTTCTTTACTTAGATACAGAGGTACATGACACTCGATAACTGAAAAAAAAAAAAAAAGTAAACCTATTGTTGACAGAATAAATATGTGTCTGCTCTTGGTTAATTTGATCCCTTTCAGAGAATTTACATCGCTGAAACAATCTGCAGAGACAATGCTTCCAGAGTTAAGAGATAGCATGATTAAGCAAAAGATTGAGGATCTTAACCAGACGAAGAATTAAAAGTAATGAAGATCTTTTAGATCAATATCAAAGATTCCAAACCTGTTCTTGCTCAGACATCAGTTAAAATCCCACTCTCTTATTTGTTTCTCCTTTGTTCCTCAATCTCAGAGGGCTTATGCGATAGAGTAGGCTCGGATTACCTCGAGGATTGGCGCTCTACACAACGGGCATTTCCCTCCAGTTCGGACTAGCTCGTTACCGCACTTTGAGCAAGTGCACATGTGCCCGCATCTACAGATTCACGAAGATATGATCAGACTTTTTTTTTTTTTTTTGGTTCTGTAAATCACAAACAAACCGCGTTTGAGCAAACGATTCACCTGTACAAGAGGGCATCTATGTCGGTATCGCAGCAGACACAGCAAGTTCCGTTCCTTACATGACCCCATCTCGACCCATCCTCGGATGTTCCTGGTCCAAGACCTGATGGCATCATCCATTTAATGAACAGATTGTTCGATACGCAAACTAGGAATGGAATTTGGATAGAAAGGAGGAAAAAAAAAACCTTCGTCACCGGGAGATCGATTTAAAGCTGCAGAGACCTCTTGCCTAACCAAACGCTGCAGCTCAGACTGCATATCCATACAAGTTTCTAGAGTCCTCTGCATATGACTCATTCCTTGCTGGAGTCTAGCCATGTCTCCCCTCAAGTCGTTAATTATCTCCCATTCCTAGTCACCAGGACCAACCAAATCAAGACATTTAAAGTAGTAAGAAATCCCTAAAGTGGGGCAAGGAGCTAATACACCACTTTTATGATACAGCACCAGAACGAGAGCTGCTAAGAGAGCGAAAACAAAAAGAAAGCCTGAAATGTTTAGGCTTACAAATTCAGATCGATGCAAAGAGCGACGAGCGTAGTTACTGTGATGCCATATTGGCTGTGGTGGAGGCATTGGTGGATTTGGCAGTGTTTGTGATCGATTGATGCCATCAAGCTGATCCTCGTCCTGTAAAAACCTTTGTTGCTCTGTACGATGTTCTTGAGAATCCGATATTGCTGTTTGAAAATCCCAGTCAACGTGAGCAAGTCCTCCCCTCCTCTCAACATATGACTGTATCAGTTGATCCAGATTTTCCCGGAAACCACTACGTAGAAGGTTAGAAACACTTCTCCTACAAAAGTCAAAACAAAATAATTCCATTAGACAAAGAGAATATATGCCGGGGAAACAGAGAAAACGATTCCACTATATCCGTACCTGCTTAGTAGCTCTCGAAGTTCAATGCTGTAAACATTATCGTCATCAGATAAATGGAGCCTGTTTAATCTTCTCATTGGTACTACACGGCGGTTCCTTGGGGTTCCAAACCGTGTCTCAGGCCAATTTCCATCAGATTGTCTAGAGCTATCTGCAGGCCATACACTCTGACCTTCTGCTGTAACTGTTTCATTTGAGTTTCCAGTTCCGTCGTGGTGCAGGTCATCAACTAAGTTTTCTTGCCGGTTTATAGCTGTGTTACCATTATCCCTTTCACTGAACTGGCTTAACGTTGCTTGCAGCGAATCTCGCCTCTCGTCTCTTGTAAAAACTTCAGGCCAAACCCTTTCTTCACTGGTATCTTCTTCCCAATTTCTATCTGCATTTGTTCGGTTACTTCCTGACCTGCCCAAATTGTTAGGTAAGAGGGGGGCCTGTCTAAAAGAATTTAAACTCTCATTCAGCCGCTGGGAATCCTCAGCAGTATTAGCTATTGTTCGGTTATTCCTGGAAGTATTAATGTTATCGCCATTAGTGTTGCTCTCTAGCCTGTCACGAACTCCTTCCCTGTGACAATCGATATCAATATTGAGAAATGAGCTGCGAGTAAGCTAAATGTCAAAAAGTTAAAGTCGATAAATTGAAAATGCGTCGACCATTATATGCATCTTCAATGAGTAGGGGAAGGTAATGAGATGCAAGGATATTACATATCCACAATTCACACTTACGACTATGTGACACTTATAGGTAAATGTTCAACTACTCAACGGGAAAGAACAAATTTTTTTACCGCAAACCAGAAACTGTCTGTCTTTCTCTTAGCTGGCGAAGTTCACTTGCTGCCATTGATGGAGCTCTAACTTCCTCTGCAGGTGTCTCATTTCGCAAGAATCTTCCTCTTAGAAGTGACTGTCGAAAAGTTAGAAAAAAAAAAAGTTAGAAATCAAGTTACAAGGTTCTATCATTACGTTAATATATGGTGTTAGTAGCCCAGCCTTACAATACGCCTTAAATTCCTTAGCACACCTTTGGTTCTATCAATTAGGAGAACAAACACCGCTAAATATTCATTATAAAAGGGCAACGAGTATTTTGGTAGCATACTATGCTGTAAAACTCTAGCCCACTCTAAATTTTACAGCTCATACTATGTGCAGTCCATATAATATAAGTTGGATCCAAATCATGCATTTCGGTCGTGTAAGGCATCAGTCTGTTCCCCTCCTGTCATGTGCAGTTCTTATCACAATAACTAGAGAAACTGTTTATAAGTATGTAATAAATGTTTGAACAAAGAAGAGAAAGAGGACCAGCTGATGTCCCAAGAACAGACCTGAATACGGTTGCGATGAGCAAAATCCGAGACTGCGCGATGCTCCAACAAACCCTGAAGCTCTCGTTGTCGCTCTCGTTCAATCCTCATGAGCAAATCAACCAATGCCTGCCTTCCTCGTAGTCTCCGCAAGCCTCTACGAGTATGCTCCCGTCTCCCTTCTTCATTCTCAACGGCTAACCCTTCACGGACCCTCTGAACTTGTGGACTCTCATGAGTCCTGTCATCTTGTGAGCCTAGAGATCGTTGTTGATCTTCTCTTCGACTTGCACGAGCTCCTCTCTGCTCACTTGTCATTTCCCTGATAATCCTGACTCTTTCTCTTTCAGTGTCACCAAGCCATTCTCTGCTTCGGTTATCGTCTCTCCGTCTTACATTAGATGAATTGTCACTGATTCCGCTATCTGTCCATCCACGTACAATTTGTCTCACCCTCTCACTCTCAACATCGCCAAGATCTGGAGACTGTTCTCTACTGGAAGAGCCATAATCATTCTCACTCTCACTGGATCCCCTGAGGATCTCATTGTTACCACTCACCTGACTCTCAGACGCATTAGAGCGCGGGAAATCAGCATTTATTTGCCTCAATCTCCTCCTCTCACGTGCCCTGTTCAGTACATGTTCATCCTCCAACTCTCTCCACATCTGCAAAATCCCAGAAGCTTGAGTTGTAGGCCTCTCAGCAGCAGGCTGACGCCTCGAAGAGGGAGGAGAATGTGACTCCCTAAGGAAAGACGAGTCAAGCGTAGAGACAGCGTGCAAACCAGCAATGGCAATCAGTTCGGACTCACGGTTCCTCCTCTCGATGGTGGTAATCATCTCCTGAGCCTGCCTTGCAGCCCAACGGCTCAGAATCCGGGACTGCCGCCTTCTCGCAGCAGAAGATTCAGCAATGTCATCCCCTTCGAGCTCAGACCTCCTTCTCCGCAGAAGATGTTCATCCTCTTGATCATCATTGTCTGGGTTGTGAACCGAGCTGCACGACTCAAAGGAAATGCAATCGTCCATGAAATCCTCAAAACCACGATCAAACTCAGCACCGGAACCATCCATAGACTCCGTCTTTTGTTGCAAAGGATCAATATCAGTCATCCTCACACCTCAACGAAACCTTCAATTCCCTTTTTCTTTTCTTTTTCTTTTCTTCTCTCAGAATCCAATTAACGACAAAATACACACAAAGAGCTTCCTCACACTCAGAATCTAAACAACAACTGCACAAATCGCGACACCCAAAGGATTTCAAAAAATTTCACACCCAAATTGTCCTCTAAATTATCTCACATGATTATCACAAACAACGTTTCATCATCACCCAGCAAATCCCCAAATTTCCACTTTCCTGAAAAGAGAAAACCGATATTGATTGATTCCGATGATAATTCTACGAAACAATCGGACTCAATTGTGAAATTAACCGGAAAAAACGATCAAAATTATCGAGACATACCTCTTCGAGTACTTCGTCAATGGCGAAACGAAAAGGGCATAACAAAAACCAAGCAAAGTAAAAAAGAAAAGAAAATCGACAAACTTTGCGAAATTGAACGAAGAAAAATCCGGAGAGATCGAAGAAGAAGAGAATCGGCAGTTTATATATGGCGCAAGAGAGGGAGTCCTCTTACGAGAGATGAAGGCATAAGAGAGAGAAGGTGCCAATGGTCATTATTAGATAGTGAAGAAATAAAACAAAATTTTAAAATCATTAATGGTCACCATAATACGGATGGTTCTTCGTCACACTTGTAAGTGTTTGAATGGAGGGGAAAGGAAGATAATTTCATTTATTCATTAACCAAGATTGTAATTTTAATGTATAATTTCATTTATTCACCTTTGTTATGTACTTTCAAATCTTCAATTTTTTTTTTTGGTTAAAATTTCTTAAATTTATTGAAGCGAAAATGAATGTATGATAATTTTATAAATGTTGGACCATGTGTTATAATAAATTACACGTTAAAATAAAAACTAAATAAAAGATCTTCATAATTTTTTTACAAGAATTAACAAGATTTTTTTTTCATAATATTTTTCTGAAGCAGAAAATACAAAATGATGTGTTTTCTGTTGAGGTATTATTTCTCATATTAATGTTAAAACTTAAAATATTAGTATTATTTATGAAGACATTTTAACTGTAGAATGAAGAATTTCTATAGAGCTATTTTAGTAGGCACCGTATGCATATGAGATTGAACGTTACATCATATAAAACCTTTTGAAAAAAATTATGTTACCGCATGTGGAGATGAAAACATGTGTTGATATCTCTATTAGAGAGTGAAGTGAATATTTGAACTAAATGAATTATGTAAAAAAATGGGAAGAAGGACTGAATCTAATCAAGAATCCAATTAGAACCTAACATTAACTCTGGAACATGTCCCTAAGACATGAGTTTGAATGATGACTGGGTAAAAAACTTTCTAGAAAGTGCGACATCAAAAGCGATCTGTACTGTTCATCAACAGTATTCTTCGACCTTCGCCGTAGTGCGATTTAACCTCCGATTAATTCGGTTTTCCTCTTCATTTCACCTATATCTCTGTTCTTCTTCTTGATATCATGGATCAAGATCTCTGGAAGGAGATGCAGAAGCTCGATCTGGGTTCAGAGCTCAAGCCTCTAAGATTATCAAATGACATTATGAGGAAACAAGCTCATGATAATCGGCTTAGCCTTATTGTACGAGGCTTGAATCCGAGACACCAGAATCTTAATTGGATGCGCAATACTCTCCCAAGGGCGTGGAGACTTCATGATCGAGTTCACGGCCAAATAACTGATGAAGGTACTATCCAATTCTACTTTACTGAAGAACATCATTTGCTCTCGGTAGTTGAAAGAGGACCTTGGTCTTTTAAGGAATGGATGATAGTGATTGATAGATGGACTCGTAGGAGAAACCCTAACTTCCTTAAATTCATATCCTTCTGGATTCAAATATATGGCCTGCCAAGTGAGTTCAGAAACAGAGCAGTAGTTGAAGAGATTGGTAGGAACTTAGGATATGTTGAAGGAGTTAGAATAGTTGAACCTACAAGGGACAGTCCTGCTGAAGTTTGGGTTAGAGTCTGGCTTAATGCCTATCAACCGTTGATCTTCAGTCGCTATGTTGATCTATATGATAACGGAAAGCCGGAATTGATAAGATTCCAGTATGAGAGACTCAAGAAATTTTGTCTCAAATGCGGAATGCTCACTCATGAAAAGGATGAATGTGATTTGGAAGATGCTCCTCTGCTAGAGCTTGTTAATGTTGAAGGAGAAATCAATCAAGATGTAGAAGGCAACAATCCTAATCAGATAGAGGGAGAAGCTCGAGATAACCTGGGTCAAGCTAGAGAAGAACAGGAGACAGATCTTAGTCTTCCGAATGAAGAAGTTCACACTGACCTGTACTTCCATTACATCACTGCTCCTCTCCTTAACGAAGGAAGTGTCCCTCTAGGTGAGCGTGCTCAGCCATTATATACAAGTGTAGAAGAAGGTTCAACTTCTGGGGGAGACAAGCGGTCAAAAAGGAAGCTGGATGATGATGATGAGATAGAAGGAAGCCCAAAGATCAAACAAAGAATATCTGAAAACGACGAGGATGGCGTGGTGGTTGCCAGAAAACCACCACTTGAACCATGAGAGTTATGCACTGGAATTGTCAGGGGCTTAAGGGGAACCCCCTGACAATTCCTTTTTTGAAAGACATCAGGAAGACTACTAGACCTGATGTTATGTTCCTCACAGAAACAAAAAACGGGTATAAATTTGTAGCTAGTCTTTGTAAGGAGTTGGGCTATAAGTTTAACCACATTTTACCATCGGCTGGTCTAAGTGGTGGCATGGCAATATTTTGGAGTGAAGATATTAAAATGAAGTTTCTTCAGCCTCCTTCTATGAATTGTACATATATATATATCTCGGCAAGGGGAGAACCTTCTTTTTGTTTGTCCTATATCTATGGCCCCCCGGATAAAACTACTCGTAACAAGTTATGGAAGAAGATTACTTGGCTAGCAGACTCAGGATTATATAGATCATATCCAAGACTTATGCTAGGAGACTTGAATGACATAAAAAAACAATGAAGAGAAGTCTGGAGGTTATTTAAGGCCTGAATCTTCTTTTACTGTTTTTCGAAGGATGCTAGCTGCATCTGGATTTCATGATGTTAAGATGGTGGGAGGAGAGTTCACTTGGACAGGGGTTAGATACAAACATCAGATCAAAACAAGAATAGATAGAGCCACTGCTACTGCGGATTGGCATGATCTTTTCCCCAGAGCTATGGTTCACCTTTTGCCTTGGATTGGCTCAGATCATCGACCACTCATCCTCCAAACTAATGAAAGAAAATGGAAAGGAGTCAGGCTTTTTCGTTATGATAATAGATGGAGGGATAATCTTCAACTCAAAGAAGAGATCAGAAAGACATGGGAAAGCCACTGTAAGGATATCCCAGGGGAGAATTTTCGGCAAGTAATCGCAAGATGTCGCCAATGTCTTTCAAGATGGAGAAGTAAAAATAATACCAACTCAATGAAGCAAATTCAGGATCTTAAAGACTGTCTCCAAAAAGCGTATGATTCCTCTCCTGTCGATTATAATTATGTTAAAAAGCTAAAAGCAGATTTACATAATGCCTATAGATTAGAAGAAGAATACTGGAGAACTAAGAGCAGAGCTCTTTGGCTCAAAGCTGGGGATAGAAATACTAGATTTTTTCATATGAAGACTAAGCAAAGAAGAGCTTTTAATCGTATTACTAGTCTTTTGAATAGAGATGGAAAGATCTGTACGTTGGAGGAGGAAATTCAAGATGTTATTGTCAATTACTTTTCTGATATTTATACTTCTCAATGTAGGATTAACGACATGAATGAAGCCCTGAAGCATATCCCTAAAAGAGTAACAGAAGAGATGAACGTGGCTTTAACTAGAGATCTCACAAAAGAGGAATTGGTCAAAGCCCTGAAGCAAATGAATAGAGATAAAGCTCCTGGACCTGATGGGATGAATGCTGGTTTTTATAAGGACCATTGGGACTCTATAAATGAAGGTGTGTTTCGCTTTGCTCAAGCTTTTTTCCAAAATAATAAGCTTGACCCTATGATTAATCATACTCACATCTGTCTTATCCCTAAAATAGAGAACCCTATGGAAGTCAAAGACTTTAGGCCCATCAGCTTGACCAATGTTGCTTATAAGCTTATCTCTAAAGTTCTTGCGGATCGTTTAAAACCATGGTTGCATAAAATCATTTCTGATTATCAGTCTGCTTTCATTCCGGGTAGACTGATTACAGATAATGTCCTAGTTGCTCACGAGCTCATGCATTCTCTGCATACTAAGAAGCGACAACAACATTACATGGCTTTTAAACTTGATATTAGCAAGGCTTTTGATAAACTGGAATGGAATTTTGTTGAGGGGGTTTTAAGAAGGTTAGGTTTTAATGACAAATGGTGTAATTGGATCATGACCTGCATTAAAACCGTTTCCTACTCTGTTTTGTTTAATGGATCTCCTGTTGGTATCATAAAACCTAGTCGCGGAATTAGACAAGGAGATCCTATTTCTCCTTATATTTACCTCCTATGCACTGAGGCTTTATCTTCCCTTTTAAATAACCGCATTAAAGAAAGAAAAATTCATGGTTTTAGAGCGAGTAAAGGAGGGCCACAAGTGTCTCATTTATTATTTGCAGATGACTCTCTTCTGTTCTGTCGAGCAAATGATAAGGAGTGCAAGGAAGTTCTTGATGTTTTAAGTAAGTATGGGAATGCTTCCGGACAACAAATCAACTTTTCAAAATCGGCCATCACCTATAGTAAGGGTTTATCTCCTGACTTTTGTAAATATTTAAGCTCAATTATGGGGATTCAAAAAAGCGGAGGTTTTGGGAGGTATTTAGGCCTTCCAGAATTTATTGGCAGGAGTAAATATAATGATTTTTCGTATATTGCTCAGCGTGTAACTAATAAAACAGATAATTGGTACTCAAAACTCTTGTCTCCTGCAGGCAAAGAGATTCTCATTAAGGCTGTGGCAACGGCAATCCCTTCCTATAGTATGTCTTGTTTCCTCCTGCCAAAGAAGATCATTGATCAAATAACCAAAGCAATGAGGAGATTCTGGTGGTCTGCAAACAAAGATAAGATCAAGATACCATGGATTGCTTGGAAAAAAATCACTGATTCTAAAGAAGAAGGAGGTTTAGGATTCCGAGATCTGAGAAACTTTAACGTGGCTATGATAGCAAAACAAAGCTGGAGGCTCCTACAATCTCCGAATTCGTTGTTGGCGAGAGTTTATAAAGCAAAATATTATCGGAACAAGCCCCTTCTTCAAGCAGAGTTTAAGGCGCATGATAGTCAAGCATGGAAAGGTATCGTTGAAGGTAATAATTTTCTAAAAAAAGGAATCAGATGGATAATAGGCAGTGGAAATATAGTTCATGTTTGGAATGACAATTGGCTCCCTATTACTCCATCTAGACCACCAAATCCTCGAGATAGCAATTGGAAACCAGATTTAATGGTTAAAGACCTCCTGAACCCGATCACAAAAACCTGGAATGAAAGTCTTCTTAATAGCTTGTTTGACCCCCAGGATATTACACTAATTAAGAAGATTAGGCCTTCTCTATATCATGTCTCTGATAGTCTGCATTGGAGTTACACAAAAGATGGTACATACTCCGTAAAATCTGGGTATCATTTTCTTAGAAGTTTGGTTGTTCCTATAGGTACAACTATACAAGATTCCACTCGTACCTCAAATAGGAAAATGTTTAAAGACATATGGAAATTAAAGGTGCCACCTAAAGTTAAACATTTTTGGTGGAGAGTAGCTCATAATGCATTGCCTGTTGCAGATAATCTGAAGAAAAGAAAACTAAGGATTGATAACCTTTGTCAGAGATGTGGAGAAGACCCTGAGACCGTCAACCATATGCTATTCCAATGTAAGATCAGTAAGGAAACTTGGGATCTCTCCCCAATTGTCGTCTCCTCAGGTAATCCTGTCTCACATAGTACTATTCAGGAAAATATTAGAAGTACTATGGACTTGAATAAAAACCGGGAATTCAATTATAATCTTTTTCCATTTTTGGGTTGGAGATTGTGGAAAGCTAGAAATGATTTGCTCTTTCAGAATAAAAAATGGTCAATCCCGGAAGTGATTAACAAAGCAATTAGTGATCTTACGATTTGGAATAAGGCAACCATTCAGGAGGATCATCGCAATGAGGATGAAAGATTAGTTCAAGTTGATCATGGAACTATCGATGCAATTCAGCAACCCATTGCTATAAATAATAATCTGTCTTGTTTTGTGGATGGATCATGGGTATCTGATTCTTAGGCTGCTGGAATTGGATGGATTCTTGTAAATGCTCAGGCTCAAACCATAGTCCATGGAAAGGCGGCTATCCCTCCATCTCTTTCACCTCTGGAAACTGAAGCTGAAGCATTGAGGAGAGCAACTTTGGACATTAAGACATTGGGCTTCAATCATGTAACTTTCTTTGGAGATTGTAAAAAGCTTTATGATAGTCTACGGAGAGCTAGGGATCATGATCATGGAGATCTGGATTCTGAACACTCTTCGGTTTCAACTTTCATTAAAGATATTTTGTGTACATGTGATAATGTATCTTTTAGTTTTAATCTTATCTCTAGAACAGCAAATAACAAAGCTGACTTTGTAGCTAAAAATGCCAGACTTTTAAACTCATCTTATGTAATATCTTGGACAGATATATAATATATTCTACGTTTGTTGAAAAAAAAAACTCTGGAACATACACTTTAATATAGTTTTTGTATTGTGATGTAAAACATCGAGCAGCAGAACACTGCAAGTGAACCTATATCAATCAATGTGTACAAACACACAAAGGTCTTGTTTTACAAAAAGTGATAATTTAACATCGGGAAGAGACCAAAGTGCTTACTTTGAAACTAACTGAGAGTAGAAGGACCCAGAAACACATGAAGATAAACATTGCCCTTGTTGAACTATTTCTCGATTTCTCGGACGCAGCAGTCCCTTCGCCCAACCCGAGAGAAAGGATTAAGTCAACGTTCCCGTTTTTCTCATATGACCATCCCATGTTGCTGTCTGATATCGTGATCACACCTGTAGTTACATGAACCGAACCTGATGATTGTCCTGCGTGTAGCCGGATAGCTGCATCCTTTGTGGGGAACTCAGAAGCAAATGCAGGTGGAGCAGGAATAGCACCAAACATGTGGCTCGCCTTCTTAACGAGCGGGTACTTGTAATCTGCGTTATTAGGAATTGATTCATTCATCAGCCAAACAGAACACGTGAGGCCCATTAGCATGGGAAAGGAGAGTTTTGATTGTGGTAAAAGGGTGTTTTACCTGGCTCAAACTCTGTTGCATCTGCATCGATACTTTTCGAACAAGATGCTTCATCATCCTTCTCGTTTTCTTCCACCACTTGTTTGCCTCCTGTGGCTTCCTCTTTCTCCAATTCCTCAGTCTCAGCCTGTTGGTTTTAAAGGTGAGTTAAAGGGATACTAAAAAATACAGGTCGAAGATAAAGGCTTATATACCATTTGAAAGAGGTCTTCGTGATCGGCAATAACATGCTCAGTTCCCATCAGTTGAGAAGGATCGAAAGTCAAGTTTTGGTCGTCCTCATCAAAGAAGGTAAGATAATCTTCAAAGTCGAAACCATCTTGCTGAGTACTGCTGAGATCATTCGTTTCTAGGTACAAACCATCGTTCTGCAGAAGATTACTGTTCGGGTCCAGAAACGCCTCACCGGTAAAGTAGCTACTCTCAACAGGAAAATCATTGTAGCGCGATGTATCAGTCTCAAAAATGTTGTCAGAAGATTGCAAGTTTGCGATGCTCTCGACCTGGACCCCACATCCATTTTCTTCATCTGGAAACAATGCATCATCACGGATGATAGGCTTCTGTTCTTCCTCTGAAAATTCCGCTGGTCGTTCAAGGTAGCCACTCATGTGGACACAATTTCCAGGTTGGATATAGTTAGTCGAGTCTGAGTAGTTTGTTTCAACATTATTGCTGGATTCCCCGTGATTAAAGCCCAAATGAATAGGAATGGCATCATAGACCACAAGGTTGTCAGGCTTCTGCAGAGAATGAAAAATTCGATTTCAGGAATGGAAGAACAACAACCTAGAAAGGAATCTGTTATGATCAGTGAATGAGAAAGAGAGATCACGCTTCTTTTATTCCTCAGAGTGAATCTTCGATGAGTACAACGGACCAAAAGCTAACCACGATAGATCAGTAAATATTAAAACCAAACCGTAGAGCGAGAATGAACTCTTACAGCACTCCCAAATCACTAAGGCTTCCAAACAACCAAAAACTTCCAACATGTTCTGCCTCCATCCTACTTGTACTTTTCTCATTCATCCATATGTACTAAAGATTTCAATATTCTAGTGCCCAACAGAATCACTAACCATAAGTTGATCCATCATTTGCAGTAGGACCAACACTAGAACACGTACCTGATCAATGTCATCGATGTCGACATAAACCTGATCTTCACGACTTCCAGGATCATGATTAGGTACGAATGTCATATCATCCTCCTCCTCCCACTCTTCCTCAACGAACGGAGCACCGTACTGCTCTCCAGTTTTAGGACCTGAGCCACTCTTATGGAATATCTTACAAAGCACACACGCATCCTGTCCACAGTAGACAAATTCATTAAAAAAAAGAAAACTTAAACATAAAAGGAACTTTCAAATTCTCAATCTTACTTGCTGAAAACCAGTTTTCTCGAGGTCTTCACCAACCAAGCGGTACTCGTGCATAACCCAATTGGTTCTTTCGCCACGAGGAGCTCGACCTTTGTGATAAACAAGAGTCTTCTTCATCCCGACGACTCTTGACCCATTACGAATCTCCCGATCCTTCCCTGTCGTCTTCCAGTAACCTTTCTCGGTCGCACGGTTCGTCTTGGATCCATTTGAATACTTCTTATCAAGCACACTGAAGAAGTACCACTCCAAGTCTCTGCTTTTCAGCTTCGACTTGTCTATATCCAAAACCAAGCACAAATTCAATACCATTTACCATCGTTTTCCGATACACAAGTATTCGAGCTAATCGGAAAACTGACCTGGGAGATCCCACGGCTCGGATTTGTATACATCGGTGACGGAGATAGCATCGAATTTGAAGGGTTTGTTGCAGATCTTACGTTTCAGATAGTAACGAACGAGCTCCTCGTCCGTTGGGTGAAAACGGAACCCAGGAGCAAGCGACGTCCCTGAGCCACGACCCATTCAATCGGTGGATAGAAAACGCAAAGACACCCACGGTTTTAGCTTAAATTATGCTCCTTAACCCAGCACAGAAAGTCGCCGAATCGAATCGGAGAGGCAAGAAAGAAAGCGAGACGTAATAAGTAAATTTGGGGTTTTAGAAAATGGAGAAAGAGTAAATCGGAGAAGACGAGAGATGACGACGAACACAACTTAAAGAAAGAGACCGAGGAAAAGATGTAAGTGGAAATTTTTTTACGTCGTGAGTTTTTAAAAACTTCCAGGAAAGTGTGCTTAAGAGCGAATATAAAAGGGACATGCTGTGATATTCTTTGGGTGACAGTCTCTAACTGCAGCGACACGTAGGAAGTCTTGGACTAGTCATCGATTTTAGTCCATGGAATTTGTTGAGGTAGTTGGTTGGCGCATAAAATTAAATTTCCTTTGTAGATAAATAAAATTATAAAAGTGGCATATATACTTTTTTTTGTTTGTTATGAATGAAGTGGCATATATACAATTCGAAGACTGTACAGTTTTTTAAAATATGTGCTATAAAACGTGTGAATTTGATGTATTTTTATTAATCTTCCTTGTAGATAAATACAATTCGGAAACACCATTTTTTTAAAAAAAAGGTATAAATTTATTGGACTGAATATAAAATTTATTTTCAGTCAAAAAAATATAAAATTTATTCAACACCGTTATAGTGTTGAATATAAAAGTATAAACCTAAAGTAAGTAAATATACATATTTATAATTTGAAAATGCAATCCAGGCTTTATATCGTACCAAACCCTTTTCAGTTTAAAAATAATTGCAAATTACGTGTAACAAAAGTCTTCTAACGTCACTGACGCAACCGCATTCGTAGCCTGTATACCCGAATTTCTCAATGACGATAATGCCCTTGCTTCTGACAATTACTTGAAAAGCACTTTTGTCAATTCTCGTAAAGACAGGAAACACTATAAGATATCATTCTTGTCGGTAGACGATTACGCCCTCGGACATGACTACTAATAACGGTTTTGCCCAAAATGCATTCATGAAAAAAAAAAAAGCTTTCTTGTTTCAAAAGATTAGATGATAGATATCATATATGACAATGGACCAACCAGAAAATGTTCTCAGAAGATGCAAATCATGCAATGCATAAACATCCAAAAACAAAATACACAGCTCAGCCGCTGCGATCCGGTTTATCCTAATTTTACAACAGAGATTCACACGGTTCTCAATCCGTCTGAAGAAGCTATATAAATAGCTCATAATATTACAGCTAAAATGCAAAGAAGAAGAGACCTGACGAGATGGTTTTAGACAACTGCTTGCCCCTTGGGGTTGTTTTTCCTCAGCTCATCGTTCTCCTGGCGCAGTGCATCGATCCTCGACTGGAGAATACTGATCATAGCCTCTGCACTCATCATCTCAAGCTTGAAAGTCTCTCTCTCAACAGACATCTGGTGAATCTCCTTCTGGAGATCATTAAGCCTCTCTTCAGGAGATGGAAGTGGAGCAGGAGGAGAAGCTTCCTTGTGAGGAGGTTGCGAGTTTTCTTTCTTGTCGGAGATACCCATGAGAGAGAATTCAAGCAATGCAGAGATGGCGGTGTTGGTGGCAGCAGCAGATGATGAGATTACGATCGGTGTATTGTCGACGGTTGTTGTTGTGGACGAGCAATGGTCCTGTGAGGTCCTGCTTGAGTTGTTGTTGGATTCGTTTTGGCGTCTGCGTTTGTATTGGAGGAGAGGCAATGGAGCTTCTTTGTTGAGAACACATACAGGAGGAGGACGCTCATCTTCTTCTGCTTGCTCAAGTTTGAGTGCTTCCTCTACTTTATCATAATGGTTATTGTTGTTATTCTCATGATGATTCTGATGGTTAAGTTCGATATCCATTGGGGAAGTCTCTCGTGGTGGCTCGTTGATGTTAATGAGGTCCTTGCTCGCTGACTGAATTTCCTACGACAAATTACAAAGTTATATGAACGCAAGAAGGCAAACACACAAGATCTGAAACCAAATGCCCTGGTCAACTTTAACCTGGACAACAAATGAAGACGAAAACTGACTAACACAACAAATCCTTCTCTTTCTGATCAGCATTCACTGATAATTAAATGAATTCATATGATGTAAAGTGGCAAGCACTTCTCTATGTTAAAGATCTCGTAATCAGCATGACTGAGAAAAAATCCCACAAAACAAAAAAAAGGACCAAATAAAATTTAGATAGCCAGTAATTCAGGCTCAAAGGACTAGTCCTGTAGTTCTTAGAGAAGCACGTTTGCATATAAAAAATATGATATCTTGTAAATCAAGAGAGATGATTCGTCAGATAAATTTCGACATTTGCACTTAGTAACATTGAAATAGTAGAGCGTTTCATCCATAGACTAATCCAGTTCAAATAAACTCACTCAGCCCACTGGAACCATTTAAGAGATGGTTTCAGCTCAGAGCTTTTGCATATAAGAAACACTGAAATCAAATTAGGCAGCTTTTGGGTTATGAAGGAAGTACAAACCTGGTCCATATGGTTGTTTCCATTAGCTACAGGTAGAGGCTCTGCCCTGACCCTAACGTCAACTCCTGGAATCAGAGCAACTCCATCATCAGCCCATTCCTCTTCCATGAAGGGCGCATATCTGTTCCCACTTGGTGGCCCAATGTTATTCTTGTGGAACACTCTGCACAACACATATGCATCTTGCTGCATCCAAACAAAGAGTTGAGTTTAGATAAGATTCTTTGGACAGTATCAGATAGAACGATAAGCGACTCTTTTGGAAATAAAGAAACTATACCACGAGGTTTCCATTGTGTTCAGTTTCATATTCGACGAGGCGATACTCGTGCATGACCCAATTGGTCCGGAGCCCATCCGGGGCACGCCCGCTGTGGAAAACGAGTGTCTTTTTCATACCAAGCAACTGAATGTCACGGCGGATTTCTCTGTCTTTTCCAGTTGCTTTCCAGTAGCCTTTGTTGGTTGCTCGGTTCATTCTAGCGCCGTTTCCGTACTTCTTATCTAACGCGCTGTAGAAGTACCATTCCTGGTCCCTTGTCTTCAACCTCGAAAACACTGGAAAACAGACAACACAGAAGAAGAGAAAAATCAAACTTGAGATACTCATACACGCAACAATAAACTTCATGTCCTGAAACACAAGCAAACTAAGGTGAAAGCACAAGTTAGCAAGCAATCTTTGAAGGAAACCGAAATACACAAGGCAAAAAAATGACACCGGACTTAATAACACTAAACTAAAAACTTCAGATAATTAAACACAGAACAACAAACTTCATTCCCTGTAACACAAGCAAACAAAATTGAAGCACAAGTCAGCCAGCAATTCTTAAGGAATCTGGAAAAACAGATTTTACCCAATTAATAAGCCGATGGGATGGAAATGCTTTTCACGGTTTTACAGCCTAAACATAGCAAAAGGTAAATCTGCAACGAAATATCCCATCGGAGCCCATAAAGCTAAACTCTTTTCCCAGAATTGAGTCAGGAAATGAAACCGTGAAGTAGCCCAGGCCAAAAAACAAAATCCAAAATCAGAAGCAACGAACTGACAGGTCTCACAGAAAAGAAAGAAGAAAAAACCAAAATCATACAGATGCGTAGAAACGAAGAGCTAGAGAGAGAAAGTCGACGAACCTGCTAAATCCCAGGGCTCATGCTTGTAGATGTCGACCTCCCCAATCGCATCGAAACGTACGGGTTTGCCCAGAACCTTTCGCTTCAAGTAATAGCTCACGAGTTCCTCGTCAGTCGGATGAAATCGGAAGCCAGGAGCAAGCGCTGTCGCCGCCGCAGCAGTACCCCTCGCAGTCGCCGTCGGCGGCAAAGACACAGCAGCCACAGATTCGCGACCCATTGAAGCAGAAACCGTACTTGTTTCTAGGGTTTCTTCTATATACTTGGCTCCCCAAACCTCAGTAGACGAACAGCCAAGGAAAGTTGACAGATGGGTTTTCAATTTTAAGGAGAAGAAACCAAAGAGAGAAGCCCAAGATTAAAGGTACCTTCAATTGCAAGAAATTTATTTCTTTTTCGCGTTTCCCAGAAGGCTAGAAAACAAGTAATTCGGATTGCGATTCCAGTTTTGCTTTTTTCATTTTCCCATTTCTTTTTCTTTTTCTTCTCTCGAGTGCTGTAGTAATAAACCCTTGCAACTAATGTTACAGCGTAGCCTTTGTCGTATTAGGTAGTAAAAGTGTAAAACAAAGGAAACGCTGACGTTTCGTCGTGGTCTTAAAAGTAACTTTCATTTTTTCGAATATAAAGATCAAAAGCCAAAAGAACAGACCTTCTCCTAATATGCCCTAACGGCTCATCTCAAAATCAAATACCCCTTGTTATAAAAATTCTTTTAATTTCGATTTTTGTGGACCATCTCCACATATGCCCTAATGGGTCAAAAATATAGTCAATATACCCTCTCTCAAATCAATATACCCTCCTCTATAAATGGGTGAAAGGCTAGATTGCCCTTATGGGTTAAAAAACTATCTAGATAACCCTATGATGATCTATTACCCCTCTCCTCTTCACCTTCTCTCTTTTACCCTTCCTTCAATCACTTAATTCAAACCAAATTAAACCAATTTTTCTTCTTCCCAAACCATTTTCGGATCCAACCCATTTCAACCCATGACCCAGGTCATTTGGATCCAACATTTGGATCTTTTTCTTCTGAAATTAAAAAAAAAAAATCTGGGATTTTTCTACTTCTTCCTCCTCCTCCATTGAAGCAATCTTCTTCTTTTGGGCATTTGAACTGTTTCATCTTCTCAGTCAATTCATGATTATTGTCTACCTGTTGTTGCATTTTATCTTCAATAAAAGATGAATCATAATCGATTTGCTGATGAAATCAATATGGGTTTTATATTTTCACAAATTGAAAATTTGAATTGAATTTAAAAAATCAAATCTTTTGATATGCACATTAGATTTTTAACTATGATTGTGGGTTGATTATAACATTTCATTGGTAATGAAAAGATTGTAATTGTGAATCGTAGTGAATTGTAAATAGATCAGAATGAGTTTAACCCGAAATTATCTAATTTGAGTTGTAGATATGGTACAACTGGTAATACTAAGTAAAAAAAAAGTATAACTGGTACAACTAGTATTATTGAGTGAAATTGCAAAATAAAAATTTGAAAATTTGAAAAAATTATTAGAAACAAGAATAGAGAACCTATCAATACAAGTTATACAAATAACTATTATATATTAAAAATATATATTAATTAGATAAAATAAACTTATAGCACTATGGTTGTTATTAGAATATTTAATCAACATCTTAATGGTTAAAAAATAATTTCAGAGAAACTAAAATAAATAAAAACCATTTCAAAAACCATTTTAGATTAATAAGTACTATTAAATGTTACAAATATGATTATCAAGTTGGTAAAAAAAAATTGGAGATTATGATTCATTATTACCATAATCACACAAACAAACTTACATTTCTATGAACACTTTGTTAACACTAATCACTTTATGAGTCAAAACGCACATAAAATGAGTTTTAAAATATGTTAATGCATAGAAACCTCCGAATTGCAAACTTAGTGACTAAAATTATGTATAACTACAAATTTATTATTTGTGGTACGGTAATACTACGAAAACTTGAAAACACCGAAAAGTATAATTATTTGAAAAGTGGTATAACTGGAAAACTGGGTATCACTATGTGCAATTTTGGCGGCAGCCACGTCAGCAATTAACAGTGCACGTGTGTAATAGGCGGCGCACATGTTGTTACCATCTCCAATTAACGGCGCAAGGGCAATTGTTTTTGTGTTTCACAATTTTGGTCCCTCAATTTCCTACTTATTCCCTCCTTTTTTTTTCTTTTCCCTCTCCATCTTTTCACTTTTCCCTCCTCTCCCGGTTCCCTTATTTCCCACATACTCCTCACAAAATCGAAAAATTCACCTGATCTAGGGTTCTTCCCCATCCCTTGTTCATATTTCTGGGTTTGTTGTAATTATTAGAGTTCTATGGTTTAAGATAAATTACATATTCTGAGTTTTTTATCACCATTTATTATAGGAATTGTCGTGGGTTGTTGAATATTGGAGGAATTACAGAGGATTGCATATGTTTTGTTGATTTTCAAAGAATTTCATGTGATTGTTGATATTCGGGGTAATACTTGACAATACTCGGTACCACTAACATCATTACATATCCAAGTAGATACCAAGCGTGCATAAATTGTAGAGCTGAAGAAGATGGTTGCGGATCGAGACACAACACAATTACATGCCTTAAAACAAAACATAATTTAACACCAAGTGTTAGAACGGAACATAACTAAATACATTGTCTTTAGTAATTTAAAAGCTTGTGCTTTAACCCACTTCTAAGTGTCTCCACAGCTTCAGTCACATAACAACGAGTCGAGACCTTCATCTTCTTCCCATACTGCGAGGGCTTGAAGTACATCTCCAACGGAAGCATCGGCTCCGTTAACTGCTACATAAAGTTGGAAGAATTGTAAGTTAGTGTTCCCCAGTTCAACCTAGTATTACTTTTCTATCTTAGCTCTACCCAGTGTTACTTAGTGTTTCTCCCAAAATCACCCAAAATCTCAAGCAAAACCTAAATTTGTAAGTTCTAAAACACACAACAACTATACAAACTCGATTATACATACCGTTGTATGATCAGAATGGGCGTCCGAAACGGTTCGGCTGCTATCTCCGGTGGTCTCTTCTAGTTCTTCAGCTCCTACATCCAAATCGACGAAATACCTTATAAGAACCAAATCCACCAAACAAACAGACCTTCCGATTATAAATTGCAAACTTTCACTAAAAAAAACACTTACTTCAAGCAGAACGGACCGGAAGAACAGAGGAAGGAAATTTCGCCGGTAACGGAGATGGAACGCAGGTGGAAAACAGAGGAGGAAGGAAGGAACTTAGTACTTAGTGGTGGGGTCAAATTTCGGTTTTCGATTTCGGTTTGGATTTTAGGTATGGATTTGGGATTTAGGATTGATTGTGATTTTGGGGGTAAGGGTTTCGGTAAAGGGGAAAGAGGATGGGGAAGTTGTGAATTTTTTAAGTTCTGGGGGGTAAAATAGTTATCAACCATTCCTCTTTGTTGTAACAAAAATTCCAAATTCAAAACAAAAAAAATGGGGGTAAACAAGCTCTTTTTTTAACCGAGAAGGGCTATAGAGCCATTGATCCTCTATAAATTCTCTCAATTTTACCCCTTCCCATATATATTATAATATTATTTGCAACCAAAATATAAATAAAAATAAAACACTCTCTCTCAATTAAATTAACTAATATTCTATCAACTTGGACCCACATTCTTCTCTCTCTCCTCTCTCAACGTTTTCTTCCTCTTCTTCTTCTCCACCTCCACCATTGATGAATTTTAGAGCTTAAAATTGAAAGCTAGGTTTTGCGAATTTGTATGCTATTTTCGTTTTTATGATTGAATTCTAAAGCTTATGTAATGGGCATACCAATTAATATAGCATTTTTCTCAATTTGAAGATTTAATTTATAAATATATATATTTTTGTTTTTTGCTTATTTGATTAGTGAATTTGTTAGGTGAGTTTGTTAGAATTTTACATTGTTAATTAAAAAAGATATATTGAGTGAATGAGCAATGAATTGACAGACATAATAGTCACTCTAACGTTAAAAACCAATTTTCTGGGTATTAAGGAGACAACTGATACAACTATGTTTTCGATCAAAAAAAAAAAAAACTGATACAACTATGTTCAACTAAGAAATAATGTTTTTGTATAAAATGATTAAAAACAAAAAAAACAAATGCAACACATAATGTTAATAATAATAATCTATGTTATTTTATGAGACATTTAAATTAAGTTGAAAAAAATTTGGTCACTAGATACAAAATATTTTATTTTTATTTAAACTACCTTATATTTGTATGAGTAAAGTGTAAATACTAACATCATTGTTATGTAAAACAAATAAATTTCCTCTTATTATATTAAAATATGTTATTATATGAAACTATGACAAATAGATTTTATTACCTAATATAATAAGTACAGCTACAAAAATTTAAATTTAGATATGGTATAACTACATAAACATAAATTAAATCTGTTAAAATATAACTATGTGTATGTTAGTACTACTACAAACTGCAGTATAATTTTAGTTTTATTAGGTTACATATTTAACATGTGCACTTAATAGTACTAATTTTTTCAAAACTATTTAGTTTTATTTAGTTTTATGAAACCTTTAATTTGACTAATAAAAATTTACAAAATTGTTGCTACACCTCAAGATCCTAATCATCATCATCCATACGCAACAAACAAAATTCTAACGTGTAATACTATGTATTAGAAGCTATTGTAATATGTAATACTGCTGTAATCAGAACTCATATTCGTGTAGTTTTTAGTTTGGTACGACTAGGATAACTGGTTTAACTTTGTATTGTGTGGACGTCTGCGTACTACTAGGTTGACTATGTTTTTGTGAGACGACTGGACCAACTGTGGAACGACTATGTGTTTTTGCTTGGGAATTGCCAAATGTGATTTTAATTCTATTAGGCCACATATTTAATACATGCACTTAGTAATACTGTGTATTAGAAGCTATTTAGTACTGTTTTGTTTGATGAAACTTTTAAATTTCACAAATTTGAAATTTTTTTACAAAACATGTCTTTTAAACCAAAGTAACCTTACACTTATAAGGTGAATGACACAATATGTTCCCAACTGTGAGGGTTTTCGTGCAAATTAAGTATTTTCGACGTTTTTGTTGTATGAGAATATGTGAAATGCATCTTAGACCTCTAAAATCATCAGTACTACTACTAAAAGTAGATTTTAAATCGGTACTACTAAAAAAACCTTAAAAGTGCCAAAATACAACTATGTGATAGGTAGTATTACTAAAAACTTGGGTACTACTGTGACCAAAATTTTTTTAAAAAAATTATAAGTAACAGTGTTACATAACGGCGTTACTTGAAGATGTTATGTTTTGTTAATATTTAATATGATATTTTATGGTTTTAGTACCCAAGTCATCGATTAGTTTTCCACGATTTTTAAGTGTAAGTAATATTTTAAAAATGACTTTTAAGTGTAAGTAAGTCTTATAGTTCTTTTTTAAAAACTTATAGTTCTGGGGTAATAAAACTTATAGTTCTATTTTATAAAACTTTATAATGCTTTATAAAATTATTAAATTTAATGTTTTATTATTAAATTTGATATCTTTGTGAATTTAGTCATAGTATTTACCAAATCATCCAGCAGTTTTTCCAGATTTTTAAGTGCAAATAATATATTAAAGATATCAAGTCTCAACCTGTTTAAAAACAATAAATTTTACAAAAAGCAAAAAAAACCTCACTATCATTCTCATACAACAATAGCCTCTAGTTTCCTTTTCCTTTTCCTTTTCTCCTCCTTTAGCTTCTTCTTTTCTTTTCTCTGCCTTCAGCTTCTTTCTTCTTTCTCCACCTTTTGTTGGGTTGATCGTGAAGAGTCTTTTCATATGGAAGGAACTTCAGAATGCAAAGGGCATAACTTTATTGAAGTTTAGATGGTGTTACAAATGAATCTTTCTGATTCCTGAACCACTAATGTAAATATCTAATCAACTTCGGCTTCAGCTCACCAAAAAGCATTCAACCCCCAAGAAAACTGCAGTTTCAATGCATAGGGAAGTCTCAAAAGAGGTATATATATGAATCATATTGCCAATATGATTTTGGTTGCAATTGAGTAACTACCATATAGAGTTATCAAGCATCAACCGAACATTTAGTTGCAAAACTGCAGTTTCAATGTGACGCACTAGCTAAAGTGGAACCAAACAAATGATGCAGAAGGAAACACATGCTTGTACTTCTGTGGCTGATAGAATTCTCTCACAAGAGACCACACCTATTACAACCAAATAGAAATAGTTTTTTTTTCAACAATCAAACCTCAAACTTTCTAAATCTCGTTCATAATTGGATGATTGAGACAAAACAAAACATCATAATCAGTTTTTTTAGGAGAGCGGATACAAGCTTTCTATAACCAATCGCTTTACCCAGAACTCGATAAGAAACAAATCAGTAAAAAATGTAAGCTTTAGCGACCAAATCAGCGAGAGAGAGGGAAGAAGCTTACGATATGAACAGGAGCTTTGATGTGTTTAACAAGCGCAGAGCTACACTGATTCTCCAAAAGCTGATGCTTGTGGTGCCTTCTTATATACTCTCTCTCCGGATTCGTCTCCATACCGTTAGCTTCCATCTTCTTCTACTTCTTCTTCCTCAGTCTAAGCCACGTTTCTGAGTCTCTACACCGTTGTCGCGGAGAGAGAGAGGAGGAGGAGATGGAAAAGCGCACACACAACAACAACAACAAGAAAAGGTTGAGATCGAGCTGTTGAAGTAATCACTGCTGCGATAGGAACTTGTCGGAACTGATCTCAGAGAAAAGAGAACGATGAAGAAGGTCCGGATAAGAAGAAAGAGGAAAATAATATTTCCAAGGGAAAAAAAATTGGGATCCGATTTTATTCGGGTTTGGATGTAATCCGATTATTAGATAGTTGGTTGAGTCGCAATTTATTAGATTCTTAGGCCCTTTGTTGTCTTTTCCAGCGATTTGGTTAAAAACAAAAAAACAAAAAAAATTGTTTTAATCTCTAGGATATATTAGCTTTTTCGATAAGCCAGAAGGGCATAACTGATTAATGTCCGATTTTTGTTTTTAACCAAAACCCGAGAAATTACAGAAAAGGGTTTAATGAAGCTGAGGAATTACAGAAATATATTGGGCTCTACTGAAACCCAATTGGACCCAATTGATACCCAAGTAAAATCTGTAAAATGAGGACCGTAAAATCAAGTTGCGACTTAATTTTTTTCCCATTTTCTTCCTTTTTCGTTTTCCCTCTCCTTCTTTTCTTTTTCGACCCCTTCGTCTCCCACTCGCGTTCGTCGTCTCTCCGTCCTCCTCGTCGGAACCCCTCCTGCGAGACCGAGAAACCGAGTGTGATAGTGTCCTCTTCGTCTTCTCGTCTTAAAGGTAAGCCATTGCTGACCGATTCTCTTTTCTTTTTTCTTTTCCAGCAAATCGTCGAGTCTTCAAATCGTGCGTTTGATTTCCCTTAATTTTCAATTGATAGTATAATATCTGTTCTCAAATGATAATATAAATGAGTTAGTATCGACAACTAGGGTCGAAAATAGAAGGAGGAATTTGAATTAGTGTCTAAAATTAGGGCAAAAATTAGGGTTTTTAGGACAAAACGGGAACCGATTATTGTGTGGGTTTGATGGATGATTGATAAACCCAGATTTGTTAGTTAATGTGCACAGCAAACTGGTTATAGTTAGATATGATTTTTTGTCCTTTTTTGTATGCTATTGTTTTTTTTTAAGTTCTCTGTTCGAATTTTCTATTGGGTTTAATATGAATGTTTTTAGTATTGAACATGTGTTGTGTTTTTGTTATCCCTTCAATTTTGTTTTGAGTTTTTCAAATTTGTTTTGATTTTCGTGGGTTTTGTTTGTTTTGGGTTCAGGATAATCGCAAAATGGTTAGAAAACAGAAACGAAAAAGTGGAAAAAGTGGCCGTAAGAAGAAAGCCTCAAATAGGCGTGAAGAAGTGGAGCATCAAATTACTCCAGAACCGGTAGTGTCTCTCAGTGCCGGATCGGAAGCCAACACTGAAGTCGGATCCGAAAGTGCCAATTTGTGTGCAACATCGAAGGTATGGTAGTTGTGAAGTCAATATGTATTTTTAAATCGCAAAATTAGGATGTGTAGGAATAATAACAAACTTGTGAACTGAGAAATGTAGTAGTATTTAGGACTACTATCACATATAGGACTACTATCATATATAGGGTTACTATCACATTAGGGAACTATTAGTACGAGTAGGAGAACTAGCATAATATAGTATTACTAGTTTGACTGAGAATAAGTAGTACAGTTTTATACAACTGGTGCGACTGGGTTTAACTAATATGCATAAATGTGTTTGGATTGCAGGCTAGCTTACCCCAGCCTCTCGAGTTTTTCTTTGATAGCACAGACTACACGACGGATTGCAAGATTAGTACGAGGTGCGATTACTCAAAAACAGTCTCGCTGTTTAGAAAGAAGGCGTTTCGACCGGAGTTGGAGTGGTTCTTAAGTCACCCCACATTTCACCACTTCTTCCACATGGCCAAAGAACCCAACCGCAAGGTGAAGGGTATGTGGATGCTGCTTCTTCGGACAGTTGCTACGGAGGGAAGACATGCTGCGTGGTTCGTTGTGAATGGAGTCCCCATCCGGTATTCCCTGCGAGAGCATGCTGTTCTTTGTGGATTGGACTGCCAAGAATATCCACATAATTACAAGAAGCTGGGTAACAAGAGCTTTCAGCAGAAGCACTTCCCCAAGAAGAAGGTGCCTCAGATAACAATGAGGCATGTGAAAGAGAAGCTTCTGAAAATGCATGCTGGTGAAGAGCGCTTGAAGATGGGTGTGCTATATTTCTTATGCACTGTGATAAGAAGCGTAACAAAGGTTAAAGGACCAATAGATCCTTTCATTGTGAGGATTGTGGATGATCTAGAGGCGTGCAAAACCTTTCCTTGGGGGCGATTGACTTTTGAAGATAATATCAAGCAGATCCATCACATGAACAGGCTTATGCAAGGCCGTGCAAGAGGGACATGCAACTTTCCTGGCTTCATAATTCCTTTGGAGGTAAATTAATTTAGTTGTTTACGAATTGTTTTATGTTTATGAAATGAAATGTTGACATATTTTTTATCTTTTTGTGTAGATTCTTGCTTTCGAGTGTATACCCGCACTGAAGGAAAAGTTTCGGATGGAAATTGATAGACACGACGTGGAGTGTCCTAGAATGTGCAAAGGGGAGTTCAAAAGCAATGGCATGAAAGGATTTCCACTAGAAGATATCTATGATGCACTTGGAGATACTACGGTAAGTTATTGTCAATAAGGTTCATTTGTTATCTCTAAAACACACACTAACTTTCCTTTTTTTTATTGTAGGACATTCGATCCATCTTACTACCTACAGTGGAGGAAGAAGTTATGATGGCGCGGATCATAACAGATGATTCAGATGATGAAGCTGAGGAGGGCATTTGGGTTGAGCATTTAACAGTGAAGCAGAAGACCATACTTTGGGACGAGCTGAGGGAGAGGGATTTGGCCAACCGAGAATTTCCAAAGAAGAAGAAGGTTCATTCTAAAACCGATGAAGAGGAAGAAGAAGGTGAAGTAGTTAGCTTTGAGAGTGCTTTGAAAGGGCTTGAAGACCGGATGATGGAAACCGTTGAAAAAAGGTTTGGGGAAATAGATGTGAAGGTTGATGGGATGGGAGTGAGGCTTGATGCCATGAAGAAAAGGCAACGGCTTTTAAAAAAGAAGTGGAAGAAGATGGAAGAGAGGATCAGGATTGCAGTGAAGGTTGTGGCAACATGGCAAATGAGTGGGATGACAACAACTATGGTTTTAATGACAATGTTGGTGAAGATGGGAAAGAAGTTGGTGAAGATGGGAAAGACGAGGAGAAAGAAGATGGGAAAGACGAAGACAAAGAAGAAGAGAATCATGTTGATTATGGTTTTGATAACTATGTTGGTGGAGACGAAGAAGAGAAAAAGATGGAAATGTAGAAGAGAGAGAAGAAGAGAACAAAGATGAAAACGAAGAAGAGAAAGAAGAGGAAGTGGTTGGAGAGAAAGCGGTGGAGGAAGTGGTGGAGGAAGTGGTGGAGGAAGTGGTGGAGGAAGTGGTTGGAGAGAAAGCGGTGGAGGAAGTGGTGGAGAACCAAATGGAGAAAGAAGAAGAGAACGAAAAGGAGAAAGAAGAGGAGAAAGAAGAGGAGAACGAAGAGGAGAACGAAGAAGAAGAGAAAGAACAGAGGAAATGGCAGAAGAAGCAGTCGAAGAAGAACTGAAAGAAGGAGAGGTGGAAGACGTGAATGAAGAAGAAGAGAGTGAAGATGAGGCGCTTGAAGAACTCTTACCACTTGAACCACGAAAGAATGATGATGTCGCACTTGCAGCATGGCTTCGAATTCAATTAGCCGAAGAAGAAGAAGAAGCCAAATCAGATCGATTGGCCTTGGTTGTCTACAAGGAGCCTATCAACTTTGCTAATATTACATGTGACGAAGAAGAAGTGGTTGTCTCTCCACCAAAGAAGAGGGGGAGACCAAAGAAGACAAATGATGCCTCACCACCAAAGAAGAGGGGGAGACCAGCGAAGAATCCCACTTCACCAAAGCAAGTGACTCCAAAGAGGAAAAGGAAAGGTCAACCATCAAGGTGGGTCTCAAGCCCTTTCACGGAGGGAAAAACGGATGACATAGTGGGGGAGAAGGAAAATGCTAGGAAGAAAGCGAAGACTAAGCATTAGATGGGTTTTCGGGGTAATATTTTGGAGGGTATATAACCTGTGTTTGTAAACGTTTTTGGGACCAGGTTATTGGATGGTTAAAACTTGTGTTTTTGTGGTTTTTAGAACTTGGTTTATGGTCCATGTTTGAACATGGTTTTGGATGCTTGCTATGTGTTTTTTAGAACTTGATTTGTGGATTGTGCATGTTTAAATAGGTCTTTTGGATGATATTAACAGGTTAGGAGTTGAGAATTAAAAGATATAACTTAGAAACAAAATTCGTGCAGAACTACTAGTATGGCTTGGTACAACTATGAGTAAAATCAAAAAGCATGATATCACTTAGAAAAAAATTACGTCCAGAACTACTAATATGGCTTGGTACAACTATGAGTAAAACCGTCAAGTAACGCCGTCTATAAACGCTGGCAACAAACGCCGTCAAGTAACGCTGTCAAGTAACGCCGTCAAAATAATGGTCATAGTAGTACCCAAGTTTGTAAGTACTACCTTCTACATAGTTGTATTTTGTGAATTTTTAAAGGTTTATTAGTAGTACCCATTTAAAATCTCAATTTTAGTAGTAGTACTTATGATTTAACACTCTAAGATGCATTTACAATATTCTCATAGAATAAAATGGTTGAAAATATTAAATTTACTCAAAAACCCTAACAATTGGGAACATATTGTGCCATTACCCTTATAAGTGTAAGGTTACTTTGGTTAAAAAGACATATTTTGTAAAAAAATTCAAATTTGTGAATTTAAAGGTTTAATCAGACAAAATAGTAATAAATAGCTTCTAATACGTACTATTACTAAGTGCATGTATTAAATATGTGGTCTAATAGAATTAAAATGACATTTTACCATTTCCCAACAAACCCACATAGTTGTCCCCAAGATATTCTAGTCTTCTAAGAAACACATAATATATCCAGTTATTCATAGCCGTCCAAAGAACAACCAGTTGAACCAGTTACCCAGTCGTTCGAAAACAAAAACTACACCAATATGAGTTTCTAATACACAACTACACCAGTGGTACCTGATAACTCATAATACAAATAAGCTACACTAGTCAGGCATAATTAAACCAGTCTTATCAGTATTACATAAAAAAGCTAGGCCATCGAGTCTTACCAGTCGTACATGCGCCTAAGTCCTCAACTTTCATTGTCACCACACACAAACCATTCATACATGCGTCCTAGTCCTCTTCCTCTTCCTCTTCCTCTTCCTCTTCCTCTTCCACGATGTTCTCCAACTGATGGAAATCTAGTTTGTTGCTTTCTTCCTCTCTTATTATCATGACGTGGAGGCAACACTTCTTTTGCTCGTACATCGTCAGGAATAATCCAGTCAGACATATGGGGCACCAGGTAAATTGTCCTCTGATATGCCAACGCCCATAGTTCCACCAAATAATATTTCGAGCAGAAATCTTGTAGATGGAGGTCCGTTCCTCTGCTCATATAGACGGCAGCAGCTGTTGCATGCTCACATGGATATCCATCTATTTGAAAATACTTGCAGCTGCAAGTTCGACTATGCATATCAACCAAGTAACCTTTTCCATCGCGTCCAGTGACATTATATTCTAAGCCAAAGAAGTTTAACTCAACAACCTCGAGTGTCTTTCCAATGGCACATCTTTCACTCATTATGGTTTCCACAAGGGGCACAAGCTTTTGGTTGATGGTATTTTTGCAGCAGTGTTCCTATGCTCGTTCCACCATTCAGCCAACTTCGCGACTATCGCATCTATCATAGGCAACAACGAGTACTTCCTTGCTTCTCGAAAAACACCGTTTATAGACTCAACAGAATTGGTAGTATCGATGTTGTACCTTTGTCCGGGAAAATAGCATCTTGCCCAATATTTCGGTTTAGCACTTTTTGCGAGATACGCAGCACAACCAGGGTACTTGTCCTTAAAAGCACCATACAGTTTGAGGAAATCGCTCTCGGTATAAGCATGAGCACACTCCCTAAACTTTTCTGCGCATTTATCTCTGTGGTTAGCGACATGTACTTTCACATTTTGAGACAAATGCCATACACAATACCCATGCGCTGCCGACGGGAACACCTCACGTATGGACTTGATCAAGCCTGGATTTCTGTCTGAAATAAACACCAATTCAGGGTGATCCGGTACTAGTGCTTTCAACTGATTGAAGAACCACATCCAACTTGCTTCTTTTTCACCATCAACTACACCAAAAGCAATTGGATAATGATGATGATCTGGATCCTGAGCTGTAGCAACAATTAGAACTCCACCATACACATGCTTCAGGTGTGTACCATCCACAATGATGACTTTCCTCATCGCTTGAAATCCTTCTATACAAGCTCCCAAAGCAAAGAATAGGTACTTAAACCTTTTTTCCTCATCTACTTCAACACAACTTCGTGTACCCGGATTCATGGACTCTAGCATGTACAAATAAGGATACAACATACGATAACTCTCCTCTGGACTTCCCCGCACTTCATTCGCAGCTAGGTTTTTTCCTCTCAAAGCTGTGGAGTATGAAACACTCACGCCAATCCTTCCTCGAACCATCTCCATAAGAACTTTTGGAGTTGGTGTGTCAAACCGACCAGGATAATCTTCAGCCACAACGGATGCAACAATTTGTGGTGTGCCTTTCCTTCTATTCTGCGTGTAGTTGTAGTAACTCTAGAACATGTATGCACCTTGTTGTAAGTACTAATCATGTAACAATCAGAATTCTTATGCTTGGCAGCTCTAACAGACCACTTGCAACCATCTTTTGCTCCACAGCATTTTACCACATACCGCTTAGTATCCGACTTAATTACATCATACTCAAAACAATTCTGATGTGAAGCACTCTGAATTAGCGTTTTAACTGCCTCCTTAGTTCCGAATTCTTGGCCTAGAACCATATTTATACCATCATCCCATCCAAGATGTGCATGCTCATCTCGTGCAGCAGGTCTTACTTCACTCTCTTCATACACTTGCTCATATCCTTCAATACCATTTGTACCATGGTCATGCATCTCATGGTATTCTGATGGTTCCCCTGTGTAAACAGTAATCATATCATCATTACCTTCTCTACCACTTGAAACCAGCTCCTCATCACCACAAGTTTCGTGATCTTCTGTTGAAAATTCCACACGCCTCTGACTTTGATTAACATCTTTGCTGAACTCCACATGTAGAAGACTTCTACACTGATCTTTATTTTCTTGGAATAAATAACAAAACACATCTTCATCATTCCATAGGTAAGTTGGGCGCTTCGGATTCAAGACTAAAGGAAAGTAACTAATTTTCAACTGTGTTGTAGCTTCATCCATCATAAGCTTTCTGCAAATTCTCTCAACCAACACACTATAATTCACCTCCTCAAATGATGTCTTCATTGCTAAAGAGTGAATTTCATCTTCTGCCGAAATCCATTTCATGTCATCACCTTCCTTTGAATACCCCCCATGATCGAAATATATGATTGTGAAACGACTTGTACTCATTGCTCCCTGAAAATAACAAAATAGTAGATTTTAGTTATACTATTTGTCTTCGTTATACATTTATGTCTTAGTTGAACAAGTTGCCATAGTAGTTTTCACGACGCATAAGAGTACCATTATTTTCAGTAGTACCCAGAAAGTTAGGTTTTTGCACAGAAAGTTGCTCATTCAGTCTCATTCACTCCTCATTCACTCAATATGTCTTCCTTAGTTAAAAATTTACGGTTATAACAGAATTATTCAACAAAATCGCATCCTAAATCACTAAAAAACAAAAATATTCAAATTCATACTTTAAACTCTAAATTTAGAAACAACACTATCTATTTCTGTGCACATTACATAAAGCTTCGAAATTTAAACAAGAAAACGAGAAAAACATAAAGATTATGAGCCACTAACCTGCTGGCTGAAGCTTTTCTTTTTCGCTAATGGTGGAGGAGAGGAGAGGAACGATGGAGAGAGGGACGTCGGGGAGAGAGAGAGAGAGATGAGAGTGGGGCCAGCTGTTTTTTTAATTGTGGGTAGTTAGGGTTTTAATTTAGTTGGGTAGAATAATAAATTTAATTTGTTTTGTTTTTTATTTATTTTAATAGGGTTAATAAGATATTATATAATATTAGAGGGTATAGTTGAGAAAATTTATAAGAGGGGGTATTAGGATTTGAAGAAGGGTTGTGAGGTTATTTTTAGAGGTCTTGGGGCATATAGGGAGATGGTCCCAAAGAACAGACCTACGCACATACAAAAAGTACAATCAAACAATGGACAAACACACTCATAAATGACAGACATTAAATTCTGAAAATAGTTGAACATAGACAGATTCCGATAACATAACGACATATTCTACAATCGAAAAAATCCATCAAGTTTGATTAAGACATACGAGATCCCATTACTGCGATATAAAACCATTAATTTTGAAATACGTCTATATGACTATATAGAAATGTGCTCCTCAATAAACTCCAAAAGTCTTCTATGAAGGTTGATAAACAAAAGAAGTTAGACAATAAAATGAACTAATTAACTAAAAGATTAAGATGACAATTACACTCTAAACATAGAAGAAGCTTGTAGATTAAGCTTTTGTAAGATGCACCAGAAAAATCACACATAGCTTATTCTCACATGGCGGAAGCTCCTACAGGCTCAAATCAGATAAGTTCCGGTCTAAATCATTGGCTCCGTCACGACTAGTCAAAACGCCAAGTAAAGACGGCCAGACCAAGTAGTAGCCGGCTCCTCGCCGCCACCACCACCACCACAAAGTCTTTAAAAGAGGTTTTTCTCCTTAATCCAGCAAAAAGAGTCGTCAAATTGAATCAAAAGAAGAAGAAAAAAAACAAAGCATGTATAATATGGAAATTAGGGTATTCGAAATTTGGAAAAATCTACAAAAAAATAAAATATACCGGAGAAAGACTAGAGATGACCACGAACTTATCGAGAGTAAGCGACCGTTTGAACAAGTGTGTTTTTTTTTTACTTTTAATACTCTCTCTAAGTGTGTCAGAGAGGATATATTTTGACGCTGCTGTGATAGTTTTTGGATGACAGCTTCTACTGGAGCGGCACGTGGAGAGTTTCGGAGAGAAATAGTAGATTTATTCACCCGAATATGTTGGTTAGGCGCATATTTAAATACTATACTTATTTAAATTGTTTTGCAGAAAAAAAAAACCAAAATTTATTTTGTCAGTTGTTATTCCGTTTAACAAATATCCTAAAATATTAGTTGTAAGAAAATTAAGATATCCCATATTGAAAATGGAATGACCAAGCTTAATTCGTACCAAACACTTTTTACTTCTAAAAGATAAATGCAAATTACGTGTAACGAAAGTCTTTAAAGGTCGTTGCTGGAACCCCACATTCGTAAATCGTAGCGCTCTAGTCGTTCTGTTAAATGACGAGTATACCCTCAGTCAGTCCTTGCCACTAATTGAGGAGATTACCTTAGATGTTGTTCTCTTCCCAGTTATCAAGGAGACAGATTAAAGAGAGTTCTTGACTGAAAAGACTAGATGATAATATATGACAATGGAGCAACCTGAGAATGTTATCAAATGATGTAGAAACATCAGAAAAAAGGAGAAAAATAAAATAAAAAAGCACCCCGGCTCTGATCCGTTTTATCCTAATTTTACACACAGATTGACCACACGGTTCTCAATCCGTCTGAAAAAGCTACATGGATAGCTCATAATATTAGGGAGATTACAGCTAAAAAGGAAAAGAAGAAGAAACCAGGCTGGAGAGATGATCTTAGAGCATTTATTGTCAATTGGTGCTGTTCTTCTTCAGCTCATCGTTCTCCTGACGCAGTGCATCGATCCTCGACTGGAGAATACTGATCATCGCCTCTGCACTCATCATCTCAAGTTTGAAAGTTTCTCTCTCAACAGACATCTGGTGAATCTTCTTGTGGAGATCATTAAGCCTCTCTTCAGGAGATGCAAGTGGCCTAGGAGGAGAAGCTTCCTTGTGAAGAGCTTGCGGGTTTTCTTTCTTGTCGGAGATACCCATGAGAGAGAACTCAAGCAATGCAGAGATTGCGGTGTTGGTGGCAGCAGCAGTCGATGAGATTATGGTTCTTGTGTTGTCGACGGTTGTTGTTGTGGACGAGCAGTGGTCCTGTGTGGTCCTGCTTGAGTTGTTGTTGGACTCGTTTTGGCGCCTGCGTTTGTACTGGAGGAGAGGTAACGGAGCTTCTTTGTTGAGAATACATAAAGGAGGAGGACGCTCATCTTCATCTGCGAGCTCACGTTTGAGTGCTTCCTCATCTTCGTCATAATGATTATTGTTGTTCTTCTCCTGCGGCTTGGGGGCATTTTCATGATGATTCTGATGGTTAAGTCCGATATCCATTGGAGTAGTCTCGCTTGGTGGCTCGTTGATGTTAATGAATTCCTTGCTTGCTGACTTGATTTCCTACCACAAATTTCAAGTTATGTAAACTCCAGAAGGCACAAATATGTATTTGAAACCAAAATGCGTTGATCTACTTTTCAGATTATTAAAACTGATATTTTTCACTAACACACAACAAATTCTTTTCTTGTTGATTCTCTTTCTGATCCACTGTGTGAATTCATATAATTCAAAACGAGGACTGCAAGTCCGAAAGATCATGTAATCAACATGATTGAGGATATTTCCCAATGTAAAAAAGGCCTAAGAAATAAGTTAGATACTTTGTAATTCAAGAAAGAAGATTCATCAGATTAAACCTATAAGATTGACTTCTACAAGATTTGGTAACAAACTCAATGGGCTAGTCGAGTTCAAGTAAGATAGCCCACTGAAACAGGAAGGACTTAGAGAAGCTTCACTTCATCATACAGCTTATGCATATAAGAGACAATGAAACTGAGCAGCTTCTGGGTTTTGAAGGAAGTACAAACCTGGTCCATATGGTTGTTTCCATTGGCTACAGGTAGCGGCTCTGCCCTGACCGTAACGTCAACTCCTGGAATCAGAGCTACTCCATCATCAGCCCATTCCTCTTCCATGAAGGGCGCATATCTGTTCCCACTTGGTGGCCCAATGTTATTCTTGTGGAACACTCTGCACAACACATATGCATCTTGCTGCATCCAAACAAAGAGTTGAGAGTAGATAAGATTCTTTGGACAGTATCAGATAGACCGATAAGCAACTCTTTTGGAAATAAAGAAACTATACCACGAGGTTTCCATTGTGTTCAGTTTCATATTCGACGAGGCGATACTCGTGCATGACCCAATTGGTCCGGAGCCCATCCGGGGCACGCCCGCTGTGGAAAACGAGTGTCTTTTTCATACCAAGCAACTGAATGTCACGGCGGATTTCTCTGTCTTTTCCAGTTGCTTTCCAGTAGCCTTTGTTGGTTGCTCGGTTCATTCTAGCGCCGTTTCCGTACTTCTTATCTAACGCGCTGTAGAAGTACCATTCCTGGTCCCTTGTCTTCAACCTCGAAAACACTGGAAAACAGACAACACAGAAGAAGAGAAAAATCAAACTTGAGACACTCATACACGCAACAATAAACTTCATGTCCTGAAACACAAGCAAACTAAGGTGAAAGCACAAGTTAGCAAGCAATCTTCGAAGGAATCCGAAATACATGATACCAGAAGACAAAAGAATGAAACCTGACTTAATAACAGTAAACTCAAAAACTTCATATAACCAAACACAGAACAACAAACTTCATTTCCTGAAACACAAGCAAACAAAATTGAAGCACATACCAAGAATTTTAAAAGGAATCTGGAAGAAACTAGATTTTGCTCAATTAATAAGCCGACTGGATGCAAACTATTCACAGACTAAACATAGCAAAAGGTACTAACAGAGAATCTGCAACAAAATTTCCCGAGAGAGTGAATCGGAGCCCATAAAGCAAAACTCTTCCCCAGAATTGAGTCAGGAGAGAAACCGTGAAGAAGCTCAGGCCACCAAACAAAATCCCAAATCAACGAATTCACAGGAAAAAAATAAACTAGAAATGATATAGATACGCAGAAAGGAAGAGCAATGGAGAGAAAGTCGACGAACCTGCTAAATCCCAGGGCTCATGCTTGTAGATGTCGACCTCCCCAATCGCATCGAAACGTACGGGTTTGCCCAGAACCTTTCGCTTCAAGTAATAGCTCACGAGTTCCTCGTCAGTCGGATGAAATCGGAAGCCAGGAGCAAGCGCCGTAGCCGCCACAGCAGTACCCCTCGCAGTCGCCGTCGGCGGCGAAGACACAGCAGCCACAGATTCGCGACCCATTGAAGCAAAGACCGTACTTGTTCTAGGGTTTCTTCTAAATCCCTCTTTCCCAAACCTTACCAGACGAACAGCAAGACAAGTTGCCAAATGGGAATTTGATTTGACGGAGAAGAAACCAAAGAGAGAAGCCCAAGATTGAAGGTGCCTTCAATTGCAAGAAATTTGTTTCTTTTCGAGTTCCTAGACGGCTAGAAACAAGTATTTCGGATTGCGATTCCGATTTTCATTTTTCATTTTTCCAATTAATTTGTCTTTTTTTTTTTTGAAGTGTTGCAGTAATAAACCCTAGAAAACGTTACTGCGTGGCTTTTGTCGTTTTGTGAAGTAAAATAAAGGAATCACTGTCGTAGTGGTCTGAAAAGTATGTGTTAAACGAAAATAATATTTATTTAACTAGACGACTAATATGTATAGTTCACAAAAAAAAAGCATATTATGATTCAAATCAAATGCAATATTTTCCCAAAACAAAACAAAGAATTTCAAATTTCCCTTTTGTTTTAGGTGCATTGTATCAAATATCTTATATTTCATCAAATAGTGCAATTTTGAATTTTACCAACAGAAATTAAGGAAACAGTATTTTTGGGAAATATGTTTAAGCCGAAACTAGATTATGAGATATATTCTGTTGATATACAATCATACCAGCTTGTGTTTGGGGTAAACAAACTCTCCCATGTTGGCTTTTTAAATTAGAATGGAATTTTTTTGTAAGTGTCCGTAAAAATGCTTAAAAAAATTATATTGATTGAATTCTTTGATCGAATTTCTCTGAATACCAAATGTACTTTGGTTTGCAAGACTTGGCGTTATTACTATAGGTTTACACAAAGTCATTTGCTGATTAAAGAGCTGTGTTTCAATGTGTTTTTGTGCAGATTCGCTGTTATTTTACCTGGTTTTATTTACTTTGGAGTACAATTTTCACGATTAAATTATAACATTATCTTATTTTCAAATACCATCAGAATACTATTTTGTTTTTAGATATAGTTATTGTAAAAAATTTTAAAAATGTAATTTTAGTTATTTTTGCATATCTCAGTGTCCAATTTCCATAGCAAATAAATGCTTTTAACCTTCGCCTATAAATTTATATACTGTCCAGCTTTTTTTTAAGATTAATAAATTTTATTTTATTAGTATAATGTTTTTTTTTGGAGAAACGATATTATATGGTGTAATTTCAGAGATTTTGTCAATTAAAAGATATAAGTAGTAACGGTGGATTGTTGATAAGAATAAACTACTCCTAAATATACAACATGTGCACGAAAGTTATTAAGAAGTTTACCCAAAAAAAAAAAAATTAGAAAAAGTTGATGAGAGAATAGAAGGTGAAAACAAAATAAAGGAGTGACAGGTACGTTTGCTTGCAGAAGTATACTTTACCAATAAGGCAAGCGAAAGGGGGAGAAGACTTGGTCCACACGAATCATCAGCTTCCTCATATTCTCTTAATATTTATTCATCTTCATTTATTTTCTTCTTTCCTCTATCCACTAGTAGTGCAAGTGCAATCTAATTTCTTTCAATTTTCAGTTATTATTTTAATTTTCACTGAAATATTTTCGAATAATAATACATTCAGAGACTGAAATTCATTTTATTTAGTATTTATGTAGCTTTAGTTTCCCTTCAATAGTTGATAATTAACTTTAATCACAATTACTTATAATTTTATTCAAATTTGTGTTCTTTTGTTTTCTAAACGATTTTAAAAACTTATATATAAAAATAAACGCAAGAAAAAGTTGTTAATCCATGTATCTATCTTTTTGTATAATTGCATATATATAAATCTTAGCGCAGAGATGTATTTTTTGTTTTATTTTTGTAATCTTTTGATTGACCTGAAAGATTTTTTTTTTTTTTAATGCAACATATTTCACAACAGTTACATCTAAAACTAAATTAATGCAACGTATTTCACAACAGTTATAGGTATAATTTTTCTTTCAGAATTTTGTTAGGAAATGTTTTTGAATAATTATAATTTATAGATTTACAGTATAGAGACCAGAGACGAAGCGGAAGCATAATAATAAATGATAATATGCACTACTTGTTTGGTTCTGCTCCGTTTCTTTAACTATTCGAAACAAGAGTTCAACGAAAATATCCGACTGTTAATAACGAAAGAGTAAAGTAAAAAAAAAAAAAAGAGTAAAGTAAAATGAATGAAATAAATTAAGTAGTATTATTTATTTATTTTAGGTTGTCAGCTAACTGACACCACTGTCCCCATAAAAGGACAAAATGCTAAAATATCAAGACAGATTTTTTCAGCCTCATACTTAAATAAATACTAAACAAAACCTGTTCGAGCCTCGTGTTTAGGTACTGGGCCTAATTTCTTCTGAGATCAGAAAATAATTTAAAACCCACTTTTCATTTGTAGCCCATTTTGATGACCGACCCATACCCAGACTAAAGCAACCACCGTCTTCGAGGCAAAATACACCCAGAAAATTCTGGTAAATAACTGCATTTTCTATCGACTTGCGGCATTCTGTTCCCAGTTTGCAAAGATTTTTGTGACGTTAAGTAAATCTAACATATATTTTTTTTTATGTTTTATATATCCGTAGAATATTGTGCATTTTATGTTGTAACGTGTGATTGCAGTCGAGTTTGAAACTACAATATTATCAAACAAAATAAAAGCATAACAGGCATAGTAATATTGCAGTTTGATCCCTCACTCTCGAGTCTCGACCTATAACTTTTTAATATCACCACGAACAAGTATTATGTTTAAAATGAAAGTTTAAACAAAAAGACTTAGGAAAATAATAATTTCCTAATAAACTACAAAATAATATATTTTAGGTTGATTTGTAGATATTATTACAAGACGTTTAGTATCAAGATTTGTTTTTCATAATACTACGTATGATCTACTGGAATTGATACAAAACATGGCGAGTATGTTATTTATATATATTGTGCAACCAAGAAATCTTACATTAACTTGTAATTACATAGCATCTGCACATATAGACTAGAAAGACAGAGAAAAGTCGCGAGGCTAATGGGTATATAGAGTTTTCTTTTGAAATGAAGTAAAAAAAAAAAAAGAATCTTGCACTTCTTGTACAAGCAAGGAATCTGTAATTTTATTTAAAAATGGTTCATCAATTTTTGCGTAAAATTTCAAAAATTGATAAACGAAATTTGGTATTGGATTTTGATTAGTAATGGCAATCCACCAATGTAGGAGCAGAAGACAAAACAAGAGATTTTTGTTCTTCTCTCTGTTTGTTCTGTTGTGTTTGTTCATGTTCACGTTCCTGTTCGTGTTCTTGCTTTGAAGCAAAGCTTAATCCGTTGACTCGATTCTCATCTTCCGGGGCAGGTAGATTCAGATCTAAATCTAACGACACAACGGCACTCCTTGCTCTCTTAATCGGAGCCTGAACAGGACCATCCGACATCTGGTCAAACGACATAGGTGACAATGACAAAGCCGTGTTTGCAGTAGCCGTAACCGCTACTGTTGCGGTAGAAGCGGCCGCTGCGGCCACCACTGCGCCTCTGTGACGTCTCATATGACCACCCAAGGCTTGTCCGGATGTGAATTCGGCTCCACATATCCCACATTCGTGGACTTTATTGTTACTCGCTTTACCGTATGCCACAAGCGATCTGTGGCTACTATTGTTGTTAGGAGTTGCGGTGAGGACGTTGTTGAGATGAAGAGAAACGGCGTCGTCGTAGATAGACTTCTTGAGGTCATGATCGGAGTGAAGACCCGCGGCGGCTTTAGGCTTCTTGTGGCTGGCTCTATGGCCACCAAGAGCTTGGAAAGAAGGAAAAGTCCGGTCACACGTTTTGCATTGGTAAACATAGTAACCGGCTCTGCCTCCACTGCCATTCGTCGTGGTCCCATTAGATGAAGATGTCTGGAGAAACCTTCTGCTGCTAGATCTATACGCACTGTTGTTGTTGTTGTTACCGGATTCTTGGTAACTTATCATAAGTTGTCTTGTTTGTTGTTGCGGGTGCGGTTGTGGTTGTTGGTGGTTGCGGTTGTGGTTGGGAATAGCGTGGCCTTGGGCAAGGAGGATCAGACAATTAGCCATATCTTGATCTTCTTCGTCAGCCGCTGCCTTTAATGTCGCATTGTTGTTAGAAGATGAAGAGGCAGAAGATGAAGATGTCACACCATTGATCAAAATGTTGTTATCATTCTTTTTGTTGTTGTTGTTGATCGTATCATTGAGACTCTTCTCCTTGGAAACAAGACTAGTGGACTCTTCCTCAACATCCGGTTCTTGAGAAGACATAGGAGGGACGATAGAGAAAGGGATTGGGGACTGCGGACGCTGCCGCTTAGTGCGCTTCCCTTTAAGGATCAAGGATTGCTCCTTAGCGGCCGATATCGCCTCCTCCGCTGTTTCCATTGGCTATACAGAGATGTTCAACAGGGAATAACTGAATTGATCGATCGGAAAGAAGATGAATCAGAGAGAAGTGAATTTGAAGATGGAGATGATCAGGATTACATATATATAAACATGTATGCGTGTGTCAAGAGAGATATATGTGTGTGGATTGGTGGAGAGATGCATACATAAATAGAGAGTGATTTAGGGAGAGGAGTCAAAGAGAGACACCACATTCTCAACTGTGTGGAATATGTTGGACTTGTCTTTTTGCAGCCTCTTAAATTTTAGTACTTCTGTTATTGTCTCTATTACAATTTTCCCAACTTGGCAAACTCATCACAATACACAAGAGCTAGAGAGAGGAGAGAGAGAGAGAGACCAAACATAACAAACAAAAAGGTGTAAATTTAGACAATTACTTGAGTAATGTATTATTTGTCTCTTCAATATGCCTTTCTTTTACTCTGTATAACAGCTTATTCTTGGATTAGTTCTGTCGAAAGAATCACATGTGGCTTTTTCTTTCTTTATAGATAATCACATGTGGTTAGACTCTAAATACAAATGTTTCTAATACGAAGCGGATCAATATCATCCGGTTAATTACCGAAACTGATGGTTATCATTGTTTTTAGTAATCTGGATCGAACCTTTAACCCAATATATAGTTTCTCTTGTTATTGATTATTGACAATGAATGTGTGACATTACTGATACAAATAACGATCGAATTTTTATCAACCATGCTATTGATATCCCTTAAAATATTTGATGCAAGAGCTATATATTACGGCAGTTAGTTTGAATATTGTTATGTGATCTTCTACCATCGTTGAGAAAATATAAGACTAGTGGACTCTTAAAAGAAAGCCAAAAAAAAAAAAAATTGGAAATAGAGGCTAAAGAGATTACTTTTTGTGAACGAATGTGTGAATTAATGATAGTGCAAGCCTGGCTCTCACGGAATCTACGGCTCTCCCTTCGTCTCTCTCTACCATTACTCCACTCCATCTTCTTTCTTTTTATTTTGTTTTAATGATTCTTTTATTATGGCATATTTCTTATACGTATACCGTATACGTACGCATGTCTACGCACATGTTGGTTTAACGCATACATACACTCTTCTGATTAATCTATAATGACACACACGAAAAGAAAAAAAAAAAAAAAAACTTAGGTCCAACCAATATGTCGTAGGAGTACGACGACTTATCAAACCAGACTTGAGACAATAATTGGGGAAGTATAACTAAATTATGACCAAGTCTCTTAGTTTGAAACTAGTTCCAAAACGTGTAAATTAATATTTATTCATGAGAATTTCGAAATTACCAAACATACGCGAATCAATCAAGTGGAAATTTAATCAGCATGCCAACATCAGCGACGTGTGTATACATATACATATCAATGGGGCAAATTCAATTAATATTGTCAATTGTGAATTCATGTAAGAACGGATGAGTTATGTTGGTCGGTTTATTATCAATTTACATTTTTTTCAGAATTATGCATATTCGCATGAATTATTAACTACTGATTTTTTTGTCCCAAAAACTGTGAACTGATCTAAGTCTAACTTGTGTTTTGTGTATAAACTACAGTTTAATATAGTTAATACATGTTGTATTATGAAGTATGTACCGATTTGTTCATGGTTGCATGATGTGAAGAGCAACCACTTCACGTAAAGAATATTACTAAGTAACAAGAAATCAACAAGTGCAGCTCATCGTATCTCCAAGACTTTTCAGATTATCAACCAAGAACAATCATTATATTTTAATACATTACTTGATTAAAAATGTTTTTTTAAAATCGTTTTATGCAGAAGCGAAACATGAGCACTTGATTATATCTCATGTTTTTATGGCTATGAAAATGGATCAACAGCATAATAAAATATAAATCACTTAATACTAGCCTAGGCTTTTAATATACGTTCAGTTTACATTTAATAGATTGATTTACTTTCGCTTTAATGCAACTAGGATGAATATTTTGTGTGTGAGAACTTGATAATCCTTTTTACATTATATAAACACACATTTGTCCCAATTTTAGTATATCTGGTTGATAAGTGGCATTCTGACATGTTCACACACATATAGTATATGCATAAAATAAGGCCATTACATTATCGAATTTCTTAGATGAAATAAAGCTGTGAATTTAGGGGATTATCTATTGCTGTATTAATTTTATATAAAGTCTACTCTCTATTGTTTGGATGTACGTAGTTAATAATTAGCTTAAAAATGATAGTGACTTATTATTGCTTATTCCCAATGATTAGGGAAGAGTCGACTGGATAACATGGACTGCATGTAACCATAATACATATACAATTCTATAGACGTTAGTACATACTTTCAGTATTATATACTTAAGTAAGTATTGTTTCGCCCAAAAATGACAAATACTTAAGCAGGAAAACTTAATCAATTCCCGTTATGTTTCAAATATCCATTTTAAAAATAAATAACAACAGTTTAATTAGTGCAAGATATCATTTGAAAAATTTATTGATTAATAGTTGAAACGGTTGTTAGATCTGAGTTACTTTGTTACAGAACAGTCTGAGAAACAATTTGTTAAAGTGAGATTCTATATCTTGTCATTCAAAATTAGCACTTTAACTGATTTTCATGGGAAAAAACTTAATGATCCTGACATGGATATATTAACGTCTAATGCCATTGTCTATTAGATATCCGGATGTTTAGCCTATTTTGCTGCACCTATTCATTCCCTTTTTTTATTTTGTTTTCTATATATTCATTGTCTAACATTACTTACTACATAGTCTACATTAGTATCCACTATCCATTGTTCACGTCTACATTCGAAATTATAACCAATTATTTTGTTACCAAAAACGTCAGATCGGTACATTTACCATCATATATAACCTCACAAGCGTCCACAAACAAATTTATGAACCATTATATTAAATTATTGGATAGAACCCAAGGCAACCAAGATAGTGTACATTTTCACTATTATCATAAACATATATAGTTCACAGTGAGTTTCGTAACAAGCAAGTTAGTAATAGCTTAATTATAAACACTATTGTGTAACATAATACACTAATACCAACTAAATCTACTAAAATACTAAATACTAAATGCAAACTAAAACAACTAAATATAGTTTCTTAGAATATCTATTCGTTTTTATATAAATCGGTTAAACATGTTCAATGTTGTTTTAATCTATTTGAACATTTGGTTGAATTTAGTGTGCAGACGAAAAGGAGCCCCACATTTGATCGGTTCTGATCTTTTACAAATTTAGCATTTGTTCATCACCGGCATTGATTAAACTGTCGATATCTCGAATTTAACGATAAGCGTCGAAAATATCAAAATTTTGAAAAATCCACCATTTTGTTTTTAATATGGAGGTAGAGATCAGATAATGGGAGAGTTAAGGAGAACAAGTCGGTTGTTAGAGGAAGAAGCTTTTAATTATTGAGTGAGAGTGGCGTGGTGTCTTCCTCTTCATCTCGTGCGCTTGACTGCTTTCATCGTCTCACGTAATGAGTAAATTTAGAAGAAACTGAAGAGGAAAAAATTTAAGTTTGTAAAAACCAGAAAAATGTGAGCATCCCACGCTTTTCAACCTAGAATAGTAAAAGAAACATGTTTTGATCAAATATAAGCGGCATAAGCCTTTCCTTGAGTATTCTATATATAATTGAAAAAAATGGACGAGGAGAGTTATAGTTTGTCTTAAATAACCCATGTTCCGACTTCCGAGGGGTGGAATGGAATTGCACATTCGGTTGTACTTGGATGGGTGCGTTGACTTAGCTAGTTAGAAGAGCTTCAGATGGCTAAATCGTAGATTTAGTCTACACATCCAAGTCTCGATTAAAGCTCAGTTCTCCACAAGGATCGCATTTAGAATCCAGTGGGGAAATCGCCAATATAGTATATAACACGAGTGGAACCTAGAAGAACACTATCCCTTATAAGGTGCATGTTGTTTGTAAATGCTGCAAATGTTGTTCATTTGACCAATTTAGCATTTGCGTTTGGATGATTCTTCAGTATGAATTGACTTTGTCCAAACAATCTGGATATGTAATATAAAAAAAAAAAAAATTGCAGATGAATGAATCTCAAAATATACTCTGAAAACAAGAAGAAGAAAAAACCACTGATGAAACTTATTTATTGACAAAAATATATTTAAGTTTATCATTTCTAAAATAATAATTGACACTTGAATCAAACCTCCCAAGAGTATATACATCAAGGTATGAATTTTACACATTCCGTCGAATGGATCATACCAATATTACAAGAATACACAATTAATTGAGAAACATATTAATTAATTACACAATACACATATATAGTATACATGAACAGATTGCAGATCATGAAACCCTGATTTGCTAAAGTTTATTACCCCAATGATACTTGAATCTAAACGTCTCATTATTGATAGATTGATAAAAGCCATCTCCCCTCACCGACCATCTGACCCAACTGTCTATGTGTTTGTACTGCTTACTTTCGTAGGCGACGATCGACTGGAAATACTCGAAATTATGACCATGCCAGACATTACACCAGAAAAGTGTTTTGTCAAGTATATGATCCCCGAATTTGAAATTGTACAGTCCTCCGTATTTCCTCACGTGCCACCCCATATCACTGTCTCCCGATTTGCAATGGACTTTCATAAGATCTCCGTGCCGAATGTTGTTATATATAAAAATCGACCCTCCTTTCGCATCTTCGGTGTATAAGCAAAAAAGGATCAGAATTAACGTTAGACGAAACATTTTTTTTTTTTTTGGGTGGTTTTGTTTTACCAATCGATACTTTGAAGTATTCTTATACTACGTTTCGATCATTACATATTATTTCCAAGGCTGCGCGTAAAACTCTGTCTTTTCTTGTACTAATTTTTTTTCTTCTATTTTAATTACTTTTTTTGTTCACTCCTTCACGTACGACTTGTATTTTACCATTAACAATAAATAAAGAACGCAATGGTTCTTGATGATTTCAAGGGGGATATTCTGAGATTTAGCTGTTCTACCGCAAATAGAATTCTTCTTTCTTCTTTATTGAGGTCCTCTTTTCAGTTTTGATTTTCCTCTAAATACACACGTATATATATGAAACCAAATCCAAATTTAAAACTAGAGAAAATATATATAATAGTGTCACTTCTATAAATTAGTTCAGGATAAATTAATTGAATTTTCTGATTCTACATAAAGTTTTCGATCCAATTAAATTTGTAACAAATTGATAAAATATTATTAATTTTAAATTTTGATGTATAGAAACACCTACTACACAAATAATTATTTTACTTGTTTACAAGTTTTTTTTTCTTTTGAACGGATTTTTTAGAAGTCAACTAATTTATATATATAACAACATAGATTAATTTTCTTTTCTCGTAGCACAAAAAAATCTATGAATATTTTCAAAAAATTTCAGAAAATTAGATTTGTATTCACTTGACATAAGCTATCTGAAATAAATAAAAAAACTGAATGTTCGATTAGAACTCTTATAACGTTCTAAGTTCAATTATAACGTTATGTGAATAACTAAAAAAAAGGTTCCAAAATTCATAAATATTTTTTGATAATCAGAAGTTTATAAATTAGAATTAGATAAATAAAACAAAACAATGGAATATAATTAAAGGCATTATGATTTCACATATATTATATTAATAATTTTATATAAATTAACTAAATAGTAAATTCCACTCATAAAAGTCAATTGAACGAATCATTCTAAAAGAAAAGATCTGAAGAACACTTCTTGAGGTATATAGCTTGAGTTCGAATAACTGTCAAGAAGAGTCTCACAATATTTCGTTAAGCTTCTTAAAGGAGAACTGTTTCTTTCTCTTTTCCTTTTTAATTTTTAATTTTTCATTTGTTTGATGTGTAAATATTCTCAGAAATCAGCAATATGGATGGTCTAAAAACACTTCTAAGTTCTAATATAAGAGATTTTTATGAGTATCTAAAACTGAGAAAAACAAAAAATATTTAATTTAGTGGAATTCTCAATAAGTTGAGAAACCCATACCAAAATATTTAAATAAAAAACTTTGAGATGTTTTTGTGTGTATCTCTGTCTTAGCTATTTGAGAGACCAACCCAATTTAATAGGAATATTGTCTTTATTATTTTTAGATATCTTAGGAGATGCTTTAACGACTACCAATGGAGGTGAGTATCTAACAATAATAAAAAAAAAAGATAATGTGATATTTTTATATATAGAATATTCACAGATTTCAAATTTCCATTACATATTTTGTATATTGTTACACCAATATCGAAAGTTAAGTTAGCTCTTAAGGCCTTGATTGGAAGAGTATTTTTTAGAGCATTATGCTTTTTCATCAGCCAATCAACTTTTGTACATAAAGCATTTAAGAAAGCATTTAGAAGCTGCTAATGCTCTCAAATGCTCCTCCCCTCTATGCTTTTAGATGGAGCTTTTTGTAGAGCATTTACCATTTAAATATCTAAAAATTCTAAAATAATTATATGTAATTAATTTATTATGTTAAATAATACAAAAAATTATATTTATATTCAATTGTAAATTTTATACTTTTAAAACTAATAATTATTAGCAAATTAATTTTATTATTTTTATAATTATAAAAATAAAATTAATAAATAATTTTTTTAAAAAAAATATTATGGTAAATATATTGTAAGTATAAATAAATATATAATACATACAAATAAATAACTTAAATAAATTTTTGAATTTTATATAAAATTATGATTGGCAGAGATATTAATCAGAGCATACAGCTTCTGTAGCATACTGCTTATGCTGCATATTGATACTGCTTTACTAAGATGATATTAGTTTATCAGGAAAGAAACAAAATTAAAATCAGATTCGACACACATTAGTTAAAATAAAAGATAAAACACTAGGCTTTCTTCCAACGCTGGTCCAACTTTTGTGGATCACCATTTTTGGATAAGTAAATTCCATCCGCTTTGGCAAAATATGCTCGTACCTCCCCAGCTCGAGGAACGAAAGCTCCTTTGTACGCTCTAAAAGCCGAAGTATAACCCGCTTGTAGCAATAAGCAATGATAAGCTGTGGTGCCACCGACAGCCTCTTTGATGCTAATACGATATGGACGAGCTTTCGAATTCACCGAGCCGTTGAGTTTATGTTTTTTGTCAGATTCACAACTAACTTTCAGAAGACGATTATTAGGAAGCTCGTTAACAAACATTAGGGTGTTTTTTTCGCGAGCTTCATTTGCCCCAAAGTACAGAGCAACCATTAACAAAAAAACTATAAGATGATTCATTTTTAAGGAGTAATATATGTTTTTTTTATGGATCTAAGAACAGTAAGTGAAGTATTTATAACTTTTTTGGTGGTGAATATTTTGTTCAGCTTTTTTAGCTCGAGTAGAAAAGTTTTAGCTAGGGCTGGGCGTTCGGGTAACCCGGTCCCATTCGATTCGGGTAATTCGGGTTTTTGGGTTTTCGGGTTTATGCTTAGAGGTCCCATTCGGTTATTACGAAAAATCGGGTCGGGTTCGGTTCGGGTTATGCCGGGTTCGGGTCGGTTCGGGTTGTAAGCTAAGAACCCAAACCCCATACGGATTCGGTTCGGGTTCGGTTATTTTTTAATAATAGAGCGAAAATCTTGAGTATACAATATAATTTGGGAGATTAGAGATCAAAATTTGTGATGATTTGATCTTTCTAGTTTCTAAAATCCTTGAAGATCAAAGATCCAAAACTATCGTTTTGGAAAAAAAAAAAATTTTTGGGGAGAAAATCTTAAGTCTCGTATATACATTCAAGAAAGTTTCTGCAGAGTCCTCCTTACTCAATAACTTCGGTTAACCCCTTTGGGTATCGGGTTCGGTTCGGATAAACCCGAAACCCATTGGATCTGGCTCATAAGTACCATTCGGTTATTTCACTATAACCCATACTCGTACCGAACCGATTTTTCCGGGTCGGGACCGGGTTCGGATTTCGGGTTCGGGAAATTTGCCCAGCCCTAGTTTTAGCCATGCAAAAATTAGAAAACAAAGAAACCCTTGCCACAGAGCATTGAGTGCCGCCAGAAAGTTAGGCTTGCCAATAAGATTAAACCAAACGGTTTGACGTACTAAACTACGAACGAAAACTCGGACGTGTGACTATTCTATAAGATTCAAATATAAGTGTGGTACTAGGAGAAAATTTTGATATATCAAACTGCAAAATATAAGTACCTAACGTAGCACATTAAAAAGTTTCACTTAAGAGGTATAAGGTTTCTTATGGAGAAGGCGTGATAACTATATATACACATGCTTTAATTAATACAAGAATAATTTTGTTGTTAAAGAGGTTGGCCATTGATCCACCTTTCGAATGTGATATAACTCTCCTCTGGTTTATACTCTGGAGTGTGTCCTCCTCCCTACAATCAAACCCAACACGATTCAACTAAGAAACATAGGTGAAAACCGCTATCAACATGTTTGAGTGGAAACAAAGGAAAGAGACTTGCTTTGATAGTAGCAAATGTCATCTTATTGGCATAAGTCCTCGTGTATCTGCCAAAACAGGGTGAGTCTAATGAGCTCATACGACAATAGTTTGAAATTAACAAGAGAAGTCATCAATAGAAGATGAGGTACTACCCAGCGATTTGATTGCCTATCATCCAAGGTCTCCAGTCATCAATCAGAGAATAGTTAAGAGATCTAATCCAAGCTTGAGTTCCAAGGAAAGGTACAAGCATATCGTGGTCACCACTGTTCACCCAAAATAAAAACCACAGAAAGGTTAAAAAGCAAGTCTTGATCAATCTTGTACTGCTTCTTTCAAAAGTCAAGATGCTAAACACTGACCTGAAGATGAGAGAAGGATAGCCGTTGATGCTGTTATGCATATGGTACGGCACAGTGCTTTTAATGTCATAGGTGTAAGGCATCCCCCAGGAACAACGTACCCATTTACTTATACTCTCCTGCAATCATAGTTCCTCATCGTTACCAAAAAATATGGGAACTTTCACTTTTGACATATGCAATACCTTAGCGATTTCGAGAGCTCTGTGCACGCTCTCATCATTGGCCCAGTAGGCAGCTAACAAGTACCGATATTCCTGTGAAAGCAAACTCGTAATATATATATATATATATTAACTTTCGCAATGGCTTAACAGTTAAGAGAGGGTAAGATGAATTACATACATAGCAATCAGGAGGTGTGTCTTCAGATTCTTGGCATAATGGCGTTAAGATAAGTGCGTAGTTTATTCCAGCAGTGCACTATAAAACTCATCAAAAAGTTTGAATTACTGGTTAAATCTTACGAGAACTAAACTCTCAATGAGTGTGTGTGTACCTTATGATATTCATCAACGAGTTTCAAGCATTCCGTGTTACTTGGATCAACAGTTTCATATTCTCCTTTGCAGATTCTCTTCATCGACTGCTTAAAAAACAGAGTTTTGAACTACTTTGTTATCTACTTTCAAACAACACTAGGTATGTCGTGTTTCATACCTCGTAAAGTTCATCAGAGATCAGTGCCATCCCATGAGCATAAGGAATGCGATGGTTATTATCAATTTCAGCTTCGGTTAACGGGTTTCCGAGAACATAGCCCTGTTTTTTTTTTTTCAGCGTACCAAAGAAGAGAAGGTAACTATCAGTTTCTAAATGCTCGTCAGGGCATATATATATATATGTACGTACGAAGCAACAAATAACGATGAACCTGAAGGTTTATTGGAGGTTCGCAGCATAAATAATTTCCTGCATCTATCCTGTTAAAAAATTGCAAAATATTGACTCAAAAGTAAATGAATAAACAAAAACCATACCTTTTGAGATTTCTTGAACGAGTGCCGGAACAACCATACCGGAGTAAGAATCTCCACCGACATAGAAAGGGTTGTCGTAAAACTCTTGATGCTTGGCTAGCCACTGCACAACAACCCAAGCAAAATAAAAAGGCTCATAAAGGTATGTCTATTCATTCAAAAAAGGTATGTCTATTCACAAAGCAGAGATGACTACCAAGTCTGTCTTTTTAACCTTTTGAAGAAACTCGTGGATGCGCTTGGCTTCTCCTGAATCACTGGAGTTACTAGTAAGCTGAGTTTTTGAGTAGGAGAAGCCAGTTCCAACAGGCTGATCCAAATATATTATACTCGAAATCTGATACACAACTTGAAAAAGATTAGGCATAAAAAAATTGGGAGTTGTAATCGTTGAATATGTACAACAATTTGTGATACCTTAGTCCACGAATATGTAGTAGAGACCAAGGAAGGAAGAGTTCCATTGTAAACCTCGGTTTTCACAGTAATAGGCCCTGCTTGATTCAAACAAGTCACTGAACAAGAACAAAGCAGAGAGACAACGTAACAATTGAGTTAAAGAGAATTAATTACCATTCTCGTAAAGAAGACCGGAGAGTGAAGAGCAACCAGGTCCTCCACTTAACCAGAGAAGAAGAGGGTCTTCTTCTGGATCCCTCTCAGACTTGATGAAGTAGTAGAACAACTGCACTTGCTCTTCCTCACCAACACCAATATACCTTTCAAAGGACAAAAGAAAAAAAAATCATACATACTTTACTCCGAAGGCAGAACAAACCCGGTTTAGTATGGTAGAGTTATGCAGAAAACAAACCCGGTTTCGAGCTCAAAAGGAAGAGGGCCTTCAAAACCAGGAAGATACTTGATGATAGAGGCAGAATCAACAGACTTGCGACACAAGATAAGAAGAAGAAAAAGAGGCAGTAGTCTCTGGACAGAGGAAACGTAGTAGTTAGCCATTGGTGTTCTGATAAACAAGTGCCTCTTAAAGGACCAATTATCAAATCTTTTATAGTAAAAAATCACACACACACACAAAAGTCGTACCGTAATTCACTTGTCTCCTCCTCACTATCTCCATCACTGAATTTCTTTACTACTTATCCGAATCTGTCACGTTTCTTTTTTCTTAAAAAAAAAAAAAGAAGTAGACAATGAGAAAGCTTATTAATCACTGTTGAGGACGGGTTTAGCACCCTCACCAAGGCCCAACAACATTTCAGCTCGGCCCGTCATATATTAACCAACCGACTGGATAATATTCGTAATTAATAATTAATAATATTTATTATTCGATTGATAAATATTCGAAAGAGGAAGATTTCCTTATCCAGGAAAAGGAAGTTCGCCGCGCCGACCCGAGATTCGTGGAAGATAACATTATCAGCTCGACAAGATAAGAAAGAGAGCGGCAATTACAGAAGTTTTCCTTATCTTAGAAGGGTTAGGTCGGTCTAGCTTTCTTATATATAGAAGAGGTCCTCGTTCGAGAGAACACACACTTTTCGCTTACAACTTAGAACTCTCTGCTCTTGATCTAGCATTCATCTCGGCTAGGTTAAAAACATTGATTATTTGCTTGTAACTCAATCATTATCAATAAAAAGTCATTTCGGCAAATTCTGTGTTATTCTCTAAGTTTTTCCCAAAACCTTGACCTAGGTGAGGTCATAGTTCAACAATCACGGCATAAAAAGTAGATCCAGATACAATCCGTCTTCTTTCTTCTCCGATTAAGGCTCCGGTCAGCTAATTGTCCATAATTGGAGAGGGCTGAATGGTTTGACCCGCAATTCCACACCCACAGTATGATGTGATTAGCGACCAATTTCTAGTTTGGAATATTCGTCGAGAAGTGATTGGTTTCTAGTTAACTGTTTAAGATTTTATGTTTCGTAATTTCCCTGGCCGGTCTACTGAAGTTCTAAAGAAATAGAAACAATCGATAATTTATAAATGCATGTATGAGGTTCATTTACATGTATTGTGAGTCCTTTTGTCGGAAATTGGACCACGTGGGTGGGTCCTGTCCTTTCCAACAATGAAACAAAGGCTGCACGATTTAGGATGTATTTGTAAATCACCTGCCGTCCATTTTTCTTGAATTTCTATTTGATCAATCACAGCTCCATTAAACCATTTCCAGTCGTATGTTATATGTAGCTTCTGAGTGTTTTAAGTTAATTCTTCACTTCAAATTTTAAAACACACACAATGGAAGACAGTACCCCAAGTTTCAATTTGCATACATTGCCATCACGTGCTACTAAAAACCATTCCACGTTTACGTTGTTGCTTGAATAGTTGTATAGTAGCAAGATCACTCGCTAGCTCTCATTGGAGCAAAAACGCCTTACAAATATACATTGTGATTTTGTGATGAGTATAGCAGATCTCTCAACAAGAATGAAGGCTTAAGACGGTTTTCCATCCAGAGAGACTCAGAAGTCCCTTCGCATCTTCACCTTAAGTGAGACTTCCTTGTATGATTTGATTTTTCCTGCAGCTTGCCTTAAAGGTCTTCCAACACATGTTTTCCTCATCTCATCTGCTTCATCACCTCTTTCTTTGTTCTTTGATTCCCTTTTAAGCTCCACTGAAACTGAAGAAGATACCTGACTAGATTCCTCAACAATGCCATCGTGCAACGGAGGATCCGCGGATTCTTTGATGGCTCTCTCAGATTTAACCTCTGTCGATTGTCTTCTTGAAGAGACTCTGTCAAGTATACCCTTTAGATATAACAGTCTTAACTCTTTTATCATCTGCGGAATAGAGAAGATTTATCTATCGCTACAAAACCTGCTTTTCCCGGTTATCTCTTTTGTGTCATGTAGCTCTACTGCTTCGGGTTTAGACCCGATAGACAGATCACTCGCTGAACATCTGAAATGGCATCCATAAAGGAAAAAATAGAAGAAGCACAAGTGGCATAAGTGTTCTTGGTTTATGAACAAGTTATCAATCAAGAAGAGTGGAAAACGAGGGAACATGCGGTGCTTATACAAACCCGGCTTTTGCAGCAAACTCTTGATTATCATGTATATCCTTCAAGCTTTCAGTCACGCCCAGCTCTTGGATATTAAACCTCCCGGACTGTCTTCTCGAAGAAACCCTGCGAATAATTAAATCGCAATTTTAGCAACCTTCATAAGGTTACATTACTTATAAACACGGCCTAACGCTTATTCCAAACCTCCTGATATTGGTTGTCTGTACTGAATCTTCCGGTCTGCCAATTATATCTAATACTTCGGAATTGGCGGGACTCAACCTTCCAGAAACTCTGCTGTAAAGAGAAACAACAAATCCATAATAATCTGATTTCAGTGGATGAAACAAAAAGCAGACTGAGCAAGAGCGAAACTGGACCTTTTATTGTTGGCTTTCTCATTTATTTGCAATGAGTTACCGTTGGAACTCTCTGAAGCTGAAAAAAGAACGTTAATAGGGTAAAGGTGTTAAGAGGTTCCTAGGTTCCACAATGATAACCAAAAAGCTAACATTATATACTTGACTGTTGCTTTCTCTTACCAGTCTTATGATCCTCGCCATTTGGATGAAAGGTTTCGCAATCCCCACGAGAAGCGTTTCCACGATCCTGAAGGTCACAACAATGCAGAAAAAAAGTTTGAACAATGTGCTAGTATGGTAAATATGTCTTAATTCCAGAATTCCACAAAAGCCAGATCTCATAAGTACCTTGTCTCCTGATGCCTGGTGGTGTGTACATGGAAGGTTTTGCGACTGGAAATAAAAGTTTACAGCCTCTCAACTATGTAACAGTTTAGATAGTAATTATGGTCATCGGAAACTCACATACAAATTAAAACAGACCTCAAGCAGCAATTTCCTGGCCATGAGTATCCCGTTCTTGCAGCTAAGTTCGTGCTGAAGTGCCTTCAGCTGAAATGCACAGAAAATTCCAGCTGAGGAACTTATAGTTAATGATCAATCAAGCCTGTGTTTGAGAAACCTGGCTTCCAGATTAATAACATACTTGGTCTTTGGTTGTATTGATCTCCTGCCACGAAACAATAATAAAAGACAAACTTTGAAGTAAAATTGTAACCAAAGAATTCCCAAAATTATATATCCAAATGAGCCATTAAAAGATGAGATGTACCGCCAAGATACGAGTGTTAGTCAGGGCAAGTTGCAAGTTCTGTTCTTGAACCTTCTGTAAGTTGATCCTATATTTCATTAGCTCACTTCCACTCCTCTCGATGATTGCACTGTACAAAAATACAAGAAGCATTAGCAACAAATTAACGTACACAAGACACTCACAAGTTTTATATTTTTCGAACGAAGATTGATACTTTCTCTCCATAAGAACTTTCATCAGTCTCATGTTTTCCTACAAAAACAAAAAGATAAAGCGTTTGTATAAGCACAAACAAAGAAAAGAAAAAAGAAAAACATGTCCCAAAAATCCAGCTACAGAATATCATAATCATTTTCATGAGCTCAAAAAGGGAATAAGCAGTGCCTTTTGAAGTTTTTCAGCGTATTCTGCGGAAGAGAGTAACATTGATTGTTGCTGCTGATTTGCTCCAGGGTTCACTAGTATGTTCCGATTCAGCAAGTTTGTGATATCTCCCAGTTTTCTTCTTTGTGCACTGTTCATCGGAGGTTCCAGAACCATTTTCTCTCCATTTACTTTTGCTTTGTCCGTAGGAAAACCTACAGATTTCAAAAAACAATTCAAACAAATCTAAACGTAACTCATCATCGTGGTAAAGCTAGCATTATCGTGTATGAGCACTCCAGAAAAACAGAATCGAACCCTAAAAATCGACAGAGAACAACGCTGCGCCCAGAAATTCCAAACAAATGAGATGAAATCAACCGAATCCGAAGAGGAAGAGGAGCAATAAACAAAGATACCACAACAGATTAAATTACTGAAATTCAATTTACAATCTAAGTGGCGACAAAACCATATGACATCCCGATTGAATGGATCTCTCGAGATGTGAGCTCTCTCTCTACTTCGAATGAACAACATCGTTACCAGGAAGACAAACACACAGAATGCGAAGAGAGAAAATAGTAAGCAAGACTAAATTCGAACCTTCAACGACCTGATCACCGACTTTAAGACCCGTCGCTCGCACCATTGTGATGGCGGAGATAAAACCCTGACGGCTCCTCGTGTCGCCTCTTCCGGGATCGGAATTGAATTCCGGAGGGAAAATAAGCGAGAGAGTGAGTGAATGAATATGCGACTAACGAGGTTAAAGCGGTAAAAACAGTAATCAAATTTCACGCACAAGTTGACAAACCAAAAAGAAATTAAATTTTCGTAAGCATGGGCCCTGGAGGGAAGCAGAGGAGGCCCGTTATTTCAGCCCATCTTAGATTTGTATTTTTGCGACCCTTATTGCAGGTTAGAGGTTCGAATCTCCTTCACTGAATTTTTAACCGGGCTCGAAAATTCCAAGGATGGGCTGAAAATTTAAACAACATTTTCAGATTCTATTGTTATTGGTTTGTGAATTTGGATATTCTTACTAAAATCTATTGTTATTGGTCTGATGATTCTTTAATTCCATCCAAAATCCATTGTTATTCAAAAAGTTTGGTTTTTAAAGATTCTATGATTTTATTAAATCTGATGTTATTGGGACATGAATTTTAAGTAAATTAACTTATTAAACAAGACTTTGAGAATATCACATATATGCCTTAGATTCTTAAAATCATTATTGTAAGAATATTTCCAAAGATTTTCTAAATACACAAAACTCTTTATTACTCTTTACAAATTTAACAAATCTCTTAACTTCTAAAATTTAACAACTCTCTATAAATCCAACTCCCAATAACCCCTCCTTAAATTTTGGTATGCATGGGCCCTGGAGAGAAGAGGAGGCCCGTTATTTCAGCCCATCTTAGATTTGTATTTTTGCGACCCTTATTGCAGGTTAGAGGTTCGAATCTCCTTCACTGAATTTTTAACCGGGCTCGAAAATTCCAAGGATGGGCTGAAAATTTAAACAACATTTTGCTGTGACCTTCGAGTCGCAATAATGAAAGAGTAGAGAACTAATAGATTCATAGGCAAGCCACATTTCAAAACTTGCCTGCTTAATCTGATTCTCCAGGTAGTAATTTGTACGTATAATCGACTGTAATCATCTCTGTTTGTCGCAGGTCGAGAGCACACCTCGTTGAAGACGATGCTGATCCTTTTATAAGTCGCCTTGACCAATGATTGGGCTGACATGGGCCTTAACACGAACAGGCCCAAATTCTATTTGCATAGTTGCAAACCTGGTCCAAGTCCGATAACTTAATTTGAATACTCTTTACAATAACTTAGAACCCAAGTAGAGAAAATTACCCTAAATCATTTATAAGTGATGCCTTGGAAATTCCCGCCACTTTTAGTTGCGCAAGAAAAGAAATCTCACCAATTTGGTCCGGTTGAACCTAAACCGGTTCGTGGTTCAATCAGTAATGCTAACATATTCTTGTTTGTCGTTGGGTTGAATCTTAACTCGGCTTGTTTTATTCAATAAGAGTAAAGAATCACAGATTGGTAGTGGTGCCCTTCTTCCGGAAAATAAGATTTATCCAAGAAGCGCTGCTACGAATCTTTCAAAGCTTTGATCCATGGCTTCCTCAAAGCGTTCGTCGTGTTTGCCACCCGAGTTAATAGAAGAAATCCTTTACAGGACTCCGGCGGAATCTCTGATCCGATTCCAAACGACGTGCAAGCAATGGTACGCTCTCATCACCGAGAAGAGATTCATCTACAATCACTTGCGTCGATCCCCGGAGAGATTCATAAGAACCCTTGATACGGTACAGATCATGGATCCGGTGACGGGAACACGGTCAGATTCACCCATCCCAAAGGAGTTCCAATATCCATATGATATTGAAACTATGGTTCACTGCGATGGACTCATGCTGTGTATGTGTCGTCGTCAACGTGGACAGGAATCAACATACGTCAACGTCGCACTTTGGAATCCCCTCACGAGGAAAATCAGATGGATGAAACCCTCGACATGTTTCACGACTTCTGATTACTACGGGGTTGGATACGACAATGGCAAGTCTCGCGATGGTTACAAGATCTTGAGGTTTTATGATCGCTACTATGGTCGCTTCTGGGATTCTCGGGATCAAGAAGAGTATGCTGCTGAAGCAAAGGTTGAGATTTATGAGTGCAAGACCAATTCCTGGAAAACACTTGATGTCAAGGTTGATTGGGCTGTAGATTTCTCGTGCAAAGGTGTGGCAGTGATGGGTAATATGTACTGGCTTTGTCAGAAGATGGGCAGAGACTATATTCTAGGTTTCGATTTCTCTCTTGAAACATTCAAGGACATATGCACCAGCCCTCCCTCTTACGATTATTATCTAAGCTGTTTCAATGGAGATAGATTGTCTTTGCTTAGACAAGAAGAAGAATCAAGGCAGATTGAGGTGTGGGTTTCAAGCAAGTTGGCTGATGGGAATGTCTCCTTTACCAAATATCTCAGCGTGTCCAGCACTGATCTTCCGCCGTTACGGTACCATACAGATATGGCTAATCCGGTCTACTGCTTGGTTAAGCACAAACGTATCATCGCATGGTGCGAGGGAGATGATGAAGAAGATGATAAGGTTCCTACTTGCATCACTCTTTATGAAATTGATGAGGGTGGCCTAAGAAAACAACTTGAGACAGAACGACACTACAACTGGGGCTATTCTGGACCCTTCCTTTGTGGCTACGTGTACGTTCCAAGTCTCATCCCTCTTCCATGATAAGAGGTGTGAATAAGAGAAAGAGGGTTTTGCTTCGTGTTCTAAGCTTTAGTTTTTGTCTTTGTTTGTTGACCTTTTCGGCCATATATATCTCGAAATCAACTATGATACCGTGCACATGTTACTGAGATTGACATTGGTTTTGGTTTTTGAATCACGATCTTGTCAAGTTTTAGGCTTTGGTTCACTCTTATATCATGTGTGTGTGAGTTCAGTTATGTTTGCTGGTTCAACAAAATTCTTAACTGTATACTTTCAATCAAAAAGTCTCGAAGTTGCAATTATCATTGACTAAACGTTTTAATTTTCAAAAAGAAATATCTACAGCTTGCACTCTTTTTTTTTTCCTCAACGTTACAGAGTACACATGGGAATTTTTAAAGAAGACAGAGCATTGCATTTGTAACATAGATTGCGAATGAGTAACAATGATCAACAACATTTACAGATTATTTACGGAGACTTACAGTAAATGTACAAGTGTATATAGGATCCATATGCTGAGTCAGAGATGTCAATCCTTGAGGAAAGGAAGACGAGTAACAGTATTCCCCATGCTCTCATCTGCTGCGGATGAAGATGGCAACATTTTCTTGGTGGATCGACGAGGAAGAATCTGAAGCCGCGGATTAAGGTGAGTGCCGAGATTCTCCACCGCGAGTTGATAACTCTCTACCAGCTCTAGCTGCCGGACTATTATTTCTGACCGTCTTGGAAGAAGTTCCACCGGTTCACCTCCTGGGATTACAATGTATTCGATTGCTAGGCGGACCTCCTGCGTTTCAGAAACAGGGATATTAATACATTATCATTAAGTATACTCGCAAGTGTCCCTAGTCTATAGTCACTGTGGACTCTATTGAGCCTTTTGTAACATGAGATTATTATATAAATCCTAGTGAACTTAACAGATGCTCCCTCGATGAATTTGATCTGAGATAACAAGCCATCTCTATTGGGAAATCTGACAATATTTAAAAGGAGCGGAATGATAATTTTACCTCGAGGGCATCAAGTTCTTCTAAACTGGGTTTGCTCTTTGGAGCATCATCGTTGATCTCGATATCATCAACAGAAGATTTCTCTGTCGTTATAGGGGCTGAGCCAAATGATTCTCTCCCAAGGATCATTCGGACTGCCTTGACCATCTGAGCCATTGTAGTTGACTGCAAAGTATAAACAGTAAGAAATAAATGAATCAAATTAATGAAACATAGGAATGCGCTGAATCATCATCATTATCATCATCATCCATGCAAGAAGAAGGATACCTTAATGACAAATATTGGTAGCTTGTGTAATTTCGCAACACGACGGATTGATGGATTCTGTTTCAATTCAGAACTTGAGGCTAGAATGACATCTGCTTCTCCAACATTATCTGTCACTTCTATGTCATCTTCTAGGCCCATAACTTCAGCTACTTGAAGGAGATCAGCTTCAACGACCTAAATAACAATAACAGAGGGCCATATATACAGTTAGTATTTAAGATCAATACCATTTTCCAAGGATCAGAAAAAGGCACATTTAGAAGCTCGAGAAAGATAAGATCGGGTTCTTTACATTGTAAGTATAAACATGAACAGGTGAAGTTCTTTGGCTCATGGATATGTTACTGCTGGCTTTCTTATACCGAGTGGGAAGAAAGTCTTCATCTTCGTCGTCAGAGAGCACTTCACTTGCAAAATCTATGTTGAGCAATGGTGCAGGCTCCTCTTCAAGGTTCTCCAAAGGAATGGGAGTCACTAGCTTATGAGGAACATCGTCTTCGCCACGAATTTGACGGATCTCACATGGAGCGGATTTCCCTGTAAGAAGAAAAAGTTTGTTCGGTTTGGTTTCCTCATTTGCTCTGTCAAATTCACTAGGAAGGGAGAAACTGTTTTAACTTACCAGCTAGTATAGCATCAACGGTGACATCTAGCCTTTGATGAACACGACACTCGGTTCTTGATATCATTTCTACAGCACAAGTAAATGTTGGAGGTCCTTTTCTTTCAAGAATTGTCTTCTGCACTTTCCGTTTCCTTGCTTCTTCGTCACCAAGAGTCACGCTCTGTGTAAGAAAAAAAATATTCAAGTTAAGGTCGACACTTATAACAAGAGAGCAAAAAAAGAAGAAGAAAAGTTGTAGTCCAAGGTCACACCTCAATACCACCAATAAGGATCTGCAAAGAGGGATTCTTGATTATGTTGTCTATAGTCATCCCATGAGCAGTTGCAACAAGCTGGACGCCTCGCTGAGCAATAGTGCTAGCAGCTAATGCTTCAAGCTCTGTTCCTATCTCATCGATGATGATGGTCTCAGGCATATGATTCTCAACCGCCTCAATCATAACCTGTGTAAGGTTTTTGCATGAATACATTAAAGATTCTTTTCATTCCCATCTTACAACCTACTTTTAGTACAAAGGTTAAGACTTTATAGACTTACATCGTGCTGTAAATTCACATTTGGAACTTGCATCCGCCTGGCACGGCCTATTCCAGAATGAGGAACATCACCATCACCACCAATCTCATTTGACGTGTCAACAATCACTACACGTTTCCTGTGTTCATCAGCTAACATCCGTGCGATTTCTCTGTACAAAGCCAACCAAACCTTGTCACACAACATGTAACATCACAATCGCATTTGGAGATCATCATTCATTACATCATAAGTTCATTACCAATGCGGATCTAAATCAATGTACCTGATTAAAGTTGTTTTGCCAACTCCAGGAGAACCTATGACCAAGATGGATCCTCCTCCTTCTATCAAGTCTCTTATTATCTCTGCACTTCCAGACACAGCTCGACCCACTCGACATGTCAAACCAATGATTTGCAGTTTGCGGTTACGTATAGCGCTTATACGATGCAAAGATCTGTTAATCCCCGATCGGTTATCATCCGAAAAATCACCAACCTGAAATATGAAAAAACATTCATCTTCTCATCAGCACAAACTTCATTAAAAAGAAAGAAACATTTCATTTAAGCAGAGACAGTATATGCGAAACCAGTTAAAAAGCTAAAACATTTGAGAAATGAGTTGCATGTAATAGATGAGAGACACACCTTCGATACGGCAAGCTTCAGATCTTGTTGTGTCACAGGCTGCTCTGAGATCACCCAATCGCCGGAAGGGAATCTAGCAAGTGGCTTTCTCCCTAAATCCATCACCACCTCGATCAATTCCCCGATCGCCTCGTGCTTCATGAGCTCCTTCCTCGTTGCCGGAGGAAGGATCTCGAGGAAAGCGTCAAGCTCCACAGTAGGAGGCGTCGCTGTCTTCCGCGATGAGATCGATGCGGTGTTCTCTGAATCAGCTGAAGGTAGCCGAACATCGAAACTGAATCCATCAGACGGCCTCCGCACAGGAGACGGAGACGCCGGAGACTTCGACGAAGCGATCCTCTGACGCGCACCACGTGTTCGACGGAATGAGGAGGAGGAGTCGGATGAAAAAGCGGTTGTGGTGGCGGAGATCAACCGTCGCGATGCTTGCCATGAGCTGTTGATATCGATCAGAACTAGCCGCGAATTCAACGCCCTCATCACAATCACTTCTTTTTTTATAAATTATGTACCTTTACTTAAAATAATGAATTAAAAAATAAAAGATTCCGTTTTCCGTTTTTCGCGACTGGTGTTGGTTTATGTGTTTCTGAAAGCAGGAACGAAGTTAAAAAGGAAAAGCTATGGAGGAGAAGACATGAAGCAAAATGAAACGACGACGTTTACAGTTTACTATTTACTAGTTTTTTTCTACTTCTTTTTTTCCAATTATATGATGCGTGAAGGCTGAAAGCCTGAAACTAGTGGAAGATTCCAAAGGATCAAAGCATCTCTCCATGGAAGCTGCGTCTGTTGTATAGAGAGCAAGGCAGGGTAGGGTCCATTGTGGAGGGAAAGATAACATAGCCGTTTAGGCAAGTGGTTGACGTGATGCCACGTGGAGAGTTAGACAATCTTGTTGACACGTGTCTGGCGATGGAGCTGCCGTTGATTGCCAATCTTCGGGAACTCTTTGACGAAATGCAAACCAAACCACAGTGGGGGAGTTGGTGTTTCGCACGGCAGATGAAAAACTTGTCAACTTTTTTGCTCTGCAAGTAAAGATTTTAATCAAATTTGAAGACTAGATTAAACCGAACAAATACCAAATCAAATTAGCGAAATCAAAGTTATGAGACGGTTATATCTATTTGTTAACGAAATGGGCTTAGGTTGCTTTCATTGGTGGTATGGGCTTGGGTCTTCTGATGATGTCCAGCAAGAAACTCACGTATAGAATCCTTTTCCATTTGGTTAAGAATATTTTACTTAATAAATTGTACAAACTTAAGGTAGTATTTAGCCCACTTGGGTTTTCTATAATACATATTGAGTAGTATTGGATACAACTAACAAGCCGACCTTAGCTCAGTTGGTAGAGCGGAAGACTGTAGTGGGTTCTCCCAAAGAAATCTTTAGGTCGCTGGTTCGATTCCGGCAGGTCGGATTTCACTTTTTGCTTTCGCCTATTTATATCTATGGGACCCACATCCACCTAACTTTTGCTTCCCATTCAACTCGCGTGCGAAACCGTTGATTAACCAAGACGTTATCCTCGCGTAACAGATCACTCACTATTTCTTGAAATTCACAAATTAGCCCCAAATTTCCCGGGCACGTTGTTGATATTTTCTACCCACGTGTACACCTTCTCCTCCCTCGTATACAATCTCAAAAACACGAGAATCTAAAAAAGAAAAAGCACAGTTGAAAAAAACAAACAAACAAACGAAAATGGAGAAACTGACTTTCCTCTCCCTTCTCTTGCATTTCGTCGTCTTCATCGCTTGTACATCTCCGTCTTCCTCTATCCTCTTGAACGATCGCAGCTTCGAGATATCGAACTTGCCGTCATCGCGGGCGGAGAAGCTGATCCGGGAGCTAAACCTTTTTCCGAAGCTCGACGTGAACGTGATCGATGTCGGTGATTCGACTCTCACTTCCGCAGAGGTACCTTCGATTGTTGAACGGAACTTCAGATTCCCGAATATTGTCTCCGATGGAGGCCCTACCGTCCAGGATTTAGGTCATCATGCTGGTTATTACAAGCTCCCGAAATCTCAAGGCGCAAGGTTTATATCTAATCCTAGCTTTCGTTGTTCATGTGTATCTTGAAGCTTACACTCATACTGGTTCGCGTGCATTTGTGGATGTAGTATCTGATTTGTTATACTTCATTCGGAATTTGCAGCGAGCTCTTGACTAGGCTGTGTTTTATGTCGATCTGAACATTTATGCTAATAGGGAAATGTTTGTTCTCCTGTTTTGATTTGGTGTGTTTAGGATGTTCTACTTCTTCTTCGAGTCACGCAACAAGAAGGATGCTCCTGTTGTGATTTGGTTGACCGGAGGCCCTGGATGTAGCAGTGAATTGGCTATGTTCTATGAGAACGGTCCTTTCAAGATCGATAAGAACATGTCTCTTGCTTGGAATGAGTATGGATGGGACCAGGTATTATGATCCCTGTAAACTATCTCCCCGATTCCTCTCACTGCTCTTAATTTTTGCACATGAGAGTTAATTGAGAAGTTATCTTGCAGGCTTCCAATCTCCTGTATGTTGATCAGCCTGTTGGAACTGGTTTCAGCTACACGACAGACAAAAGTGATATCCGTCATGACGAAACCGGAGTTAGCGATGATCTGTATGATTTTCTGCAGGTCTGGCACTAGATATTCCCTTGAGTTCCTTTTTTCTTCTTCTGAACTTTTGTGAATACGAAAAAACCTGCTTCCAAGCTTTGACTTGAGTAAATAAACCTCTTTTAGATTGTTATTGGTTTTCTTGACTCCGGAAAAAGGGAACCCGGCCTTGTTCGTTTAGCCCTAACAAGATAGTGAATATGTTTCCTCATGTTACCTCAGGCTTTCTTTGCGGAGCACCCTAAGCTGGCAAACAACGACTTTTACATAACTGGAGAGTCATATGCTGGGCATTACATTCCGGCTTTTGCTTCCCGAGTCCATAGAGGAAACAAGGCTAATGAGGGGATTCATGTTAACCTTAAGGCATGGGACTGTTTCTGTTTTTTTTTTTCCTCTCTCTTAATGTGTTAATGTAAGGTTGGTACTCACAAGTATAATGTTGCAGGGATTCGCCATCGGAAATGGGCTTACCAATCCTGCAATCCAGTACCCAGCCTATCCTGACTATGCTTTGGAAATGGGTTTAATTACGCAAGCAGAGCATGATCGTTTAGAAAAGATTGTCCCACTTTGCGAATTATCAATTAAGCTTTGTGGTACTTCCTCCCTCTTTCATTATCAAGATGTCATTAAATTGCTCCCTATGTTTTAGTGGATCCTGAATCCGTTTCTTTTCATTTGTTTGTTTGGGTTTCTTCAGGAACTGATGGAACAGTTTCTTGTTTGGCGTCATATCTTGTTTGCAACACCTTGTTCAGCGGTGTGATAAATCATGCTGGTGGAGTAAACGTAAGCCCAAAATAAGTGTTTGATTTTCATTGCTAGATGGTTTTGCAGATAATATTTTTTCCGGCAACATCTTGTGAATAAATGAGACCTTTAAGATACCTTTGCTATCCACCAGAGAAGGCATCACATGTATAAAAGCAATTCTGTTTGATCTTTCTGCATTTAAAGTAGGGATAACTTGACGCAATTCTTGTGTAGTATTACGACATCAGGAAGAAGTGCGAGGGGAGTTTGTGCTACGACTTCTCAAACATGGAGAAATTCTTGAATCTGCAATCCGTGAGAAAGTCGCTTGGTGTTGGGGACATAGCGTTTGTCTCCTGCAGTACTAGTGTCTATCAGGCAATGCTACAAGATTGGATGAGGAACCTCGAGGTTGGAATTCCCACGCTTTTGGAAGATGGAATCAACCTTCTTGTGTACGCGGGAGAATATGATCTCATCTGCAACTGGCTAGGTGAGTTCCAAAAACATAACATAATCAAATTCAGACTCGAAAATAATGAAACAGACGGAATTCAACTGTGAACTAAACAAAATCACCTTAACTAGTAAAAATACAATCGTTAGTGTGTCTTTGGCACTAGAGTAGGTAAATTAGAAACTGGAGATTTTACTATTTGGCGCTAAATATGATCTCCATTTTGTGATACATGATATGCAAAAAACTTTTGGACATGATATCTTGAATCGGAGCAGGTAACTCGAGGTGGGTGAATGCAATGGAGTGGTCAGGGAAAGAGAGCTTTAAGGCGACTAAAGAAGTTCCCTTTGTGGTTGATGGTAAAGAAGCAGGCAAGTTGAAGAGTTATGGACAACTCAGTTTCCTCAAGGTCAGGCTTTTCTTACATAAAATCAGTCTTCCGTACGTAGTTCTGCTGATTGTCTTTTATAGTAAGAACAAAGAGTTTTGATAATTAAATCGAAAATAAAACAGGTGCACGATGCGGGACACATGGTTCCTATGGACCAGCCAAAAGCTGCGTTGAAAATGCTCAAGGGATGGATGGAAAATTCGCTTAGAGGGGATGTTGTGGCTACTACTACAGAAGGAGATGATCTGGTTGCTCAGATGTAATCTCATCTTCTTTTGAATTGCAGGAAAACCTAAATTTCAGCAAACAAAGAAACAATGTGGACTGTGTATTGTGTACGCTTGACGTTTCCTTGTGTAATTTGATCTCTAAAGAAAATTATATGTAGGGGCTGTACAATTTCGTTAATGTCAAACTCTTCTGAACCAAGAAAACATATTCTAAAAGAAAAGAAAATCTGCCAGTTTTTATTTTTCATTGGTAATGTCGTGGAATAGCAAGATACGAAATATGTATGTGTAATGAAATGATGGAATTGAAATGTTTACAAAATGAAACAAATTGTATAAAGCTGCGGGACAACGTTACAGAGTTGTGTAGATTTGTAACGTACCATTTTACTACAGGATTTTATTCCAAATTTGACATCGATATCATATCAAACCGAACTGAATGAGAACCTGGTTCGATGTGGTTAAACGGAATAAGTTAGAAGAGAAACCGAGTACAATAGAACACTCGTGCATGACATATGGCGAAAAACGATTGGCTAGAGGAACAATTTTATCTAACAATCAGGAATACAGATGAGCTTGGGAGAAGGAGCAATGTCGATATCTTCGTTGGGGTTTGCAATCTCAAGGCCGACTTCTTCATATACGAATTTTGTAAGCTCTAGCATATTTGAGCTCGCTTCGTCTTCTTTGTCATGGGCAAAGAACAAACCTCACCATACAAATACAAAATTGAAGCAAATGCAAAAGCCCTGCGCTAAAGATTCAGCTCAGGAGATCCCACAGAAACTAGAGGAAGATTCCAAGTTTGTACCTTTGGATCCTCAAGATCCTCTATTCGGCCCTCCAGTCAGTTTCTTTCACAATTTTAATATTTGCCTACTCTTCATTACAGTGAAGTCTGTGATCATAACAACGCTTTTGAATATATCTTCTTTTGTAGGTTTTGCTGTTACTTGGCTTTCAGTTTTATGAAGCACAGAAGGTAATGTATAAATTGGAAACGTAATCACATATCACACTTTGCAAATCTTTCTTAGGACTAATCTTATCATCTTGTATGCAGATACAAGAACTGCTTAAGGAGCTCGATGGCGAATTCATGAAGGTAAACCGGAACAACTCCCTCTCTGACTCTTGCGAGATGGTGCCAAACTGATGTTCTGCTCGTTTGATGAAATTCCAGATTATGCTCTGTACAGAAGATATGATCCCGCGTTCGTTATGGGAAGCAGTTAACACAAGACAGAGTGACCTGAAGACAGTGAAAGTATGTAGCTTCCAGTCTCCATCAAGGTCCTTTTGCGTTGTTGTTTTCTTACAATAAACCCGCTGTGCAGATTGCGGAGTCGTTGCCTCGGATCTGCTTCTTATCTGGTTTGACAGGAGAAGAGATGATGATGTTCATTGATGCATTTCCAGAAACTGGTACCTTCCCATTCAAAATGTATTAAGAAACAGAAGAAAAAAAAACAGCAAGACTTTAAAGCATGTCTTTTTAAAAACTGGTGGATCAAATGCAGGGCTAGAACCAGCTGTTTTTGCAGCTATGGTTCGGAACAGTGCTGATAAACCCATCTTGGAATTGATGGAAGAAATCATGGGAGATCATGAGTTGTTGGTTAGTAAAAATCTCAAATATTATCGCACCAAATTCATGAGTTTCAGATATGGTCTTGAATCTTGACACATAAAACAATCAAAACACTTCTCCTATGTGCAGACCGGGAGCGGTTCCAGCTGAAAGTGTCGACTGAGGAAGAAGAACAGGACAGCTTTGGAATTCCTAAGGTTATCTTCAGCATGGCTCTATGAAGTTTGGCAATACACCAATGTATCGTTTGCACAAGAGTGTAAAGTTAGAATAAAATAACTGAATTGTAGTCACTTGGACATATATCTAGAATCATCAAACAGATCTCAAATGAAGAAAAAACCAGTTCAACGCAAAATCCAAGAGTCTGAAACTCGCAGGAGATTTGAATATCCTGAAATTATTATATCAATATCTCTTTCACTGAATGGAGCTCTCTCGATACCTAAGAAAAACAACTTCGCATTTCCTGAAAACGATTTCAGTCACTAAAGAAGTGTATAAGCTGCAGTTGTACAAATGGATTAAAACCACTAGCTGATATGTATTGATGAACACTGATTTCAAATCAACAGCCGAAAAGAGTTGGTTTTTATAGTGATTCAGGCTCATCTTACATGGATTGACTTTGTTCCTGACTTTCATCAATCTCTCTCTCTCTCTGATTCGAGCTCCTTCTTCAATATTCACATACCAGAAAATTGGATCCATAAGCTAATCTTCATCATCACTCTCATCACTAAAGTAGCTAACTTTCTTCCCGGCAGCCTCCTTTCTCTTGTTCCTCCTTTCTTCTTCCTCCTCTGCTTCTCTCATTCTCAGCCTCTCCCCAGCTTCATTATCCACCACCGAAGCCCAATTGTCCTCATCGAATCCCTCCTCCGTCGCAGCCGACGACGGCGCCGGCCAATCCCTCGAGTCATCAGCTTCTCCTCCATCCTCCTTGCGCCGCCCCCTTTTCTTCGGAGGAGGCGGTCTCTCCCTTGGACCCAATTGGTTTCTAGGGCACTCGTAGGAAAGATGGCCTTCGTCTCCACACTCGTAACACCTCGACTTGTCCGTGTACACTCTCTTCTTTATAAACTCGGACGCCCTTCCGTTATCGGCGGCGATCGAAACCGTCAGTTTCCGGCCATTAAGGATCTTCCCTTCCATGGAACGCGCAGCTTTAGCCGCGTCTTCACGGGAGACGTAGAGCACGAAGGCGACGCCACGTGAGCGGCGAGTCTGGCGATCCTTGAGGACGGTGACCCGCGCGACCTTTCCGAAGGTGGAGAAGAGCGTGTGGATGTCGGAATTAGTGAGGGAGAAGTCAAGATTCGAGACGTAGAGCGTCGACTTGGAAGGCGCTAAGCCGCCTGATCCGCCGGGAGCTGATGATTTGGCGGAGGAAGAAGCTTTTCTAGGGTTCGAAGGTGGTGCTGCGACGGAGGAATAGCGATAGTAGAAAGTGTCGTCCTCTTCATCGTCGCTATTGTGAATCTTCTTCTTCTTCTTCGTCTGCACCATGTCCACTCTCTTCCACAATTATTTTACTTTTGTGTTTTTTTTTTTTTTTGTTCTTCATTCGAGTATTTTCAGGGGTTGATTCTAATAAAGTTGTTACGTTGGGTTTTTAATTAACAATACATTTTAAGATGGGCTTTGTTTGCAATTTCCCGGTTTTGTTTGTTGACCAATCATTTCTATATAAGTAAAGTGGAAATAAATTCTATATAAGTGAGACAAAACCCGTCACTTGGACATAAATTGTGTTGTTGATCTGGATTTTTGTTGACGCAGAGTTTAGCTACCTGATCTCTAGTCAAGTGATCGACTCGTCCGGTTACATCGCCTTGTGCTCATAACTTCTGCAAGTCATTCTTAGAAAGCTACGTTTGCTGGGGAGACTCCAGTGACAGAGACAAGCCGTGAGAGAAATCAGTTTCATTGTTCAATGTACGATTCTGAAACTAAAAGTACCAATCTTTTGTTCCAATCACCCATAAAGAGAGGTTTATAATTGCTAGATGGATCCCTCAATCTCCTGAAGAAGTTTGATAATTACAAAGAGTGCGTATTTGTTTGATAAGACAAAATTAGAATGGAAAGAAAGATGAGACTCCATCTGTGAAAGACTTGAAATAAGTGGGGATGGAAATATTGAGACTCTCATGAGGCTTTTGAAAGAGAGTCGCAGATCAATAGGATCATTCATTCACCACGTGTATTGAACCTTGCACCGGATGGCCATATCTCCCCTCTAATGCCTTGGCTTGGTCGGAGCCGAGACCAGAACTATATTTGTTCTCGTCTCCATCAAACCCTGAATTCTCCAAACATAGCTTGAGTGGGGTTTTGTTCATTCATTCGTTCGTTCTGTCATCTTTTCATCGTCTCTCCATGTAAGGAACCACCTACGCGTTATTATCAATGCAAATTGATCAGAATTTTCAAAAGGATCGATACTCCGAAGAGCAACACTAATCAAGAAAAATGAATACCGGAACTTGATGCAACCCCTGTGCCCAGCGACTTGCTTTCCTCTTGCGTGCTGCTGCTTCCTATCGCCTCTACTACTGTAGCTTGCTCAGAGGCTTTGCCATTCCCTAAAGACTCATGCCTCATATTCTCTGACTCACCATTATTTTTTTGATTCAGCGGCACCGGTCCTTTTATCCTTCTGGGCAACAAAAAAGTTCTAAGAGATTGTCTATTGTTAAGTGAGAGAGGTTATTTCACATAAGATCTTGTAGTTTACCTGATCAGCTTACGCTTCAATGCACCTGATTTCCCTTTTAATATACCTTCTCAACAGAGAGAAAAAGAAAAGATGTCACTAATGGTTCTATATGATAAGTATGGAGAGGAATCAAATCAGAAATTATACAGCCCAACCAGATTTTGTGCCGGAAGATGATGACGCTGGCTTGCGACCGGTTCGCTCAGCTTTAATAGAAGCGATGACGGAATCAGCTCCAATTCCTAGACCTTTTCTTCCCACCAGCTTCACTCCAAGTGTCTCACATAGGTAGTGAAGTCTCTTCTCATCACCACCTCTGACTTCTCTCAGGTCAAGAGCCTGTTGTCTAGTCAATAACGTATACACCTGAATCTGTTGCTGCTGGTTGAAATGAGACTGAAGCTGCTGAAACAGTATCTTGTTTGAATGCTGATCTGCTATTGGGTCTTCGTTCCTCTTAAGAGGCTCGCTTAGCGTTACCCTCATAATTGCAGGAGACTTTGGGTCCGGATTCCTTCGACTAAAGATTATGGAAAAACTCCCAAACTCCAGATCAGGGTCCCTGAACAAATCTGCAAGAAGGGTCGCACAAGAATAGGGATTCTTTGAAGGGTTCCTATCGATTCTCTTCCTTATGCCTCGGGCCTTTGCAGAATGAGCCATATTAGCAGCTTCTCGCAGACCAGTTACGAAAGCTCCATGCATGGTTGCAGGGTACCGCCTTGTCGTGGCTTCTCCGGCAAAGAAAAGCCTTCCATCTCCCACACTTTCTGCTAATATGTCGTAATCATCACCTGAAGCTCCCACTGCAACATTAGAGTAAGATCCGAAACTGAATGGATCCCCGCCCCATCTGGTGCAGACCGTTTGAATTGGATCAGGGACATTTATTCCTTGTGGTTCATACATACCTGTGATGCATTAGGATGCAAAGTATGGCATACATTAGCATCAACGTCACGAAATCTGGAAAAACAAATCTCGACATGATATTGCTGGACCTAGATATCAGGTATAGTAAATCTATTACCCCTAAGAATCTGAAGAACACGAGTCACTGCGTCAGTGGGTGGCATTGTCTCAAACTTATGAGCAGCTTCTCCCGCAACCAACGCGATCAGTAGAGGACCACCTGCAACTTGTGCATAGCTATAGAACAGAAAGAATTCACCTCGATAGTTCGGATCCTCAGTAAGATGTCCAAAGGTATCGAGATCTGTGCCCCAAAATCCATACGGAAAGAGCATTGCAACTTTGTTCAATAACCCAAAACCTAGTCTCTTTATACAATCAAGCTTTCTCTGAGGCAACTCCGGCAAAAATTTGATGGACCCGTTCTTAAGAACACCAAGGGGAACCGTACACAGCACCATATCACCCTCATACACTTGATTTCCAGCAGTAACCTTCACACCATCTGCGCCATATCTGATTGTTTGAACGGTCTTCTCATATAAGATTGGTACATTTTCAGCCAAAGCCTGAACCAGCCTTCCATTTCCTCCAGGGAGAAAGCAGTGGTCTCCACCCATATCGTATGGGTCATCCTGATCCCAGAATGCAAGAGAGAGCTTTGATACTAAACCAGCATTTGCATATTCCAAGTTAGCAAGATGCCAATTAAACAAACTCATCTCCTCGGTGGCCACATCGTCCGCGTCCCCATGAACCTGCCTGAATGTCTCGAGCGCTGCCCCAAGGGAGACATCCATGGAAACATCACCCATCGACTGCCTAAGTTTACTTGCCTTGTCAAGAAGCCGGTTAAAAGCTGCCTCGACCTTCATATCCAGATCGGGATCAACCGGTTTACCATCCACTCTATAAAGAGGACACTTATCTCGTACCTTAAAAAGAGAATAACCTAGCTGCTTGGCTATAATCCCCAGAGGGTTTCCTAACGTTCCAGTCAGAACACTTCCTCCTAAATCCGCTGCAGCGACTACTCTATTACCTTCCATCTTTTTGGTATAAACCCGTCCACCGGGTCGTTTCCTACCCTCCAAGACCGTGACTTTAAACCCAAACCTCAGAAGCTGCCTCGCTGCAGCCAAACCAGATAACCCAGCACCAACTATAACCACACTAGGCTTGCTTGATTGAGCAGGAAACTTGTCTTTGATTGCCTGTGCTACACCGAAATTGATATATCCATGCATGACCAAGTAATGATAAGCCGAATCCAAGAGACTAGTGCAGTGTTTAGGAATCGAATCGAGAAACATGTCCTTTGTGACCCAACTAGATACATTTTCTCTCCATTTCGATATGATGTGGTTCCTAATCAATATGTAATTCACTTGTTCGATTCCTCCAACCACAGGAACCACACCGAACTCAATCTCCTCCTCTGTAAGTGAATCAGCAGGGAACCCAGCTGTGAGAGCAAGCAAAGCTTCGGTGGTAGCTTCCTTGTTGATCGTGATGATCTCGTCACCTATCCCAGGATAAATTTTTACAGTCTGGTTCGATCCATTGCCCTCTACGTTCGGTCTACCGGAAGAAGAAGCTGAAGGTGACACGAAATTGCTGTTACCGGGAAGGACGCCGACGTTAGGGACGGGAAGGATGTGAAACGAGGACGCTGAGCGCTGAGACCGTCCTCTCCTTCGTTTCTTTGGCGCGGAGAATGATACCATCTGCTCAAAACTAGGGCTTGAGCTGGAGATCGAGCTCGGGAATTGATTCAAACTTGGGTCTGGATTAGGATTCGAGTTCAATTGTGGAGTAAGAGTGGAAAATTGAAAGTGAGATACAGACGGGACATTATCTTCGTTCTTCTCCGGTGGATTCATCATTGCACCGTCGCCGTCGAATTGCCGGAGAGTGGTCTCGACGAGGAGGGAGAAAGTAGACGGAGGAGGAAGGAAAACGACTTTTTCTTGTTTGCTGGTTAAAAAGTTTTTCTATTGAAATTGGATGAGAGAAAAAGTTACGAAGGTGCTAAAGGCCTTCACAAGACCCAGCTCCTTCTCCAAAGCCCATCTTGCAACATACTGTATATGTATTTTATTACCATTCGACGTGAGTAGAATGAAAGATTAATAACAGGTGAAATATATATATAAAAAAAAAATCAGTAGAATCGTGGGTGAAAAACAAACACCTATGATTTGTTTACTTATGAATTTTTCCGCAGTATATTATATATATCAAGCCACATCCAAAAATGTTGATTGTATACCTTTTTTCAAGTACATTCGTTATATTATATGTTCAGAACATAATTCATCTCCTTTCTCTTCCTGATGGACATACACAACCAAACAAAAAACGAGGTCATTTTTTTCATGTGTATTATTATCTTATCGATTTTCACATATGAGATCTTATCATGAATCTATTCAAAAAGAATGATTACATTGTTGTGCGGTTTTTGCTCAGCTGCTTACCTCAGCATACAAGACCAAATTAAGAGCATCATCGTAGCCATATTTGGACGTTTATGTTGGGACGACATTATGTCACCAATCCTAGTCATAAGAATAGAACCACACTTTTAGTTAAAAAATAAAAGAAAAAAACACACACACAAACACAACCATATGAGTCTATGACCATTCACCCGGAATCGGTTCTTAACACAAGGCTTCAAAATTCCTCTTCAGTAGATGGACTGATGGAGGACACAGGAAGAAGAAAGAAACGCTCTCGTTACTCTAATAGGAGCACTCAGAAACTAAATTCCCCGTAAATGCGTGTTTTGTTTTTTAAGATTCGTTATTAATTTCCGATGTATACTTACGAATTTCCTATGTATCAAAGTAGACCCAAAATGTTAGACTAATTTTTTATATTATAAATTCATGTAATGTATTATGGTGGTTTACATGTAACTGTTTTTGATAATTAAGTAAATGTTGTCGTCCACAAAAGAAGAAAAGGCTGGTCTATCATTTTGTGACTATTTTCCCACAATTAAATTAATAATATATACAAAACTGGGGAAAAAGTAGAACAGAAAAAAGTAAAATCAGAGAGAAGAAAAGTCTGGAAAATTAGAAGAACTTATTTGAAGGAGAAGAAGGCGTATTAAATTTTTCCTTCATACGTACCTCTCAATTTTCTCTTGGTGATCGGAGACGCACTGATCAGATTCGTATCTCAGGTAAGATTCGTAGCTGAAAATCCATCATTTCGTTTTCTCGATTTCTTTTTTTGTTGGTTCTCTCTAGATCTACTTCCACACCCGAAGTGTTTGATTGGAATTTTTTCGATTTCTGTATACGCCGAAACTCTCGCCTTTCAGTTGGAATTTTCATGAAATTCGAATATCTCTCTCTGCTTATCGTTAGATCTTTCGATGAATGAGTGATGATGATCGAATATTTGCCATGTCTTCTCCCTGACTTTAATTCTGTGTCCTCCGTTCGGTCCACTAGCTTCTTCTGTGTGAAATTGAACTGCGTATCATCGTGGGGATGCTGTAACAACGTGGTCTCTAGCTCATGTATCTGTTGGGTTTTGAACTTTTGCTTTCAGCTACAGAGAGATTGACTGGAATGTGCTGAGGAATACTCATTTGGGCTCAAACAAAGCCATACGAAAAAAGTTCGCCAGCATGGGAATCTTCAACGGTTTGCCTGTTCCCTCCGATAAAACTGTGAGTTCATTTTCTTCGCTCCTAATCGATTAAAAGAACCGTAAGTTCGGCCTTTTGAGGATTCGTTTGGTTCAACGATCTCAAGTATGTCGCTAGTTTTCTTAGTTCTTCTCAGCATGAGGGTTGGAGTTTATTGGAAGAAGTGAGACAAGGGCTAGATAGGAAACCCACTGGAATTTTCACCGCTCTTGATTTTGTTTCTGGAGTACATGTCTGTGTGTGTGCCTGAGTGATGATGGTTGTTGCAGTACCTTAGGGAGGAGCTGGCACGAATAGATGAGAGCTGGGCTGCTGCACGCTTTGACTCTTTGCCACATGTGGTTCACATCCTTACGTCAAAAGACCGTGAAGCTGACATTCATGTATTAAAGGAGCAAAGTGATGTTGTCGAGGAGGTTGTGGATGAAGTTGTTCATGCTTATCATGGTGGTTTCAACAAGGCCATTCAAAACTACTCGCAGGTTTTCTAATTTCTGATAGCTCTTCCTTTTTCCCCTCTCTCTCTCTCTAAAGCAGCAATCAGATATACGTCCCATCAACTTTCTGTTACCGCTTATCAATATTAAGATTGCGCCTTAATGTAACTTCATTTTAATTCTCTCGTATTTTGCCCTGTTTGCAACGTATTCCTCATCAGATCTTGCGATTATTCAGCGAGTCCACTGAAAAAATTGGCGACTTGAAGCATGATTTGGCAGAAGCAAAGAAGAGCTTGGGTGCACGCAATAAACAATTACACCAGTTGTGGTACCGTTCTGTAACATTACGGCACATCATCTCACTTTTGGATCAAATTGAGGGCATTGCTAAGGTTTGTTGGATTAGCCATAACATTTCGTAGTTGATTCTTATATGGACAGTGCTTGCTATGTATTTGCGCTGCTCTGAACTTTTAATTCATGATAGCATTTTGCTAATTAAAAGAAACTGCTTTTCTGATGTGACAATGGTAGCTCTGCCTCTTAAAAAATTTAACAGGTTCCATCTCGTATTGAGAAGCTCATTGCTGATAAGCAGTTTTACGCTGCTATTCAAGTGTATCTCCAGTCGTCTCTGATGCTTGAACGTGAGGGGCTTCAAACGGTAATTTCCTAACGGGCCAGTGTTAACAAATGCTGGTAAAGCAATCTCATGGGAACTTTTTTGGGTGTTCCCATTCATTTATCAATTTGATATCTAGGACTGTTTTGTTATTAATCCGTTGAATGGGATCTGTTATCATCTAATTTCCATCGAGACCTTCTGATTGTCTCTGTTCGAGAGATCTACTGTTCACTTGCATCTTGTACTCAATATATACTCTGGTACGTTCACCTAGGTTGGTGCTCTTCAAGATGTCAGATCTGAGCTAACTAAGCTGCGGGGAGCCCTTTTCTTCAAAATTCTAGACGATTTGCACGCACACTTATACAATAGAGGTGAATACAGGTGGGTTTCTTTCCAGCTTGTATAAACGACTTTCAGAAGCTGTGCTGCTTATTATCCTTGGTTCCAGTGGCCTGCTTGCTTGCCAGTGTGTCTCACCACTTCTATCAGTGCACAATCTTCTGTTCTTGACCTTGTCTATACTGCAGTTCAGTCGCATCAAGCATATATGAAAGAGATGATGAAGTACCAACAACAACAGCTGTTGCAGCTAGTCGAATGAGCTCACAACCACTGTCTCGTAGAACACGGACACTGAAAGGTGATAGTCAGTTTGGTCTGAGAGGGCTCACAAACGGTTCACATAAGACGGCTTCCATTGAGGAAGGGTATGATTTCGCAACCTTACCTTTCAGTTGATTCGTTATGTGATATTAGGAACAGTTTTTGGAACGATCATTGTCTGTTTACTTCCGGTTCTCCATAGAGGCTCTCGCGGCTTTATTTTTAATATAGAGATTGCCATGCTTGCATCATTTATCTAATCATTATGTTGAGGTTCTCCTCAAAAATTCAATCAATGAAAGAAAGTATGATGTGAATATGATTATGGCAGAAGTTTCTTTGCCAATCTAAGGTTGATTGCTACCTTTGTTCTGCTTATATAAAAACACTTTGTTTGTTTTGCCATTCCTTGACTTTGCTAATGTGTGTTTCTTTAATCACGTTGTGTTTCTTAGTTCATCAGTTGATGGACATGATGAAGAGGACTCTGTAGAACATGAGGAAGCCACCGCAGATGGGCAGACTATCAGGAATGGCACTGATAGTAAATTGCTTTCTTACCAACTTCCGCCTTGGCTTTCTGATTCCACTCCTGACGAATTTATTGTAAGTGCTTGTTACACTTACATAGCATATTTTCTGCCCAATATTTTCAGTGTTGCGACATTGCTTTTTCTCCTGTTTCAGGAAGCAGTAAGAAAGAGTGATGATCCACTGCATGTGAAGTATCTACAGACCCTTGTTCAGTGCCTCTGCATGCTCGGAAAAGTTGCAGCTGCTGGTGCTATTATATGGTTGGCTTTCTAATATTTTTCATTTTTCCAAATTGTTTCGATCATGCTAACGATTTCTGTTTTGCAGCTGGATATAGTTATAAAGAATTCACTCCTTTAATATCTTTTAGTTTTAGATCGCTAGCTGTGGTCTCATATCGTCGGTTAACTTGTCACCGATATCATCACTATATACCATCTTTATCAAATTTATGTAATTTGTGGGGCCAGTTGACGTTTATCATTCTTGAAGTTAAAGATGAATGGATAACCGATGCCCCTCAAATTTTGTCTGTTTTCCATTCAGAAATATTACTTGGTGGAAATGAGTACATTCTGTTATAGAAATCGTCAAACTTTTCTTAGTGATGTTGTGTGTTCTCTCGCAGCCAAAAACTCCGACCCACAATACATGAGATCATAATATCCAAGATTAAAGCCCATATGGAGACTAGAAATTTGTCGAAGTCCGCCTGTAGTCAGGGTGTTCGAACGGGAGCTGCGGGATTGCATTTTATCAAAGGACAGTCAGAGGCCTACAGATTATCTAAAGAGAAGCCTCAAAATGGGATATCGAATTCAGGAACTCACCTGGCTGTGAGCCCTGTTTCGCCTCTTATGGCTCCTGGAGGCAAAGCGCAAGCTGCAGCAAAAGACCTTCTTGACTCAATTTTAGATACTATTGTCAAGATATTTGGTGAGCTATTCAACTATCAAACTCGTCTCAATATTTTGTTATCTAAAATAAAAGCACAAAATTTCTCTTACTGTTATTTCTATAGAAAATCATGTTGTTATTGGAGAGCTTTTGGAGTTGAAGGCTTCGCAGCATGATATTAACACACCGAAGTCATTGCCTACTGATGTGAATTGGAACACTGATTCTGACGCATCCCAAGCTACTGGAGGTTACACTATCAGTTTTCCTTTGACAGTCTTACAGGTCCGCCTATTGATTTGAAAATATCTAATTCGTCGTGAAGCTAAATACTTATAAATCTACATTGAGCTACTGGTTCTCATACGTAAGCTTATTGAAATTTTACGTGTTAATGGTGAAGAGTGAATGCCAACAACTCATATGTGAAATTCTACGAGCAACTCCAGAAGCTGCGTCAGCAGATGCTGCTGCACAAACTGCTAAACTTGCAAAGAAGGCTCCCAAGAAAGATAAAAGGCAAGTGACCAGTTAGCTTTGGTAGTTCATACATTTACGGAGATGGTTTTCTCATTATTATGTAGATACATAGACAACGAAACATTTTCCAAGAATTAGTCATTTAAGATTTTGTTAAGATAGGCCTCATTTCCATGTACAAGCATTTTTTTTTGCTATGAACCATCTGATATGGTCATTGGATAATATAGGGAGGATATTAGAGCAGAGATTTCTTCTAATGATTAAGAAACCCAAGTCTAGGAATTTGTCATTTAGGTTCTTCTCAGCGCGCTAGTAAAGTGGAGCATTGTAGAGTATAGCACATTTTTGAGTGTGCAACTCTGCACTTTTGTTAGTAGTATTGATGCTTGATTGATGATGGTGGACTGCAGGGATGCACCTGAAGATGGGCTAACATTCACATTTCGGTTAACAGATGCAACTGTATCGATTTCTAATCAGGGTATTAATCAATCATCCTGAATTTTCTTGGTTATAAGCCTTTGGTGGGCTTAGTGATGTTATGTGCTGCTGGCAGGTGCTGATCTTATTCGCCAAGGCTGGGGAAAGAGGGCTCCAAATTCATCACAGGAAGGTTATGGATCTGCAGCAGTTTTGCCCGAACAGGGAATATATCTAGCTGCATCTATTTACCGGCCTGTCCTTCAGGTTTTAATTCTAGTTCATCTAAGGTTTTCCGTTCAATTTCAACTGTTTTTCAGTAAACTTATGATCTTTTGTGTCTTGCAGTTTACAGATAAAATCACTTCTATGTTGCCCAAAAAGCACTCCCAGCTTGTGTAAGTTCAAAATTTCCGCTTGCCGTTACTGGCTGTCATTCTGGCAAAGCTAAACACCTTGCTCATTCTCCAAAATGAAAGTTGAAATTATTGTTTTCTCAAGTGCTGAAAACTTGCAATACCTGATGCAGGAATGATGGCTTGCTTACTTTCACTGAGAACTTTGTGAAGGATCACCTGTTACCGACAATGTTTGTGGACTACAGGAAAGGCGTACAGCAAGCTATATCAAGTTAGTTCCGTAGACTATAGAGATCTGATCATAGCGTTTTTTTCTTGATACTTTAGGGTAATTCTCCTCTAAAGGTATACATAGAGTTGCATCTTGAAAGGAGAGCTGTTAATTTTGGTTCCAAAGACTTAAGAGTTATACCATCGCAAGGTGGTAGTAGAAGCATTTTCTTGCAAAACTAACTGAACTGGTCTACCAAATATAGGGTATGGCAGTTTTATAAGTTAAAACGTATTTGAAATTTGTTGTATTTGTTTTGAAAGATTCCTTGGCAATAAAGTTTTGTGGGAATAGTTGAATACCACTAGTTATGAAAGTTACGGTAGTGTCCGTGTGTATACCTGCCTAGATTCAAGGTTGGAAACCCATGGTTCGCAAAATTATTTTGCAGGTGCCGCCGCATTTAGGCCCCGTGCGCATACAACTACTTACACCCCAACCGTAGAAAAGGGTCGACCTATCTTGCAAGGTCTTTTGGCAATAGATCTACTTGCAAAAGAGGCAAGTTGTCTATGCTTTTTAACTGGAAGAAAACTGTGTTGCTGTTCACACTTTTGATCTGCCTTAAAAAGAATGGATGGTTACTTCCAGTTCATCATGTAATCCATCCTTTGTGTTCCCAGTTTCATGATATTTTTGTTTTAATGAACTTCCTTGCTCTTCACTTTTTTTCTAGGTTCTTGGTTGGGCTCAAGCCATGCCTAAATTTGCTACGGACCTTGTGAAGTATGTTCAGACATTTCTTGAGAGAACATTTGAGAGATGTCGAACATCATACATGGAGGTATGGATCTTACTCGTTTCTCATCTGTTGTCCTCTTCCTTTGGCTCTTCTAATCTATATATATGTTTGGCATCTGGTTTAAGGTTTTGCACCTATAGCACCAAATCATACACTAAAATGTAGCCTTGTCGACGTGATTGAATTTAAATTTTCAACTGAAGGTGTATGAATTAGATGATATGACCATGGATTTAGAGTGCACTATGTCCTGAACATCGTGCTAGAGTTCGATTTGAGCAACGTGAAAGCTGACCTGCTTAAGTTAAATAGCAGTAGTATTCTGTTTTAGGCTTTTGGCATTGTCTTGCGTAGCCTACAGTGTAAATGTAGGTGTTTTACCAGCTTGTGATAAGCCCCACAGCAAAACTTGGTATTAAGTTGCTTAGGGGCAATAATCCTGAAAAAGTATGATTCAAAGAGAGAGGTGGAAGAATATGGAGTTCGCCAAACTTTGATAAAAATCTTCACCGTTTTCTTACGATTTCTCTGCCTCGAGTGTCCCTAAATGGAAAGCGATGCATTTCTTCCGTTGCGCACACTTTTCTGAGCAGTTTGATTATTAATATATCAGGCTGTGCTAGAGAAGCTCAGTTACAGGCTCATTGGGAGGCATGATATTGAGAAATTGATGCGACTTGAAGCGGCAAGTGCTTGTTTACCATCTCCACTTGGCCATTCTGTTTCTCACTCTGAAGCTGTTGGCTCCGAAGTAGAACTTAGTGAACTATTCTTAAGTTTGCCGTCTATCAAGCAGGTAAGTTTCATGTGTTGTCTGAAACTTAGTCTTACTAGAATTTTCATCTGGCGAAGATTATTTAACTGTGTTTCTTACAGGATAATCTAATTCGTGATGACAACAAACTGATCTTGTTAGCCTCTCTTAGTGACTCGCTTGAATACGTGGCAGACTCTATTGAGAGGTGAGTTCTTTTGGATCAGATTCTTTATGCATGCCTCTTCCCGTCATGTCTTGTTCCTATCTCTCAGTACATCGTAGATATTATTAGGACACAACGAAAACTGGGTAATTCTATGATTTTATAAAAGACGAGGGAAAAAGGGACATGCATAATAAAAAAAAAGGGATTGCTGTCTTTTCCATCTCAAATATAAAGAAACGGAGAAACCTTTGCGTTCAATGTAAAAGAGAAACATGCATGGTTTGATAGGTCTTCCTTTAGTCCTCTCTTCCTTAGCAGACAAATGAAAACTCTTTCTGAAGTTTTGATTGCCCAAAATCTTTAGGCTTGGACAAGCAGTTCCTCGTGCAGCAAGTCAAGCTGAAGGTCATAGCAGGAATCAAGCATCTTCTCCTAGGAATCTGGCATCATTTGCTGATGAGTACAGAAAACTTGCGACTGATTGCCTAAAGGTTCTTCGTGTTGAGATGCAATTGGAAACAGTCTTTCATCTTCAGGTATGTGATAGATGTTCCCTTTGCTAGGAAAGTGGCATGGCTATGAAAAAGAAAATTCAATCTGTGGCCTGTATGTTGAAAAGGAAATGACGAATCGGGAATATTTGGAGGATGAGGATGCTGAAGAGCCAGACGACTTTGTGATTTCTCTTACTTCACAGGTTAGTTATATCACTTAAGTGAACCTTGTGTTGTTTCATAGCCATCAAATATTCGTATCACTCTCGTCTGCTGAGAGAACCTAGTTAGCCAAATGATGAAGTCATCGAAGTTTGCTGCGGTAAATTGCATTCTTGTTTAGTGTGGGATTTAGTTTTGAATTGGTTTTGCGAGATTATAATCTTTTTCATCCCCTTTATTTCTGCAACAAGTTTGTTTACGCTTTCTCTTTTTAACAGATAACACGTAGGGACGAGGGAATGGCGCCTTTCATCTCTGGTGAGAAGCGCAATTATGTTTTTGGTGGCATTTGTGGAATTGCTGCAAATGCGTCCATTAAGGTACACCTCTTCTTTTTATCTGTGAAACCGGTTTTGGTACTTCTAGTTCAAATGTCAATATACCATATCACCATTCTATATCTAACATTTGATAATCATCTTCTAAGCCGTTATAAGTCTCTTATTATGTATGACTCTAGGCTTTGGCTGACATGAGATCAATCAACCTTTTTGGAGTTCAACAAATTTGTCGGAACACTATTGCATTGGAACAGGTAAAGATCAGCCACGTTAGGTGTCGAGTTTAATATTTTTAATTATCTCCAGTAGCATTGACTGTCAACATGTGTGTGTATTATACATGGCAGGCCATGGCAGCGATTCCATATGTCGATGGTGAAAGCGTACAACAGAACCTAGATCGTGTCCGTACTTATTTTGAACTACTAAACATGCCATTCGAGGTTCGCAAAAAAAAAAAAAAAAGACTGTAACTTATTTGGTTTCTCCTTCGCGTGTCTCAGCATTCTTATACTCAGATGTTTACCTGATTTTCTGCAGGCGTTGCTTGCATTCATAGCGGAACATGACCAGATGTTTACACCCACAGAGTATGACGCTTTCTCAACTTCATTTCCTTTTAACCTAAATGTATCGAAATAAGCACAAGATTGCGGCTAATAAGGTTTCTTAGACTTGTCAAAATAAAATTGTTTTGGGCTTGCAGGTATTCCAATCTTCTAAAGGTCAATGTTCCTGGAAGAGATACTCCTCCAGATGCTCAAGTTCGCCTTTCCGAAATTCTTTCTCACTAATATCAACTCCTCGAGCCATGAACAAACAAAGCTTCTCCAGCAGCCATTCTGTTTCATTATTTTCATAAGCTGCAGAAAAATCACAATGGTGAAATCCCAAGGAGAGGCAAGAGACATAAAAATGTATATCATCTTCGTTCTTCTGCTGCGATAACAGTCCGGTTCCATGATTATTTCGTTTGTTTTTTTTTTCTTCTTTTAATTGTCTAGTTTCGTGAGTATCTTGTTTTGTGGTCTCGGATACGGAACCAAGACCTTTCTCTGAGAGACATGTTTAAATTCTTTGGTAGAGGTTTTGTTTGTATAAAACTTTCCAAGGCGAGTTCATTTTCCTTCCAAGTGAAAACATAAAAATAGAGAAACCCACAAATTATTTACCATTCATCTTGATTTGGAACGGTATATAGTATACTGACAGTAGCGCCATGAGCCGAGCCTGGTGTATACATGCTGAACTTGTAAATATTGTTGATTTCGGCTTTGAATCCCACTTCACTCGCACTCTTGATTGCATTGTTGTATACAACATGAAATGAATTACGATTTCAGAACTATTATTGGATTCTGCTATACTATAACTCTCTACAATGAATTTGAGAAAACCAGAAAAGTGAACAATCACGATTAACTTCGCCTCACGGCCAAAAAGACTCTTTTCGTTTCCATTTGTTGAAGACACTAGCTTTTTCAGAGACTTTGATCTCTTATCCAAACGAGCCTGAAGACATTCCCGCTTATTCAGAGATTTTTAACTCACTCTCCTACTCTTTACCCATCGGATCCCACAAAATTCTTAATAAAACATGGGTCCCATTTAGCTTAGAAGACGAACACAAATTGTTTAATCCAATAAACATTTGAGTAGTCGCGGTATTATTCCATCCGTATAACATTTATTCTTGTCTCGCTAGTCGCTACCCAAGAGCCAACAATTGGAAAATGGAAATAATAAATTCAATAGAGATGTTTAAATTTTCTCAGAGGAAGCTTTAGTTGTGTTTGCCATCGTGAAACTGTGCGTTTTTGGAAGACTTGAAAGTTTGAAGAAACTCTTTAGCCTTTTGCAACTCCTGCTTCTCCCTCGACTTGTCCCACTTGTGTTCACTTGCTAGAATCTCCACCACACGCTGCAACGCCCGCGCCGCTGCGTCTGTGTCCAAGAACGCAATTCTGCATCTCCTTGCTATGAAATCAACCGCTGATTCGCAGTACTCGTGCCTTGCACAGTAAGCAACCTCTGCTTCCAGAAACGGATGCCCATGTGCCAACCGTTTCCCCAAACCCTCCTCCTGCATTAAAGAACCAAAATCAGAATAAGATCATATACCGAATATAGTCAATCCCCTAAACGTTATGAAGATGTAAGAACCGAACCTGAGCTATGGTGGCGACTCGGTCAGCCATTGAACCATAGGCATGAGACAAATGCTTAGCAGCAGCTGTGTCCATTGCTCCAGGAACCACTTTACCGCCATAGGTCTTTTTCATGCGCACGTATTGCTGTGCAAGAGCTGTGAAGGAAGATGGTTCCCATCCGTATGAACCCAGAAGCTGTAGCTTCTGTGTTACACATTCATTGGTTGGACTCAGCTTTCCCGATTTGATTGCTGCATCAACCGCATCTTCCGCCATGCTGAAATGAATGGTACCGATGAGCAAATAATAACACAGCTTTACAAACATTCTGCTATTTTAATCAAATCCCTCACCTTCGATAAGTTGTCCATTTTCCACCCGTGATTATAACAAGACCAGGACATTCCTCGATGACAACGTGGTCTCTGGAGATACTCTCTGTGCTCTTTGCTGTTGGATCCATGGCCAATGGACGAATACCACTCCAAGCCGAAAGAACATCAGTACGTCGAACCTAGTGAAATTTTTTGATGGATAATATCATCAACTGAGTTGTTGAAGAGAGATATGGTCCAGAATTAAACTGATTATTCATCTCTAAGCTAAATCTGGACATACCTTAATGTTAAGATAGTCGCTGATTGCGTCCAGTATAAATTGAATCTCATCCTCGTGAGGTTCTGGAAGTGGAGTGATTGACGTGTTAGAGTCTGTAGTACCTGCTACGGTTCTTCCCAACCACGGTAACATGAACACAACGCGACCATCCTTAGTTTTAGGGACTATCAAGCCCATCCCTTCTGGAGAATAGTAATCAGGGAGCACGATGTGTACGCCGCTGCTTGGACATATCATCGGTTTTGTATCTTCATCAACCATCTTCCTAATGGAATCGCAGAACGGTCCCGCCGCATTGACAACCACTTTCGCGTAGCTGTCAAATTCTTTGCCTGTCGGAAAAAAAGCATCTCATCAATAACTGCACAGATAATGACAGACCATAGGTATACTAAACTCAAGAAGTTGCTAGTCATTGTACCAGTGAGATTATTACGAACCCGGGCACCAACAATTCTCTTGGTCGCACCGTCTGTGATAAGCGATACAACCTCGGCATGGTTGAGAACTGCAGCACCAGCTAACGCGGCAGTACATGCCAAACCAACATTGAGACGTGAATCATTCATTTGGCCGTCATAATACACAACAGTGCCCTTCAAACTCTTGTCTTTCCCTTTCCTTGCAAGAGTTGGGAAGAGCTCAGCAGACTCTTGTGCAGAGTAATATCTGGACAGATGCAATAATCGTGGTCCGGCGACCAAGTCGTACATCTTGAGTCCCATCCAGAAGTAGACAACTTCGAACCAGTCAAAACAAGGTGTCATACAGGGGAGAGCATGGCAGAGATGAGGTGCATTCTCAATGAGCTGTTTACGCTCCTCAAGCGCGTGGAATACAAGCTTCAGCTGTCCATAGTCAAGATTGAAAACAGCCTTCTCCAAGTAGCGAACCCCTGTTCAAGATTATATATGTCGTTCACAGATTGATAGTGGATAATGGGAGAGACTCCACAGAACTTTCTCAAATCTAAATTCTTCAAACGAATAACCAAGCAGTTTTTTTTCAAAGATCTTTCTTATCACGAATTTTGGAATATCCAACTACGACACATAGAAAATCCAAAAACCGTATGATTATTACCTCCGTGAATTAGCTTCGTTGAACGCGAAGACGTGCCGGAGGAGAAATCGTCTCGCTCCACCAAACCAACACGGAGGCCACGTGTAGTAGCGTCGAGAGCGACTCCGGAACCGGTGGCTCCACCGCCAATGACGAGGACATCGAGAGGATTAGAAGAGCTGGCTCCGATCAGAACAGACTCTTGAGCAGATCGAGACGGTACGGAAGCGGTGGGATCAGCAATCCTACGCCTCAGGGAATCTAGAATCGGACCACCGCCTCTGTCGCTGGAGGCAACAGACGGCGACAGGTAGACAGCGCCACCGGATGCAGCTGCAATTACGGCGGCTCCGACGGCTAGACGGCGAATGGAAGCGACTGACATGGAAGATCGTGGAGGGAGATTCAGACGATTGCGTTGGGAAGCGAAACGATCATGGGAAGAAGAAGAAGATGATTGGATTTGTGAATGAAAATGCCAAAAATGGAAAGGAAGCCACTGTAATGGCAAATTATCCGGAAAATTACGGTTCCGCCCTCTCAGATTACCGTGATTACCGTGCGGTTAGTGGGTGAGGGGGTGATTTCGTCATTCACTTCAAAATAGAGAGTTCCGAGTTCCAAGGAACGGTTTGAGTGGGGTAAAAGAGTTTATTGACTTTCTTAGTATAATACAAGAAGAGTCTCGTTGAGAAATTCACCCAAAAGTTTGGATAATGAATTTGGTTCGAAAACAATTCAATTCAATCTGCTATAATTTGTTTAATTCACAAATGGACATCTTTCTCTTCAAGTCCATTGGGCTTTTCTTACGAGCCAGAGGCCTGTGATAAGATGCGGAATACCATTTCTGACGATATATCATAAGCAACAATTAAACAATGTTAAAATGTTATGTAAATAATTAAATATCTGAACGTTGATGAAAAGAGCATTTTTCTGTCAACAAAATGATATTTTCTTACCTATATTTATGTATCTATATGCCTAATTGTGTACGTAATAGTTATATTTTTATTGGATACAAACAAATTGATTATTAAATTCAGATCGTAACATGTAGCCTACTGACTAATAATTTTTTTTATAGTGCGGTCAGTATCTTACTATACGGATTAATACGCCCATGACGTATATAATCGGTAAAACAAAAATAAAAGGAATGAAAGTGTATTCAAATGTCAACATCATATTACAAAAATACTATCAGGCAAGACAAAACTGTTTTGTTTTCTCTAATTATTTGTGGATTAGTGGTAGAGTTTGCTACCAACAAATGTCGGTTGTGCCTTGCAATCCGAGTTCGAGTATTTTGGAATGCAAAAATACTTAGATACTATCGATATGTTTGTTCCGAACATTCTGCCATTTTGAAATAAAATTAAAAAATAAGGGAACTGTCTTTTTTTTTCCTGATTAATATACAAGAGATTCTTGGGTTATTTAATGTAATACTAGAGAGATTCTTGACTTGAATAAGAAACTCAATCATTAAATAATGATATTGTAGAGAATTATCCTTTATATTACTTTGTCCATGAGAATAAGAGATGAGATCATAGGAGGTCTTGTAATAATCGCTTCCTACATCACCATTAAAGAGGAGCTTATAAGTATAATTAAGAAAATAAGAAAAAGACAAAAGAAGAAAAGAGATATATCCGAATATAAGAATAGAAGTGACAGTTTGGAAGAATTAACCAGAGAGGGAGGAAGGCGATCTCAGAGTTCCATGCTTCTTCGCCATTTTTGTCTTTACCGTCTCCCATTCTTCGATCTCTCTACCAAATCTAGATTTATTCCCTTCCCCACCTGTTAAAATCTCTCTCTCACACTCGCTCTCTGACTTTCCCCAACAACAACAATGGTCGTCATTTGATTCTCTGAACGAGACAAGGATAATCGTTCGTCTACCAAAAGCTCTTCGAGGTGATTACTGTTTTGATCGCCATCGGTATTCTCATTTCTCTGGATCATTTCTTCTTTAGAAACTATTCGATGGATTTCTCCGATTTGGTCTCTTGCAGGGGGTTGATTAGGTCTCACTCACATCAGATTCAGATGAAAGGAAGACATGTTCACTGATAGCTACATGGACACGAGATCAAACATGGCGAGTGTGAATCGAGGATCCAATGTGGATCTCGAGGATCGATTCCAGAGGGAGCTCGAATCTCTGCTTCACCAGCATCGCAACCGCCAAACATTCGGCCGTGAACGGGACGTCGATGTGCACAGAAGCGGAAGCGCGCCACCGACCGTGGAAGGTCTGTTGAGAGCCATGGATAATCAGTACTCCATGAACTCTGATTACGTTAGAGACGCCGGCAACATTAGCAGCAGCAGCACTAACAATGGCGTCGAGCTTTTGTCCGACGATGAGTTACGTTGGCACCCTGCGTATCTCTCCTATTACTATTCCAACGAGCACTCCAACCCGAGGCTACCGCCTCCGCTGCTGTCCAGAGAGGATTGGAGGATTGCTCAGAGGTTTCACAACAGCGACTCTGTCTTTGATCCTGTCGGGGAGTGGAGGAAGAAAGTGGTCGAAGCCGACAACAACTCCTCCTCCCTCTTCTCGGTTCAGCCAGGTCTTGACCAGGCAGAGAATGATTTGATCGAACTCAGGAATGCTGTAGCTCAGGGACGCTCTCACCAGACCACCCCTCTGCAGCGTCTAGATCCAGGGCTTGGCCCGAGAAGGAAGAGCTTCGCTGATATACTTCAGGTATTGTCTATTACATCTTTTTGGTATTGATCAAACATTTTGATACTTCTACATGATTGAGTATTGGAGATTTTTTTACAGGAAGGACTTGACCGAGATGCGGCCTTATGCACCCAACTCTCTCGGCCTGCGAGTTGCAACACTTTCCGTGACATGAAAGATCCTGCTGTCTTCACTGCGGGTGGATTCGACACCTCATTAGCATTCCACGAATCGTTACATTCTGCTCCTCAAAACGGTGCAAACACTATGCTTGGATCCACCATGAGTTCTCCAGTGCCAAGGAATAGAACTCCCGACTCACATCTACTGGGCCGATCCTCGGCCTCTGGTTTGCCCCCTATTGGTACCAGAGTCGGTGGTCCTCTCGAGAAGAAGAATACGTTTGGCACTGAATCCTACACTGCTGCTGATGTTACTGACACACTCTCGCGGTTGAACATGTCAGCGATGAGTCAGCTAAAAGATAAGTCCCAGCTTCAGGTGGATTTGGATAATCAATCTGATGTCATGCGTTACATACCCAACGGTCATAAGAAGGTTTTGCGTCAACAGAATATTGCTATGACAGAATCAAACGATCACTTGTTTTCTGCAAATTATGGTGGAGTTATGAGTGGCTATGGAACAAGCCTTGGTGCTTCTACGGTGGGTTCCCACGGACAGGTCAACATCCCTAAACGAACCTCCTCTTCAGCGAGTCTTTACTCGACTGCAGACCGCTCTAGATTAGGAAGCCTAGGCGTATCTGATGTCAATATTCAGAATGCAAATATCAATGGAACCGACTTCTCCACAGCTGGTGGTTATTTGGTCAATAACAAGTTGAGTACATTAGCTGAACACTATTCCGCTGAAGGTACCTCGCTCTTCCTCGCTCTCTTACTCTCATAAACACAAATAATGTATTTCCTAAGATTGATCGATTTGGTTTTATCCTTTTGTTTCAGGCTCTCATCTGACTGGGGAAGGGGATAGACAAAGCTTGAATAGATTGATAAATCAAGCTGCTTCTGAGCTTCACTCTCCACTTATGGACCCCCATTACAGCCAGTATCGGCATACGGCATCAGCTATTGGTGCACCAAGTGACCATTCTCTTCTTAGAAACAATTTTGGGACGTCAAACGGAGATACAGCTAATGAATACCTCGCCATGTTACTTGCTCAAAACAGGCAACAGTTGGGTAATCTCAGTGCTGCAGACACCAGATTCTTTGAGAATCCTTCATATGATCTTGGCAGCATGTATCTAGGAAACCATTTACCTTCTCCTTCCAAGAATTCAAGAAATCTCCAGAACATGCGAATGTCACAATCCGCCTCATTGATGAAAGTTCCTTTTGGAGGATTACAGGGATCTTCCCCTGTAGATATTGGCAGCACAACGGAAGTATCCTTACTAGAAGGGTTCAAGAACAACAAGACAAAGTCTTTGGAGCTTTCAGAAATAGTTGGGCATGTGATTGAGTTCAGGTATTTACCTTGCCGTGTCTAATATACTTCATTTAAGGTTACTAGTTCACTTTTGTTTCCATTTCACTCCTCTTTCAGCATGGATCAGTACGGAAGTCGTTTCATTCAGCAAAAACTTGAGACTGCAACGGATGAGGAGAAGAATGCAATATTCCCTGAGATACTTCCTTATGGTCGCACTTTAATGACAGATGTCTTCGGAAATTATGTCATTCAAAAGGTACGAACTGTAGCATCCAAATCATTTCATTCCAAACGGCTACATGTGTCACTTTACTCATATGTTATTCTGTTTTTTTTTCCATTTTATAGTTTTTTGAGCATGGTACAAATAAACAGAGAAAAGAACTCGCTGAACAAGTTACTGGCCACGTTTTGGCTCTCTCACTACAAATGTATGGCTGCAGGGTTATCCAAAAGGTACTCAATACAAAGACATTGTTTTGACACTAGTTATTATATAGTGGATAGGGTTTTATAGATATAGGCTTTTGGCTTTTCTGAGTGTGCCCCTATCTTGTTTCTGCGTTATTGCTACAGGCGTTAGAGGTGGTTGATTTGGAGCAACAAGCTCGAATGGTGAAAGAGCTTGATGGGTCTGTCATGAAATGTGTTCATGATCAGAACGGTAATCATGTGATCCAGAAGTGTATAGAGCGTCTTCCTCAGGATTGGATACAGTTCATTATTTCCTCCTTTTACGGGAAAGTCTTAGCTCTTTCAACACACCCTTATGGATGCCGTGTAATCCAGGTTCGATATATATACATCACACCTTATGGTTTATTGGCGACAGAATCAAATTTCCAGTTTTTTCTTGTCTGCTGTTTAACAAACAATACTTGTAATGTACTTCTTTGGAATCACGGTAGAGGGTACTGGAGCATATTGATGACATAGAAACCCAACGGATCATTATGGAGGAAATTATGCATTCAGTCTGCACTCTAGCTCAAGATCAGTACGGAAATTATGTTATTCAGGTAAGTCTCTGATTGATTAATTTACATTGATGGTGCATGAAAATGGACACCCTGGTAATGATTGACCTTCTTTCGGGATGTAGCATATCATACAACACGGGAAACCACACGAACGGTCAGAAATTATCAATAAGCTTGCTGGGCAGATTGTGACGATGAGTCAACAGAAGTTTGCTTCTAATGTTGTTGAAAAGTGCTTAACATTTGGGGGTCCAGAGGAACGCCAGGTTCTAGTGAATGAGATGCTTGGTTATACTGATGAAAACGAGCCTCTTCAGGTTCTGCAACTATTTGCTCCCTCATGTCTTTCTGCAATATCTCAGAAGTCTCCCACTAACGCCGAAACAATTTGCAGGCGATGATGAAGGATCCATTTGGGAACTACGTGGTGCAAAAGGTTCTTGAAACATGCGATGATCAGAGTCTTGCACTCATTCTTTCTCGCATCAAAGTCCACTTGAATGCCTTGAAGAGGTACACATATGGGAAACACATCGTTGCCCGGGTTGAGAAACTTATCACCACCGGAGGTAAGCATTAATTCTCTCTCTCTATAAATTCCGGAAAGACAAAGTCACAGGTTGTGATCATGAATATCATTGTTCTTTTAATTCTGCAGAGAGAAGAATCGGGCTCTCGTCATCTCTAGCGGCTAATGCTACTCCTTAGCCATGGGTAAGTAAATTTCGAAGCTTATAACACAACCAGAGAAAGAGGGACAATTTGATGAACAGAGAGCTATATGTACAGCCTAACTAAGCAAAGCACTGGTTCATGTTTATATATATTTTGCAAATAATTTGTAAATAAAATAGAGGGTTTTAGATTTAAGTCAGTAAAATAAATGTATTAGGATTTACACTGGCTTAAGTTTTAAAATCTCCTTTTGGTTGTGCAAAAAGTGAAGCCTTGCTGTTTTATTATGTAAAGCAATGGCTTACTTTAGGTCTTGTTCAGTTGTTCTACACATAATAACTATGTAAATATCTTGAGGCTTTGCTCCCCAAGAATTGCAATATTTATTGTTTAAGATCTCAAGTTTTAGATTGAACATTTTACACCCACCAAAAGAAGAGAGACTGAATCAGTTCAACAGAAAACACAAGATAGTCTACCAAAATCCAATTATCAAAAATCCTGAAACTGTCTCTCGGTTTCTTCCTCTAAACGACTTAAAAAAAGAAAGAAACGAGTATGTGATAAACTCGGCAATTTTCATTTTTACCGGAAGACACACCCCATCAAAGTCTCAGGAAGACAAGAAGGTTTGGTTCATCCAGGGAGAATTCCAAGTTCCAACATCTGTACCAAAACTATGTAATGTATTAACCAACACTATCTCATACAACTGAACCTGATTCTTCTTCATTACATTAATGATGTGCGATGATCTCATTTCCAAATGATATCGCCCAAGAAGCGCAGAGCAGGGACACCTCTGATCTCCATGTCGACCAGCGGAGCCTCCATTAATGTCAAACCAGAGAGTTCTGAATCCTCCCGTATCATATCAAGAGCGCGCATTTGGTCCTGCATGTTCATTTCACCACAATAAAACATAAATGGACAAACTTCTCTTTGGTTCTTTGTGGTTATCACTGACAACCCAAATGGGCAATGATTCTTTAGTTGAGGAGTAGACAAAGAGCAATCTGAGTCGATAAGATAATATTTTGTGTGGGTGTATACGTATATATATATATACCTTTCTCTTAATGGAACAAAATTTGCAGTCCGAGGAGGATGGCGGGAGAATCTGATTAACAACAAGTCTCTTGACAGGGACACTTTCCTTCTTCAAGGAAGCACTTAATCTAGAAGACTCGCTGACAGCCATTACCTTGGGGTGTCAACAAACATTAAGAGAGGTGAGATGCTTACTCTAGACTTTTAACTTTGAATGGATATGTCTTAGACAATGCATGTTTGAAGATAGGAGGACCTCTAACGAGATGTATGTGTGTATATTACCGTAGGGATAGTGACAATGACGAATTCTGTTGACTCTGTGTCACGAAAAAGCTCGCGAACTTTAACCATTCTTTCTCTCAGTCGTTCCAATTTGTCGGCCTTCACATCCACAGAAAATTTGAAAAAGAATGAAACGGTGTCCTAACAAGATGAAGACCACTATCCCCGACAATATACACAAAGGACTTACCGCATCAGGCCGGTTATCTTCTTTCCCAAAGACCGATTTGATTGCTGAAGTAGCTGAGGTTATTTTCTGCCTAAGCTGTAGATGCGGAAGAGATATTCAAAAAGACAAAGTCTCAGAAACTGATACGCACTTTGGTAAACAAAGTCACACAAAAACGTAGAAGCAATGATTTATCTGACATCTCCCACCTTCAAGATTTTACCTATGGACGCGTCCAGGAAGTCTGGTAAGGAGAGTAGCCTCAACGTATGACCCTGTGAGTAGCAACGAAATTTGTATTAACAGTAACTTTGCTAAATAAAAGAAAGGAGGCAAGTTTTCAGTAAAGCTTGCTCACCGTTGGTGCAGTATCAAAGACGATTCTGGTGAACATGTTATACTCGGGTGATTCCAAAAATTGAATGACCTGTGAACACTCTTTGACTATCAAGCAAGAGACAAGCATGCAAAATCAAGCCGAAAGAAAGAAGGATCCGACAGAAGATCAGAATTACCTTCGAAATGGCAATGGCTTCGTCCAATCCAGGAGGCGGTGTGTCGAGCAATTCGCCAAGTTTAAGTTCCCCCAACTTCATCAACCAAAACACGAGTCGGTATCATATGCAATAACATTAAGAGGCATTTGAGTCACGCCTAGAGTAGTATCAGAATTTGAAACGCATTTTAAGTAACATATTCCATCGGAAAGTACACACGATGCTGCTACAACATACCTGTTCTACAAGCATCCCAAGCCCCATACCATCCATAAAATCTTTGACCCCAGTTCCTCCATTCATCTGCGAGGCACTGCGAAACTCTTCTCTAGCCTTCTCAGGGTTTATCTGTTGCAGGGCTATAAATTAAAACTCAATTTGAGTGCAAGGATCATTACCACAGAAACCAAAGATGCCCCCAAACATAAACTACAAATAATCATCGATTGTTTCCACATACCTCTAGAGCAAATAAGGGAGCTTCAGGTCCTTCAACAGGCACAAGCATTCCTCCAGTCAAGTCCTAGAAATCAACAAAGACAATAGAGAAACACCAATCAATATATCTTTTCAGATTTTCATCAATCAAACAAAGACAAAGTCACCGTTTTTTTTTACAGAGTTTCATCGTTTACCTGAGCAAAAGAATCGCTCAAGGAATGTGCTGGATCTGTGGATACAACAAGAGTTGGGTGTCCATTGTTGGCGAATCTCACAGCCAAAGATGCAGCGCAGCTAGTTTTGCCCACTCCTCCTTTCCCTCCGAGCATGTAGTACTTTCGTTTGGTGCCGGAGACCATCTCATCGAATTCGGACACTGTTTCCGTTGGGCTAGCTACTGATTTCACTGAACCCACAATTCAAAAGAGAAGCTTTTCGATCACTCTAATACCCAATTCCATGTTTCAATAAGGGAAAAAGGGAAAATTTGGAATTCGAACCTTGGAGCGAGTTTCTATGGCGATTCTGTTGGACGGAGAGAGAAAGAATCGCCGGCGAGACGACGGAGATAGTGGATGAGGAGAGAGTTGCTCGAGGCGAGAAAGAGATGAAATCAATACCTGAGACGAGAGTCGTTGGCGAGAATCTGGGTTTGCATAGAGGAGAAGAAGATAACAGAGAGGACGAAAGAGTCGCCATTTTTGCGTCTGCTGCTTCTTTCACTTGTGAATTATGATGCTCAGAGAAACTATTGTTACGTGTTTTTGCTGCCAACACACAATAATAAATAACTCCCGTAAATTCGGCTTTCTTTTTCATAAATCGTACATAATCAAAGACTTATATATACTTTTCTAGTATTATTCAAGCATAAGATAAAAACATATGCTTTTTCACTTTGAAACTCCTGCTCATAATCTGTGTCTACACAAGAACTCAAAGTTAACACAAAAACATATATGCAAAGGGTTCAGTGAGCTTCAATGCTAGTTCAAAAACCCAAAAGTCTCCGAATCTTCTTCTCTTTTTCTTAGCTTGCGAACTTCACTTCAGTCAAGGAAGTCTTCCCTAACATGTTCACCAATATATTGAATCCATATTAATTTTTTACAGTTTTTTTGCTTGAGAGGAATGTGATTTTTGTACCACTCCAAAAGACGAAGCATCCTAGTTTTGGATGTGAAGGAGACGTACATGGATATAGCATTTCAAGCTTCTCTCCTTTTTTTTCTTTTCTTTTTTGAGAGTTTCTCTCTGTTTCTATAGTTCCTAGTGGATAAGGTAGAAAGCCTTCCACTTTGATTCACGTTGGTCAAACCCCACTATGCCAACAACACTGCGTTTCGAATCATTCTCTCTCACCTAAACTCTTGCTCTGTGTTGGTGGTGACTTACAGCCCTATGCTCAATGGCCATCTGACTCAGTTTCACCATGTCAAGTCATCAGTTGCGTGTGATACAATACATAAAAACAGAGCATTTTATCATACAAAGAACATACAAGTTCCAAGTCTTGAGAATAACTCGGTGTCATGGAAATCAAGATAAATAAAACAAAACATAAATCCTGTAAAAAGAAAAGAAGAAAGGTTGGTAATTAAAAATCTTCGATGGAGATCTGTCAAAAACGATTTCAACAGATCGGAATCGGAGCTCCGTTCCACTCCTTGAGACATTCCAACAAAGGATCAATAAGTTTTCCATCAGAAACCGCCGAGAACACTTTATCAAACACTTCCCCCGGTGACCTAACATTCTCTCCGGTAAGCAGTTCCGTCTCCAGCTCGTCGCGGACGAACCGGTACAACGGATACGACCGACATTCCTTAATCCGGTTAGCTATGACCGAGGACCCTTCCTCATATTCAAGCCGGACACGTTCCACTTCTGTTGGGAGAAGCAATTTCAGCTCGGACTCAAACGCTCCGATTTTCTGGAAAACCGATGTCGAGGCATTAGCCTCACGGTCTGGATCCGCTAGAGCGTGGTCTACGAGAATGTGTCTAAGTTTCTGCATTAGCGGGTAAGTGAGGCTGCAGGGATCGTCTGCATAGGAGAAGACGTACTCTCGGTCAACCACTCGGAGCACATCGCGTTCGGTGAACCTTGACGGATGTAGCTCACCGTTGGCACCAACTATTAAGACCCGTTTCGCTACCTGGCTCACCGCGGCTTTAATCGCTTTCTTCAGATTCTCTTCAAGATGTCTTAGGTCGACGGCTTGGCACAGCGCGACCAAGTAGGTCGTGGACATGAGCTTGAGAATATCGACTGCTTCTGCGGTCTTCCGGCTCGAGATAAAACCGAGGGAGTTAACGTCTTGGTTGTGCTGCTCGGCGCTCTGGACGTGGTTGGTCACAGGATTAGCCAAGAACTGAAGCTCGGAGCAATACGAAGCCATAGCTATCTCCGCGCCTTTAAACCCGTAATCAAGACTAGGGTTTCTCCCACCGGATAGATTAGAAGGCAAGCCGTTGTTGTAGAAATCATTCACCAGTTCAGAAAACTGCGCGAACATGAGTTTTCCGATTGAAGCAATGGCTAGACGGGAATTATCCATGGCGACACCGATTGGTGTCCCCTGGAAGTTCCCGCCGTGCAAAGCCTTGTTCCTCGACACATCGATCAGAGGATTGTCGTTAACCGAGTTGATCTCACGCTCAATCATTTTAGTCGCTGCTCTAATCACCTCGATCTGCGGTCCAAGCCATTGCGGGGACGTCCTTAGCGCGTACCTGCAACTCAATAGACAATATCTCTCAGCTTACCAAGCCAAACATCTCTTCAACCCACAAAAGTCAGTTTACTTGAGAAGCAAGAAACTTTACCGATCTTGTTTAGGTTTTTGAAGCGGATCCATTTCGTGGAGCTGTTGAGCTTCTTTAACGTAAGAGCTTCCGTCTAATATATGTTCCATAATCGCGGCGGCTTCAATCTGACCTGGATGATGCTTGAGTTTATGCGTTAGATGATCAGTAAACTCCGGTTTCCCTTGCATAACCTCTGCAAACATCGCAGACATAACTTCGGACAAAACCGCCAAAACATTGGCCTCAAACAGAACCGTCGAGGCCAAACCCGATCCGACCGCTGTCCCGTTCACAAGCGCCAGTCCTTCCTTCGGCTGCAGCTCGAAAAAGGACGATACTCCGGCGAGCCTAAAGGCATCAGAGGCAGTGAGAATCTCACCGGAGGGACCCACGGCTTTTGAATTGGGACGGCCGGTGAGTAGCCCGGCTATGTAAGAGAGGGGAACAAGGTCGCCAGATGCGGTGATGGTGCCACGGAGAGGGAGGCACGGAGTGATTTCGTTGTTAAGAAGCTTTGTAATCGCTTCAAGAATCTCAAAGCGTATTCCGGAATAGCCTTGGAGGAGAGTGTTGACACGGACGAGCATTGCCGCTCTCGTTGCCGGCTTAGGCAGCGTGTGTGAAGTGTCTCCGGCGCCGAATATTCCGGCGTTCAAGAACCTGGTCCGAGCATAAATTGCATGTTTCCGTCAATTTCGTCCGTAAATAAATCTTAAAGACAAAAAAGAAAAAACATTTTCTTTCGTTTTTATTCGAAATATCTTCAAAATGACCAAAATCCTTTATCTATGGATAGACTTAAGTTCGGTGCATGGAGTGAAAGGCGTGTGATTATAATAGGGTCCAACAACTAGTTATGTCTAACTTAATTTCACCTGTGATTGCCAAACACCAAACTAATTCACCTAATTAGTATTGCCACAAAAATATTCATTCAATAGTAGTTATTATTATAGGTACCACAATTACCAGAAATAATGAAAACTTTTAGGCGAAAGAGAGATCAACAAGATCATACCTTCTACTTGTCTCATCATTTTTATACCCAAATCAGTTTTTTTCCTTTCTCCTTGCTAAATGACTATTTGGTTCTAAAATTTGCCTCACTATGTTAACGATCTTCAGCGAATGTAAATACAATTTACAATAAATACAAAATACAAAAAGTATTATTATTATTTTATTTTTACTTACTTACCCATTAGAAAATATTAAGGTATTCTAAAATTTGGTCACTAGTGAACAAATCAATTGATATAAAAATGTACCAAAAATGAGAAGAAAAAAAAATTGTATTATGGACCTAATATGGTGTTGACAAAAAAAAAAGATAATTTACCTAATAAGCTCCTTTTGAAGTGCACCGCCTTGTTTGGTTCTTCTATGGGAAGTTGCACCGAACCCTGTGGTGACTCCATAACTGTCCATGCCACGGTCCATGCTCTCCATCACCCACTCGCTACTCGCCTTTACCCCGGCACGAGCCTCCTCCGCCAGCTCCACCGGCACACCTCCGCTAGCCACGGCGGCGACTTGACCAATCGTGAGCGTCTCTCCTCCTAAACGCACCGCCCCTTTTCTGTAATCTTCCACCATACGTTTCACCTCCTCCAAGTGGCTCCCTTTCAAAGCTTCCGCCGCCATGTTCCAGTTCAACGGATCGCCCGAGACGGCGGCGATGTGGTTATCGTTTTGTTTACACAACTCCATGATGACACGGACTGAGAAATCGGATTTTCTATACGATCCCGTTTAAACAATGTGGTCTTGATACCCTCTCTCACTCTCAATGTGCTGATGATATTATACAAAACAAAAGCACTGAAAATGTGTGTATGTATCTACTTACACGTTGCGCTTACAAGACGATTGATTTTTATGTTTCTGAGCTAATAAATATAATTAAAAAGGATTAGAGAAGGAAATATTATTTGATAACAAATAAATTTCCTGAGAGAAATGTGAACGACAATGGATGTTTTAAATAGAGGGAAAGAGTTGGTGAGAGCCAGACTAGTTAGTTGAAATGTGTCTACAACCGTCGGATGTTCATTGCAACCTGGACGGATGTGTGTTGGCCACGTGGCTTCGATATTTTATGAGTCGTCTTACTTGTCGATCTCGACCGTCAGGCATTGGCGTATTGCCAGAGATAGGGACACGATGTTTGGTGCGACTAGTGTGAGGATGACCACAGAACCAATTTTACCATATTTCATATCGATTTTTCCTAACCATATAAATTTATTGATATTTTGTGATTTTTCTTTCTTGCATGGAATGTTGCTAAAATGTCAAAAGACAAATTTAACAAAAAGAGAAATTAAAAAGTATGTCATATAATAGCTCATATACAAAATGTTATCCAGATCGTATATTTTATAGAATGTCGTTCATTCCCAGGTGACTATAGTATATATATAGTGATAAAATGGCCATCTGGATGTACGTGTTGGTATAAACTTATGATGACTTAGCCAATTGACCAAAAAGAAAATATTATTGGCCCAAACAATTAATCACTCCAATTCCGAAGGATCTATGTTTGCGTTACCTTTAGATCGTCTTTCAGAGAATCTGATCCTCCAAATAATATTCGGACACTGCGTCGACGTGTTAAAACGAAAAGCAATCGGTACGTACTTCACGTACAACAGAACGTGGACTTGATTTAGTTTATAGATGATTTTTTACTTCATGCATGTTGAAAATTGTTTGAAACTTGATATGAGATTCTTTAAAACTGTTAAAAACAATGGAACTAAAACAAGGAATTAGTTGATGGATCATATGGTTCTTTAATCATGGTTGATTCTTTCTAATCTAAACTAGATAGTGGATGAATTAAAAACACAGGCAATCTAGAACCAAATAAATTAAAACAACACAAAAGAAACAATTAGACCATTGATGAATTACTTGACCACTATTTCGATCGAATGGATCTCATTTACCAAAAGAAGATCTTCTACCTTCATGTAATGAGTTTATGAGAATGGAAAGTCGATCGAGTACGCATATATAGTTCCCTCCCTTATAGAGATGACGGAAAGCTTACCAAACACATAAGTTGATTGCTATGAAATAATTACTAAAGAATTTGATATTGGATAGAGTTTGTGAGATTTGGGTAAAGCCTTTTTCTTCTTCTCCTCTTCACCAATCATACTCATACCTCTCACCAATCTTATGGTAGGGCTTGCAAAACAGTAGTAGCATATTGATTAGTATTATAGAACTCATCATGGAAACCTTGATATCATATATATACATATATGTATTCATCTCTTTAAAAAAGCAAAGATATATAGAAACTTAAAACCAAAAAAATATATATATAAACCAACACTTCCAAATAATATGGAAGAAGAAAAGTAGCATTCCATATTTTTCCGTGAGTACAATGTTTTTTTTCCTTTATAAATAAAATTAGCACCTTCGATCCGATTAGTTTTTTTTTCATTTTAGATTTTTCCACCTTTTTTTTCATTTTCTAAGATTATATAATAGATACATAGAAGAAACAAAACATTCCTGTTCGCGTGTATAAAATTTGCTAATTTCCATAATATATGTGTTGCATAGTTTGAGTTTTTTTTTTGGCTTAACAAGGGTGTTTTAGATATTACGATCCAGATTGAGTGTATATGACCGCAAATGACACTATCTACAAATTGGCATGTTTAAAATGAAGAGTATTTGTTGCATTTAAGTAACTTCCAAACCAAGTGATGTACCACAGATCACATGTCATTTTGTTTTCTTCTTCTTTCCATTCTTGTGGAAATTCAAGTAGAACTGTATGTATATATATATACTTCTTTCATCTAGATGCAGTTGATTCTTCAATAGGCTAAGTTATAATTAATACTGGATATATAGATACAAACCTAAATATGACATCTTACGTTTGTAAAAGCAACTTACGTCTAAAGACTCGTTAATGACTACTTCTCAATCTGAAATACCAAAAAAAAAAAAGGAGCTTCAAATTTGCTTGTTACAAAAAGATGATTTCTGAGGGGAATAATTGTTCCGGGGTGACAATTTGATGACTTCAAAGTAGAGACTAGAGAGGATGAGAGACGAGTATAGGTGACGTCGGTCCAATCCCTGCAGACACTTTGTAAAGATTTGTAAATTTTCCATTTTATCCTTGGTGGTAGGTAGACGTAAACCAACCAATGTTAGAACAGACTTATCTTTTTTTTTTTTTTGGTTGAGGATAAAAAGAAGGAGAGCTCACCTGCCATTCTTGAAAAATAGAGGCTAATGAATACTACAGGCAATCCCTTGATACAGGTTAATTAGACTTTATGATCAGTAACCAAATCAGCTTGTGATTTCCACGCCAAGTCATATGAAATAGCATTTGTTGTTAGTTGTTTACCTTCGGTTCCTTCTTGCAGAAACAAAGCAAAACATGCACATAGCACAGACGTCTGAAATAAATCCAATGACATTCTTCAGCATATGGCATCCTATACACATTGGGAGACACTCTTGAATATTGTACATTTTACAGTAAGGCTTCGTGTTAATGTTGTTGGTCAATACTCAATAGTGTCTGCAACAACCATTCAATCCCACTCTCTTTTCTCTGTCCCAATCTTTCATGCTTTGAGTCGGTTCGATTCGGTTTTCTATTATTCTGATCTATTTCTGACACACACCTTAACCAATACACGTTTCCTTAGTTGAATTTTTCTTTTCATACAAATCTACTTGAAAACTCCTGTTCAAGCCTGGCTCGAGTCGCAATTCTGGACCAAATAACTCAAGATTCCAATAGAAACTCTACTTGATATATCAAATAAGAAGTCGTGGCAGCGAGTAAGAGAGAAGAAGATGAACACTCAAGGGCTTTGAAGATTCTTGAGATCTTCTTCTTTAGCGTACCAAGCTGGTATGATCTTGGGAAGGTGAGGGTACAGATCTTTGTAAGAGTTTCTTATAGTTCCTTCTGCAACTCCGGTTGCCACCGATATATCTGCAAGGGTTCGGTATCAGAGATCGTTTGTTTTAAGTGATATTCTGATGTCTGATTGTTTCAGTGGACAAACAATGTGAATGGAACAGACCTCGAAGAGGCTTCTTCTCATCAGAGAGCTGAGTTATTATGTATATAACCGCTGCGGCAATCGATATGGGACTCCTCCTGCAACAACCAAAAGCTCCGTGTGAATAATCGTAAAAGCTAAAAACACACGGAAAACAGTAAAGATAAGACAAGAGACGGGTAATGATGTAACCTTATATCAAACTCCTCTGACTTTTGCACAGATTCTTGAGCCGCCTTCACGGTTTGGTTAGTCATACCAAGATTGGAGCAAAAACGTCTCTGGAGATTTACAAATCAAGTTAATGAGAACCGCGGAGGATAAGAACCGAAAGGCAGTTGATTCAAGAAGAACTAACCATAAAATCTCCGGCGTGGATAGTTCCCATTTCAACCGATTGTCCGGTTTCAAGTCCCAACTGTTTGACTATGTATTCTTTTGCACGACCAATCTCCTTCTTAGTAGCTCCATTGGCAACAGAACATATTTCTACACAATATTGGCGAGAGTTAAGAGAAAAAAAAAGGGAACGATGGATGATCAACGAACAAATATATATATATATATATATAAAAACCTAAAACAGTTTGGTACCCTTGACGGTTCGTGGCTTGTCCTCTTGCCGACAAGCAATGTATAAACAGGCAGCCAAAAGAGCATCCTGGTTTCTTCCTCTGCTTGACTTCTGATCCTCTACCCTTTTATATATCTCGTTGGCTCGGTCCTTGAATCCAAGAGCAACAAATGATTGCAAAAAACCATCGAAAACTGAAAGCGGAAGCCATAAGATTGTTAAGGGAAAGAGACTAGTACCTTGATGGTCGCGACAAGGCCCAACCTGGAGAAAACGCAAGGTTTATCAAAATTTGTTAAATTGCGTTTGTCAAGCAATCTAAGCTTTACAGTGGAAACGCCTCATAAGGAAGGCATTGATTTGACAAGTAAACGACTGAGAGGCATTGAATGCGAAACCTAAGTTTTTGTTCACTTTCCCTAAATAGCGGAAGCTTTTGTTTTCAGTGACATACACTTGCTTTATATAGTATAAGTTCCATATGTATCGAGCTTTCTAAAAACTACAATTCTCAACCAAAATCAAAAGATTTCGAATTCCGAGAATTGCGACGGTAAGGAATGCGAAAATGAAGCTGAGCAGCTAAACCTACCTATCAGCCATGGTGGCGATAGTCTTAAACGCGACAATGAGGCCGCGATCGGGATTAGATCCACGATTCTGCCATCGGCCAAGGGAAGAGGAGAGGAAGTCGCCGGAGGATCCGTTGGGCTTCGAAATGACGGTGGTGAGACCACCATCGGCGAGAAGTGGATTGGTCGGACCACCGACACGGACGGGATCGTTATCGCCTGACTCGTTTGCGAAGGTACGCCACTCGGAGGTTTCATCGATAGAGTGGGATTCGAGGACGAGGCCACACTCCGAGCACACGGTATCTCCGGCGGAATGATCGAAAACGACCTCCGTGTGCCTCTTACAGTCCGAACAAAACGCGTCACTCATTGCTTCTCTCCCTTCTCTAGCAACAAAAAAAAAAACCTAAACCCCTTCTCCTTCCTTTTTTCTTTTACTTGAATTTGGACTCCGATTTTCGACTAAGGAGTACCGCTTTCTTCTTCTTCCTGGTCGCGCCTAGCTTTGAGCTTTCTTCTTCAACAAATTTCTCTTCTCTGTAGAATCCAAATGTCAGAAATGCGATGTGATTTGACTCCGGATGTCTCACGATCATCCAACGGCTGATGCTTCGTCGATTGGACTACCCAAAAAGTGCTTTTTCTCTGTTTGATACACTTATGGATAATCAAAACATTAATTAGGCTTTTCAAACAAACTCGGCCCAACATTGCGAAATTGGGCTTCAAAATGAACATAATTCTCGTTAAATTGTTTTTCGGTCACTCACTCTCGTTATCACACACACACACATGGCACATCATGGCACAATTGAAATGCATGGAACTAGTCTTCATGCCCTCACAATCGCGCGCAACTTGAAAGGGTATTTTATAATAATAATTGACTTTTATGAACTGTCCTAAACTAACCTAAGAATTCATGAGTTTTGTTTTCTTATGAACAGCAAAATCAGAACTGCGATATAGAAGTTATAATTATAGTATATGCCATATTAATTAATATATACAGCAAACTCAAAAATTGACATATGAGCGAACACATGTAATCCAATGATTGATTAGGACAAGTATTTTATGTTCTTAAACATAATATTAATGCACTATTTATTTATCTTGCTCGATACCGCCATGAGAAGAGGAGGATCTCTTCTCTAAATCTCTTTCATTGGCAGTCCTTTTTATATAAGTCGTTATAATTTATCAGAAGAGAAAAAAGTTGTATAGTTCCGTAGACTATAATTTTAAGAGTAAAAAATCGTCACCGTATATTATTCTTCTCGCCACATGCCCTAATTAATAATACTAGCTAGCGATATATACATGAACAAGAAGTGAAAAGAAACTTTCCGGTCATCTGAATATGTATGATGACTTGCTCACGAATCGTTCGTCTAAAAGTGGATATGGCTAACTTCACAAATCCCAATAAAGCGAATTCCCGCCCTTCAATGATCCTCTTTGCGTACTTCTACTGCAGCTCATCGCTAGAATTATATTTTAAACATATATAAAGCTAACAATTACACGCCAATAGTTTAGTGTCAAACCTTTTTGTTAAAGTAGTTTTAGTGTCAAACTTTGTTAAATTACTGGCATCACCATCTTTATTTCTCGTTCTGTTTTATACACATACATAGTGTATATATATATCACTATTACAAATATACTTACCTTTTTAATCAGACAGACCCTCTTGATATTTTGAAGGACCAATGAATTTTAGATCTTAATTAGAACTTTACATCACTTCGAAATTGGTCTAAAGTGGATCGCAATCTTTAGTTTGACGTTAGCAATTTCTACATAACTTACACTATACATGAATTTAGATTGTGATTAGTTGATATATACAATATATTTTCAACCTGTTGTATGTTTTCATTCTAATTCTAGAATTTTCGTCCACCAACCTTTTTTTCATCTTTCTGAAACATTTATTTGACTTTTTTTTTTTCGCCCACCAACATAATAGTCTTGGGTAAACTCATTGGATTTTGTTATTAGTGGGAGTATAATAAATTCATTGGGGGTTGTATTTTCATCAAACGAGTTATATATATTTTTGGTACATATTGGAATACGACATGTTGTATGTAATTGACCGTTAAGAACGCCCCCGTTGGCTATTTGATCATTTCTTCCTTTGACATGCCATACCCCCATTTTTTCATAATATAATAATGTCCAATAATTTGAAATTCTTTATTCTTAATCAGTCGTCCCTGTGAGTAGATTGGTCATATCATATATTTGAATCTATAATTAAATCCATAAAACAACTTGTCTATTCTGATATGACAACTTCATTTTTTTGGAGTCTTTTGAGTTTGAAGTTTGAACCAGAAACTAGTTCTGCGTCATGCAGTTTTTTACCAAAAGAAGAGAAATATTATTTCCGGTTCCATCCACAAAATTGTTAGTCTAAATTAGCTGGAACTCTCAGGTAACAAGATTGCAGCATGCCAGATAGAATAGATTAATCTGTGGGTCAGATTAATTTGTGTCTAATAACTATTTTAACTTTTTAGTTGTGGATTAAGACATAAATTCTATATAAGGAAGATTCATATGTCTTCGATGGGATGATTTCAACCAAGAAGAGTAATATATTCCCTAAATATTAATACTTTTTAGGCATTTTACCAAGCTTGATTTAAGGAAAAAGGAATCTTGTGATGCAAGCAACAGATAAACGCAGCTCAAAGATGGGTTTGGCTCAAGTCCCTTTCTCGTTCTCCCACACGTCTCCCCAATTCCATCCTTCTATTTCGATAGACGGAGAGAGAAGAAAACCTCAAGACTTAGTATGTTTCTCTCTCCCCCCCCCCCCCCCCTTGACACAGCACCAAGAAACGTCTCTCTCTCTCTTCCAAAAGAATAGTATGCTAACGTCTCTGTCTTAAGATATATATACTCTGTTTTCAAAGAAAAACCTTACAACACCACCCAGAAAACGTCTCTCTCTCTCTCTCTTCTACTTTCTCTCCCCTCTGTACGTATCATAGGAGCATGATAGATAGAGGTTCTGCTTACTGAGAAAACTTTCACAATACCCAGAAATTACCAGTCATATATTCCTCTGTATACGCCTTTCTCTCTTTCCCTCTATTGTTTTTCATCTATATGACTTCATCAACAAGTCAATGATGAGGCAGAATCTGAAAAAAGTTGAAAAGATCAAAGAAGACGAATCTATGAAGCTATTTCCTTACGTTTTCGGTTTGAATAATTCTTCTGTGAATAGTGCAAAGAGATCAAAGCCTAAGCTTATCTATCTTCTTCTCTTCTCTCTTATCTCAAGTTGTTTCGTCTTTGCTCCTCACCTCTTTTATTTCCCTTACCCCTCTGCTCTGTTTCTCATCGGTACGATTCTTCTATCTTGTATTTCAAGTAAATCACTTCTGTCGTTTTTTGTTCTTGTTATCCTGAACTACTTCCACTTCATATGTTTTCGCAGATTCTTCAATAAAAGAGATTGAAGACCGGGTTTCCCAGAACAATACAGAACCTCCCAATCCGTCGAAAAACGGTTAGTACTTTAATCCTCTGTTTCCGACCATTCCATTCCTGATGCTACAAGCAAGGGGTTCTCAGTGTTTATTTCCTGTGGTGATTATGCAGAAGAGAGCATAATATGTGACAGAGCCGGTTATCGTTCAGACATATGTTTCATGAAAGGAGATATCAGAACAAACTCTCCTTCTTCCTCCTTCTTCCTCTACACCTCGAGTGACCTCAGCGATCATGTCTCGCAAGAAAATATCAAACCATACACCAGAAAATGGGAAACTAGTATAATGGAAACCATCCGTGAGGTGAAACTTCTGACAAAAGATGTGAAGCTTTTCGGCGATAAGCATAGCTGCCAAGTGATCCATGAAGCACCGGCCGTGTTATTCTCTACTGGAGGATATACCGGGAATCTCTATCATGAGTTCAACGATGGGCTTATTCCTTTGTACATAACATCTAAGCGTTTCAACAAAAAGGTTGTCTTTGTGATTGCGGAGTATCACAAGTGGTGGGAGATGAAGTATGGAGATGTTCTCTCTCAGCTCTCTGATTATCCTCTTATTGATTTCACTAAAGACAAGAGAACTCACTGCTTCAAGGAAGCAATTGTTGGTCTTAGGATCCATGGCGAGTTAACAGTGGATCCTTCTCAGATGCAAGATGATAGAGCAACCATCACCGAGTTCAAGAATCTACTTGATCGAGCTTATAGACCCCGGATCAACATATTGGAAGCCGCCGAGGAGCATCGGTTACATGGTAAAGCAGCAAGGAGAAGAAAGGCTAAGAGGCCTAAACTAGCTTTGTTTTCAAGAACCGGGCCTCGAGCGATAACAAACGAGGATCTAATGGTGAAACTGGCTCAGAGGATCGGGTTTCAAGTCGAGGTTTTGAGACCTGACAGAACAACGGAACTGGCAAAGATATACAGAGTGCTTAACTCAAGCAATGTCATGGTTGGGGTACACGGAGCAGCCATGACCCATTTTCTTTTCATGAAACCTGGAGGTGTCTTAATTCAAATAATTCCACTGGGTACAGATTGGGCAGCAGAGACGTATTATGGAGAACCGGCAAAGAAGCTCGGTCTGGACTACGTTGGTTACAAGATTCTTCCAAGAGAGAGCTCATTGTATGACAAATATGATAAAAATGATCCAATTCTAAGAGACCCAAGCAGCATCAGTCAGAAAGGGTGGCAATTCACAAAGGGGATATACCTAACTAACCAACAAGTGAGGTTAGATCTCCGGAGATTCAAGAAGATTTTGATTGATGCGTATGCAAAATCGATTAGCTGATCTCTAATGGGTTTCACACGTGGTTGTTGTTGTTGCTGTAACTGTATAGTCTGCACAAACTACATAAATTACAAATTTCTTTGTAAAGATTTAAAATGAGACCGTGGCATAAATGAATTCAATGTTTCAGAGACGCCAACAACAAAACTGTGGCTTAAACAAGAAGCAACTATTAAATTATCCACATTATAATTATTTAATATAGACTGTAGGTAAGTATAATTTGGATTGATGAAAAATGTGGCAAGGGTAAGTAAAAAATGGCCTCGACGAACCTGGCGTGATAATGACACTGAACAAACTGTAAAGGAACAAAAATTAAATTAGTTTGCAATAGAAATTTGAATCAAGGTTATGAAAAGAAGCAATGATAAATTGCAAAATCGAGGTTATTGACAGTATTTGCTCCTTTTTTTTGTAAAAAGTAAACTACGTGTCAGAACTTGATTGATCAGGTGACTGAGCCATCTAAAATTGAGTTCTTATTTACTATGAAGAAAAAAAATGAAAATTCATCATCCTACTGAATGGACATTGAACTGAGAGATGCTGAGAAGAAGACTTCAGTGAGAAACTTTGCTTGGAGCCAAAACAAGAGAACGTGTTATTCTTCCATATTCTTTAGGCCCTCGTCTTCCCTATCTTTGATGATGAACGCTCAGGTGGAGGTGTCTTTGCATTTCTTGCACCATTTACACCTGCAAAGGCCAACAAAGCTTAAATATCGATTTTGTTCTGATGAAAAACGTAAAGAGACTCGTGAACTTATGGTAAGATCTTACTAACCATTCTCAATTGGATTCCCTCCTATTGAGGATCTACGTGATCTTTCTGGTCCTGATGGCATTACACCAGTTAGTGATTGCCTTCGCAGTGTCTTAACGCTGCTTGTGTGTGGCGACTTTACACCACTGAAATTATTTGAGACTCCAAGCGGTGACCGTGGATTTGCAGGAATGTTCTCCTTTCTGTGGTAACAAAAAAAGGTTTTCAATAAACCGGGAGGGAAATGCGTAATATTATCTTGCAGACTGTAATAAACATAAAGTCTTTGTCATACCTCTTCTCTGAACCATTGATCAGCTTTCCGATTGTCCTCAGGGACTTCCGTATGTGTGAACCTTTTCCATTTGTCCTAGAATCCACAGAAATAAACTGTATCTCGTTTCTGGAAGCTCCTTTAATAGGTGTCTGCAATAGCTGAAGTTGAGGAATGCTTGTTCTGCCATCTACTTTCACTGCTCTGTTTTGATAAGTGCTTACAGGACTCAGTGGATTCTTGAGCTGGTGCACCTCCACGGCGGGATCTCCTTTACTATTTTCTTGGTTTTTACTGGACTTTGGACCCTCCAAACTCAATCTTTGTGCACGACGAGAGGCCAAAGGTGATTTAATAGCTTTTCTGTCTTCAAGGTTTGCCTTTGTGTTGCTACAGTTTTCGATGCTTAATCTTCTGAGACGTGGAGGAGTTCTCTCTGCTGTTGCGATCGGTCTGCTGAACGGAGATTTTATCTCCTTTGCTCCACTGTAGGAAACATTGTTCCATTCCTCAGTACCCAAAGCCTTCTTCAGGTTTTCAATCTGAAAGAAGAATCCAAAATGTTTGTTGGCTCACAAAATCTATAATTAACTGGAAACGAATTTTGTTACTGTCTACAAACCTGCTCCTTGAGATGCATAACCTCTCTAGTCTCTTTGTGTGCACGAGCAGCGCCAAGTTCGACTGTCGACACTCTTTGTGCGAATTTTAAAGTACTGATTGTTTCCCCAAAAGAGTCTTCCTCAGGACTCAAGTGAGCAAACATTAGTGTTTTGGCTTGACCTCCTGAAATAAAGATATGCCAGAAAGGCACTAAATATCGTTTGTTCACATAACAGAGAAGGAAGGAATCATATTAATACCTAATGCGTCTTGGAGTAGAAGAGTCAGCTTGCTGTTTCGGTATGGGATGTGAGAATTCTTCTGAGCCAATGCAGAAATCACGTCTCCGAGACAAGAAAGAGATTTGTTGATATACTGTGCTTCCTTGAGCCTGTCTCCTGTAACCTCTGATTTATCTACTCTCTCGCTCCCTGCAAGATCCACCAGATGCAAGCAACTCCGGATGGTACCTCCAGATGTGTCTTTCCCACGTACGTGCACCATAAAAATACTACAAGAAGACAAGGAATTTAGATCATGTAGCAGTAATTCTTTGATTCTGAACGCGTGTAGTTTTGAGTTATGTAAGAGAACCTGTGAGACCGACTGCTTCGATTATTCATGGATGTAGAACTAACCGCCCGGTTCACCTCACCAGCTTCCATCAGCTGAAGGACATCCATGGTGGAACTCACAGAATGCATTGTAGCATCTGGAAGACTCAAGCCATCGTCCTCGTTGGAGCAAGTTCGAATATCTAATGTGAATATAGTCAAGAAGTACACTAGGTGGATCGATGTGAAATAGATAATAAACTAGAAATCACTCATGGTAATCAGTCATGAAAGGATATTTGGTGGATGAGGAATTCTCAGCAAGAAGGTCTCGGACTTGTTCATTGTAGATCTCGACCATTTGGACGTATATCTCATACGTCATCATGTCCTTTCGTTTATCACAAATCAGAAAGAGATAACTGAGAGCTAGATAGTTGATTCCCATTTCAGTAGCTGATCTGCCTGGAGGACCACTCTGCATCAGGAAAATTAATCAATAACTAAAAATGTAGAAAGAAAGTCAAGAAAATGCTCTAGTCTGTCGGAAATCTCACCATGGTGTATGTCTTCCCTGATCCGGTTTGTCCATAAGCGAATATACAGACATTGTAACCATCCATTACTGATCTGACTAATGGTTGTGTTTCTCTGAATACATCATCTGTACACATGGGTTCAAAAGTTTGAAAGATATCTTAACGAAAGCAAAGAACACATGCTTATACAGCCTCTCAGTAAATTGCAAAGTCACCTTGAGTTGCTGTTGGAGCAAATACTTGATTAAACTGAAACGTTTTTCTTGCATCTTTTTGAGGCTTCGATGGATCCACAACAAACAAAGAGCCATCTTTTCCTATGTAATCTATTACTCCTTTCATCTCACTATTGAAGATAGGTCTAACTCTGCAGAACACTCTTATATTTCCTGCAGTATGTTAGACATGTCATTATGACACTTATGAAAAGAGCAAAAACTTGTGTTAACTATTTTCTACCTTTAAGATCTTGCACCATGTTATATAACTTTCTGTTCTCTTCCACCACTTTGTAATATCCTTGAGCTGCTGATGACATCTCTTGCATCTGATTCCCTGTGCATAAGAAGCATATCCCAGAAAATTGGATTTGGAACCAGAAAATGAAAGATGTATCTCCAGAGGAGATAAAATGGAGATTTCAGAACACAAACGAACCTAGTTCCATCAAATCTTTCTGCAAATGAACCTGAAATTCCTTAAAATCCTGCTTCGTTTCTATAAACAAAGCCTTGAGAACCTGAACAAAGATAAGCATACCTGAATTAGAACACATATTACAGACAAATAAGAAATGAAGTTAGGAGAGCTTGCCAAAAGGAGTGAACAGAAAAAGAGGCAAGCAAGCCATAAGTATCTTGTCAAAATAAGTAACATGAAGTTCATTAAATTCTAACGCACCGCAAGCTCATTTTCTTGTGTTTTCAGTAAACGCTTATGGTTGCACTTTGTCTTGTGTAGGAGACTTTTGCGGGACTGAGAAAAAATATCCAACAATTTGTTAGTCTAAAATTAGATATGAAACACTTTTTAAACAGTCATGGAGTAAAGAGAGGTATCTAAGGAGGAGCAGTTGAAACCAGAAAGAGATAAAAACAATCACTTGTGAATGCATAACCATAGCAATAATCAAAACTTGGAAAAAAACAATACATGGAAATGGTTGATAAACGGAAGATACTAATATTGTTCTTGTTCGTGTTACAGGCATAAAAGAGAAGAAGGGAAAAAAACATACCTGGTCTTCTTCATGGACAGGTAACTCCTCCAGAGGCATAGATTTTAGGTCTGCTGGTTTCGGGGTGCCTTCGTTAAGGATATTCTTGAAGGCTGATTGAAGCTGTTCATACGACGGGGCACAGATTTCAACAGTGTCAGGCTAATCTATCAATGCCGTATTGAAATATAACATTTGCCAAATCAGAGCAGATCATCAAAAGGGACATCGAATTTCTATGTTCTAAACTTATATCCAACGCAACAGCTATCAGTAGGCAGTGGGATATTGAATACATGTAGCTCCATTTATAGTATTTAGCAAGTTATCAAATTCCATTAGCCATTGCTACACAACTCAAATTCTAAACCTGAACACTCACCTCTGGGAATCTTGAGATGATTTTCTGGAAATTTACTCTAGAGTTCTGCAATTCAAAGAATTCAAGCAATTGAACCAAGTTGGTCTGAGTTGAACAAATGCATAGAAAGTGAGGCAGAACACTTCAACTTACCTCGCTGCCATTCTCAAGGGAAATAAGATTCTCGTCAAAATTTTCCTTGGAGTTGAAAATGTGATCGGTAAACAACTTGGCTATCACTGCAAATATCCAATACGCGTACGTGTAAGTGGGTAAATGGAGATTGAGTAGCTTTTATGCCCATTGCCAGATTAGTGAAGGGGCGATAAGAAGCATGGATCATACCTTTGAGTTTATCAGATTCACCATCTGTGCAATCGTTTCTATCCAAGTGCCTAGACGTTTTGGAAGCAGTAAGTGGATGAATCTTAGTTGCTGAGAGGTGAAAGGTTGGCGTTTTGATGTGCTTGTAGAATCCATTACCGCTGCTCGCCATCTTGCACTCATGAAACGCCTTGAGTCCTAAGATGCAGTCGACAACTTTGCTCACTGATCCAGACTCTAGATTGTCCTGTGTCATTTACACCTCATATTCACTTAATACCGAAAAAATTGTATAACATATTCAGACCATTGAACATAAAGAAAGAAAAGTTCCTCCAATGTGTTACCTTTTCGAGATCAGAAGCTTCGAATCCAGGGAGCCTCAATTGCTCTAAAGCCACAAGAAAGTTCCGGACATTCTCGAAATATTGATAAGCTTGAGGAAGTTGATACTCTCGGTTAAACGACTGCAGATGCGAGTAGTTCTCCACAACCTTAGGTTAAATAAGATAAAACCCCAAATTAAAAGTCTGATGATTTTCCAGGAAACGAATTGATTGAAGAAGCGAACAAAGAATCACCTTGGGCACGGCTCCTGGGTGAATCTTGTTGATTGCATTACATAGAATCATACCGTTTCTCAAGCAAGAAATAAACTCTTTCTCCGACGGCTCACTCGGAATACCGAGTTGACCCACTACGGATTGAAGCCAATGCACGGCTTGAAATCGCCTCGCCGCTGCAACAGAAGACAAATCGACCAAACGCGAATCAGAAATATAAATTTGCTTTCTCCCATCAGAGAGAGAGAGAGAGAGGGGTTTTTTTTACGAACCTGCTTCTTCGGCTCTTCTTGAGGCCAGATTGAACTCATGCAAACCACTTCTCACGCTTGTCATTGGAATCAAATTTTCCTGGGAAGGATAAAAAAAAATTGATTCACAGATCAAAATCAAATGCACATTTAAACAATCCAGAAATCGGAGTTACCAATTATGGAGCTTTGTTTCTTTCCTTCTGGGCACAGATCAAACCCTAGAAAAGAAAATTGAAGAAAGGGGGTTGAAAGTTGCAGATGAAACAAACGAAAGTCGTCTTCTTCTGCTTTCTTTCACTCACTTGTTTTCTGTGTGTATCGGATATTTAGGACTCGAGGATCTACAAAATTGTAACGTTAACTCTTTTACTGTGTTTGAATTCAAATACCTGACCAACTAATCCTATCCGTCCGATTCGCAAATGTCTCAACGGCCTCTAGTTTCTCGATGATGGTAAAGCAGTTGTTTTATAATACTACTATATTATTGTTTTTTTATATTAAAATTTGGCTTCAGATCTTGTTCGTTATGCCCATTTTTGGGAAATAATTATCGTTTGCTTTTAACTAATCATCACAACTTTCATACCACATCCAAAAATTTCTCTCTACTTGTAGAATTTTCAGAAAGAAACATGATAAACTAGTATTAAATGTCTTTTGAAGGGGTTCACCTATTATTTATAGAAAATATAGGGATTAATTTCTATCAGACGATATTAAAGATATGTTTTCCAAAAATGTAACGTTTTTCCTGCTTTTGATTTTGTTATGCGGGTTTGTCTCGTCTTTTCGTACTGGGATATTTAAAAACAATATATTAGCGGTCATGTAAACAACTTTACAGAGACATATATAATCTCATTTGCTTAATGAGAATTATAAAATCTAAGACAGATTGGGCCTCGACACTGGAACACTTATTGAGAGAATTGGGCCGTTTTAACTCTTATTTTAGGGGACTTGTGAGCCTAACACACAAAAATAAACTTATTTCATGGGACCTCGATAAACACAAAAATAAACTTATTTCATGGGACCTCGATAAACTGTGTTCTTCTCGTCGCTTCTTGTCGTTTGGAATGATTAGATACACATCGGAATCGGATTCGGATTCGGATTCTACTCCATTAATTAAAACAGTCAAATTTATTCCACAAGATCATTGCTCACATATGGAGAGAGAGCTAGGCACGTCCAAGTCTTACACAAAAGCAACGACGAGAAAGGTAAAAGAAAACTCAGAATTCAACTAGATAGAAAAATAGTTCCAAGAGGTCATATACGGCAACGAGCTCAAGCGACGAGGAAGGGTAGAACAGTGAGCATGAAGGACTCGTAATTGAAAGTAGCCGAGCCTGACAACGCCGTATCCTTTTCCTTGAACTTCTCAGTAAGCCCCTGCAATTATTTCATCGAACATCAAAACACAAAACACACGCGCTCTACCCTAGTCTACACATTGTTAAACAAAACAATGTCAACGTCTACGAATGTGATTCAAACAACGAAAATAGCATACCTTTACAGTCAAACAGCACCTGCATCAATGGAAAAAAAAAAAAAACCAAAATCAGTATATAACTTAACTTTTTAGAGAGGAAAAGATGGAAGTAAATGGGGTTGAACATACTCGATGAAATTGTCATACTCAATAGCCCTATTCCTGCCGCCGCTTTTGTCAAACTTTGAAACGAGCAGATCCAAGATCACAGGAGACACTGAGAACCCAAGGCTCAAGAGTGCATCTCTCAGCTCGTTTGTATCGATTCTGCCACTTCTGTCCTTGTCAAACCTCTCAAAGATGGACTGCCAAAACCAAAAAAAAAGCATAACAATTTAACTCCAAGATTGTTGATACGTTATTGGTCAACCAACACATTTCCATCAAAACCACTATTTTTTAACTTACCCTCCAACTCTGAAGACTGTAGAAAAGTGAGGTAAACTCTTTCGGTCCTGCAATGTGGAATTTCTTAAATCAGTATATACTCAAAACCAGGGTCTAGCAGGAAGAAAAATTCAAAGATGACATTTTTTCTTTTTTAAAAAAAGTTTCAAGTTGAATTAAAGTAATGTAAACTGATGAGGATTTCGTATGATGGAGACGTTGGGTACCAAAGATCAAAGTCAAACCCCCAAAACTGCAGATGAAATTGCTACAGAAGCTGTTTCGATGTGCCAAAAACTATGACCAAAATTCAGAGAAAGAATAGTCTTTTGTATGAAAGTGGTGAGAGTAATTGGGATCAATCTAAAGAAAGCTCACCGATCTTCCTGACGTTGCTGTTGGTGAAGAGATACATAAGGAGATGAACAGTTCTTATGCTGAAGCTCTGATGATAGGAAGAGAGAGCCCCCTGAAGCTCCTTGTCGTCGATGAAGCCGCTATTGTCCCGATCCGCTGCCTGGAAGCAACCCACGACGTTCGGATCCGTTCCCGGAGGAAACGCCGACGGGACCAGAGACGCGAACGGGCTTCCGTAAGAAGCCTGAGGAGGAGGAGGAGCTCCGTACCCTCCGTGTCCCGAAGGAGCTCCGTAAGCACCGTAATCAGAAGGTCCAGACGACGGATGAGCACCGTAACCACCGGTAGATCCGTAAGCGGCATGAGGTTTCTCTTTATGCGGCTTATGATCTCCTGGAGGAGACGCGTACGGGGCAGACGGTGGTGCACCGTAAGGCGCGGAGGAGGGTGGAGGCTGAGCGCCGTAGGGAACCCCGTACGGTGGAGGATTGGTCCCGGAGGATCCGTAAGGTTGAGGCGGTGGTGGATTCCCGCCGTAACCGTAACCTTGGCTCGATGGAGGATAACCAGACATGGCGAAGAAGCTTTCAAAGCTGTTCTGCGAATTTTGGGAACTGAAAATGTTATATATTGTCTACGTCTATTTTGTAAAGATAGTTGGGGTTTCGATCACCAGATATTTACCAAGAGACCATAGGATAAGAACCAAATGCTTTATCACGCGTTCAAGGGTGTAATCGTAATTCTGAACAAATACATACGCTGACACGCGTGACGCGTCCTTTTTTGTTGGCTACTCTTTGAAACTTCGTCGTCGTCGTCGTCTGGCGGGCCCGGTTCAATTTTAATAACAGCCAAAAAACTTACTTCGAATTTCAATACATATCGTACCAGGACTCGGTTCTTAACCGTTCCTTATTTTTTTAGATGCGTTTATCTTTGCGATTATTTATTTTGTTTAAACTTTGATATTGTAATCAAAAATACATTTATTTTTGATGGGAGTTAAAGTTCTTTAACTTAAACTTAAGAATTGCATTTAAGACAATTAAAAACCCTAGTCCTAACTCCTAACAAAGAGAAAATCTAGATTGTGGACCAATTTTAATTTGGTCAAGAACCGCATTTCTTACCTAATCTGAAAAAGAAATCAAAGTAGATAATTTTGAGTGACAAGACGATAACTGCAATGATTTTTTTTGTTTCCTTTGCAAGGATAAGATAATTTAGAGCATGATTATAGGAGAGATCTACACAAGTATCTTAGATTTAAAAGGTGATTTAATTAAATGAAAAATGGAAGAAAATAAAAGAAAGAAAAAGAAGTGACTCTTAAACAAGAGTAATAGGAATCGACTCTTGCTCATACGTGTCCCTTTCTCCTTCACTCTCCTTTCTCTCTCTTCTTCTCCTTCCTTTATTTCTTCTTCTTTCCATCGCCTCTTCTTTTTCTTTCTCCATTCTCCCTATAATACACATAAAAACAATAATTCTTAACTGAATTTCTTAAGCTAATTTAATTCATAAACTAATGTTTAAAAACTTTTTTAGAGTTCTCCCATAATGATGCTCTTAGGCCATTATTAACGCGGTCCCCTTACGAACGTCTCTTAGAACATAAGGAGTACTAAGCGACGCCTCTTATTGGACACGTGTGAAGCAGCGAGATTTTGAGAAAACAAAAAAGCTTCTTCTTTGATTTCATCGGTTCTTTATTCGCGTGCTTTTGGTCGCCTTCGATTCCAATTCTCCACCGAGTTCTCTCCGATTCAATGAACTGGTGATTTCAGAGAAATCAACGAGAACTCTTCTGTTTTCGAGTAAGTCACAGGTTCGATCTGCATCGGTTAGAGCAAGGATACCCTCTGATCATCGGCGGGATCAATATCCCTCATTATAGAAGCTGCGAAGCTCACTCATATCGTAAACTTTATGGGAAATTCGAATTCGTCTTCTGGTTCCGTTGGAATTGGGATTAGAGTTTTTAGGTTTTGGAATTGCTTTGGTTCTCTTACGAGTGAGGAAAGCACATAAAGGGAGGAAATTTATGCTAATTGTTTGCTGTATGATTCAATGTCACTGAGCTTATAGCCTCTTCGATTGTTTTCTGTGTCTTGTTTCTTTAGAAATTGTGTGTCTACCGGATATTATGTTTGTATAGTTGTTGTTCTTATGCTCCAATTGCATGATTGATTAAAACAATTTGAATACTTAATCAAATATTTGATTTTTGTTTTAATCATGTGGTTTTGCAATATTGTTGCTATCCCTTTGACTCAGAGTCCAGATTGTTGGTATGTATGAATGAATAGATGATGTCTGCTCAAAAGGTATATTAGATGAGAAGAAACTCTCTTTGCTTCTTATGAAATCAGTTGTGCGAGTATGAAAATATGACAGTTTTTATTTGTGGATTATTCAGGCAGCAGCAGAAGAAGAGTTAGGAAGGCTGAGGAAAGAGTTGTTCCCAAAGGCACACAACCTATGCCATACGTTGATCGACCATTCATCCCTAAAAGGTAAATAAAAACACTCATTGTCTGCAGTTTTCTTCTTGATAGATTACAAGGATTATCTTACAGACAACTGTTTTTTTTTTTGCCATTGAAGGTCAAACAGCACCCGACAATGACCTGAAGATCCTAAGTTTAACAAACCACAACACAAGAAGATAAGATGATGCAGTACATCGCCTTAAAGTGAAACTAGATCTTACATGAGCGATCTCTTGTACCATCAAGACCTCTAAAAAGCTTTGCCTGCCATTTGCACATTTCTTTAGTTTCTCTTTTGTTTCCCTTGTTCATATTGTCATCATCACTTACCGAACAAAACGAAACGTTTGATGAAGCAACCAATTTATTGCAACTTGCAAGTTTTTGTTTCCTCGTTCTTAATCAATCATTTGTAATCATCACAAAAATGAAGATATAAGTCTCAGATACTACCCGGGTTCCTCAATAATAGTTTTGATCAATTGCAATTTGCAAGTTTGTTCAGCTTGATTTTTTTCTGGCTCAAATTTTCAGTTGCAATTGCATTTTTTTTTAAGAACCCTACTAGAGTTATAACATTGGAGCAAAGAAAACAAAAAGATTTTAACGAAGATTCTTAACACAAATTTAGTCTAAGAGACCTTATTGGGTCTCTACTATTGAACATTCTCTTAGTAACATAACTGCATAAAATATAATTTAACAAAAAAAAAAAGATTCAAAATTCTCTAAATTGTTATTAAAATTAGTCAATTCCAATTTAATACTGCATTAATTACGTTTACAAGCAAAACAACAAATCAACATTTATTTTTTGTTTGTGAAAAGAATAAAAAGGCTTTCCTTTTTTTCCATCAAGGCTTCTTCTTTGTCGTCCCCATGCGCGAGGTGAGGAGCTAATTTCTCTCGTGTCTTCCGTCTCCCATCAAAATCCAACCAAATTTGGATCTCATCGACGAGGATGAACAAGAAGAACCCAGATCAGAAATCAGATATGTCGTCTTCTTCATCTTCTCCGAAGAAGCAAACGCTCTTCATATCTTCCCTAATCATCCTCTGGTACACCTCCAACATCGGTGTTCTTCTCCTCAACAAGTTCCTCCTCTCCAACTACGGTTTCAAATTCCCCATTTTCCTCACAATGTGTCACATGTCCGCTTGCGCAATCCTCAGCTACGTCTCCATCGTCTTCCTCAAGCTCGTCCCTCTCCAACACCTCAAATCTCGCTCCCAGTTCATGAAAGTCGCGACTCTCAGCATTGTCTTCTGTGCCTCCGTCGTCGGCGGGAACGTCTCCCTCCGTTATCTTCCCGTCTCGTTCAATCAAGCCGTCGGTGCCACGACGCCGTTTTTCACCGCACTCTTCGCTTATCTCATGACCTTTAAGAGGGAAGCTTGGGTCACTTACGGTGCTCTCGTCCCCGTCGTTACCGGTGTCGTAATCGCCAGTGGGGTACGCTTTTTCTTTGCCTTTCTCTTAATGGAATTTTTGTGATGAAAACGTGTTTCTTCTTTTGAGTTTGGTGGTCTTTTAGATTCGAGATTCCGGTAATTTGAGTTACTTTCTGTTGTCCATTGATTCGCGATGTTTTACAGATTCGAAAAAACGAGTTCTGTCTCTGTAGATTTAGATGTCTGATCCGTTGTTTACTTTAATATATTATACTAGATGATTGTTTCTATTCCACGTGTGTGTCTGGTACTCAAAAAGATTTGCTGTGTTTCATGATCTTTTACATGAATGTGATTACGTTTAGTACAAGAATGAGTCTTGTGTTATCGAAAGCTTCATCCTTTAATGGTCTCTACTTGACTGCGTTAATCGAGTCCTCTGTTATCTAAAGCTTCAGACTTTCTTCCTTCCCGTAAAGTATTGCCATTTTTACAACCATCATTGTGCTGTGAATTATTTGTTTCTCTTGCAAGGCCTCTGTCATCTAATGTTCGGTTTCGTCATGTTGTTTGTGGTTGTTTCTGGGATTTCTGAATTAACTTAATGAAATGATCAATGATCTGGGTCATCTCTTCTTTTTGGGTCACAGGGTGAGCCAGGTTTTCACTGGTTTGGATTCATTATGTGCATTAGTGCTACTGCAGCAAGAGCTTTTAAATCTGTTCTTCAAGGCATCTTACTTTCTTCCGAGGGGTAATAAGATCGTTGCTTTGCTTTTACATTTACTAAAAGAAATCAGGATCCAGCAGATGACCTTTGTGTTAGTTAACATGGCTTTAAGTTCCCTTGCAGAGAAAAGTTGAATTCGATGAATTTGATGCTGTACATGTCTCCGATAGCCGTCATCGCGCTTCTGCCTGTCACAATTGTTATGGAACCAGATGTAATGAGCGTGACTCTATCGCTTGGGAAACAGCACAAGTACATGTGGATACTTCTCCTGGTTAACTCTGTAATGGCTTATTCAGCCAACTTGTTAAACTTTCTGGTTACCAAGCACACAAGCGCGCTTACCCTCCAGGTAAAAAAAAAAAAAACTGAACACATTTCAATTTTTTCAAAACTAGAGGTGCCCCAATCTGATTAAACGTGTGTATGTTCAACGTTTCCAGGTTCTTGGAAACGCTAAAGGGGCGGTTGCGGTTGTGATCTCGATCTTGCTTTTCCGAAACCCGGTCACAGTGATGGGAATTGGCGGGTACAGTATAACGGTGCTTGGGGTTGTTGCCTATGGAGAGACTAAACGCAGGTTTAGATGAGCTCAAAGCTCTCTTTTGCTTCCTATCTGATGGCTCTTTAGGAACTGATGAAACTTTGACATTACATACCTTTAGAGATATATCTCACACTCATTTTTGTATCTAACCTATTGACATATATATTTTTATATATAAAGTTATCGCATTGCGTTAGACTCTATGTTCTTTTTTTGTCTGGAGTAGGGATGATATGCCATTGACCATTGTTGTGTTTGATGACATCGTATGTGTTCGCTAACTTGAAGGAAACCAAAAAGAATCGATTTTATTTTGGTCCAAGTTCGATTTCTCATACAAGTTTCAGATAATAACGAATATCGTTCAGTAGATTGAATATACACAAATCATAATCATGAAAAAAGAAATTGCTAGCAAGAGATTTCAGAAACTTTGGGCCGAGTCCGGCTCCTGGTACGGGTGGGTCCGACTAAACCGGGCCGTAAACATTTTTGGTTTGAAGCGCAGAAGAAATCATCTCCCGTCTCCATCAGCCATCACTCTTCCATGGCTCTTCTTCAGAGACCACCCTCTTATCTTCAACTCTATTTCCGCCTCATGGCTTCTCGTCCTCGTTTCTTCTCTCAGTCTCTGTGCCCCTCACTTCACCGTCACTCCTCATCTCTCTCCTCTTCAACACCCAGGTTTTATCTCCGGTCCTCTTTTACTTTTCCGTTTTGGTTTCCGAGGAAACTAGGCTGGTAAATGAATAGGAGCATCATAACAATTTGCTTGCGATGTTAAAAAAAATCATGACTTTTTTGCGATTCCTGGAAGTTTCCAAGCAATCGAAATTGAGAATTTGATGTTAATACGTTATATACTCTTTGAAGTGAAGTCAATTGATTTCTTCCACTCAAATATGTATTAAGTATTTTGGATACTTTCAGAGCTTTTGTTTTCTGCGTGTTACGTTTAGCTCTGTCTGCCCAGAAAGTCTTATTCTCATGTACAGTATTAGACTTTCTCGGTTCTTATTAATTAAGTCGGCTATATATGGGGTTCTCTTCCATAGTGTAAAGCAAAAGCTTGCCAATTGGTATCTAAATAGATTCTCCGTTGGTTGCAGGATAAAGTTTCAGTTAGCCAAGGTTTTGAGTCAAAGACTTGTGCTCAGAAATGCCGTCTCACCAAGGTCATTTATGTCATCGACCATGGACACTGACGCTCTCCAAGAGAGCTCCACCTCTAAGGATTACAGTTCCGAGCACATTCAAGTAATTCCTATATAATGATGATCTGTTTCCCTTTCTTGCTTTGTTCAGATGACCTGCTGCTCTTTATTTTTGGATACCCAATCATAGGACCACTGTTTTCTACTATATGTTAACTTCTCTGTGATGCACTAGGTGTTGGAAGGCTTAGACCCTGTTAGGAAAAGACCTGGAATGTATATTGGTAGCACCGGATCTCGTGGTTTGCATCATCTGGTAAATGCCATTTTCTCTTTCCAACTCTCTTGCTCCTCTCAACTTGTTGATAATTTTATCCCCTTCGATACATATTGTTTTCTTAGGTTTATGAAATACTTGATAACGCAATTGACGAGGCCCAAGCTGGTTTTGCTTCAAAGATCGACGTTGTTTTACATGCAGATGATTCAGTCACCATCGCAGACGATGGACGTGGGGTATGTGATTTGTTAGACTTACTCATCCTTGCGTATTTTTATCACCGAAAACATGTGTTATACTTTTTCATGCTGGGATGCAAGAAAAAAGTTTGGTGGCATCCCATATTCAAGCGTAGGTGCCAGTTTTGGTATTCCTAGTTAACTTTTCCAAAACTAAGAGTAAACAGTATGTGTCAATCATGCTATATAATTTTCATTTACGATTTTTGTTTTCTCATATTGTTTTATTTCATCCCGGAATTCATATAGGGCAGGCGATCCAGCTAATTTCAGAACACTTTTTGTCATTTTTATTCATATACACCTTTCTTGCAGATACCTACTGACTTACATCCTGCAACGAGAAAATCTGCTTTGGAGACTGTCCTTACGGTATTGCGACTTGAGAACCTCTATTATCTTTGCCTCATACTTAGATATGACTTTAGATTGCTCTGAAGTTCTACGGTTAACTGGGAACAGCGTTAAAATGACTATTATTAATACTAACAGATTATTTTATTCTCATGAGTTAGCTCTGTTTCTTCATTCTTAAGTAATTCATTCTTCATATTAGACTTATTTTTTGTACTAGCATAGTAGAGACCTGGTAAATGATATATATCAAATATGTTTAATTACCCTGCCTGTACATCAATGGTTCGAAGCTTTACTTATTCGAGGTTTTATGGTATTCAAGTGTAACAAAGATATTCACAGGGACTGGAAATTTTATCCATTTATTTACCCTTTCCAAAGCAATTCAATCCTTTAGGTGTTTTTTTTTTTTTTTTATGGATTATTAGCTCTTTTCAGGCAGATGATTCTAGTTTTTGTACTCTGGAAAACTCGTCTGTCTATTGTTTAGTGAGCTGTCTATGCTGGCCTTAATTTAAAATCACACGTATACCTACCTGTTTTCTTATCCTGATTTTTGGTCATGCAATTAGTCAGTCATGCTATTTATTTATGCAGGTCTTACACGCAGGGGGTAAGTTTGGTGGCAAGAGTAGCGGGTACAGCGTGTCTGGTGGATTGCATGGTGTAGGTTTATCGGTTGTGAATGCTTTGTCAGAGGTTTGTTCTAACCGCTTAGTACATTGTTTCCTTTTCCCCTCCGCTAAATTGAAATTGCCCTCTGTGCCTAGTTTAGGGTTGTAAAATATTTTTGGGATATATAGATCCTGCACGTTGGATCTTAGAGGACGGTTATGCTAAGGTTATTTGAAATTCTTGATTTTGTGTGACATGTGATTATATTTCCAAACCTCATATCATATGAGGAAGTTCTTCGAATGGTTCCTTACTGAGTGCTGGGGTTATCATTTCAAATACTTTCCACTATAAGCAACTCTTATATTTGTGAAGACATCAAGAGCCTATTAGGATAATATTTATACAGCTAATGAACGAGCTCCCATTATTATCAGGCATTGGAGGTTATTGTTCGCAGAGATGGGATGGAGTTTCAGCATAAGTATTCTCGTGGAAAGCCCATAACAACACTTACATGTCATGTCCTCCCGCCAGAGTCAAGGGGGACTCAAGGGACATGCATCAGGTTTTGGCCTGACAAAGAAGGTTATGCCTGTTTCTGACTAACCTAATATACCCTGCCAAAGATACGATATGATGACTAAGCTATCTTTTCGGCCAAATCTGATTTTTCAGTATTCACAACTGCAATTCAGTTTGACCATAACACTATTGCTGGACGAATTAGGGAGCTTGCTTTTCTAAATCCAAAGGTATACATTTTATCACTTAAAACGAGGGCAACCATGACAATCTCTTTTAATATAACGTCAATATATGAATTGTTTGCTTCATGTTCATGGAGCATTCCTAATCTGCCCGTTTGAATTAGTTCTCATTTGGCAGAAGCTAATGTTGTACTGTTCTTATTCCATAATCAAGTGGTTCGTATAAATCAATGCAGGTTACAATCTCTCTGAAAAAGGAGGATGATGATCCAGAAAGGGACCTGTACAGTGAGTATTTTTATGCTGGAGGATTAACTGAATATGTTAGCTGGCTAAATTCTGATAAGGTGAGGCTTGCACTATGGATCCCTTGTTATAGCTGATTAAAGTCTCTCAAATATTTGCCTATCACTGATGCTAGAATTTAAATTTTGGCAAGTTACTTTAAAGTGGAAAGGGTTTTGTGAAACAAAATTCAGTGTGGATGGTTCCAAAACTTTTCTTTTTCAGCTAACTTGATGGTAAGATATGTTGACCACATTTCTCCCGTTAGTTCATTATTCTTTAGGGCTCTGTCTTAGCATGAGTATGAGATTTGTGTCAACTCAGTGTCTATGAAGTTAGCTCTTACGCATTTAGGTCTCTGGTTATAGGTCATCCTAATTACTCTCTGTCATCCTAAAAAGATTAACTATCAGCTCTTTTGTTCAGAAACCGCTCCATGATGTGCTTGGTTTCCGGAAAGAAATAAATGGCACCACCGTTGACGTTGCACTTCAGTGGTATGTTACTTTTACTTTTATATACGTCTTGTAATATTTAACTCTCCCCATATGATGAACAGATATAATCTTTTTGCGTTTTCGGTAAAACCACATACTTGAACATTTAGGCTGACTGATTTTATAGTTTACTCTATATGTAAACTGGCCATCAATTGATGTACTGTATGCAGAGCTGATGACTGTATATGCTGCAGTTATTCTGGATGAGAATGCGTGTATGATGGTATGATCTAAATTTATAGTCTCGTTATTGTACCAGGTGCTCGGATGCCTATTCGGACACGATGCTGGGATACGCGAATAGTATTCGCACCATTGATGGTGGGACACATATAGAAGGTGTGAAGGCTTCGTTAACAAGAACTCTAAATACCCTTGCAAAGAAGTTAAAGGTTATCAAGGTGTGATATCAGTAACCAACTGCGTTTTGCGTTCTTTATATGTCAGTTTAGAGCCTTTCCCCCCTATTCTTTCCCTCCTTTTTCATAAAAACAGCACACGATAATTGTGGTTAGTTGGTCATTATTGTGGTTGAAAGAGTCTTCTGAGATAGTGTAGGTCAAACATTACCATCCTTTCCATGGACTGAGACGGAATTTGAATACTAGTACATCAGCAGTTAATAGGCTATCTGCAATACGCTCTCACTTCTTCATGCTTTACGGATAATGAATAATGTACTTATCCATCATTGAACTGTGAAGCATGCCAGTTATAGAGGTTGCCTTTGCGTCATTTAAGCATTTATCTTGACCAGTTTTAGGGAGACATTGCTTAAATGGTTGCTTACTAAGGTGTAATTTGTTGTTGTTGATTATGTTTTCAGGAGAAGGATATTAGCTTGAGTGGGGAACATGTTAGGGAGGGATTGACCTGCATTGTCTCAGTCAAGGTTCCCGATCCTGAGTTTGAAGGTCAAACAAAGGTACTCGAGAGCATAATGATCTTTTGACCCTCTTTATGGCAAATTGGCAATGATCTCTGGTCGGCAGGCCATAACTTTTTCTTATATTTTGTATTTCTGTTGCTGGTATTAATGTTTTTTTTTGTCCCCTAACCTCGCAAAGACAAGACTAGGAAATCCAGAGGTGAGAAAAATTGTTGACCAATCAGTCCAGGAGTACCTCACGGAGTACTTGGAGTTGCATCCGGATGTACTTGAAAGCATTATTTCCAAATCCTTGAATGCGTACAAGGTAGGGCATTGACAGACCTGCTCATATTTCACATTTTCACCTACACATACACTCAAACACAAATGTGTGTTTGATCCATTGAGAATCGTTTCTCTGATATCTGTGATTAGCGTTCTATTATTGAGTATGTGTATCCTCTCTGCTCCTCCGCCTATTACAGTGCGTTTAGTTACTGGTTTCAACCAATTGACCATGAATTTTCCCTGTTAACTCTTCTTTTTCTTTATAGGCTGCCCTGGCTGCCAAAAGGGCTAGGGAGCTGGTCAGGTCAAAAAGCATTTTGAAGTCATCCTCACTTCCTGGGAAACTGGCAGATTGCTCATCTACAGATCCTGCAGAATCTGGTATGCATTAGCTAGCATGGAAGTGCCTTTTCTTAGGAAATCAGAACATGAGTTCAGTTTTATGAATTTCAAACTGTGGAGTATATATGACTATAAAAGCGTTTAAAATCTCAAACATTTGATCTTATAAGACTCAAGTGAGAAGATAGGAAAGGAAACAAGAGGCTGTCATGATATGCTTGTCATAGCTTTTAACACTTGAAGCTGTCAATATTGGTCAACTATTGACATCTTTTTCTGTGCTACCAGAGATTTTTATAGTCGAAGGAGATTCGGCTGGTGGCAGCGCAAAACAAGGTCGTGACAGGCGTTTCCAGGTAAAAAATCATTCTGCTCATTTTGTCACTAGACAGGAATAAGGGAGGGGGTAGAAAGGATAGTTATTATCTCCCCATGTCTAAGTTGAGCCATTGCAGCTCCCAGTGGTAAAAACATGCAAAGTTTAATGCTAATAAATTCTGGATGGCTTCTTTTGAGTATACAGATACTTGAAAGTCTTAAGAGTCTTTTCTTTACTCTCAAAAAGACATTGACTGGGGCTCTGTGTAGTATCAACATTCTTTGATGTCAATAAGATGAGAGTAAGGGTACAAACCAAACTATAGATGAATTGTTTCGGGATTCGAGTGTGTCATATACAAATTGGAGAATCATTCACAGTGAACATAATATAATATGGGTTGTGCCATTATCTTTTCGATGTTAAAACAAACAGGATTGTGGAAATAGTGGGTTCTGCTTCTATTTCTATTTTTACTAGTGCGTAACAAAGTATTTTGGATCTATGCAGGCGATTCTTCCTTTAAGAGGTAAAATTTTGAATATTGAGAGAAAGGATGAAGCAGCCATGTATAAGAACGAAGAAATTCAAAATCTAATTCTTGGCCTTGGTCTTGGAGTGAAGGTGATATATCCTTTTTCATATCTTATTTGTTCTTTTCTTTCTTTTCGGCAATCTTGGCAAACTTAACGTGACATAGAATCTATTTTCCAGGGAGAAGATTTTAACAAGGAGAATTTGCGTTACCATAAAATTATCATATTAACAGATGCAGATGTTGATGGTGCACATATCCGGACACTTCTGTTGACCTTTTTCTTCAGATATCAGGTATTACTTTAGTTGGATAAAACATTTATGAAAGTAACCTATAGATTGCTGGTGAAATAAATGAAATTCCTTTTCTTCAGAGGGCCTTGTTTGACGCGGGTTGCATATACGTTGGTGTTCCACCTCTTTTCAAGGTATGTTCCTAGCAGTTATTGTGCTTCAGATTTACGGAAAGTGTTTCCTAAAGCTAGTTTTCTCTTTGAAAACAACCAGGTAGAGAGGGGGAAACAGGCGCATTATTGCTATGACGATGCAGCTCTGAAAAAAGTTATCGCTTCGTTTCCTGGAAATGCATCCTACAACATTCAGAGGTTCAAAGGTAATGCCGAGAGAGACCCAGCTATTGTGGTCTTATGGCTTTTCACATCATGAATGTGTTCTAAGGCACTTACTGAAACATGCCTTGTGGCCAAGGTTAAATAACTATGACAAGTTCATCTGTAGTAGTTGATCTGGGCTAGCTGTAAAGATACTCTCGAGTAACCAAATCTAGATATCCTTAAAAGCTTGGTTTCTAGATGGCGCAACAGTATTATTCCGTAACATCCTTTTCTCTGTATCTGCAGGTTTGGGTGAGATGATGCCTGAGCAGTTATGGGAAACAACAATGAATCCAGATACAAGGATACTGAAGCAACTAGTTGTTGATGACGCAGCAGAAACAAATATGGTCTTCTCATCTCTTATGGGTGCTCGGGTAAACCAATGAACTCCCACAAACTCAGATTTTTCATCTCAGGGATTAGAGCGCCATTCTCATTAGTTCATAAACAAAGACAATAATAAACTGGCAAAACTCATGTTGCAAAATTGTGTTCTGCATCGGTTTCAGGTCGATGTCCGGAAGGAACTAATCAAAAGCGCTGCGACTAGAATGAATCTGGAGCATCTTGATATATAAACAACACAGGCTAGTGCCTCAACTATATATACGAAGTGATAGCTTTGATGAAAGGTAGGAGACATCATATTGTTTTGGGATTGAACCATATGCTCACTGGCTAACAGGATTTTTGTTCTTCCTCTGGCCTTTGGGTGATAGGATAAAGACAAGATCACTGTTATAGTTATCTTCTAATGTCAAATTCATGGCGCTTCACAATGGTGGCCAGTTTTTTTCTCTTGGAACTCTGTTTTCTTGAGACTATGGAAATGTTGCATTCAATTGGTAGTCTATTTATTATCTCTATGACTTCAAATTCGGATTGCTGAAAATCATGCGTGGACGTCAATAAAATACAAAATGAAAAATTAAAATAAGAATTGTCGTCTCTGATGTTTATAATTCCGGTTTTTGAAATTGATTTAGATACTGTCTTAAAAAGTAAAAATAGAAGCCGTTAAAAAAGTGCATATATGAGTAACATATAGCCTAAAATGTCTAAAAAGTTTGTCTTTTTAAATTAAATACTCGCCAGCGGTTTTAATAAAAGTCAATTAAAGTCAAATGAAACTCTCGTTAATCTAACAACCGGTCATAATCTACTTAAGTACACTTCGTCAAACACTGAATCCCTTGAATAACCTCTACTTTGTACAAGAAAAGCTTCACTAATCAAATCCTCATATTTAAAAACTAGAATCTCTTGAAATCCCTTACAACCATTCAAAATCATAATCTCTTAATCCAATGGATGGGAAGAAGTTGAATCTCAGGATTGGCAGGAAGATGAGAAGGTAAATATATTCATTCAAACAGTTGATTACACAGTTGAGCAGTTTCTCACGAGTAGCACGTGGGAAGATAAGTCCCATTCATACACAAGACTCCAAATTTGCCCACATTTTTTAAAAGAAACCGTACAGTTTCAATTCAATTATTCCACCCAACCAATCCCATCGCTTGCTTTTCACTTCCACCCTCCATCTTTCTTTCTTTCTTTGTGTTTCATCATCTTTCAGAATCTACAAAAAAAAAGGTAACTTTTTATTTGTGTGAAATTCTCAGAACCGGGATTCCTGTTCTCCAATTCCTCCAGGTTCATTCTTTTTCATCTTCATCTTTACCGCCTTCTGCTCTTCAATTTCTGGGCTTTTTTTTTGTTCTGGTCTTTCTCGCCAAACAATAAGATCCGGATGTAATTATCACCAACGAACTTGTAAAAAAAAAAGTTCAAGGGTTTTGGGTTTAGGACGCGCGGGTAGTATTAGTCGGAAGATAATTACCGAAAGATTGGATTTTTAGCTGTGGGTATAGCTCTGCTTGAGCTTGTTCTTAGTATTGAGGATCTCAGATTTGATTGTGTTTCAGAATCATGCACGAGAAGAATATTGTAGAGGACGTTATCGGCGACCTGGTGGATAACTTCGCTGAGACAGTTCAGAAGAAAAAAAACGTTTCTTTCTTCGAACAAGAAGATACCGTCGCATCTCGTTTCAACCGCTTGTTTGGTCGCGAGAAGCCGATTCATCATGTCCTAGGCGGTGGCAAATGTAAGAATTCAAGGATATATGCATACACACAAACATATGTGAAATTGGTTTGTACTTGTTCTAATTAATTAAGTCTCTGAGAGATTTTTTCCAGCTGCTGATGTGTTGCTGTGGAGGAACAAGAAGATCTCTGCAAGTTTTCTGATGGGAGCTACTGCAATTTGGGTGCTTTTCGAGTGGATCAATTTCCATTTTCTGTCTCTCGTTTGTTACGGTCTCTTGCTTGGTATGATCGCGCAATTCGTTTGGTGTAATGCCTCAGGGCTTCTAAACCGGTAATATTGTTTTTTTTGTTTAAAACTTCCTGTTGCTTTATCCTTGCTTCCTTCCTTGTGACTGCAATCTAAACAAGTCCTTTTTATAAATGTCTCAAAATCAGCTCACAGTCTAGAGTGCCTCGCCTTGTTCTTCCAAAAGATTTCTTTGCGGATGTCGGTGTGACCATTGGAAACGAGGTTAACCGCGGTTTGTTATTTCTTCAGGACTTGGCTTGTAGAGGGAATTTGAAACAATTCCTCATGGTGCGTTGTTTTTGATCTCATTGCATTTCCACGTTTTGTTGTTTTATGTAACAAAGAAGAGAATCATTCGATAACTGCAATCTCGTTTTATCTTCTTTGAGACGCATATCGACCTGGCATTAATACATAAACAACATCTGCATAGTGTATTAGTCCTAAGATAATGTTGTATAATCTGCATTAACATCATTTTCAGGCTGTGATTGGACTATGGGTAGCCGCAATAGTCGGGAGCTGCTGCAATTTCCTAACTGTTTTGTACATTGGTGAGTAGTTCTTATTAGTGAACTCTTGAGTATTGAGATTAGGAATGGAGTTTATAAGATCTTTTAAAAGGGTTTCATTTTTCTCTGTGAAGGGTTTGTGGGAGCTCACACATTACCGGTTCTGTATGAGAGATATGAAGACGAAGTTGATGGTTTTGTTGATTCTCTGCTCATGAAGTTTCATAGTCACTACAAGAAGATTGATTCTGGTTTTCTCAGTCGATTCCCAAGTGGGAAGTTTGGGTTGAAGAAGCGTGACTAAATCAACTTGTTATCTTATCTTTCTGTCTTGTTTAAACAAATGGATTATGCTTTTCTCTTTAGTGAGTTAATGTTTTGAGATTACTCATGTACATTTGTGCATTGAATCTTTTTAATTTTGTTACGAACTACATCTTCATTGTGTCTCTGAATCAGTAGTCTCAAATGAAGTAAATAAGAATCATTGGTGTGGTATATACAGTGATCACAGTTCAGCAGAATGGAGTTTATACAAGCAAATCTTTTCTTGTTTTGGTCGACGATTATTTATAAACTTTGTAAAAATGTGATTTGTTTGGTTGATCTTTGTGGTTGCAAGTCAATAACAATGATAATGTTTAGGGCTGGGCAAAATATCCGAACCGAACCCGATCCGAAAAAATAGAACCGAACCGAACCTGGAACCGATAAAATACCCGAACGGGACTTAAATTTTGGTATTTTAAAACCCGAACCCAAACCCGGACCGAACCGAAAACCGAACAGGTACCCAAAATATCCGATATATAATTATATTTCTAAAAATATTAATTATATATACACGTAAAATATCTCAAAATACTCAAAGTACAATTCATATTTCAGCTTATAATTTGATTTTAGCATTTTTCTTAGAATTATTGTTCACAATATCAGTTTTTAAGTTTAATTTTAGCCTTGTAAGTTCGATAAAATAGGTACTTTTTAGTATGAAACAAGTACTTTGGGTCCCAAAACCCGAAATAGAACCGAAACAGAAATTATTTCGGGTGTTACTGGGATTTATATGTGTTACTAAACCCGAACCGAACCCGAAAAAACCCGAACTGAGTCCGAACCGATAATTCATAATATCCGAATGGGGCTAAAATTTTGGTATTTAAAAACCCGAACCCGAATTGCCCCCGAACCGAACCCGAACGGGTACCCGAACGCCCAGGCCTTAATGTTATTAGCGTCCTTCTTCATCTTCACTCCGTGTCGTTGACCCGAAAAAAATTGGACGGGCAAAGGAAGAAGATCAGATAACTTGTTACAGGAAAACGTGGGCTTCGTGACGATGGGCCTTAACTACCGTAAGCCCAAGAAGCAAACAAGAATAAAGGAAGAGAAAAACGTGTTTTGGAAATCAATCGAAAAAATCTGAAAATCGTTTGTTTTGTTTTCCCCTTTTCTGGGTTCTAACTCATTGTTCTTCGAGATCTTCAATGATTCTCGTTATCATGAGTTTGTAATCGTTGTTTCTTGTGAACATTGGTTACATTTTCTATCTTATCAATCCATTCTACGTTATTCCGTATCAAAGGTATCAGTCGCCATCTCTTTCCTCGGAGTGACAGATGGAAACGCGAGCTCAAGCGAAGGTGAAGGAGGTCGAAATGGAAGAATCTCGCTTGGCAGAGCTGGAATCTCATCTTACCGGCGTTGTTCAGCTGAGATCGAGAGGATAAGAGCTTCATCATCACGTCGTTCTTCAGGTACAATCAAACCCATTCGTCTTAGTCCTTTGAAGTACTCATGGGAAGAGGTAAACGAGAGAAGGGAAAAGGGATTGTGTATTTTTTGTGAAGAAAATGAAACCCCTGATCATCATTGAAGCACAAAGGATTAGGGCTTGTCATATTGGACGTTGACTATCAATCTGTTGATGAGGAAGCATTGGTCGAACCTGTTGTTGAGCCATCTAGTGCTTTGTTGATGCCAAAGGGAGAGGATTCTCTAGAGCTTGGAGAATCACATACCAAGACGGAACCGAACCTCGTGGTGCTTCATCAGGGGGATTCACTTCTGGCTACGAAACCAGATGTGGCAGTTGAATCAGAAAAAGATATGGTGGAGAATGAGTCAATTCTGGCTAAGCAACCAGATGTAGAGTTCATACAAAAGGATCCGATGCAGCAATACAGAGTTGTTCATGCTCCTCTTCCAGCTACGCTGTCCTTATCTACTAATCAGACTGAAGAAATTAGTGAGACTAATGATAATTCTTCTCCTTTGTGGCATCGTTGGAAGACTAAATCAAGAGTTGCAGATCCGCCCAACGTTGAAGGCGTTAAGGACACAGAAGTTCAAGACACAAGGTCCGATGTGTTTCATCAGATTGAAGCATATGACACCAAGGAACTGCAGGCAACATCGGTTTTCAAACTCGCAGCATATGAGGTACAGGTACAATCACGTGCTAGTCATGTTTGGAAGCCAGGGGGATTGGTATATCTTCAGAGTCAGTTAAGCTGGGTAGAAAGAGCTGACGAGGTGAATGTTATGAAACTGAAATCAACAGCCGGCATAGACAAGGAGCTTGCAACTCAGAAGTTTGACAAGAAGGTTCATCAGCCTGAATACTTAACAAATAAGAAGAAGCATATGAAGTGCTTAAAATCGTGGAGGTTTAAGTTCAAACACTGGCCTAGGAGAACCAGGTATACACCACATGTCTCACTATCTCACAAGTTGTGAATGATTCGATTATGAGGGGAATGGTTACTGCAATCGAGTCGGAGTCTGCTGAGAAGATAGCTCAGAAAAACCTTGAATTGTCAAGAATCAAGGAGACACTGTCTTTGTACCATGTGGGCTCTGCAGATAGTGGAGCCTTTGAGTCCCGTTTGATGCGTGATAAGGTGTTTTTTGACCCTCCAGATGGGTTTGCACAAGGGTCTTTAAGCAGTCTTAAAACCGTAACGAGGAAACAATTGGTGATGCTCGTTGAAGATCCCACCAGTTTGAGAAGGTATATTCACGTCAATAGAGCAGGCGCCACCGTGGATACGTTGGGTTTAGGCAATGGTTCACATGAGATGGGGTCCAAAACTGTAGATAAAATGCGTGATTCATTGAAGAGCATTCTGGAGACTGTGTTGAAGCGCAAGAGTGAAACGGAACTCCCCTCCTCGTGGCAGCAGGAGCATGATTTTCAAAAAGAAATCGAGTCTGCAGTGGTGACTAGTTTTGTTCGGAGTCTCATGGATGAGTATCAACAGAGGTTGTTGGAGAAAGAAGGTGAGTCTGGTGGTAATAAGAGTTCGTTACTTGGCAATATTAAAGAGATTGCTGGTCTGCGCCAGGAGTTAGAGGCGATTCGTAAATCGCTTTCGGATCATGAAAATGGGGACATAGAGGCAGGGGAGGAAGGGGACCGGAAAAAAAGTAGAGAAATTGCAACGCAAGATGTCGGCAAGCCTTAGTTCAGCTTTGGACACAAATGGTAAGCTTCTGAAGGACTGGAAATTTAAGTACAGAAGAATGGTGTTGTTGTTGTTTGCGACTTATCTTCAAAGGTGTAGTTTACATCAAACAAGAAAGAAGAAAAAGGGCTCTAAGTCTTGGAAGTTCAAATATAGAACGACATTTGAATTGTTTGTGTTGATGCACCTTACATGCAACACAAGGTCTGCACTATTGACGGCAACATTGTTGAGTTCAGCTGTTCGGTATGCCTTTGGAGCTGATTCATACTCGATCTGGCACCGCTGGAAATACAAGATTGTCACTGCTTGTACTTCAGAAGTTCTGCAGAAGTTTCTCTCTTTGCCTGTCTGAAACCTTGAGGTCAAGGTCTCTTGAAGAGGGGAGATTTGTTACAGGAAAACGTGGGCTTCGTGACGATGGGCCTTAACTACCGTAAGCCCAAGAAGCAAACAAGAATAAAGGAAGAGAAAAACGTGTTTTGGAAATCAATCGAAAAAATCTGAAAATCGTTTGTTTTGTTTTCCCCTTTTCTGGGTTCTAACTCATTGTTCTTCGAGATCTTCAATGATTCTCGTTATCATGAGTTTGTAATCGTTGTTTCTTGTGAACATTGGTTACATTTTCTATCTTATCAATCCATTCTACGTTATTCCGTATCATAACTCTATGAATGGGATCCACCATAGGCACACATTCTACACGTGGCAGCTTCCTGAGCTCCAGAGCCGGAATGTTTAATTGAAAATAAAAATAGTAAAATCAAAAGGAAATGGAAAAAAAGGAGTAAAGAATTGATCCACGACGATCAAAGTGAGGTTAGGTTCCTCTTCATCTCCTTTCTCTCTCTTTCTTTCCATCCACCATTGATCTCGGATTTGCGACCGAGGTACATATATCGTTCAAACCTGTCTCTTTTTCGTAAAATCGAACTTGTTCTATGATTGTTTTTATGGTATGCTTCTCGCATGTTCTTTTAAAATAGTTTTTTTTTTTTACTTATTAATTTGATTTGATCCGGTTGTATTTGAAGGCCGAATCGATTGCGGAAAAATGAAGGATTTGAGTTTTCGTTTAGTTTCGCCCTCGTACTTTTGTTTTTGGTCGAGAAAGTTACGATTTTTGACCTTGTTTCTGGGGAAACCATCTTGACTTGTTGCAGTTTATGTCTTTGTAATGTCTGAGAAAGTTACGATTTTTGACCTTGTTTCTGGGGTAACCAGCTTGACTTGTTGCAGTTAATGTCTTTGTAATACTTTGTTCCGGGTACATCTTACATAGAGTCTGTTTGGTAATGGTTTTGCAGTCTTTGATTGAACAAAAAAAAACTGCCTATGGCCATGTGGAAATAGAAAATATCATTCTCCAAAAATGCCTGTTTGATGTTGGGACATAGTTTTGATATTGAGGTCACCAAAAATATTGTGAAAATATGTTATTAGTTTCTCGGGCGTCTTCCTTTGAATCAGAGTTGAGATGTGAGAAAGAACCATGTTTTGATACATTGAGGATATTACAAAATATATTCTTGTTCGTTATAGTTTTCGAGTTTTTACTGTTTCAACTCATTTTTTCCATGTACAATGTCTAATACTGATTCCACCTTTCAGGAACAAGCTCTGTTTTACAGAAAATCTCATAGATGTCAAGCGGAACAGTGAGAAGGGTCTCGCGTCAAGATATACAACTGGTAATTAGAACAAACGAAGGGCTTTCTTTGCATAATGAACCACAATTTCAACTTTTGAAAATTACATTACTTTCCGTTTTTTGGTACATATTGAGGTTGTTGTATCTTTGTTGGTTCATGTCGTCTTAAAGAATTCCATATCGACTGCATATCCAGAAGGTTTGTGGTTTTCCCATAGCAATGATAGTTATTTCCTGCCAGCTATTAGCTATTGAGAAAGAGCCTTTTTTTTTCTTTGCTGCCCGCTTCAACTACTTTAGAAAGAACCTTTATGAAATTGTAGAATTGAGATATGTCCTTTTCACTTATGTGAATATGTCTGATAGTCGCAAGTAGCTCGAGAACTTTTTAACTAGAAATACGTAATATCCTCTAACGCCAAAAACATCATACTTGCTCATAAAGGCCATCAGCTTCACTGTGTGAATCTGTGAAAAAAATAAAAATCGAATCTTTGTTTCTCTTCTCCTCTTTCCAACCTTTCTGCCCAACCTTGAGCAATAAACTCACTTTTGTCTGTTATCATCCCATTTCAGGTTCAAAACCTTATAGAACGATGCCTTCAACTTTACATGAATCAGAAAGAAGTCGTGGAAACTCTACTGGAGCAGGCTAAAATCGAGCCTGGGTTCACAGAACTAGGTAACCACAGCAGTTATCCGCTTTTTCAAATTATATTTGCATCTGATTGTGTATTCCTTGCCCATTGATGGTTCCATTTTCCGAGTCCGTTACTTTGATTAGTTGGTATAATATATATTTTTGAAAGTTCAGGGCATCTCTGTCCAAAATCATGTGTAAATGATTTTATTCGTGTGCTTATAACTTGTTTTATCTGTACAATTTGGTTGGGAAAGTTTAACTTTATAGGTCTTACTAGTCAGAGCTCAGTTAGGAAGTGCTTACGATGAGAACTTATAAGAAGCATAAAAAGGGCCTGAAGACATTTTTTATAACAATGGATCAGAGATATGAAAGATAACGTATTTTAATTCGTATCAGTAATAAGGATGGGATACAATATTTTCCCTTTTTGGTTTACAGTTTGGCAGAAACTTGAAGAAGAGAATCGGGAATTTTTCAAGGCTTACTATCTTAGGCTTATGGTGAAACACCAGATTATGGAATTCAACAAGCTACTTGAGCAGCAGGTTCACCACATGCAGCAGATGCATCCAAGTGGAGTTACTTCCGTCCAAAATACAAATGGTTCTCATATTCAATCAAGTAAGATTTTTTTTTGGAGCAAGATGGATTTTCATGTGTATTTTAGGGTCTCTTTATTGCTTGTCGTATGAGTTCCTTCTTCATTATCTGTCAAGAAATGTTGGTCAAGTGTTGTAGTAAACACTAAACAGTCTTCATATGCTTTGCCTCGCTTTCTGTTCTTTTCACGATTTTCTTTTTCCTGTTGACATTATGTGTTTTCTTTGTGGAAATATGTATTCAAACTCTCCATGAATTTTGCTTCTAGGATGAAATCTGAACTCTGTAATACGTAACTACTGTCTCTTTGAATAAATCAAGACGTGACAGTTCGTCAAACTAGAGATGGTCTTGAATCACACTTTCCTTCTATGAAATTTGGATTAGTTGTCATTTGAAGTCACAGCTACTGGCTGGAAGTTGATGAATTTTGTAGGTAGCTAATCTATGCAACTGACATCGGTTCTCTTAACAGTGAATCAGAAACAGTTGTGCTATCCCTCTGAGCACACTGATCAATCTTTGAAGTCTGATGCACATCATCCAATGGCTTCGAGTCTGTCTAATGCATACCTCAATGGCTCTTCTACACTCAATGCAAATGTGGCCTCTTCTGTGAACATATCAACCCATGGTAGGAGAGTTGATGCTTCCCCAAATATGCTCTCATCACAGACCACAAACATGCCTATGATGCAAGGAATGAATGGAGGAATGATCAAGTCAGAGACTGCCTTTACAAACCCTGCTTCATTCATGTATGGTGGTGAACGGAACGCCCTCGAAGGACATCCGACAGTTAGAGAAACTTCGATCCCATCTTTCAGTAACGAGTCCAACAACCAACCCCTCAGTGATACGCTTCTTGATGCAGAAGCTTCTACTTTTGGGTTCTTAGGTCAAATTCCTCGGAACTTCAGCCTCTCTGATTTGACAGCTGATTTTTCGCAGAGCTCAGGTCTTCCTATACCTCATACGCCTACATCTTAGCATGCATATAGAAGCAAGTAGTTATTGGTGTGGTTTGCTAGTACTAGAACCAGCGAACAGCTAATAATATGCTTTATTGTTTATAACCATAAGCTTTTCTGTTGCTTTTAGAGATTCTGGAGAGCTACGATAAATCACCCTTCCTTGTGCCGGATGCTGAAAATTTCCTGGACTCCTGCGACAGGGGAGACTATCAAGGTGAAAACTTTGAGACTGTTTAAAAAGAATGAAGAGAAAGTATCTGTAGGATCTTTCTTTTTCTCCAATTCAATAGACTGATAAACAATAATGGTAAACGAGTGTTTTTTTGTAGGAGACAACAAGAGATTGGAGACCATATCTGAAGGTTTCAGTTACGATAACATCGGGAGCGAGTAAGTTAGGTAACAGGTAAGAACAATGCTCCTTCCATTTGCCTCTAATATCTCAGATTGGGTTTTTGAATGTAGAGAGATCTGACATGATCATCATCTTTGGTTTCTGTTTACTATGCAGGTTTTGCTTCACCGCTTATAACGTAGGACACGTTTGTGTACAAAAAGATTCAGGCTTTTGATATTTTCCTTGCAAAGACTATTGGGTGGGGTGTATAAAAAGGGATTTCAATTTAACATTATTGCGTTGGTAGTAATAAGTTTGAAGTTGGTAGTAATAAGTTTGACAAGATCATATGTAATTTTCAGTGTCAGATTTTGTTTCTTTCTCTTGTGTTTTTGTTTTTAACTTGTTACAATTGATTTTTAGTACTTGTGGAAGCTAGATTTATGAGTCTTATGAAGTTCATCTATTCGAATGTGTTTTCGTGTCTTTTATCACAACAAAGTCGCGCAATCAATCTCGGGTACAGAGAAACTGTGTAGCGAAATGTCGACTAGCACCAACAACATTATAAAGGTGTGGTAAAGTTATAAAGTGAAGGTAGTGGTAACGAGGTATCAAACTCAACATACACGATTTTAGTGCGTAAGTTAAAGGCAATGGTAAGGTAAGTGACAAATTGACAAACGCAAACAAAAAGTCAGAAAACGAAAGCTTTTAGAGATGATAATACTCTTTTCCGTTTCAAAATAAGAGATTTTCAGTTATGTCAAAAAAGAAAAAATAAGAGATTTTCAGAGGACAAAAAAAAAAAGATTTTCTAGAATTATTACTCAAGTTGAGTAGTTTAAAAAAAAAAAATCAATTAATATTTATTTTAAAATTTTAATTGACTACTAGTATATTTATTAATAAAAATGCATAAAATCTGTATTTATGAAAATGGGATTAGCCATTATGGGCGGTCCCCAGCAGATGACTCAAACCACAAACGCAGAGAGACTCAATTCTCTTTCTCTCTCTCTCTGTGGGAAGATAATAGTCTCCATCTCCAATCTCCATGAAGCTACTGCTTCTGGGTAAGTCTTTGTGGTGTTCCTTCCCATCCACTCCCTTCTTGGTTGCTTCGTCTGTTACAAGTAGGGGATTTAAAAACTCCATTTTTCCCTTTATTCATGTAGGTCTTGCAATCCCTCTGCTCATAAATCGTCTCCGGTTAACTCTCGGCGACTTTGAATTGTCTGAAAGTTAAGGTTTTTCTTTCTTCGACTTTAGGGAATTCGATGGATACTCTTTTGAAAACACCCAACAAGCTCGAATTTTTTATCCCTCAGTTTCATGGGTTTGAGAGATTAAGCAGCACTAGTCCAAATCCTTCAAGGGTTAAGCTTGGTGTGAAGAAAAGGGCAATCAAAATCGGCAGTAGTAGCACTAGTTGTGCTCTTTTGGATCTTGTTCCTGAAACTAAGAAGGAGAATCTTGACTTTGAGCTTCCCTTGTACGATACTTCCGTGAATAAAGTTGTTGATTTGGCTATTGTCGGTGGTGGCCCTGCTGGTTTAGCCGTGGCTCAGCAGGTATCCGAGGCTGGTCTCTCTGTTTGTTCCATTGATCCTTCTCCAAAGCTCATTTGGCCTAACAACTATGGAGTTTGGGTTGATGAGTTTGAGGCTATGGACTTACTCGATTGCCTCGACACCACTTGGTCCGGTGCTGTCGTCTATATCGATGAAGGTGCCAAGAAGGATTTAAGCCGGCCTTACGGTAGAGTTAACCGGAAACAGCTCAAATCCAAAATGCTTCAGAAATGCATTACCAACGGTGTTAAGTTTCATCAGTCGAAGGTCACTAACGTGGTTCACGAGGAGGCAAACTCCACTGTGGTTTGCAGTGACGGTGTAAAGATTCAGGCTTCGGTGGTGCTTGATGCTACGGGGTTTTCTCGGTGCTTGGTTCAGTATGACAAACCTTACAACCCCGGGTATCAAGTAGCTTACGGGATCGTGGCTGAAGTTGATGGTCATCCGTTCGATGTAGACAAAATGGTGTTCATGGATTGGAGAGATAGACACTTGGACTCGTATCCGGAGCTTAAAGAACGGAACAGCAAGATCCCCACGTTCTTGTATGCCATGCCGTTCTCTTCCAACCGAATATTTCTCGAAGAGACGTCTCTTGTTGCTAGACCAGGTCTGCGAATGGAAGATATCCAAGAAAGAATGGTTGCTAGGCTGAAACATTTGGGGATCAATGTGAAGCGGATTGAAGAAGACGAGCGTTGTGTGATCCCTATGGGCGGTCCTTTACCAGTCTTACCTCAACGGGTTGTTGGGATTGGCGGTACAGCGGGAATGGTTCATCCTTCCACCGGTTACATGGTAGCTAGGACACTTGCAGCCGCGCCAATAGTTGCGAACGCCATCGTGAGATACCTTGGTTCGACGAGTAGTAACAGCCTGAGAGGAGATCAACTATCTGCTGAGGTATGGAGAGACTTGTGGCCTATTGAACGACGCAGACAGAGGGAGTTCTTCTGTTTTGGAATGGATATTCTGCTGAAGCTCGATTTAGCAGCTACTAGAAGGTTCTTTGATGCATTCTTTGACCTGCAACCGCATTACTGGCATGGATTCTTGTCGTCAAGGCTGTTTCTCCCGGACCTCTTGTTCTTCGGGTTAGCGCTCTTCTCGCATGCGTCCAATACCTCAAGATTGGAGATCATGACAAAGGGAACTGTTCCTCTTGGTAAGATGATCAACAATTTGGTACAAGATAGAGACTAAGGACCAGCATAAGTGGAGACATATATAATGTACATGTGTGCCTTGGTTCTTGCAACCGATGGTTATATCTGCAACTGCATGCTCTTAAATGTAATTGTGTATATCATAACCTGAACTCTTGTGAGATATCAAATGCCTATTAGTTATTAATCTTCATCAAATTTAAAGAAATACTTTGCACTGTGTTTCCACCAACTCTTTTGAAATCGAAAACAAGAGGCAAAATGTAAAATTTTGTAACATAAAGAGTTGATGTACAACACAAAAGCACATCTTTCAAACTCGTTTCGCTGGTTTGGCGTTTCCGTCAATCTTATATTTCATCTTCCTCGAAAGGGTCTCTTTCGGGATAATCACCAACCTGCAAGCCAAAACAAAGCTCATGAGTAAAAGAAATGTGGATTACAAATTCAATCTATGCAGCCAACCAAGTACTTCACCAATGTGAGACTCCAGACTCTTACTATATAACATCTTGGAAAAGCAAAACCTGCAATGGCATATCTTTCTAACAAATACCAAATTCTATTCTATTCTAGAAAGGGATCATTTCTTAAGAACGACTAACCCAGTTTGAATCTATCAAGTGTGATAGGCCTTTTCACTCTGATGCTACAACCTTGTAGAAAAATTAGTTTACCTTTACTTTGTCTGGCCGGACCACACCACCATGAAGCGGAGGGCATTCAAAGAATCTTGTTCCTTTCACCCTGCATATATAAGCATAGTATGAAGCATGACAACCGAGCTTAGGCATATTGTATGTTTGCTAAGAAAATCATGATGTTGAGCACAAGCTTATGCAAGAGTAAGAACATCAAAGAGGTTTTATTAGCACAGAAACATGAGCTGCAAGTGGAATCAAAGTTCCAGAACAAGGAAAGACTTGTACTTTAAATTGTTATTGACTAAATATACAAAAGAATTCACATACATGCCATCGTGTTTTCCAAGGGGTTCATCATATTGGATTCCAACCCAATAGCCAGGACCCAACGACTCTGCTCGTCCAACATATTTGACCACTCCTCTTTTCGCCCCGGGGTCAACTTGGCATCTCTCTCCCACCTTAATATTTGACAGCAAGGGAAAAATAAATTACGCAGAATTCAGAGAGGTCAGGTCTCACAAATTAACAAGACACTGCCTCATTATGCCTTATATGAAAAGCAGGAAGAAGTCTTTACATACAAAAAGAACCTGACTCACCTTAATATTTGCACAGAGATCTTCCATGAAGTCCTCCTTGGTCTGTTGAAAGGAGAATCATAAGAACCTGTGTTCTTGAATTTCTTAATCAAATCCCAAATAGTTTAGCTTCTTTTCATACCTTAGCCTCAGAAGCAACCGGATTTTGAGACACTCTTTTTTCTTTGAATTTCCTGAAACTGTCTGGAATTTTAACACGATAACATATCATCATCAGTGCATATTCACTTGATAGACAAACTTGACTCCTTTGACACACCGATTGTAGGTAGTAGAAAATTTACCAGTTCGTTTAGCATAGTCCTCTTCTGAGATATTATACTTCTCAACTAATGACGTATCTTCAAGCCAGCCTCCAGTTGTGACCGAGGATGGATCAAGATCTATTATGTTCAACCGAAACCTTGTGAGAGCAGCATAAAAGAACAATCAGATGGGGTGATACAACAATAAGTCATCCATTTGATTGGACGCATCTATCAAAATTGGCAAACTTTGCAATCTGTTACCCATCAAAAGGGGAGTAGAAACCGAGAGGTCTTGTATCATCACTGAGAGCTGCAACCTTTGAGCCACTTTCATCATAAAGCTCTAAAGCCATAGCATTCACAGATGTGCCACATTTCTTCCATAGCTTTTCTTTCACAGCTTCCACATTCATCTTCAGTAGGAAAGCCAAATAAAAATTGATGTTTAGATACAGCAAGCGGATCAGTACTGATGTTCTTTGTGACTTAAACGAGACTTACTTGCGGAGAGAAACGAACATCCGCAGCGAAGCTCTTGAGGTTGGAGTGAGTAACGTGTAGAAGTACAGAGTCATCTCCTTCCATCTGTAAGCGCGAAGCCGCCATTGTTTTTCACCTCTAGACCTGACAAAACTCTGTTCAGTCATCAATCCCGATGAAATCGGATGGTAACAGACAAAACGCTTTACCTTCTTAGCTGATCTTGTTGAGTAAGGAAATTTACTTCTCGGAAATCGAATCCAATCTCGCCGGACTCGGATGATTTATATTGTTCCGATGGTGACAACTGACAATGTAGTAGAGAAGCGGAAGGAGTTCAAGCGGCGACGTTTTGGCCGCCGTCGTGTAGTGAGGTGTAGATCGTGAAGGCATTTTTGTTTTCAATTGAGATTTTGCCACGTGTGCAGTCTCATGTAAACTTTTATGTAGTCTCCCGCAGGTTAGTACAACCTTTTGCTCCGTCAGCCAAAACACCAAAGAGGTCCCCGAGAGGAAAGGTAGGAAGAAGAACCGTGAGACGGAGGAGAATTCCGGCGATGGCAGAAGATTTTTCGGTGGTTGTCTTAGCTTCCGATCTAGGAGTTGACGCTCGACCTTTCTTAACGAGGAGCGATGAGGTCGATGAGCAAGAGAATTGGCACGATTGTCCGCAATACCTCGGAGACGAAGATTTCTCCGATCTAGATATTCTCCAGTTCTTCACCCTCCAGGGGTCGGATAAGTCCGGTAATCGAATTTTCCGCATCGTCGGAAAGTATTTTCCTGGTAATCACACTGACCCTATTTACACTTTATCGTCTTATAATGAAGATTGCTATTAGTTACTTGAAATGGGTCTTACTTTCAGTTTTCGGAGCAAAAGTTGCTATTTTGATTATGAGGGCATGCTTTGTATGGGTTTCTTTTTGTTTGTTTATCTTTCCCAGTTCATACAGATGATTCGAATAGTTGATTTTCCAATTTCTAGCCGTGGATATTTTATGATTTGGCTTGTACGATTCGGAGAAACATGGAACATGAACCTTAGGTTAAGTTTAGACAGCGTTTTAGTGTTCTTGTTCCTTTAGATATCCCTGTTCTAAGCTCATGATACGTTTAAACTTTAGGAGTTTCAGCCAAATATTTGGCTGATCAAGACAAGTTAAATATACCACTTACCTATTTGGTATCTTTTTAGTTTGGTCTTGTCTTCTGGTAGATATGCTAGTACCTTCTTTTTCATTGTATTACTCGTCTTCTAATTCTAATTGAGTTTTGTGTATGAAACGCAGCTCGTGTGGTGAGTGCAGATCGGCTGAAGAAGTATATATTCCAGAAGATTAGCAACGAATGTCCCCATGGACCTTTCGGCTTGGTTTACATGCATAGCACAGTGCAAAAGGACGAAAACTCACCGGGCATTACCATCTTAAGATGGATTTACGAGGACCTTCCCTCAGATATCAAAGACAGACTTCAAGTTGTTTACTTCATACACCCTGGTCTTCGTTCAAGACTTGTCATTGCCACTCTCGGTCGCCTTCTTCTAAGTGGAGGGTAATCTTTTCTTTTCATATGCATCACACTTTTATCTGTGACATTAACTTGAAACCAGTTGTGTTTTTTATCAAACATTGCAGACTGTACTGGAAGATCAAGTATGTGAGCCGGTTGCAGTATCTTTGGGAGGAGATCAAGAAAGGCGAGGTGGAAATTCCTGACTTTGTGAACAACCACGACGATGTACTTGAGCATAGACCGTTAACGGACTATGGAATCGAACCGGATCCTTTTCATTTAACTGAGGTCCAATCTTCTTCTTTCTCGCTCAACCGGTACGAGAACAGATGGGTCTCATAGTTCATTTTCTCTTTTGTTAAGCCAGAACCTCTATGTCTATGTTTCTTGTATAGAGTATAATTCAATGTCCCAAGTAAAAACACAATCTGGTTTTTGATTGATGTTGGACCGAAGCAGTACCAAATCAGATATCATATATGTGAATGTAACTATTGAGGTTCTTTGGTTCAGAAACAACAAACTCTGGTGTGTATTCTAAAGATAGAAAGTATAAGTAAAATTGTTAGCTTTTGCTTCAAAACATGTACGGAGATATTCTAAAATCAATAAAAGAACAAGAGCGTTCAAAACTACGGTTTTGATTCTATTTGGAACTCCTGCTTGGAATTACAAAGCTGGTCTTTTCAGATGACTGCCCAGAATCTCTTTCTGCCAAATAGAACAGTTTCTGTCTTCTTGAATTTGTTTTCCAGCTGATGACTTTCCACTTCCCAGAGGAATTTAGGAGCCAAGTCTCGGATCCTTGTGATAATCGGTTCCTCGTCCCTTATGATGACAAATCCCTGCTAGCCCCAAAACCAACGCTTCACTCGGTCATGTATATTACAAAGACTATCTGATAGAGACCAAAAGGGCTTTGATTCAATAGTAGTAGCGGCACCATCAGTGCCAGAGTAACTGAGAAAGTACCTGAGGGCGAATTATACGGTCCATCTCAAGCATGATATCCTCTAGCAAGCAACCATCTCCACGGCTTTGGTAATGAGAGAAGACATGATAGGAGTGCAGCAAATCATACGTGCGCGGATATGTCGAGAACGGCTCACACCTAAGACATTTTATTTATTTACCTAAGTGGAACTGGAAACAAAACAAAACAAAAGGAGGTGTTTCGAACATGCTTACCAATCATGGAAAGCACCATTTAAGCCCCTCTCGAAAACTCCAGACAAGGTATCATTCATGGTAGCAGGTACAATGTTCATTACCCAAACAGGGTACGAGTTCATTGCCGCAGCAAATCCACCAATGAATGCGTTCATATCCATCACATTCCGCACTTCGGTCTCGTTGACATTCATTAACCGCCAGTAATGTTTGACTTGTTCTCTCCAGAAGACTGTGTCTGATGTATATTCATCTTCGTTGATGCCTGATGAAAGTTTTTCTTAAAGCTGTTAGGTAATCTAAAACAGAACTTAATGCCACCTTTACAATGAGTTGAGCAGAAGAAATGTACCTATTTTTCTTAGAGTTACGGGATACGTAGAAAGACGTTCAACTAAAGAAGAGGGTCTCTTTTCTGTATGTCCACTAATTTGCACACAATCTCTAAGAGGAACTTGCCATGATGGTTTTGAAACATCTTCCACGTCACATAAACTTATGAGCTTTAGCTCTGCATTCTGCCTAAGGCACTCCACGTTCTCTTCTTTAATCCATATTGCAGTCTGCACCTGCCGGGAAACGAGCTTCCAGCACATTGAGTTACTTAGCTTAACTAACTTATCCCAAACCATAGGATACTCTTTATCCTTTCTATAAGCTGGAGGCGATGAATACACGAAGTAGCCATTGGGTCGGAGAAGACGATGAACTTCTTTTAGTAAGATGCCATCTGGGGAATCAAGTGGAAACATTATCATCAGTTGACCAAACCAAGAACACAAAGCTGTCACTCCAAGCAGATGTCGAATTCAACACGAGAAACATACCGTTTGCATGCCAATCAACACGGCATCTCGAACAATGAACCATCTCAAACGAAGCAGCAGGATATGGCATTTGTTTGGTGGCAACAGCAGAGATCATCGCACCAATGCCTCTCTCCAATGCAAACTGAATCTGGTTTTCATGAGCATCAACAGGAGCAAACGACATTGTCTGTATACCCAAAGGAAGAAGATAAGCCGCAAAGCTGGCAACTCCACATCCAACATCAAGAACTTGTACCACCCCAGCTGAACTCAAATCACCTGTTTCGTTAGTCACCATATTTCCCAACCTATACAAAAATCCCAAGGCAGTGCATTAGGCATAAAGATGATCAACCACACAACGATGATCTCAATGAAACAATAAAGAAAATATAGGTGAACCTCTGGATGTACTCTGAAGCTCCATGCTTGAAATGAGTACCACCGCCAGGGAACCACCAAAGCTCCCCATGTTCCTGTACCCAGCTTTGTCCACCGTTAACTCGAGCAAGATGTGTATGATTCACATTACTTCGCCACACGTAGCCTGTACTGGTCGGCCATCTTATAGGTATCTTATAATCATTTGGTGGAGGTACCAAGCAAAAGAGGCGCTGCTCCAGTGGCGGGCAATGCCTTTCGAGCTCTTCTCTTTTAGAGACATTCAAGCTCGGAAGCAGCTGATGCACGTAAGTGACATTGTGACAAGGGATATACTCATTGAACTTCAACGGACACACGTTCATCCCCATTTCAGGTATGGCTGGAGGTAATATTCTTCGGTAAGTAAGCTCGACTTTGTTTGCAAATTTGGAGGGAGCTGCAAATCCACATTATTAAAAACTTAAAATCTTCATTTCGCTGAGCATCTTAATCCAACAAAGCTCCGAAATTTACAAGCAATTCTCCAAGATGAAAGAATTTTCGACTGAGAATCGTTTAATTGTAGGCTCCATTGACCAAAAACATAGCGATATATGAGAGTTTCCACACACTGACACACACACACACAAATCAGCTGAAAGACTCAGTCTAGAACAAAGATTGTAATGGGCGTCGACTGGTTTGGTTCTAGAAACCTAAACTAAATCAAATCACGCAAATTCCACAAGAATCCAACCGCATGCAGAGAAAAATTTGAATAATGATGAAGAACAGCAAAAACAAAAATACAGAGAGTCACAGAGAGCGGACCGGATTGAGAAGAAGCGTGAGAGACGTAAATGGGTTGGTTGTTGCCGAAGAGAGAGCCAGCGTAAAATGATCCAACCATTAGAACGAGAGCCACTAGTATCGTCTGCCCCGATCTTGCTGCACCCAATACATTATAACCTCCCATTTTCATCTCACTCTTACTTCTTAATCCCTCTTCTTCTACTTCGACTATAGCTCTTTTCTTCCTCGGGAATCGTTTATACTTTACTTTCGAATTCGACAACAATCTAGTAGGAGTATCAAGCAGGCAGAGCTCAGACTCGAAGAGTTGTCACGTCCTCGCTTAATAGACGTGTCCGAATTTTAATTAGATAATAGGTTTCAGTTTCGTGAGAATTCAAGTGTTTTGTCTTTTTGTTTCTTCGGCCCCCTCTTTTCTTTTTCATTTTTTACTTTTACCTTGAGGTCGAACTCAAAACACCAAAAAGTCCCTCCAATTTGATTTCCTTCTCTCTGTCTTTTTGGTTTCTTTTGTCTTCGAAATATACAAGAGGACTTTCGTTTTTATTTAATTGAACCTTGTTTTGTATATATTAGGATGATTTTGGAGATTATTATGAGATCGATCTGAAGCAATTTACTTTTACGTTACCATGCCATATTGATTTAGAAACTCTAGTCTCTAATAGTATATTCTAATCATTCACTAATTTGGAAACCAAATTAATCACAGGCATTTAATTTGACCCCAAAAAATATTAATCTCAGAACATTTTGATTCATTTTGTTGATTGTTGACCAACATTATAAGAAATGTATTTATTTGTCTTTGACGAGATCAACCCACGAATCACGTTGGATAAATATATGGATGCACCTATAAATCCAAAATCATCACAGGTCAAACATAAATATACGTCACAGATCATTAAAGCAGCGACGGAAATGGAGAAAATTTCAGCATTTTTCGTCATCCTATTCCTCGTCTCGTCGTGTAAGTCTTTTATGTAGTTTTTGCTATCGATCCTTCATATGTAGTATGTGTTATCTGATTTTGTTTATAATGTTATATGTGTGTTGTACACTATCAACAGGCATGGTAACAGTAACGGTTGGAGATATATGTCAGACGGACCAAGATTGCGTAGACATTGGCATTCCAAGATGTAAGAACACAGGGAAGATGCCAATTTGCTACAACGGCTATTGTAGCTGTTACGCTAAAAGGCCTCCTGCTTCCACCACTCCATCGACCTCCAACTTTTGATCTTCATATATTTTCATGCACTATAATTACGTTGTGTTCATTTCAATAACCAAAAGACAATTAATACTAGACCCGGACCCGCGCGCCGACGCGCGGGATATGATTAATATTTTTGTAATAACACACATAATTTTATGATTTTTTTTCACTTTTGTGATATAATTAGAACTTATAAAATTATTAAAAGTAAACAATTACATAAAGTTGGGGTGTGTATTATTTTGTGAGTTTCTTTTATGTCTCGATTTGAAATTTAGAGAAAGAAAATAGTTTTACAAAGCAACAAAATTATGACTTACATCAATGTGATTGAGAGACAAGTCAAAGTTAATTTAAAATAGAAATTTAAGATACTAATATTATAAAAATGTTTAGCTTATATATTCATATTTGTTAAGATATTGGACTTCAACACTAATTATACTTATTTCAAAATAATGTTACCATTCAAAATTGTTTTAAAGAAACTTTTTCCAATAAAGAAATTTGAAAACTATCTTTTGTGTCATAAACATACATATAATTTAATAAAAATATGCCATTTTAGAGAATTGCCCATGATATAATTTATATTAATTTCATATTTATAGTGATTATATAATATATCTATGGATTTATATATATATACAGTTTTAACGATATTAATATATGAATATTATAGTTTTGAAAATTCACATGCCCATTATATATAGGTTTGAATGTAATTTCACATTTATAAAAAAATATGCTAACCCGTTAATTTATTAGTTATTTTTAATGTCATAGAATCAAAACAGATTAATTAAATATCGTAACCCTATTATTGTTATTTAAATATTTTTAATAGAAACTATAAAAACCCTGTAATTGTATATATATAAAAAATTAACATGTCTCACTATATCATTGAAATCTAATATATATATATATATAGAGACTTAGTTTTAATATTTTTATTTTATCAAGTTAAAATATATCAATCTAATTAAGAATTTTATTTTCCAAGTTAAAAGTTTATATTTTATAATTATATTATATTAATAATATATTTGAATTATTTATGTATGATTTATTTTTAATAATTTAAGTATGTTCAAAAGAATATTTATTTATTTTGCATTATTTTATATTGTTTGATACTTATTTAATAGAGATAATGTTAATTTCCATAATCCATAATTACCCTTAATAATGAAATTTTAGAAAATAACTAATATTCACATGTAATATAACACATGGACTAATATTCAGTGGCAATACATGTAATATAACACATGGATAAATGTTTATTTCAATTTTGTTTCTTTCTTTAATAGTATAGACTGCAATATATATAATTTATATTAATTTAATATTATAGTATGATTATATAATATATCTATCAATTTATATATATATATATAGTTTTAACTATATTAATATATGAATATATTATAGTTTGAGAAATTGACAGACCCATTATATATAGATTTGAATGTAATTTCACATTTATAAAAAAAAATATGCTAACATGTTAATTTATTAGTATTTTAATGTCATAGAATCAAAACAGATTAATTAAATATCTTAACCCATATTAACAGATTAATTAAATATCTAACCCATATTATTGTTATTTAATATTTTAGTAATAGAAACTATAAAAACCCTGTAATTATATATATATACATAATTTAATCTGTCTCACTGTATCATTGAATAATCTAATATATATAGACTTAGTTTTAATATTTTCATTTTATCAAGTTAAAATATATCAATCTAATTTAAGAATTTTATTTTCCAAGTTAAAGGTTTATATTTTTAAATTATATTTAACTAATATTATATTTGAATTATTTATGTACGTTTTTATTTTTTATAATTGAAGTATGTTCAAAAGCATATTTATTATTTTGATTTTGTGATTTATAAAAATAATTGATATGTTATGTGATTTACTTATATTTATTATTTGATTTAATAATTTAATATGTATGATTTTATTTTATTTTAGTTTTTAATTAGTAAGAAAAGTGAGACCCATTTTTTATATTGTTTGGATACTTATTTAATAGAGATAATGTTAATTTCCATAATCCATAGTTAACTTAATGATTTTTACAAAATAACTTAATTCAGTGGTATTACATAATATAACAGATGGATAGAGATATTTTTGATTTTGATTTTTGTTTTTATATTTCTAGTTTGGATAAATAATATTTTTGTAAGTCATAATTTGAGAAGTGTTGCTAATTTTATTTTGAATTGACTACAATAATATAATTTATATTATTTCATATTTATAGTATGATTATATAATCTATCTATCAATTTATATATATATATAGTTTTAACTATTTTAATATATGAATATTATAGTTTGAGGCCCATTATATATAGATTTGAATGTAATTTCACATTTAAAAATAAATATGTTAACCCGTTAATTTATTAGTTGTTTTTAATGTCATAGAATCAAAACAGATTAATTAAATATCTTAACCCATATTTTTTCATCTAAATATTTTAATAATAGAAACTATAAAACCTTGTAATTATATATATAAAAATTAACCTGTCTCAGTATATCATTGAATAATCTAATATATATATATAGACTTAGTTTTAATATTTTCATTTTATCAAGTTAAAATATATCAATCTAACTTAAGAATTTTATTTTCCAAGTTAAAAGTTTTTATTTTATAAATTAAATTATATTAATGTTATATTTGAATTTTTATGTATGTTTTTATTTTTTAATAATTGAAGTATGTTCAAAAGCATATTTATTTATTTTTATTTTGTGATTTATAAAAATAAATGACGTGTTATATTATTTACTTATATTTATTATTTGATTTAATATTTTAATATGTATGATTTTATTTTATTTTCGTTTTTAATAAGTAAGGGAAGTGGGACCCATTATTTTATATTGTTTGGATACTTATTCAATAGATAATGTTAATTTCCATAATATTAGGTAAGACCAAAAATGTTATTAGCTAATGAATAGGTCCAAACAACTTTTTTAGGTAGATGTATCCTCCCTTAATAGTATAGATATAACTCATTCATCATTATCTTCTCTCCGCGCATTTTCCATCCACAATGCATATCTCCATAATAATTAACGGAGTATTAGAGCATATAACCGAAGCCCAAAAATGTCTCAAGCCCATGTGTGTCCATGTGTGTTTAGGGTTTATTTGCAAGGGATTTAGTATAAAAGGGATTGTTATGTAATCAAGAGAAGCAACTTTGAGAGTTGCCGATTGTGCAACTCTCCTCTTCAATATTATGAGATTAGCAAAATTCATTTCATCTTGGTGACAATCTAAAGCTTTCTTCTCTTTACTTTATGCATATCAATAAAGCTCTTTAGAGCTATTTCTGTTTTCAATAAATCTTTGTTTTGAGTTTGTTCACATGGTATCAGAGCTTCAGTCGATTCATGGGTTTTCTCATTTCACCAGCTTCTGGCCTTCAGCGTCCGTTCATGAAGACAGTTCAAACTTCCATCAAGCATCCATCATCAGTTCATGAAGACAGCTCCTCAAGCAAGTTCAAAGCTTATTCCTTTCAACAAGTCGTCGAGATTCAAAGAACGGAGCTGAATTCTTGTGGTTTTAAGCTGATGGTTTTCAAGAAGATGACTGCTTCACATCCTCTTCTGCTATATCACGTTTAAAAAAAAGGGTAATTTTCTTTTAAAGAAACAGAAAAGAAGAGGTATTGTTTGCTAGTTTGAGCTGCTATGTGTTTGTTGCCGTTGATATAGCTTAGGTTGCTAGGACTGGAACAGAGAAAATTGGATGAATTAGGAGTGATATGTGGTTTAATGTGACTGGAGAAGCTATGGTCAAATGCGCTGGTTTGGGTTTGCTAGGAGATGGTTTTTAGATGCAAGTTCATTGGTGGGTCTAAGGTGTTTTGTTGAATGCACACAAGTTGTTTGGTTAAATGTCAAAGAGAGAAGACTATGCTAAACTCTCCAAGTCAAAAGAACCTCTGAGTGAGTCATGCAAGCTCTCCACCAAGCGTTGATTGCTTTGAGTAATCTATCTTCACCACCATGTGCTTCTTCTTCAACCACTCAAGCTTCTGCCGAACCACTTCACTTACAATTCAAACTCAGCCTCCTCTTTCATCCGACGCTAAGTTTGCGGGGGAGTATTAGAGCATATAACCGAAGCCCAAAAATGTCTCAAGCCCATGTGTGTCCATGTGTGTTTAGGGTTTATTTGCAAGGGATTTAGTATAAAATGGATTGTTATGTAATCAAGAGAAGCAACTTTGAGAGTTGCCGATTGTGCAACTCTCCTCTTCAATATTATGAGATTAGCAAAATTCATTTCATCTTGGTGACAAGCTAAAGCTTTCTTCTCTTTACTTTATGCATATCAATAAAGCTCTTTAGAGCTATTTCTGTTTTCAATAAATCTTTGTTTTGAGTTTGTTTACACGGAGTACTTAGCTTTCACTGTTTACACCAGCGAGGATTCGAATTCAACAATCAACATAATGATTTTATCAAACTAAAAGCCATAATTACTAATGATATATAAGATTAAGAGAAAAACAGGAGAGGAAAGGTGACATGTTCTAGTAGTAATTTATTAGCAAAAAAATGGCAGGAGAAGAAAGAAAAATAGTAGGAGTACAAGAAAAAGAATCTTATGATAAAAGCAGTAATCAAAGAACATGCCTTTAAGAATCTGACAAATTGGACCGCTTGTTTTTCTTTTTCAATTTAATAAAAAAAAATCAAAATTTCTGGTGCCTTCTCACATGGTCTGAGCTCTATTAATGGTATAAAATGAATTAACTAACTAGAAAAACACTTGTTCCTCAAAACGACGACAGTAAACCAAAAAGCTGCAAACTCTAAATGCATCTTTAAAAAAAAAAAGGAAGTCATGGTTAGATCTTTAGCATAAATTCTTTTATAAATTTATTTTGATCATCAAATTATTATTACCTTGTTTTTTTAATTATCTCAGAGTACAAATCATTCTGAAGTCATTTGATAGTACTAATCTCGAGATAAGAAGTAATGTAAAAACAAAGAGATGTAAGCGGGATCACTCTCGTCTCTCACCATTGTTTATTCAGTTCTTCGAAATCCAGAATATAGACAGAAACTCGATGAAAAAAAACATAAACTCTAAAAAAACATAATTCTCATGAAAAGGAAACATACTCATAACCCCAACAAATCAGGGCAAAAAGAGCTTCACGAAAAAAAAAACAAGAAATGTAAAATATAAATCAAAAGAGATCATCGCTGGAGATCCATCATGCGGGAGAACTCAGTGAAGCATACGAATCCGTTACCGTCATCGTCAACCGCTTCTATCATGCGCCGGCAATCGTCTAACGTGCATCGCTCGTCTCCGATGGCTGAGAAAACTCGGAGAAGCTCCTCGGCTGAGATCATGCCGTCGCGATCCGCGTCGAAGAACCCGAACGTCTCCTTCAGCTCCGTCGAGTCACGAGACTCATCCGAAGCGACGACGAGGCTGGCGAGCTCTTCCAAGCGGATCGTACCGTCTCCGTCGCAGCTCACCTCCTTGAGCATGACGTTGATCTCCTCCTCCGTCGGCGGAACGGGACCGAGCCGGCTAAGCAGCGACTCCAGGTCGCGTCTCGAGACGGCTCCGTCGTTGTCCCTGTCGATCAGCGTAAACGCCTGGAGGATCTCGACGTACGAGCAGGGAGAAGGATCGCCGGAGACCTCCGGGAGAATGCTAGTCGGCGTGACGGAGCCGCCGGTGACGACGGAGGAGTGTTTACAGCCGTCGGCGGCGCCGGAAGAGGAAGACGAAGCCGATCCGAAGGAGGAACTGGATTTAGATACTGCGGATCGATCCTTAGATCTGAACAAACGTTTTGGATTGAATTTGGCGAATTTCATTGGGGAAATTAAGATCTTTTTTATGGAGAAATAAAGTTTTAGCGAAGAAGAAAGAAGAGAAAGTGAGGAGGTTAAATGGGAGTGAAGTGTGAGTTACCCATTGGCAATTTCCTGGAAGTTTCCTACCCAGCTTTATCGTGCTTCACAGTTAATTTTTTATTTTATTTTATTATCTTACTTTTGAATGCAACTGTACTTAACTCAAAAAAGTATCCTCACTTTTAATACATGCCTTTTTTTTTTATTGTCGTTAGCTGCCTGCTTGAAAGATCTGCACATTGAATACATATATCTACATATATTTTGTGACATTAGATTTGGATTATATATAAGTCAAATAATTTGTAGATTACCTCCTTTTTAAGTATTTTCTATTTTGTAATATATATAAGTCACCAAAAGCTACATGTTTTGTAATTTTGTACAAATTTGTAGTGCAAAATTTGAAGTCATTTGATTGAGTGCAATTCATAAATGCCACTTTCTGAGAAGAAAAAAATCCTTTTGCCACTTTTTAATCTATGTGCCACTAATGAGATGCAATACCGAAAATGCCCTTAATGAGGAGAGAGAGTGGATTATTGAATTTGTGAAAAACAAAATTGAATAAAAAACAAATTTGAAAAGAAAACGAAAAAAAGAAAAAAAAGAAACAGAAAAGCTTCGTTATCGTCGAAGCTCATCCTCCTCTCCCCCCCTCTCCTAGTCGTCCCTAGTCTAGATCGCCGGCGAGGCACGACAGAGCAATCGTGGGTATCAGCAATCCCCATCAGGTCCAGCAGCACCTCACCCATCCTGTAAGCTCTTCATCACCCCTTTAATGGATTTGCAAAAGAAAAATTTCAGAGATTTAGGAATTTACTCAAATTCACTGAAATTGGTTATCTAGGAAAGCACATTTGGTTGATAATGACTTTATGTGTGACGATAACGTGTTTTTGTTGGGCTACATTGTTGAATCGTGGAAACTATTATGTAATTTAGAATCCCCAGGTCGATTGGATCTTATTTCAAATATCCAGAAATTGTACAAGTAGTACAAATCGAGGAATGAGAAATAGTGGGACAATTAGTAAAAACAGATAGGAGGACAACATATTCCAAATGTACTAGTACGACTAAGTGTGTATTTATATTTTCAGGAGAGGATGAAGAGCGTGTACAGAAATGTACATTTTGAGTATGGAGGGTACTATTCTGAGAACCACGAATGGATTTCAAACAATTCCCTGTATGCTATATCTTTTAAGACCGCAAATGTGGAGGAAGTAAGATATTCTGTGTTAGTAGATAAGATTTGCAAGAAGATTTCCATAGATGGAATGGCAAAGTTGAAATTGAGTTACAGGCTGTCGCAAAGTCGAAGAGAGTCATATATTGAAGATGACGAGGACGTATATGTTTATCTAACGTCATTAGACACTGAGGGATTACAAGCTGTCTTGCATGTTGAGCTAAGCGCAGATCAACAATCTGGAGTGGAGGGAAGAAGTTCGTTTGGTTCAAATGTCGGAGCTGAAGGTATAGGCAATTGTGGCATCCTAACGATTTTCAGAGCAGCAGAACAAAGCAAAGAGCCGATAATCGAGGAGTTGATGGACGAAGATAATGAAGAAGCGGTGGTTGAGGGTTTTGTTAATGAAAATAGGGAAAATGTGGAGGATAGCGAGTTGGGAGGAGGTGTTGATAGCCCGATTGATAACGGGGATGAGGATGAAAATGAAGAGGTTCCAGGATCTGTTGAGGAGAGTCAGTATATTGAAGAATGGGAAGATGGCACAGGTCTTGTAATAAAGCAAGAATTTAGTTCGAGAGAGGCAGTGCAAGATTTGGTTTACACGGCTGCAAATAAAAACTGCTATGGTGTTGAAACTGTGAAGTCGGATACGAAACGACTTATGTTACGATGCCGACAAGCAGAGGGTGGGTGTAATTGGTACGTAAGAGCTGCTCGAAGTGAGGGATCTTCCTTTTGGACAATCAGAAGACATATGAAGATTCATACCTGCTCCCAGGTTGTTGCGAGTACAAGCAGTAACAGTAGACGCAGAGGAACACAGAGATTGGTAGCCTCTATGCTGCATGACGACTATCCAGGTAACGTTGATACCCCGACGCCAAAAAATATAATGAGTATAGTTCAAGGAAGAGTAGGATTACATTTGTCTTACGCTACTGCTTGGAGAGGGAAAAATCTTCATGCAAGTGATGTGCGGGGGAGTTCGGAAAAAAGCTACGAGATGTTGTTTTCGTATCTGTACATGCTAGAGAAGGTAAATCCCGGGACAGTGACGAGCGTGGAGTTGGATGAAAATCATAGGTTCAAGTACCTATTTGTTGCGTTGGGCGCAAGCATTGAAGGGTTTAGGGCAATGAGAAAAGTGGTGATTGTTGATGCAACCTTCCTGAAGACTGTATATGGTGGTATGTTAGTATTTGCAACAGCTCAGGATCCAAATTGCCATCATTACCCTATTGCATTTGGTGTAATTGATGGGGAGAGAGATGCCAGTTGGAGATGGTTTTTTTTTGAACTTGAAAATTATTGTAGGGGATGTGCCCGAACTTGTTTTTATAAGTGACAGACATGCAAGCATCATCAAGGCTGTGATGGAGGTGTATCCGAGCGCCAAGCATGCACATTGCATATGGCATTTGTCTCAAAATGTGAGAGGGAAGGTGAAGCATGTGAAGGATGAAGTTGCAAAGAAATTCAGGGACTGTGCTCATTGTTACACGAAGAGTGATTTTGACAAAGAGTATGCGGAATTTAAGTCGATGTATCGTAAAGCCGGTGAGTATTTGGATAAAAGCATTGAGCTGGATAAGTGGACAAGAGCCTATTTTGTAGGAGACAAGTACAACTTAGACACTAGCAATTCCGCGGAGTCGATGAACAGCGTGTTTAAGAATGCCAGGAAGTACCCTCTGCTACCTATGATTGATGCCATCGTGGAAAAAATGTCTGAGTGGTTTAACAGGCACAGGAAGGAAGCTGGTTCTGCATCGGGGTATAAAAAAGTGGTGCCTTTTGTGGAGAATATATTGCACGAACGATGTGCAATTGCAGCTCATTTAACTGTGACGGAGCTAAATAGCTACCATCTCGAGTACAACGTGAAAGGACCAGATGGGAAACTATATTTGGTGGACTTGAGAATGAAAACTTGTGATTGTAGACGCTTCGACATTGACAAGTACCCCTGCATCCATGCTATAGCCGCAGCGAGGGCTATGAGGAGGAAGGAAGGTAGTACAGTTAATATATCAATCTTTGATCTCTGCTCTAAATATTATTTGGTGGAGACATGGGCTTTAGCATATTACAGGACAATCTATTCAGTGCCTCATGCAAGTCAGTGGAGTATTCCTGCGGATGTGCAACAAATGTTTGCCTTACCACCAGATTATACTGCCAAAAAAGGGAGAACTCAAGAAACACGGTTCCCATCAACCGGAGAAAGGCGCCTAAAAAGGAGGTTTACGCCTGGGATAAACTTGGAGAGGTGGTTACAGCCCGAAAGTGCTGATGGGTGAAGACATTTAGTTTGTGTGTGCTTTATTGTGTTTTATTTGTACAACCGGATTCAATAATGTACAATTACGTTTTTGACTGTATCAATAATGTACAACCGGATCAACTATGGCCAACTTAAAAGTACAATCGAGTTAACATGTCCGGACAATGGGGTTAACTTATCTGGACAACCATCAAAAAGTGTGTGGACAAGAAGGATCAACTATGGCCAACTTGAAAGTACAATCGAGGTAACATGTCCGGACAATCGGGTCAACTTGTCTGGACAATCATCAAAAATTGTTTGGACAATCGGATCAACTAAGGCCAACTTGAACTTGTACTAAATATATAAGTTCGGATAATCAAATATGATCATGAGGGTACATTTTGTTTCCGAAATTGTATAAGAATATCAAAAAATGTTGGGAAATCATGTTAGGGAATAATGAGCAGAGGGCGGAAAAATTTTATGAAAATATAGAGTAATGAGGATACTTAGGCTGAAAGTATCTCTCATATTATATGGAAGACAATGAGATAGTGACATGGGAATGAATTAAAAAATGCAAAACGTAAAATTTTGTGATTTTGTTGTTACGGAAACTTGAGAATTGTGCATATATAGGAGAAACAAGGTTTGCCAACTAAAATTCTTAATCAGATCTCATGGTCCAACTGGAAATAGTCAAAAACCTAAAATGTACAACTATTTAGAAGAAATGCCAAGTGAACATTTATGAACAATTGCATGTATAATTATGAACAACAATGATAAAGACCATTATGCCCCTCCGCTATAAAACCTATCAATCTTCCTTCATTCCCATTTCATCCCACTTCTTCGCTTCTCCTCTTCTCTCTTCATCTTTCCCTCACTTCACTTCTCTCCCATTTCCTCTCTCCGGCGGCGCAAACTCAAGAAGGTAAAATCATTTTTTTTTTTGGCTTACACATCTCGTGAAATGAATTAGTTGTAGATCTACGATATAGGTTCCTCTCTCGATATAGTTTTTTGTTTTTTGGCAAACTAGGGTTTTAATTTGTTTTTTTTCCTGTTCCGTCGTAGATTTTCTCTGTTTTCGTTTAGATCTCGGACTCATAGATCTACTTTCATGTTTCCATATAGTGACAATGGTTTCGGCACCAAGCAGTTCATCAACCGAGATAGATAGTGGATGTGCCAAAGCGGATGCCGATTTTGGTATTCCAGAGAAGTGTTGGTGTGGACTGAAGATGGAAATAGTCACCTGTCGAACACGGGAGAACCCTGGAAGAAGATACTACAAATGCCCAGAAACATGGGTAATTGTCCTCCTAGTTGTTAATGTAGTTGTCCGATTAGTTGATGTGCCAAAGCGGATGCTGATTTCTTATTTTGTGTGTAGCCGTGTGGTGGAAACAGCATAGAACACAAGTGCATGAAGTGGTGGGATCAGGCCATCGAACAAGAGTTAGTGAGAGTGGAGCACGAAATCAAAGATCAGGATTCAATTGTGCGCAATGCTAGCTTTGCAGCTCACAATGCTGCAAGGGACATTGACAAGCTGCACGAGACGGTTTACAACCTGCTGGTGGAAACGGAACAGCTGAAGGAGCGGTTAGCGAAGCAAGAAAAGGATATGGCGAAGCAAGAAAGTGAGATGGCTAGGCTGAAGCAAGCACTTGCACTTGCAAGCACTTAAGTTCTATTGCTATGTGAACCAGTTTTACTTTATGCTATGTTAACAACTCGTTCTATTGTACTTAAGTTCGTATTTGTACCTTTAAGTTCGTATGCTATGTGAACCAGTTGTACTTATTGTTCTATGTGAACCAGTTGTACTTATTGTTCTATTTGTACCCTTAACTCTAACGTACTTCGAAAATAAACAACAAAAGTAAAATGCTCGAAAATACCCAACATAGGTGTTCCAAAATACCAAACAAAAAAAGCAAGTTGGTCAATGTTCCAAAAGACCAAACACAAAAGGAGTTAGTCAATGTTCCAAAACACCAATCCAAAAACGACACCAAAAGACATGTTTAAAACGAAACAAAAGACATGTTCAAACGAAACACTACTTCACTTCCCCGTCTTCTGTTTCTTCTTCTTGTTATCTCCCGGTGTGAACTTATTGGTTGGAATCCTTGTCCTCTTCTTTCCAGTTGTTATCACCGTAGACTCGACCTTCTTCTTTTTTCCCTTCTTCTTACCTCTCCTCTTTTTCTTTGACCTCTTCTCCAGTTTCTCACTTTCTTGGCCTTCCTCTTCTTGTTGGCCGTTCTCGTCTTCCTCTTCTTCTCCGGTCTTCTTCTCTTTCAGGTTCTCTTCTCCTCCTTCCCTACGTGGTGGGTCTCGAGCAGGAGTAAGGAGCGGACTAGGAGTGTCAAATCGTACCTCCCTAGCATATGACTGCTTCAATCCATTCACGGTCGCATCTAACACGCCCACTCTCCCATCTATTTCATCCACTTTATCTTTTATTGCACGAAGGTTGGCCAACACCTCCGCAAACCCTTCCTCCATTGCTTGCTTCAATGGAAGCTTAGCAGTTCGATTCTGCCGACCACGTACAGTACCAACCGGAGAGCCTTGTTCCACATTCTCAAGCCTTACACAACCCTGCTCACGACCTTTTACGTCCTTCTCGAACATTTCTTCCCAAACAATCTTCTTCTTCTTCACGACTAGATGCTCACGCCAAGCATCCACAATTGGATCAACAAATCCTATCCCATCATCAACACATTCATCTACGATGGCCTCTAAAATAGGTTTCTCATCCGCAGTGGGTTCCAATATGCTAATAACATCCTACAAGTATAATCAAATTTAAAATAAAATCAAACCATACTCAAAAAACTGTGTAAGCCATACGTACAGTAAACTCTACCTTTGAATCTCCAAGCGTTTCATTTATTTCCTCCAATGAAAAACCTTTGAGACTGTAGTTCTTAAACATGTGCTTACACATCCTTGGACAATCGTCCCTCGCAGATACTTCTTTTCTAAATTTCTTTTCAAGACTAGGAATGCACTCAAATGGTAGAATCTACATGTCCAATAAAAACATATCAGTGGCCAATTCATTTTACTAATAAAATTCATAAGAACCAAATCACCATACCTCCAAGGGTATCAAGAATCCAGGGAAGGAAGTCTGCGCATCTCGTTTCACATAGCCTTTCATTTTCTTCATCACACTCCGGATCACATCCATGGAAATCTCAAACGTATAGCGACCACAGGGAAAAGTTTCACATGCATGCACATCATCCACAATCCTTAGGAGGAAAGGATCAATTATTCCATCACCCCTGCTCTTTGCTTTAATTACCTTGAATAAGAAATACAAGATAAGCAGCTTCTTCCTCACTAAAGACTTGGTGCTCTTAATTGCAGCCAGCTCCGTTTCCACTTCTTGTATTGTTACTCCTTTAGTCTTCTTAAACACCTTCTCCGCAAACTTCAAACTGCCTAATTCCTCCCACTTGTTGGGGTACTCATGGCACAATAAACCAGTGAGAAGCGCGTGCTCTCTAATGGAGTACCTAATAGGCACACCATTGACCACAAACCAGCACTCTCTGTCCATCTCCGTATCAGCTGTCCGAAGCAGCAGCATCCACATGCCTTGAGCCATGTGGTTTGGCTCCTTAGGTATGTGGAATATATGCTTAAATTGACAATGGTTTTTGAACCAGCCCACCTCATCCTTAAATTTCTCTATGAACTTCACTGTCTGCCCCACAACACACCTACTAGCTATGGTGCACATCTTCGTGTATTCAGATTGAGGAAACCACATCCTCTCCGGCTGCATTGGTTGCGATTCATCATCTCCATCAAAGCTACCCTGCCAATTTAAATGCTTCACTTAAGTTAGTTGTCCCTTCTATTCACAATTGTTCCCAACTCACAACATATAAATTAGTTGTCCCTCCTATTCACAATTGTTCCCGACTCACAATATATAACTTAGTTGTCCCACGGTTGTACAATTGTACCCATACCAAAAAATGTAAACACTTATTCAAATTTACCTCCTCTTGGTGGTTTCCTGATCTTTCTTCTGCTCCCACGTCTTGCTGGGATCCTTCTTCCTCATCTTGGTCGTCGTTTCCTTCTTCTTCCTCCACTTGGTGGTTTCCTTCTTCTTCCTCCCCATCGTCGTTTCCTCCTTCCTCCTCTTCATTGTTTCCTTCTTCTTCCTCCTCATCTTTCTTGTTTTCTTCCTCCACCTCCTCGTTGTCCTCTTCTTCCTCATCTTCTTTCTTCTTCTCGGCATCCTCTTCTTCTCTCTTCTCTGCCTCCTCATCATTCGTTTCTGTTTCCTCCTCAACCGGAGGAAGATCTCCCTCCTCATCCTTCTTTTGTTCTTCCTCTACAACATCCACTTCTTGTTTTTCCATAGAATCATCTTCTTTTCCGACTTCACCTTCCTCCTTTGATTCTCCACCTTCCTCCTTTGATTCTTCTCCATCCTCCTTATCATTTTTTCCTGTATCAGTTTCGACTTCTTCTTCATGTCGCACTGCAACCTCATCTTCAGCGTTTCTCTCGGGCAAGTTTTCTTCTCCTTCTTTCTGTCTTTCTTTTTCATTTCCCTCATCAACAAATGATTTGTATTGTCCCTTAGCAGAGGTTTTAACACGAGCCATACCTGGATTTCATAAAAATATCAACTTTCATCAAATAACACAACCCAAATTCCCAAACCCTATTCAACCCCCTTCAAACTATCAAACTACCATACTCAAATAAACGAAACCAACTCAAACTAACAACATCTATGGCATCAATTTCATATAAAAATCACCATCATCATTCGATTAATCAACTGAACAAGTTGGAGAAAGAGAAGACGATAGAAGGGATGAAAGAATGACTTACCCACCGCGACTACGAGAGGTAGTAACGCCGGAAAGAACGCGAACTCCGAGAACTGAAGACGGCAACGACACCGACGCCAGAGAACAAATTCCGGGACCGATGAACAGTGTTAGGGTTTCTCTCTCTCTTCGGGGAGGGTGAGACGTTTCGTCTTTCTTCGAACGGGTGTTTAATTATTTTCCCACTCTTTTCTTTCTTTTTCTAATTGATTTTGTAGGCTCGGGTCAGGATCGGGTCAATTGTCGGATCGGATATATGTGGTTGGGTTGTAATTATCTGTGTTTCTCACCTGTTTTTCGTCCTTACACACAGTTTCGAATAAAAAAATAATGTTAAAAGAAAACCAAATTAGATTGGTGGCAATCCTGAATAATTTTTCTGCGGAAGTGGCAATAAAGCAATTGATCCCATTTGATTGATGAGATGAGTTACTATTACAATTGATTTAGTTTATATTTAAGGTATAACTCAGAAATATTACTACTTATGAACTAGTTTTAATTTTAAAATTTTTGTTCGAGTTATAATATATTATATTTAAGTTATAATTTTTAGTTATATCATTTATAAAATTGATAACTCAAAAATTAAATTAATATCAAATAAAATCTCATGTATTCGAATTTAAATTATTACTTTTTGCACTAAATTATTGTTCAGGTTTTTTTATTAATAAAATATTTTCAAAAGTTTTATACAGCTATCTACTTGTTAGTAAAAAATATGTGATTTTTATTTTCATTTGAACAGTTTAGACACAATTACATACATAAAAATGTATATATACACATATATATACACGAGTGTCTTTCGTTATTGTTATTATTATTATATATATACATAAGTTCAAGTTTCTTTTGTTAATTTTAATTTAAATATGTTAATTTTTTCTAATAAACTTTTAATTAAGTTTATAATAAATATTATTATTATTTATAATTTTATTTTAAATAATACATATTGTAATCTATATATAAAAATAATTACCAAATCAATTATCTTGATAAAAATGATAACTTAATATTTCTTAAATAAATTCACCATATAAATCTTACTATATAAGTAATTTTTAGTGCAAATTACATTGAATTAGATCATTTGTTATCTCCAAAATTAACATGCATTAAAGTGACTAATGCATTGGAGAATGGAAGGGGACGATTCCTATGGTGGTTTAGTTAATCAACCGGTTCGATCCGGTTTTCTAAAATTTGAAAACTGGTCATAAGGTTTAGTGGGGGAGACTGGAGGGAAAATTTCGAACACCTGAATTTTAGGTCTTAGTTCGCCGGCGAAAATAGTCGGCGTCGGAGAATGGAGAGAATCCATGTATCAGTCAGAGCGCGTCCGCTTTCGACTGAGGACGCAAAGACGAGTCCCTGGAAGATCTCTTCGGACTCAATTTTCATGCCCAATCACCCTTCTCCCTCATTCGAATTTGGTACTTTTTTTTTGTTTTGTTCCCAGTGGTCTCTTCATTTTCTCTTCTCATGTTCTTCGTATACTTGGATTTTACATGCCCAATCTCTCTCTCACAAGAACAGATAGGATTTTCAAAGAAGATTGCAAAACTGTCCAAGTGTACGAAGCCCGGACGAAGGAGATCGTGGCTGCTGCCGTTCGTGGATTCAATGGTAATACTCAGCAATTACTCTGATGGGTTTAGCGTATTTACTTAGCTGTTCGATTTCTTTTGCTTCAATTTTGATATCTTTGGGTTTTCAATTACATACGGTTGAAAATGAAGCCGCCCTTGCTACTTTTCGGTGTTAAGGAGTTCGCGTTTGTGCTGAGCGCTGATTCGTATCTGTTTCGTTGTGTAGGAACCGTGTTTGCTTACGGGCAAACTAACAGTGGTAAGACACATACGATGCGAGGCTCGCCAACTGAACCTGGAGTCATCCCTCTTGCTGTATATGATTTGTTTGACACTATATATCAGGTTTCATCTCCATACTTTTCTTACCATTTCTCTGTCTAGGTTTGTAAAGTGGATTTCTTTGAGTAAAGTTATTGATTGGAGGAAAGACGGTTTTTCTTTTCTTTGTTTTACCCAAAAGGATGCAAACAGGGAGTTTTTGTTGCGTATGTCGTACTTGGAGATTTATAACGAAGATATAAATGATCTGTTGGCTCCTGAGCACCGAAAGCTACAGATTCATGAAAATCTAGAGGTAAATATACGCGTATGTAATTTTAGGATCCCCTTTAACAAGCTCTCTAGCGCTTCTGATATGGTTTTCAATCTTACTGTTGTAGAAAGGAATTTTTGTTGCTGGATTACGAGAAGAAATTGTCGCCTCCCCTCAACAAGTTCTTGAAATGATGGAATTTGGAGAATGTACTTTCTCTTCTCTTCACATTATTTTTTCTCTATTTTGTTCGTTCCAAGTATAATTCTTTTTTTTTTTAAACCCGTGCACATGCATTTGTATGCATTTCCTGATTTTAATCTTCGGTCTCAATCTTGGTTTTGCTAATATTGATTTAGTGAACGGATTTTCATTTGTCTGTGGGATAACATTTCAGCTCATCGGCATATTGGGGAGACAAATATGAATCTTTACAGTAGCAGATCTCACACTATCTTCCGCATGGTAAATATATATATATATATATACTCAACCTTAGCTCTCAATTATATGTAAGCTGAATTTTGACGTGCAAGCTTTTTCATCAAAAAGATTATAGAAAGTAGACAGAAGACGCAAGATGAAGGTGCTGGAAATGCCTGTGATGCAGTCCGTGTTTCTGTTCTGGTACTATCTGTTGGAACTAGTGTTTTCGTTCCCCTTTTATATGCAACAGATTTGTGTTTCATCTTTCTTTCACTTGTAGAATTTGGTGGATCTAGCTGGTTCAGAACGAGCTGCAAAAACCGGTGCAGAGGGTGTTAGGCTGAAGGAAGGCTCACATATAAACAAGAGCTTGATGACACTCGGGACAGTAATAAAAAAACTGAGCGAAGGAGTTGAAAATCAAGGGTCAGTTGTTTTAGGTCTAGTTTTGTTAGGGGAAAAAAGCATATTGGACGTAAGCAATATGTGTAAGTCTTATGATATTTTCTTTGGTTAAATCAGTGGTCATGTTCCGTACCGAGACAGCAAGCTTACAAGGATCTTGCAACCCGCTTTAGGTGGAAATGCAAATACAGCTATCATATGCAATATTACTCTTGCACCGGTATGTATTAATCACATTAGTATGACATCAGGATAAGCTAGAGAGATGAAAGTGCAGTCTTCAATTTTCTCTTTCTATGCTTTGGTACAACTAACAATGTTGTTTTCTTTTTGATGCTAGATTCATGCAGATGAAACCAAGAGCAGTCTTCAATTTGCTAGCCGAGCACTGCGTGTAACTAACTGTGCGCATGTCAACGAGGTAGGATCCAATCTTCTTGCCCGTATCTTCTCTATCTTTGTAGCATGCTTCTTGATTAAGAACTAATAACCCATCCCTCCTTGTGTTTATGATATAGATATTGACGGATGCTGCTCTTTTAAAGCGCCAAAAGAAGGAGATTGAGGAGCTCCGATCCAAATTAAAGGTTGCTAAATTGTTTTTAATTTTTTTTTTGTTTCTCAAAGTTATCTTTTATACTTTTATTTTGGGTAAAATATCAGCCTTGTTATTGCAGGCTTCTCACTCTGACCATTCAGACGAAGAAATTCTTAACTTGCGCAACACCTTGTTGAAGGTCTGGAATTTGTGTTCTTGATTCGTCAGTTGATTAGTTTTTAATATGTTTTTGATACAACTCATTTTTCTGCAGTCTGAATTAGAAAGAGAGAGGATAGCACTCGAGTTAGAAGAGGAGAAGAAGGCACAAGCTCAGAGGGAAAAAGTTTTGCAAGAGCAAGCAAAGAAAATTGAAAACTTGAGTTCAATGGTTCTCCTTTCGAATAGAGATGAGAAGCGTGAGCAGGATAATTTTAAGAAGGTTTTTCCTTTTTCTTCCATCCTTTTTATTTCATTGATACCTTTAGAGTTTAAACAGCATTTGCTAGGCGCTATACATATATTCCAAAAGCATCCCCTTGCAGGGAAAGAGGAGGGATACATGGTGTACTGGTCACCTTTCACGAGACTCTACATCAGAGGTAAAATTGTGTAAATGGCATAAAAACCTGAGAAAATTTTGACATTTTTCAGCCATAAAGATACTTTTCTTCTTGCATATCAGGTTCAGACTAATGTTTTGTCAAGGGGATCCTCTCTTAAAGCTGAAAGATCCGAGCGTGAGACAGGTCCACTACTTCCATTTGCGGAACTGGTAGGAAACGAACCTCTATATAACATCAGCGAGCAAGATGAAAATAGTATCGTTGAAACCTTTGAAGATTCTGCACTTCCAGATCCATGTGCTTTAGTGCATGTGACTAGCAGAAAGAAACCATCATCAATCAGGCAGAAAAGTCCCGCAGTGGTCAGTCTTCCTTTTTTGAATATATCTTGTGCTTTTCTTGTTGTAACGCTGGCATTTACTACTGTTTCATAGATTGAAAGCGAGTCAGACAGAATTCAAAGGGAATATGAGGATCTTTTCGTGCAATATGAAACTGAGGTAATCGCTTGTCCTTCTCAACATCAGTAGCTTGTGTTTTCCGTTTCTTATTTCTCCACATCTCCTATAGAGAATCATCAACGCAATACAAATTGAGTGCCTTAAGGCAAGGTTGGGCGAAAAAGATGTATCTGGTGAAGCACCATGCAAGCATTTAGATTGTCGAGTCGTTGGTAATGTGCATCGGGATGAAAGCGGTGTACATCTTAGAGATCCAGAAGCTATTCTTCTCATTAAGCAACTCCAAGAGAAGGTGTATTTATTATTTTTTTACCGACAACTGGAATGCCTAGTTTAGTAGCTTTTATCGGCTTTTTGCTTAACCTTGATACGTTTTGTCCAAAAGATAAACATGCTGGAAATTGAGAAGTCTTCAAGCAAGCAAAATCTTGATGATCTTGTCACGATAGCTACTGAGCAGAATATATGCGCCAGGGAAAAAATTGCTGAGGTATCTGTGGTTCTTTTACTGGTTGTGCTTTGCTGTCCTGTCCAGTCGCCTGTGCCTTTGTGTTTCATAGTATATTCGACTAATGAATTTAAGAGATTGGTTAGAAGGGTCGGAGTAAATAGTTTTCTATGTTTATGACCATTTGGTTTTAGTTGTTGATTATATGTTCTAGGAAAATGTGAACTGTTTATCACATGGACTCTCATCATTAATAGATGTTCTTGGTTAAGAAGAATCAACTTATTCTCTATGCTACTTTTTAAACTTCCCAAACCCAACATTGCCTAGTTTCACACAGCATAAGATTTTGTTGATTTTGAACGGAAAACACCATTCTCAAATTGTGGATGGCCTTTCATTTTACATTATGGATTCTTTTTCGTCTTTATCACCTTTGCTCAACAAGTAAAAGCAAAGTCGTTTTTGCAGTCAGCTTTCTAGTCTTGTTTTGGTGCTAATTTACCGGTTGGGAAACCTCTCATGTCGTATGAAATTTTTATAGATGCAAGAAGAGATTCATGCTGCTAGAGAAGAGGCCCAGATTGCTCGTGAACAACTTGTGTCCAAGGAGTCTGAAGTCATTCATTTGCTTAATGTTGGTTTCCACTTCAAATTCATCCCATTAATCTGACAATCTCAAGGCAGATTATCATTGTTGTCAACCTGTTCTCCATTGCCTAATTGTTGTTTTTACTTGTTATTGTGAAGGAGAATTTTAACTCTCTGGTTAACGTAGCAACAGAAGTTGAAGTCTTAGCGTCTGAATTTCTAAAGTCTAAAGCATCAGTAGAAACCATGTCGATGGTTATGGATGAGGGTCTCCAAGAATTTGCATTCTTCTCTCCTTTCATGCATGTAAGTACTCTGCGTTGTTTGGTATATTCTCTTGCATTGTTTATTTCTGTGGGTTTGTAAGCTGTGTTTAGGCAGCATACAACTATGGCTGAGTAATATAGATGAGCATGTTTTCTAAGTTAAAATTTCTCACTGCAGGATATCAAATTGTTTATGCGCCAAAGCTTTGAGGAGCATGCTTCACTTAGCAGCAGCTACCAAAATGTCCAATCTTGTTTGAAACAAAACGTTGTCGACATTGAGAATGAGAAGGTCCAAACTCTAGTCCTCTTCTCATCCTGCACTTGATGGTAAATCTGTGTGTGTGTGTGTGTGTGTGTGTGTTTTAGCTAAAGTCGTGATATTCCTTTCCAGCTTCTTTTGCAAGTTGGTCTGCAGAGCCAAATAGAAGAACTGGATCAGGAAGCCCAAAAGCATGAAACTTCCTTAATGGTATTCAATTTTCTTCAAACAAAATTTAGTAGAGTTCTTTTCTTCCTCCAAATTTTTGGTGTAAGAAGTCACTTGATGTTTTTAACTATTTGTCAGATGCTCTCAGAACACCACGAGTCGGAGAGGTCAGATCTTCTCTCTCACATAGAAGGCCTTGAGAAGGATATAGCGAGTCTGTCATCCTCTTCTTTGGCCAAAGAGAAGGAGAATCTTAGAAAAGATTTTGAGAAGACGAAAACAAAGCTAAAAGACACTGAATCCAAGCTTAAGAATGCCATGCAGGATAAAACCAAGCTAGAGGTGTGTGGTGGAACCCAATTCTAAACGTACCTATTTATAGTACTATATTAAATAAACCATCTAAGTTATACAATTAATTGTGATGTTCTGATAAAGGCCGAGAAAGCATCTGCTGAGAGAGAGTTAAAACGCTTGCATAACCAGAAGGCCCTCCTCGAGAGAGATATCAGCAAACAGGAGTCCTTTGCCGGTAAAAGACAAGACTCTCTTATTATTGAGAGAAGCGCAAACCAGTCGTTGCAGGTATTATCTAATGCTTTCTTTTGCTGCATGTTTTTTCTTTTTACCATTGTAATATCGGGTAACATGTCCACAAACTATATTTTCAATTTTGGAAATCTAGTGTCGAAATCTCAGAAACTTATAAAATGTGAGCTATCATGATCATATTGCAGCAAATCTTTCTCTATTGGCTGAGTTTGAGATTTGTTGAAACACTGAGTGACCATGCCTGATAAAAACTGTTTTTTTTTTTTGTACTTTTTTGGTATCTTTTCTCAGTAGCGAGCTTATATCAGATTTTCTGGTGGATATACCTTTTGCTTAAATTAAATTAAATGCTCACTCTCATGTCTACTTCGCATTCATCAGGAAGATTTTCAGAAGCTGGAATTGCTTGCTTTTGAAATGGAAACAACAATTGCTTCACTGGAGGAAGAGCTCGCTGCCGAACGTGGAGAAAGAGAGGAGGTGCTATGTAAAAACGAGGGTTTAGATTCAGAAATTACAGCTCTGACAAATAAACTGGAGCACTCAAATACCCAACTAGAACATCTGCAAATAGATGTCACCGAGCTTGTACGTCTTTTCATGCAATTGATGAGTCCATAAGTTGTTGATATAGAATTTGAAGCAACTAGTTTTTTTCAAAGACACAATGCGTTTGCTCAACAGCTCAAGGGTTTGTTATGTTTTATTACAGAAAACGAGACTTGAAGGCTCATCTTCTTATCAACAACAACTGGAAACCAATGTTAAACAGTTGCTTGAAGAAAAGGAAGAGCTAGCAATGGTATGATGATTCTGAAGACAGATTCTGAGCTTATTTCTTATTTGTGTAAAATTGTAAATACGCTAATTTGTCCTGTTGTTCAGCATCTGGCGAACTCACTTTTGGAGATGGAGGAGGAGAAAGCAATATGGAGCTCGAAAGAAAAAGCTTTGACAGAGGCCATGGAGGAAAAGATCAGTCTATATAATACAAAGATTGAGTCACTATCTAAACAAATTTCAGAGGTATGCTCGAAATGAAAAACCTCTTACAGTGGTTAAAAACCGAACTTTTTTTTTTCAACATCATGGCAATTGAATCATTTTGAATGTCTCATTTTAGAACTATTAACTTGTTAAACTTTCTTAGGCATGGCTTATTCTCTTCATATATGTTTGGATTTAGAGTGATGCTTTTGGAATTACCATGAAAAGTTCTGCAGAAGTATCATCAGTATGAACTCCCTGTAGCGAGATAATAAAATTATTTGGCTTCTAATCATTTCGTATGCTTTCTCTATATCTAATATATGTTATGAAGGAAACTTTTATCATGCTCTTTTAAGTTCTCGATCCCTTTCCACTTTTAGGCAACGACGGAGCTGGAATCTTGTCGACTTGAATGTGTTAGCCTTGCTGATAGGCTAAGATGTTCTGAGGAAAATGCCAAGCATGAAAAAGATTGCAGGTTTGTACGTTTCACTTCTCTTACTTTAAAAAGTTAGTTCTCTCTCCTTACTTTCTGAAAATAACTCCTTTTATGTTCCCCTGTAGCATGGAGAAGTCTTTGGAGATTGACAGACTGGGTGATGAACTTCGATCAGCTCATGCCGTGACTAAACAAACTCAAGAGGTAAGAATCATATCAGTAATTTATGCAAATGGTTTTCTCTCTGAACGTCTGATGCAATTAGAGAACTAAATTTTTAATGATGCTGATGACAATATGCCCGACTTTCTGGCTATGGTATTTATGCTTCTGGTATGTAAGTTAAAGACCAGAAGCCATCACTCGCTAGATTGGTGCGTTACACAATTTTTTTATGTGCGTCTCCAGGTACTCAAGTCTGATATCGACGCTCTGAAGTCTGAACTTCAACGTGCTTGCGAGATGTCAGATAAACTTCAGAGAGAGCTTAATTATGTCACAAGTGAGCGCCAGAGTTTGCTAGCTCGTACAGAGGAGATTAATAAGGAACTTGCTCCATCAAATCGTTTGCAGGTTGGGTTAAGGGCACACAGACATGATTCTATTGTAGTATATAGTATTAACCACTCATTCTCACTAAAACCTTACTACTGCTGTCAGATTGAAGATGCAAAAAAACCATCTGAAGATTTGACTCGTAGAGTCTCAAGTCAAGAAGCCAAGCTGTGCAAGGTAATGCCAACTGAAATGTTTGGTTATGTTTCTCTTAGTAACTAAGATTGGTCCTTTGCTCTAAAAGAATCAATGCGAAGAAAAAAATTCAGTTTTCGAAAAGATCGATTTATTTAGTTGTGTGCGGTAGGTTCCGACTTTTTCGATGTAACCAGTATTACATGTTTCTGCTGTATCTGATTGCAGGAGAAAGATGCAGACAACAAGGAGAAGGCAAAGCTAAAAATGAGACTCAGGGGGACGCAAGCACGCTTAGATGCAATCTGTTTAAGGCACAAGCAGTCTGTGAAAGAATCCGAACTTATGAACAGGAAGTTCGAGGAAGCATCTGCAAAGCTAAAGGAGAAGTTAGCAGCAAAAGCACTCGAAGTCATCGACCTTAAGAAACAGCTCTCTGCTTCTTCAAGAACAATCTACTGAACTAAGTTAACCAGCATAACCCTTAACTAGTAATTAATTAATCAACGGCTAATCAATGTTTAAAAGCTGTAATCTTTTGAAGTGATTGTGTTGATGACTTGATGTGATCATGCTAAAGAGTCCAATACATATATAGAACATGATGATAGATAGATTGATTAACAAATTATATGGAGGTTATGCCGACGTAATTAAGAGGAGAAATCAAGGGCATTTTGGTCCACCGAGCTTAGTTTTCCAGTTGTTGTAGCAAGGACAGACTTGCTTGTTGCCATAAGTACCTGGAGGCACACACAAGCACTTGGTACAACATTTGTTGCAGAAGAACAAACATGGTTTCTTGTACTGTGTATTCGAGCATCTATCTCCACACCGTGGCCCACACTCTAATATAGTTGAGAAATGGATTACATTTTGCATTCACCACAAAAATAATTTACCAGAAACCAGACAAATTATTGGTTTACCTTCGGGTTGAAGACTGCCTTCAGTAGTACCGTACTGTCAAAACCAACAAGAAGATTCAAAGGACCTTAGAAAAGGTTTCGTGGATTACATGAAACTTTTAAAAAAAAAAAAAAAATAGTGAAGTCGGTCACTTGAGAGCTATTGTTATGCGGCGGTTGCGACTGTGGTGGATGTGGTTGTGGATCAGGAGACTCCGAGTGTATTTGCTGTGAATATTCAGGACGTATAATAAAAAGTTTGATGTGAGGAATTGGAAAAAGTAATTACGTAGATCGTAAAATAAGAAAGAGTGTTCAAAAACTTACATGCATTTGGGCAGACATAAGAAGATGTAAAATAACGATGGAGAAAACAATGGTGTTAAGTTCGGTTGCCATTTTAGAAAGCTGAAATGATTGCAATGAAGCTCAAGTAGATGGTATTTTTTGTAGATTAAGCTTTACTCTGAACAAGGCTAGGGATATATATCCTCCAATGTCCAAATAAAAATCTTAAACGTATTTCTCCTGTTGTTGGTTTTTCTTCTTCTTTTTTTTGGCAAACTAAATAAGTAGAGGTCATAAATTAACAACATCAAATGTATTTTCTGTCTGATAATTATGGATTTCATATAATCTCACTGTATTACATCCAATTTTATTTCAAAAAGAAAAACAACAATTTTGTCGCATCTAAGTTTATGCTCTTTTATATATATATATATATATATATATATATATATATATAAATATTCTACAATTCATGTGAGAAACTCTTATCTTCCAAATCCACTTGGGAATTTTTTTATTTTTATTTTGTCAAGATCCACTTGGGATTTACATCTCACATTCAACTTATAGAAGCTCTCATCATTCCATTTGGTTTGAAAACATGTAAATAATATATATATATTTAATTCCTGATTAATTACGAAGAATTTTGATAAAGAAAAAAAATAATTACGAAGAAATTCTTTCTCTTAGGAATAGAATATATTATCTCAAAAAAATCGTGATTTTACGTATATAATTTTATGGAATGGCGGAATAGGTGTTATCAAAAGTGTGGTAGTAGTAAGAATCTAGACTTCATGTTCCCAATCTTGGGCATGTGAAGGAGAGAGCCAAAGTTGTGATAACGAACGAAAACGCACGAAGCTTATCGTCACGTGTGTGTTGTTGCTGCATTTAGCCATATCTCTTTCTCGTGACTCCAATTTTTTTCCCCCATTTAAGTTACATTATTTTTGTAGTATAGTGATTTATTCCTAAATTTTCTTGGAGACGAATTTCATCAAGAGAGACACGTGGCTAGAAATTTTGGGATTCGAAGTGGGTTTCCTCTTTAGGCATCCCCGTGATCTCCTTGTGTTTGCATGCATCGCCCTTGCACGTGCTGACAATGGCGTCAATTAGACCGTTTGCTTAAAGGCGTGAGTTCAGAAAGTTTGGAACGCATCGAACCCCTAGACCCTAGTATCAACTACATTCAACGTGATTAAACATGTTATTAATAAGGGACCAAAATAAACGGCCCTCTACTATTTTATGTGAGCCCGTTTTAGGCCCGTTTATTGTATAATATTTGTGGTACGACCATCTCAGTTCACAACTATATATCAGACCAGATGTGATGTGTTAACTAAACCGAATTTACTTCATGTGTGAGCTCAACAAAATCTCGATTTCATATTTGTAAAGATTGAAAATATCGAGTATGTATGTTTAATAACTTTATTGGAATACTTGATGGGACACATGTTCATGCTAAACAGTCCAGATCGGTGATCGCTATAGATATACAAAAATTGAACATGATCACCATATATAATTGGGATACGTTAGAATTATATTCGTATTTGATAAAATTACTCTGAAAACCTCTCTCTTTCATAACTTGAATAAAAAGGAGAGATTTTTATTTAATGGCTATAATATAGGATGACGCAGATGATTCGAAAATCAATCAAGGTGGTGGAGAGTGGAGGTCTCTTCTCCCCTTTTGGCAATGGCTGCTGAGTGGTGAGTCACCCACAAACCCTAAAATCTCCTTCCCGATTTCTGCTCGCATTCCACAAATTCTGGAAGTGATTTGATATACGTTGCACTACCAAGAGCCACACAAAGAGCAGTTACTGAGCTGCCAAAGTCTTCGATAGAAAGCGACACAGTCTTAACGAAATCGATTTTACCGATCGAAGCTTTCCATATGGTTGGTCTCCCTCTCTCTCTCTCGCTCTCATTCGTTATCTCATTAAGATAGTGTTTAGATAGAATTTATTGGTATTCATGTGTTCATCGGTCCATACTGCTTGGCTTGCTTCGAAAATGGGTTTAGGCTGAATAGATATCTTTCTTCCTCTTTATTGGGTTTATATCTTAAGATTTTATCTATGGAGTTTCTCCAGTCTTAGCATCCACATTGTTGAGACTTTGAGAATGCTTAAAGTAGAGAACTTTAGTTGCACACCCTTTTTCTTTTTGGAACAAAAACAAGTTATGTTTTTGTTATCAATCCAAGTGAATTTCTGCTGACTTGACTTGTGAATCTAATTTAAAAAATTGGTATGAGCTGTGCCCTTTTTTTATTATTGGGACGCTTTGGGCTTTTGAGTTTTGAGACTTAACCATGTTCATGAATGGAAGATAAGCACAGTTTTGCCAACTTATCAATGCATTTTCTGGTTTGCAGATTCCCTGATGCTCATTCATGTGAACGGGTTTCTAAAGTGCGGAGCACCTGTAGTTCCATTCTTTTGTGTCAAAAGAGAATCGTTCTTCACTAGAACAGCGTGGGGCCCTTACAGTTTATCTTCAACCCCTGTGGATCGTGTTTATTTCAACAGTAGTAAGTATATACACCGTGCAGGTTACACTTGTTTCATGCCCGGGGCATGTGTTCTTATTCTTCTGTTGGCGTCTCTAGATCTTAGGTACTCAAGCAAACCAATCCAAGTTGTGGAGAAAGCTGCCACTGATATGGGTGCTAAGGAAGACATGGCAGATAACGCAGCTTTATCTTCATATGATGATGCCATGGATGCGCTATCGACTCTTATTTCTCGTCGAAACCGTGGCGACCGCTCACCTACCATAGGAAGTCGTGACAAGCTTGAGCAAGTCAACTCATATCTCAAGGTGATACAGCCCTTTACAGTCAACATTATTTGGGTAGTACTTTCTAGTATAAGCATATAAGTTTATACGAAATATAACAGAAAGGATACAAAGACTATAGAGTATATATTCAATACTTAAGTGTAACATAAATGTTATGTGACTCACTCTGACCTGTCTCAAGTGATCGTGGAATTTAGTAGACTTTTTTCTTTTTCTTTGGACTGAGCTTCCCTGGGCTTTTTCTGCTGAGAGACACATAGCTTAGGTTGCCTCTGGCCGTTGAGAATTTGGACTGTTGTGATGCAAGCCGAATCTCTTTCATCCTTTCTTTGAAGACTTTACCTGCTGCATCAGTTTTTCTTATCAATAGTAATCTTTCCTTTTCGATGGTACTGAATACTGGAACTTTTGTCTGCTGTTTTGGTTTGACAATACAGATTTTGGACCTGGAGGATAAAATAAAAGAACTAAAAGTTATTCATGTTGCGGGAACGAAAGGAAAGGTAGGATGTTTTTTCAATTAAGCTGCTGCTTATTACAGGTCCTTTGAAATCTAACTTGAAAAATATTATCCCTAGATTTTTATGTGAGATGATGTTGTTTCCCATTTTGAGTAATAAGCACTGAACAGAAAAACTCAGATCCTTTGGTGAGTCAACTATCTATCCTGATTAATCATGGTATCCTACGGTACCATCTAATGCATGTCTGCGCCGGCAAGGGGCTATTTTCCTGATTTTAAAGTTTGAAATTCTCGTGGTCCACAATTATAGCTTATGAAAAGTAATATTCTTGCGTAGTATATCCATAAGTAGCTACTGATTCTTGGTTTGCCTTTGAATTTGTGTATTTCAGGGTTCAACATGTGTCTTCTCTGAGGCAATTTTACGTAATTGTGGGTTTCGAACAGGAATGTTTACATCTCCTCACCTGATCGATGTGAGGGAGAGATTCCGAATAGATGGGTAAGTTCATCAGTATATTGATGTTCAATGCTACATGAACACTGAGACCAATTTGAATGCTGTTTCGGTTTTCCAGCTTGGATATATCTGAGGAAAAATTTCTACAGTATTTCTGGGAATGTTGGAAGCTACTGAAGGTAAAAGACTCTTGTCGATATGCAGTGCTTTTGGTTCCAGTTTGAGATGTATGATTTGATAATCAAATATAGTCTTTACGCATTATTCATTGCTCACTTTCTGCCACGAGTTACCACAAGTCATGCAATTTGTATTGCGTTCATAGCAATTTCCCATTTTGAGTCTGTTCTGTTGTATTTATGGAATGAGAGCAGAAGGAACCGTCAAGCGTCATTTCTGTACTACAATTTTTTGCCTTGATCTGTGAAATATATTGGTTGAATACCTTATAATGCTGTCAGTAGAAAAATAGTTTTCTACGAGTAAAATACTCGGTGTAGATTACTAGCAAACAGTGTAGATATCTAATCGTGAGTTTCTTCTTTTCAGGAGAAAGCTGTAGATGGCCTTACCATGCCTCCTCTTTTTCAGTTCCTCACAGTATTGGCATTTAAGATTTTTGTTTGTGAAAAGGTATGTCATTGATCAACTATTTTAATCAATAAATAGTTTTAGTCACTTCTTTGTTCCGAACCCAAGCAATAGCTACATAATATTCCGTGAAGAATTGTGCCATCCTCGCAATTGCATCATAAGCTACTTTTAGTTATGCTCCTTTTAAAATCATGGGTTTCTGAAGGACCAAAGTTGCTGATATTGATCACATGATATCACTTGTAACTTGGTGAAGCCCTTCTCTCAAATTATAGTTTTTGCTTTCACACTTCCTTACAGTATATTCTCTCTCAATGGCTGCTTTGACTGAACTCCCGTTGCACTGAAACCTTACGTATTTGGCTAAAACTGGATGTTGATGTTCCTTATAGGTTGATGTTGCTGTCATTGAAGTTGGACTTGGGGGGAAACTTGACTCGACAAACGTGGTAAGCATCTTTTGTGATTCTTGTGTCCTCATTTTACTGTCATATTTATTTAATGTTGGACATTTGTCTTCATTAAAATGGAAAATGTAAATTACAGATTCAAAAACCTGTTGTCTGCGGCATTGCTTCTCTTGGGATGGATCATATGGATATATTGGGTATATGCCAGTATGCCACACTATTTATCCTCAGATCATCAGGAAATGTTCTTATTTTTTAACGCTTTACTATACTAACTACTTCTCAATACTAATTCTACACAGGAAATACGTTAGCTGACATCGCTTTTCATAAGGCTGGGATTTTCAAGGTACAAACCTTCTGACTTTATCAACTACTATTCAAAAGGTTTCCTTTCTTGCATAATTCTATAAATCAATATATATGTTTCAAGCGTTGCAATTGGCAGATTCATGTTAGATATTCTCTGATTTGCTCTGTTTTCTTGTATGCCAATGAAAGCCTCAAACCCCCGCCTTCACAGTACCACAACTCTCTGAAGCAATGGAGGTTCTTCAAGAAACAGCTAATAATCTTAAGGTAACGAATAGTTATAGATTTTATATTTCCTTCCACTTATTCGATGTCACCACCAGAGTTCTATCTTTGGTTCCATGGTGTCTTTGATTCTCAATTTTGGAAATAATGCAGTTTGCGGTTTCACGCCCGGTCTTTTGTGCGTCTGTGGTTTAGTTATTCTGCTATGAAAACCGAATTACAAGGAATATATACTAAATGCTGTTTAACCTGCGTTGCAGATTCCTCTGAAAGTAATAGCTCCTCTTGACCTTAAAAAGTTGGATGGCGTGGCACTTGGCTTGTCTGGGGATCATCAGCTTGTAAATGCAGGTCTTGCTGTTTCTCTTTCAAGATGCTGGCTTCAGAGAACTGGGAACTGGGAGAAGATAGTTCCAAATGTTGGGTTTTGCTCTTGGTCATTAAACCTTTATCAAAACTTCCAAGGGCTTCATTTGCTGATTCTTGTTTGCTCCTTTGGGATTTTTATCAACAGGGAAGCAATGAAACTGATATTCCCGTGGCGTTTTGTCGTGGTCTTGCAACGGCACGTCTTCATGGGAGAGCTCAAGTTGTTCATGATATAGTTTCAGATCCACAGGACTCGTCAGGCTCGATGAAAACTCCGTGCGGTGATCTAATCTTTTACTTGGATGGAGCTCACAGTCCAGAGAGCATGGAGGCTTGTGGCCGATGGTTCTCGTCTGCAGTCAGAGGAAACAAAAGCTTGTCTACTGCTGTCAATGGTTACAGGAGACATGGAGAGTTTGGTAGAGACTTTAACAGAGTCTCCAAACAGGTACTTAAGACCAACAATGATCAATGCAATTGCATTGTTGACAAAGTTCTTTTGCTTTCTGCTCTATTCAAGGTATTGCAAATGAACTTTTGTGTTTCATACTCTGATCTGACTTGTGAAGAGTTTTTATGTGTTAACAGATTCTTCTGTTCAACTGCATGGAAGTGAGAGACCCTCAAGTTTTACTTCCAAAGCTTGTCACCACTTGCGCTTCCTCAGGCAATTTTTAAAAAAAAAAGTTATACTCTGTTTATATAGTTTCTTGTTAATACTTATGCATAATAGCGAATGAAACACTCTCAGGCACTCATTTCTCAAGAGCACTTTTCGTCCCGAGCATGTCAACGTACAACAAGGTCATTTCGGGCGCAGCAGCAATCCCGTTAGATACACGTAGAAAGGATGTATGTTGGCAATTCAGACTACAAAAACTCTGGGAAAGATCAATCCAAGGAACAGGTAAGCTTAAGTTGTGTGTCTTTGTACTTGTTGATGTTACGCCTAACCTTGATCATTTTCCCTGTGATCAATCAGATGCTGCGCTTGACCATACAGTGAAGCCCGATGGATCACCCGCCTTACCACCACATGATTTTCTGTGTGGAGATGCACCTTACTGTGGTGGACCTGCGGTGATACATATCACTTCAAGCGCTGTAATACCTTCACTTCCATTGACCATAAACTGGCTACGAGACTGCGTACGCAGAAACCCTTCACTGAAACTAGAGGTAAAGTCGAAACTATATTCATTACCCACTTCAAAGACAAGAATCAAAAGTCTGATTTTTGTTTTGACATAGCATCAACTTCTTCTTTGGTATCGTCTTCTTATGCAACAGGTTCTGGTCACAGGATCGCTGCATCTTGTTGGAGATGTACTCAGATTGCTAAAGAGATGATTTTTGTTTTACCAAATCTGAAAAAAGGGCTCCAATAAGAGTAATCTTACAGAGGTCCAATTGTTTTATACTTTTCTTTTTGTTTGTTTTCATATTTACCAATTGATTCCTTGGTCCATTAACATTAGAAGCTTCCTCTAAGCTTGTATTCTTCTGTTACACTTAAAAATTAAATTTATATTTGCTCTGAAGAATCCAAAATTACGTTTTATTTTCTGTCAAATATCAAATACCCGAATTATACGCAAACGTTGCATTTGGACAATGAGCTGAAGAAGAAAGTGCCTCAAAAGTTAGACGCTAAGGAAAGGAATACACCAAATATCCATTAAACGTCACATGAGACAAATTCCGCGAGATCACTGTTTTTAATAAGAAAAAAGAGAGTGATTGAAATATTCGTTGAATATGCTTTTATTGATGCAAAGGAAGGAATATACGAAATATTCAGCAATGCCAACCAAACCATTATGTTCTTTAGCCTTGACTACTTTCATCGGCTTTAGGGAACTCGGGGTCCAGCTACACGCGAAGTTCCATGCCGGCTCTACATACACGAAAGTTTGGTCTCTGCGTTCAGATACATAAAATTTTGTTAACGGTTTTAAACCACACAAAATCTTTGTTTCTGCGTTAAACCCCATAATCGGCTAATCTGTACCTAAACCGAGTTAAAATCGTAATTAAACCAAATACCCAATTTAAAATCGAACTTAACCACTTAAATCAGAACATAACCAATTAAAATCGAAATCAACCATTAAACCAAATCATAAAACTTGAACCGAAATTAAAACCAATAAACAAAAAAAAAAACTAACAGACAAAAAAACAATATCAATCTTCATCGTGACAGAAGAAAAAAAAAATTGAGCACGTACAGTCCAAAATCCGATCAAGTGGAAAGAAAACAGCTAAGAACTTTCTCTCCCAACATTTATTTGCTGTGATTGGAATGCAGAACGGAGGTGAGTTCACGCGCCACCGATCTCTGACCACCGTTTAAAGAGACTCAGACGACATCATGGGTTGTGCAGCGTCCAAGCTCGATAATGAGGACACCGTTCGTCGGTGCAAGGATCGCCGCCGTCTGATGACAGAATCCGTTCGCGCACGGCATCAACTCGCTGCAGCTCACGCCGATTACTGCAGATCGCTTCGTCTCACTGGATCTGCTCTCTCATCCTTCGCCGCCGGTGAGCCTCTCGCTGTATCATCTGTCTCCAGAAAAGTCGAATCTTTGTTACTCTCGCTGACACAAAGATTCAAGTTTTTCACCAATTTTTCACGAATTTGGAGCAACAAGACAATGTCCTTCAGAAGAAGAAAATAAAGAAAATTGTTTACCTTAGGATTTAGGAACATCTTCTCCAGATTGCATTTCAGAATTCCATTAACGCTCAAAGCATAGAATTCATCTCAGAGTGTTTTCAATTCTTTTTTTGTTTTCAATTTTTTTTTTCTTCTATGAAGATCGATATTGTTTTTCTTTTTTTTTGTTAGTTTTTTTTTATTTATTGGTTTTAATTTCGGTTCAAGGTTTATGATTTGGTTTAATGGTTGATTTCGATTTTAATTGGTTATGTTCTGATTTAAGTGGTTAAGTTCGATTTTAAATTGGGTATTTGGTTTAATTACGATTTTAACTCGGTTTAGGTACAGATTAGCCGATTATGGGGTTTAACGCAGAAACAAAGATTTTGTGTAGTTTAAAACCGTTAACAAAGTTTTGTGTATCTGAACGCAGAGACCAAACTTTCGTGTATGCAGAGCCGGCATGGAACTTCGCGTGTAGCTGGACCCCGAGTTCCCTCGGTTTTATGTCATACTTTGAGATTCGGTTTGATATAAGCGCTTTACAAAATCCAACGTAAACTAAACCGAGGGAATAGCAAAAAGTTTAAACCGAACCAAGATATGTCAAACTGTACTGAATACTGATCCCAATCTAAACCAAACCCGAACGGAACCGGGTTGTAAACGGAAATGTCCATACTAACTTGGTTAAAAACATATATAAAAAGGAATATTTGGTTTGTCGCAAGACTCGCAACTCGCAAAGTTCAAAAAGGACCTTATCCCGATAATTTCTGAAAATAAATAAAAGATCAAAAGACACAAAACTTTGTTCTGTCCAGTAAACAGTTTCATTTCGATCGTCTAAATAATATGAAAAAATCGTCGTCCTTTCTGATCTTCACCGTTCTATTTCTTCCACTAATCTCAGCCGTACGATGGGAGCTAAGAATACCGTCGAGTAATCTTCGGGTGCGGAAAGGATCACCGTTCAGGATCGCAATCTTTGCAGACCTCCACTTCGGTGAAGACGCGTGGACTGATTGGGGTCCACGTCAGGATGTAAACTCTGTTAACGTCATGTCATCCGTTCTTGACGCCGAAACTCCAGGTCAAGTCTATATATCATTTGCACTGAGTTCACGTTGAAGAGTTTGCTACCATTATCTGCTCTTGTCTTGCTGCAGTTTTGTTGTAAAAGTATCGTTAATAAAGTATTTAATTACTAACTTATGCCTAATATTAAGCCTAATATAATATTGGGACTTCCGGTGAACGTTTTCATATTGTAGCCTAATATGATATTCTATTCTGGTTCACTAATCACTACAATTGATGTTAATTTTCTGTTTTTTTTTATAACTTTTTTATTTGAGCTATTTGGTTAGAAAGTGTAAACCACACAAAATGAAGTAAGATTTGGTTTGGCTTTTAATTGGATTGAACACATACTTTCATCAATCTTTGAACTGTAAGCTGTGTAATATTATGGCTCATTACTATCTCTTCCGATTCCAAGTGAGATTAATTAACTTCAAAACATAACTGAAATAACCGTCTTTTTGTAATGAAATAAACAGATTTTGTGGTGTACTTGGGAGATGTAGTAACGGCTAACAACATAGCAATCCAAAACGCAAGCTTGTTTTGGGACAAAGCAATCTCACCTACAAGAGACAGAAACATTCCATGGGCCACTCTCTTTGGTAACCACGACGACGCCTCTTTCGTTTGGCCTTTGGATTGGTTCTCTTCCTCCGGTATCCCTCCCATTCGTTGCCCCTCTTTATCAAACTCCTCGTCCTATGATGATGGGTGCGCGTTTAGAGGTTCAACGCGAGTGGAACTGATTCGAGAAGAAGTAAAAACATCCAATGCACTCTCATACTCAACGGTTGGTCCTAAGGAGCTATGGCCAAGCGTATCTAACTACGTCCTTTCCGTGGAATCATCCGATGACTCGAGACTACCCGTTGCATTGCTCTACTTTCTTGACTCGGGCGGTGGTTCATACCCGGAGGTTATCTCAAATGCTCAAGTAGAATGGTTTAAGACCAAGTCCAATACTCTTAATCCTGATTTAAGGTACGACTCAAAACATTCAACCTTTATACTAGAGCATAAAGATCAATGGCTAATTCGATATCGAAATATGAACATTTCGTGCAGGATCCCGGAGTTGATATTTTGGCACATACCGAGTAACGCATACAAGAAAGTAGCTCCATGGCTATGGATAACTAAGCCTTGCGTTGGATCAATCAACAAAGAGACAGTCGCTGCTCAAGAAGCCGAAAATGGTATGATGAGACTTCTTGAGAACAGATCTTCGGTTAAGGTACTACTAATTAAACACGATAATAGCAAAAGATTTTTTAGATGCCCCGAAGTCTGAAAATAACTCTTTTTCAATATATTTGTACGTAAGGCTGTGTTTGTAGGACACAACCATGGACTAGACTGGTGCTGTCCGTACAGAGACAAGCTCTGGCTTTGCTTTGCAAGGCACACGGGTTATGGTGGATATGGAAGTTGGCCAAGAGGATCAAGGATTCTGGAGATTACCGAAATGCCTTTCCAAATTAAGTCGTGGATTAGGATGGAAGATGGATCTGTCCACAGTGAAGTTCATTTAACTAGTGATTAGTCTTCTTTTTTTTCTTAGTTAAATACTCAACGTTGTGGTAAGTGACTTTGCCGAGTTGTTGCTATATAGGGATGTAGAGATTCAAAAAGACTATTGCAAATACAATAAAGTTGTAGACTCCTACATAGTTGAACTCCAAACCTCATCTCAATGGTGCTAAGTAGAAAAGCTAAGTCACTGATAGATTGGTTTTAAGAGAGAAGGAAAGAATGCTTCATAAAACCTGTCACGGATCAACCGAGTTATACAACATATGAAAGAGAATGTCTTGCAAGAACAGTGGCTATGGCATCATCTAACAGCAACTAGGCTTTGGCGTGCTTTCTCTGCTCCTTCTAGCTAACTTATCCAACTGTTTAATTATGCTCCTTCCGTTTTTGCTTAAACGGGATGCCGCCGAGTTTTCAGTTGATGAAGAATCAGCTCAACTGGTTTTTGCTCTATCGTAGTAACATGAACATTTGTTGGAGAACTCCAAATATATTCCTCTCTCTCACACACACACATCTAGAAAAGCTGCTTCCTCAGGGTATTGATGACCGTATTAAGGACATCCTTATTTTCCAGCAGATACTTTTCAGCTGCATCTTTCCCATCAACGACCTCGCCTTCAATCAAATGGCTATTTCCTTCTCTTGCGATAACTCCATGCTCACAAGCCAATTCCAAAACCTCACGCTCCACGTAGAAGCCACGACCAAAGTGAATACCCAACTCAGATTTTTTCTTTCCTGGCGTCAGTTTGTTTTTCACCACTTCGACGCACACATTGACACCACTTATCTATGGAAAGGGATAAAATTAAAGAAGAAACGACTGACATACTGTTCTTTGCAGACATTAAGTAGTATTGTAAAGATCAACGCAGATCAAGCTAACACATTGACAACAATGTGCTTATAAATATATACCTTATCGTCAGTCTTTATCAACCCCGTTCTTATCATTTTGAGACGTATAGCTGCCTGAAACCGCAATGCGTTTCCCCCACAAGTCACTTCTTCCGGATGGGGGAAACGCATGTTAGGTTTGGCATGTGATCTGACCTGTATCAGAGAAAAAAAACAATAACCAGAGTGATGTCTATCTTTTTGTAGGTGGGCCAATATGATCGAACAATGTGAGGAAATAAAGGATACATCACGATACTTCTCTTACCTGATTAAGAAAAACGATCAGTGTCCCAGAATTGGCAACTGAGTAGTGGATTTTTCTGAGGGCCTGTGTCATTATTGTTGATTGTCTGTCAGTGTATCTTTCTCCTACAGGAACATCAAGTTCACATTGAGGGACAAGAGCGGCAACCTGTAAATCCCACTTATAATATTAGCAGATGAAGACAGGAATACTTAGAACATTATTGAGATGTAAGAATGAGAACTCACACTGTCAACAACAATTACGTCTACTGATCCACTCTTGGTTAGCACATCGACAATACTTAGCATATTTTCAGCAGAATCGGGTCGTGATATTAGAAGCTCTTCCGTGTTCACACCTATTGACTCTGCTAGAGCAGGATCCATGGCATTCTCCACATCAAGGTAAGCGCAATAACCTGCTAAAAATCCGTATCAAAACTGTAAACTAGCTTCGAAAAAATCAAATCTTACTTATCGTGCTAGAAACAAGAAAGAGAAAAAACCTACAAGATACCAAGTCTCAAGGTTTCTGTTCAAAGTTCAAACATATCTATATTTAGGATGAGAGATTCAGTAACAGTACCTCCAAGCTTTTGAGCTTCCTTGATGATATGAAGAGCTAGAGTTGTCTTTCCAGACGCTTCTTTTCCGTAAACCTCAACCATTCTTCCCTACAAAATAACACACAAATTCTCTCTTGTAAACACACATTTAGAGATCTCATTTGAGTGAGAAAAAAAAAGAAACTACTAGTGCTTTGGCTTCGCTAAGCCTATCTCAGACTCTAAATATAAACAACCTTTGGCAATCCTCCAACACCTAGAGCTAGATCGAGGTTGAGGGAACCCGTAGATATCACAGAAACTCTCCGTGATCTGGAGAACCGCTGCAACCACAACTTAGAGTCTTCATCAAAAACACCTGAAACTGAAAGCTGAGATAATGCTGAACGCAGATTTGTGTCTTTCTCCGCTAATTTGCTATCATCTGGACATTCATCGAGCTCACAGTCTGAAGCTTCAGCTAACCAAATGGAAGCACTCTCGTTAAGAGACTTTAACCAGAAGAACCATTCATTCATGGAAATCACCAATGGAAAGAGAAACTACTCATGTTACCTAAAGACGAAAGATAACGGTTTCCATGGCTAGAGCAAGCGAAAACACCTCGTCTTTCATTATGCTACAGACAAAAAGAAAAAATAAGAGAGCAAGAGATCCCACGTAAGTGTTATATCATTAATTCAGAAGCTTCAGCAACAAACAAAAAATGTCCGAAAATTCAAGTTTTATTATCGTATAAGAAGCTCGGAAAATTCTCAAACAACTTGGGGGCATTAGGGCGGAAACTACAGAGCTTAACCGTTGTTAAGAACAAAGCGAGCCAACATTATAGCAAGAGAAAAAAAACAAATTATGCAGAACCTGAGATAAGTAGGAGAAGAAGCGGAATCTCTGAATCGAACTGGTTAATGAGAGTCGACCCATGTCCCGTCTCTTCTTCCGGCGGCGCGTGTTCCAACAGCCGCGGCTTCTGCTCCTCCTCCTCCTCCTCCTCCTCTTTGTCGGAGCGATTTTAACTCGGCTGGTGATAAAGTTTCAATTTTTATTTATTTTGACTTTGACTTTACCTTGAAGTTTACAACACCTGTTAATCAATTTCGCGACTTTTTTTAGTCGATAATAATTATTTCAGCGGGAAAGTGGAAACAATTTGTTCTTAGCTTAAATCTTTTAGTCATCAAGAGAAGAAGAAGCAGGCTTGTAAGTACAAAACGGTGGAAGAGCTTTTACATTTGTTCTTAGCTTAAATCTTTCTCCCTCTTTATGCAAACAATCACTGTAGTGCTATACAACACAATTAACGCTTTTTTTATACATAGCAAAAGCTTCAAAACAATACATGTTATAAGAATTTAGACCAAATAAAGTTTCTCAGCCTGTCTGCGCTCAGAAGAAACTTCAGAGAATGCCATGGAGCCTCCCGACCAGGATGATGATGATGATGATGATTCATTGTTTGGGGGCGAATGAATCATGACAACTGCATTGTTTCTCAGCCATTGGGTTTTCGGATACCTGAACAAGAAAGATACATAAAACTATCTTTGAGAAGCATTAGAAAACAAAACAATTACTGAAAAAACAGAGATACAAAACAGGGTGCAACATCTCCCGGATGTTAGTAGTCTACATGCAAGAGATGAATCTTAGACTGATCGACATCAATTCGTTCAGTGCTAATATATTAGAGTGAATTCGTCGTAAGTAGAGAAGAAACCGAAGCCAAAATATGTAACAAAACTAGATAACACGTGACGAGGACTTTTACCTCGAAAGCTGAGCGGATGAGTGTATCCGCATAATCCACCGTAGCGCCTCTCACAAAACCGTAAGAGATGCTATCAACAACCAGTTTGACACCATCTTTCTCGAAAAACCTGCAATTCTTCAAGGAAAAAAACATGTTGTGAAATTGCGCTTCTTTTATGTTAACAGAAAGAAAGAAACAGGGGAACTCGAAGGGGAACCTGTCATCCGAGGTGGTTTTGCAATCAAGGTCAAAGACATACTTTAAGCCCGAACAGCCTCCAGATTCTACACTTAAGCGAAGCAGTTTCTTCTCCGGCTCAAGAGATTGTAATTCTTTCATTTTCTGACAATTAAACAATTAATATAACACTAGGTAGTAACAAAATGTTTATATAAATATTAATTAAATATAATTTTATAGTCATTTATATAGATATATAATGTGATTTCAACATTTTCAAATTTTTTAAAAATTGTATATTAATAAATAGAAAACAATTAAATCATATATAGGATAACATTGCTCAAAAATCAGTTATTTTCTATTATTATTGATCGAGTAGAAAATTATGGTATATTATTTATATCTGAATTTATTTCTAAATTGATATGAATATGCATAAGTTCAACTAATATATGTTTATTTAATTAAATGCGTGGTTACTTATTTTAATCTATATTATTAGTTAAGTTTAGAAACAGAATAATTTTTCATTACCATAATTTTATTACTCATTGGTATCAATACAAATCAAATATTTTATGTTGATTTATTTTAGGAAATTTGAATTATGTTTAAATACAATGAAATTTATTATAGCTGTAGTTATATACTATAATAAATATATCTGATAATCATGGTAAGTTGATATAAATTAGTGATTTTTATTTATATATTAAAATTGCTTGTAAGTAACTTTTTAAGAAAAATAATATATACTTTTTATTATATTATAATTTTTAAGAAAAATAATATATACTTTTTACTATATTATAAGATTATAATATAATATTAATAAAGTAAAAGTATTTATAAGTTTTATATTAAATAAATATTAAAGAATTATAAATATATATAATATAAAATTATGTAAATAAATTATTATGAAGTGATATAGTTATTATTGTAATTCATAAATATAAGTTAAAACGAATAACTATACTGAAATATAATATATTTTTTTCATGTAAAAGTTATTTAATAAACATGATATATATATATTAATATAAAATTATTTGATTATATGGTCAAATACATAATTAAAGTTATATATTTTATGAATGAATAAATAACATGTATTTTAATTAGAGTCTATGAGATATATCATAGTTTTGATTATGTAATAGTGATAATTAATATAAATGATCAAATCATATAATAGCATTATATGTAATTAATATAAGTAAGGATGACACTCTTGTAATAAACACATGAAGTAAAGGTTAGTCTTTAAAAAGGATCCTCAAATAATATATAGGGGATGTTAGTCAACGACAATGTGCACCCTTAACTGCACTTTATCTTGCTACTTAAGAATTAAGATGCAAATATAGTATCAAATACAAACACTCTTGTCTTCATCAAAATTGAAGTTATCAGTTATCACAATGGTTAAATAAAAAGGAATCTTTGCTATATATATATATATAAAAGAGCACAGAAAAGATGGAATATGAACGAACGTTTTCACTTTTCTCAAGTTGAAACATCAAAACAAACATTTGGAAAGACATGGAAGAAGAAACTGATGCTTCAGGTAACACTTAAGTCGCTCAATAGAACATAACATCTCAAGCAAAGTAGTCATCGACCAAGTTTTTCATATTATCTCTGTAGATTCGTGAAGTATGCAAATGAAAATGCGTTACCCGTATACAACTCTCGCTGAGGTGAACGGTCTCCGGAGGAGAAGATTCATGTTGGGAAGAAGACCAGACGGAAGCAGATGATGATGATGACGATAGTCTAAGCATCTGACGATTGGCCGCACCAATTTTCCTTATCAGATACATAATTTCTCCTCCCTCTCTCTCTCTCTCGATCTAGCCTCTTCGAAATACGACTTATAGACTTGTTCCTCCATGAAATTTTCAAAGCTTTGTCAAAGACACAGCCGAGCAAGAGGTGGTCATATAGGTTTTGTTATTTTTTTATCCTCTAATATTGGAAACTTCAAAATTGGTCCCATTACTCTTTCTTGAACACAACTTCGTCCTCAACATCCAAGTAATTTGAGATTGAACACTTCATAAAAAAAAAAAAAGAAGGGGACATGAACTGACCGTAAAAGCTTACAAAAGAAGAGGGTATGTTCGATTTGACTCGAGACTTCAACTGCTAGTAGCCCGCTAAATCGAAAACCGTGTTAAACCGATCGGTTTACGGCGAAGACGTTTACCGGTACGGCATGAGGACCGGAAACTATTAGAAAAATCGAGCGGTCGTTAGTATTTCATAAAAAGAAAATATCTGCAAAAATAAATATTTGTTTCCGGGGAGAAGAGTGATCGAAATTGGGTGCTGGACGACGATTGCGAAGAGCAATGATCAGCTCCATCTCCATTGCATCATCCCTTTCTAGTCTGTCTTCGTCTCACAAGAACTTCTCTGTCGATCTCCAACCGTATCCGAACCCTAAACAGAAATTATGCTCGACTGTTTGCTCCGGCGTCAGAACGGCGAGAGTGAGGGATACGAAGCGGCAGAGTCGGGATTTATCATCAGCCACCGAAGCTAGGGTTTCTCTCGTTCTCGCTCTCGCCTCTCAAGCGTCCTCTGTCTCTCAACGCCGTAAATGTCCAGTCTTCCACTGATTTTCAAGTGCTTTCTATTGCCCGTAGTTTTTCACTCTGAAACTCTCTTTTTGCTTTATTAGTCTTGGCTGATTTGGCGGCGGAGACTGCGAGATATGTGTTCCCGAAGAGATTCAATATCTCGAATCTGGAAGAAGCGTTCATGTCTGGTTAGTTTGTAGCTACGGGTTCTTTTTATCTAAATCCATCTCTTTCACCTTGTTTCACTTTTATTTCTTTAGTTCCGGATCTCGAGACAATGAATTTCAAAGTTCTAAGCAGGACAGATAGATACGAGATCAGAGAAGTGGAGGTTCTTCTTTTCACTCTTCTCACATTCTCTGTTTTAAACATGCTCTCACTTTAAAGCTTACGACTTTGAGTTCTTTTTGTTTTGTTTTGTTTTGGAAACAGCCTTATTTTGTGGCCGAGACTACAATGCCAGGGCGAACTGGATTCGACTTCTATGGTGCTTCTAGGTCTTTCAATGTGTTAGCTGATTACCTGTTTGGTAAGGTAGTATCAGAGGCATTCCTTTTGAATTTCGCTGCACCTCTGTTTGATTTCGAATATTGTTCTTGCTTTAGCTTCGGATACTTTTGTTTGCAACAGAACACGATCAATGAGAAAATGGAAATGACGACCCCTGTTGTTACTCGTAAAGTCCAGTCTGTTGGAGAAAAGATGGGGATGACCACTCCAGTAATAACTAGGAAGGTAAATAAAAGATAGAAGCATATTTGGAGTAGCTTTGATTGTCCTCGAGCATTACATTTCGTATGCTCTATGTAACTGCTAGGACCATGGACTGTACTAACTTATTAGTTTGCACATAAAAATTCTGCATTTAGTATCTTAATTTTTCCATGTATATTTTTGCTTCAGGCGAAAGATCAAACCCAGTGGCAGATGTCTTTTGTCATGCCATCAAAGTATGGTTCAAATTTGCCACTGCCAAAAGATCCTTCAGTCATGATTCAGGAGGTCCCAGGGAAGCTTGTTGCTGTTGTCGCCTTCTCAGGTAATGATACTCGATTTCACTATTCCACATGTGAGGATTCGCTATTTTGAAATAATGAAAGATGCTTACCATAGAATCCCGTTCTATATTAGTCTTATATGCCTGTCACAGATAATTCTAGTGATCACAAACAAGAAAAGGAACATCATTCAGAGGTCAAAATAATTCGCTGTAATGGAACCAATGTCTAGTCTATTGCGTGATATATACAACACATACCCTTGATATGCAAGCACATACTTTTTCAGTACATACTCATGGTTCCAGATAGTTAGCTTAAGTGCCTTTTGAAGCATCTAACATAATCAACAAATTTCTTGATATCGATGACAAAATCAACTTCATTTCAGGATACGTAACCGATGAGGAGATTGAGAGACGGGAGCAAGAGCTAAGGCGAGCTCTTCAAAATGACAACAAGTTTCGAGTGAGAGATGGAGGTTCGGTTGAAGTTGCACAGGTTCATCAACAATCATGGCTAAATCGGTTAAAATCCAATCTTATTTCTTAGACTCTCTACTTATACTCTGCAAATTCATTCCCTGCAGTACAATCCACCATTCACTCTCCCGTTTACCCGCCGCAACGAGGTCTCTCTCGAAGTGGAAAGAAAAGAAGATTAGCTCCTTCACAGTACATGCAGTTATACAGTTGTATATACACAGTTAAATAGTTGTGCTAAAGACAAAACGTGTTTACTTGAATAGTTGAATGTGAGTAATAAATGGTCTTGGAAACCAATTTCTTCACCCACCATTATGGATCTTTTACTTTACTTATAGGCCACTAGAGGTGCCTATTAGAGGCCTATAGGCTTGGAAATTAACCCAAACAAGCACTCACACTTTTACCTTTTGGAAAATTCAACATAACAAATACATTCACATTCTCGGGGTTATGATACAAATTTTGAAACTTTCTAAATAAGAAGGCTTTTTTCCTGTTTCACCACTGGAACAGTACTATCAAGGAATTACATGCTTTCTTTCCTCCCTTGAACAAGCTTTGAGACTCTGTTTTCTGTGTATATATCTATGTATGTGTCATATATATATATATATATATATGTAAGATATTGACATGCAATAGGCTAATCAGATTCAGGAATGCTATCTAACAAAGGTTTCCAGCCTCTAAGACACTCATCAGCATCGTTGTCATCGTGACACAGATGTTCCTTAGCAAGACTCCGATAGACCAGTTCATGAACTGAACCTCCTTGAAGCAGCTTTTCGAGCTCTTGCTTACTCACAACCATCTTCACTCTCACACTAAGACTCTTCTCCTTGGTGTTGTCGCCACAATTTGATAATCGATCTCCTTCTTCTTCTTCTTTTTCTACCTCTGGATTTGCAAACCTGACTTTCTTATTTGTCTTCTTGTGCTTGACTGTGGTCGTCTGCTTGGGCATGAGATAGTAGAGACGACCACAGAGAAGTTTGGCTTGTGGATGAAGATGACAGTTGTTGGACAGAGAATCAAAGAGAGAGTAGTGACCAGAGAATTGGGTGAGGATGTCATGAACCTTCATGGGTCCTCTGTATTCAACTACTTCTCCATCATTTCTCATTATCTTTATCACTTTCTTCTCCATTACTATACAATTCCCCATCTTTTTTTTTTTTAGTTTGTTTTGGATTTTTTTTTTCCTTACTTTAGTTTCCGATCTCTTCTATGTAAATAATGTCTTTGGAGTTTTTTTTTTCGTCTGTTTGAGTTTTTGAGATTTGTCTTTGTATATTTATAGAAGCTGGGTTACGTAAGTGCCCTTGCATTTTCCGAAATATTACTAGGAATGCCATTATCTCAGGTGGGCCCCTAATCGATCTTGGTCTCATTTTAATTTTTTTTTTTTATGTCGTGGTGGGGTGTGGTCGGGTGGTGCTCTCCTAATTGTATTTTTAAAAATGGGTCAATCTCGGTTTTTTTTTTTTTTTCTTAAAACAAAAAAATGAATTTCGAATACCCACAAAGATCTGGGAATAGTTCAAGTGGTTTTGGTATAAACGTATAATTTTGTTTGATCATATGATTACTGTGATCAAGATACCAGGTTCAACAATTTGAAAGTAAACTAAAGTGGTACGTAGGACAATTTATCTAAAACTAACTCATTTTGTTTAAAACAAACTAAACGTAGTATGTCTGGATGTGTCTGAATAAAGATGATATGCTCTAATTAAGTGCATGTCGTGCATCACCTTTGCCTCTAATGTTTTTCCTTTGTGGATTATTGTTCGTGTTTTCGGAAACACAGTAATCGTACCAATAACTTGTGTGATCTCTTGAAGACTTGAGCTTGTCATGTATTAAATAAGATCTGTAATGATTCGTTTCATGTCGGCTTATATATATATAATAAGGATGGACGTCATATAATATTTCTACACTTTTCGCAACTGGTTTCTTTTGTGAACACTAAAATCAACACAATAATAAGGCATGTGCCTCTCCAGAGGCTGACACCTAGGATGTGAGAAGCTTTGTGGAGCTGCCATGTCAATAAATGAAAAAAGTTGACAATCCAATCAAAACATTTGCTTTGTCCACGTCACAAATGAACACCAATCAGAACATTTGCTTTGTACACATCACAAATGAACACTTAACAAAAAAAAACAAGGGCCATCGCAGGCCCAACCAAAACGTCCAGCCCGTAACCAGTAGGCCTGTTACTTCGGTTAATTTTTCGGGTTCGGTCGGATGATTCGGTTTTTCGGGTTTCGACGTATAGAAACCGTTCGGGTTTTTTCTAATTGTCATTCGGGTTTGGTTCGGTTTATTTCGGTTTCGTGTCGGGTTTCAGATTTCATATCAAACCCGATCGGGTTTTACTTCGAGTTCGGTTCGGTTTATTTCGGGTTCGGGTTCAGGGTTTTCGGGTTTTTTCAAAACCATAGTAACCAATATTAATGAAAAAATCGAAAATAGGGTATTTAGAGTTTGAGTTCGTATATTTTAAGTTCGGGTCGGTTTATTCGGGTTTCGGTTTTTCGGGTTTAGACAAATAGAAACCGTTCTGATTTTTTAATATTACTTATCGGGTTCGGCTCGGATTCGGTTCCGTTTATTCGGATTTTGGGTTTGGATAAACTGTAACCGATCGGAGTTTTTAATATATCTTTTCGGGTTGGGTTCGGATTTCTCGGATCGGGTTCATGTTCGAGTTTCAATTTCAGATAAATGTCTCAGGCCTAAGAACCAGCCAAGTAGGTATCCAAACCCAACTAGTGATTTTTAAATATTCAAGTTGTTCTTTTTTAATCTGGCTTTTATTTTCCGCATCAGCGTACGTATATATAGAATTATATAGAACAAGTTATATTTTGTAAATATGATTGATTTAAACAATTGTCTCTTACTTCAACAAAAAAGTTACCAATAGAACTTTGTTTTGATCGCTTTAACTAATAAAATTAAAGAGTATACTCAAAAATAGGATAACTATGTATTAGATTTGTTATACTGTGATACATTTTCTGTGTGATTTCATTACACCAGCCATATTCATACTTTAGTAAACATCTAACCACACTTGTTACTACCAATTACAATCTAATGATTACAAAAGAATAGGAGTTTAGCGGAGGCTTGCCCATTGGCTGTATCTAAAAGTGGAGCCACTAGGAGGACCACAAAAGGAGTTGAAATGACTTTTGATGAGTGGATGTAACTTCCAGATGCAAACCACAACTTGATTTCTATAAACATTCTTACATTGAATTTTCGCCATTTCTCTTAGTTGCTAACATGCGCCGAAAGTCTCACTTTCCTATTATACTGATGTTTTGTTAGTTTCACAAAACCTCCTATATTCCTGATGTTTCGTTAGTCTCATCTTACTGTCCGTTCATCATGTTATCATTATTTTTTGTTAAAATGGTTAGTAAAACGCATTATCTTCCACTGCCAGGAGATTTGCATAACAATATCCTTATTTGTTAGCATTTACTTACATTTTCTGATTTTTTCTAGTTTTAGAAATGTCGGTCAAAGCTGATGATTAAACTTGATCAAGCAGAAACAGCATGCCACTTCAAATTGAATTGGTATTTTTAAGTCTATCTCATTTCTAGATAGCTTTAGTCAATTTTTTGTTCCTTCCGTATAATGTTGGATCATTTCAATACCATCTGATAAGAATCTACCTCATAGTAAGGGAAACCAAAGGCACAAGATTCACGAGTAAAGCACAACCAATATTTAGTTTGATAACGTGGGTATCCATCCGCCTACGTACGTACTTCCAAAAAGAAAACTAAACAGAACGCAAATTACCTCTTGTATGCTTAAATTTGGTATATATTAAAAATTTTATTTTTCTCTATTTTGGTTATCCACCAAACTTGATTTCTTGTGATGCATCAACGAAGTTGTGTTAATTTCGCTATGCCTATATTAAATGCGACGTCATTAATTGATTGTTTTGGCATAGGAATAATGGACCGAAAAGGCTTTTATCTAACCTAATCTATAACAAGAAAACCGAACACTCGTTGCGACTTGATATTTTGCTACTTTCTCTATCTAGCTATCACGATCTCACATATACACATTTATACATATAAACCTATATATTTTTTTTAAACATATAAACCTATTATCCTTCTCCTTATTACGTAAGCTTATGCAAAGTTGATGTTTTCGGGGTAGTGTGGTCCATTTCATCAACTAAGCCTAAAGTGCTTACAATGATAAGTGCGTTCTAATAGGTTCCACCAATGAAGCATGTTTCAAATTTTGTATTATTTATTCCCCAGCAACGAGAAATTTAAGTATGAATACACTACGAAATTCTTACAAAGTAAGCCACATTAAAGTGAGCCACATTGCATTGAGTGTAAATAAAATTAATCCGATTTGCTTCACCCAATTCGGTTGACCTAAGTTCATGAGTTTAGATTTTTTAGTTGCCTTTTTTGTTTTGGTCGGTAGAATTTCTTTCTTTTTACTCAAAAATTAGGTCTTCCCTTTTTTACTGAATGTGGGTGTTAGTGTTATCGTTGACCGTTGATTTGGGGACACTATAATGTGTAGGAAACTAAGAAGATAGAGAGGATAAAAAAGCGTATACAATGGGTGGGTAGAGAGGAAATATCCTAAGTTTTTTTTAAGCAAAGGATAAATATTTATATAAACCATTTATTTTGCTTTTGCTTACAATGTAGGGCATTAAGTGCACTCCCCTCTCAGTGGTGGCGGCAGAAATTTTGTTACGTGAAAGAGATGGAAATTTAATAAAAATTCTGTAAGATATGATGAATATCCAATGCATAGATATTTTAACATTATCCATTAGTTCATATGAAATTTTCACCATGTTTGATATGATAAACTTCTAGTTTATACACGTAGAACAATCATGCTAAAACGTCTCATTTATTAAAAAAATATTATAGGTATTGTTATAACTGTAAAATTAAGTGCATGCATAGATTATGTCATGTGTGATGTGAAGATCTATTCATAAGCTTTTTCGTTAGATTTTCATCACAACGAATTTTCTCTATATATATAGTGTTGGTTACTTGGTTTTATGCTTGTCATGTAAGGTAACGTAACAACTGAAAGATTAATATAATGTGAATCGCTATTGAAATTGCTAAATTTAATTTTTTAAAAAGTTGAACTTGGTACGACAATTAGTTTCTAAAGATATCTCTTTCTTTTCTTTTTTTTTTTTATCTGAAGTTTCTAAAGATATCTCTAATAGTTGTAAACAAACAAATATAGTAGAACTTCTAAATAGGAGATATTGGATCTTGCTAGGAAAGTGGAGTCTGATCTAGACACCAAAGGCCCACTAGATTTTGTGGGGATGAATTTTAAAGTAATGTAATAGCCAACATTTGGGTTTATATTAAAGGAAATAGCTAACAATTTGGATTACAAATGTAATATCCAAAAGTTTCGTTTCTTTTCCTAACTGTTAGCAACATAACATTTTATCGTTAATCACTAGTATTGGATTTATATACAGCACTGAAAGAGTTACAAAATCAATGGAGCTAACAAATAATTCGAACATGCACTGACGGCATAAAGAGTTACAAATCAATGGACGTGGTGGATATATCCTGATGAAGATTTACTTTGTGACTCTCACTTGTGCTCCCTGTAAAAAGAAATGCAAGCACTACCACAACACCAAATGTTACAGTCTCACAGTTCAGACTGACTATTGTAAGATATCCCTACACTAGAAGCTGCCGTAGAGCCTATTATAGCTAGAAAGTAAGTAACCTATGAACGAGATAAAATATTGATTTCAAACAACATTTGGTTGATCACTTGTTTTGAATGATACAATACAATAAAAAGCTTGTGTTGTTAAGCAATGCATTAAGAAACTTTTTTAACTAACAGACAAGAAATCGTTTGTTAGTTACCTAATTATAAAACTTTCACTACTATGTATCTACTCTTGTGCATATTAGCGTGGTCATGTGTTAGGTACGTACATTGAATTAAAAGTGTTTCAATGCTTGTATCTTGTCTAGAATTAGATTTTGTACCTAGAAAATCATAAGCGAAATATTGTACCAGTGACGTTTTGCCGTTTTGGTATATGAACATTTCGAAGAAATCAAAAGAAAATTAACATTTAGAGTGTACTGCATAATGAATAATGTAAGAAAAAAATATATGTAAGAAAAAATATAGTTTTTCTTTCCCATAAATGTGGTCTTATAGTTAGTTGTTTTCTAATGGGATAGTTATATTTTTTATGGACATTTGGCAACCAATAAAATTGGTGACCATTATAATTATAATGGATATTTGAAAACCAATAAATTTCTAATGGGATTGTTAGTGGTATTTCAATGGACATTTGAAAACCAATAAATTTCTAATGGGATTGATAGTGGTATTTCAATGGACATTTGAAAACCAATAAATTTCTAATGGATTGTTGGTGTCCTCCCACTTATCATTAATGTGTTCATCTCCACTATGATGGATGGTTGAGATTGAATCAATGTATAAGGAATAAGGTCCTCTCCCCACCTATAAATAGATGTTTTGCTTCATCACAATTCATCAACAACAAGAAAAGAAAAACAACACATAAAGAGAGAGGTTTATAGGAAGGGGAGAGAAACCTTATCTCCTACCTAAAGAAGTAAGAGTTTTATTGTCTTTAGTTTACAAACTATTAAAGGAAGCTTCACTTCTAAGGAAAGATCAAAGGAGGCTTCACTTCTACAATGAATGGAGGTATTTATTAAATCCTCTTTATGATTCTATTATGTGATTAATTTAGATGATCAAGATCTTGGGGTTCATGTTAAAAGAATGATTTAACATGTGGTATCAGAGCAATTGGTTATGAACATCTAATTAATCCATTAAGAGTAATAGATTTATGGTTTAAATAACTGAAAATTAAACCTTAAAGTTAAGCATGTTGGTAAACTTGAATCTTTGCTTAATTTTCATTTTGTACATAACTTTTGCATGTACATAAGTTGTAGAAATTTTCAGAATTCATAAAGGATTGTTCTTCTCATAAATTGTGAAGAAATTATCATTAAAAAAAAAAAACATTTTGTACATAAGTTTTACAAGAAAGATATATATGTAAGAATTCTGAAAGTAAGTTATATACAAAAGAAATTTATGAGATTTTTTTTAAAGAATAAAGCTTGGTTTTTCATAATGTGCAAAATTAAGATTTTGATATCACCAAAATGGTTTTATCATATAATGAATTGTAAAAGAAAACCAATATATTTAAGTAAATTTTGATATGTTTTATGTATTAATTAGCTACCCACAGGTAGGCTAGTGACATAATACATGATCAATAATTTATAAGAGTATTTGTATATGAGATAATTAAGTATATCCACAGATAACTTAATTAGTCTAATACATATCTCTATAAAAAGTTTCCGAAAGCATGACCTTATGATCGATTATAGTGACTACCCACAGGAGCACTGTAATCCATAGTCATATGCATTCAATAATTTAAGTTAATGTGTTGTTTAAATTAGAAGTCTAATTAAAGCTTATTATATCTTTAAATCACAGCATCATTTCCCGCTACTTTGTCATCTATGGTTGCTACTGTTCCAATCCTCACTGGAACCAACTTCTCAGAATGGAAAGAGAAAGTTGAGTTCACATTAGGAGTACTAGATATGGATTTGGCGCTTCATGAAGAAGAACCAAATCCCTTAAGTATAGATAGTACTGAGGAAGAAATGGCTATCCATAAAGCTTGGGAAAAAGCAAACAGATTAAGCATGATGTTTTTAAAGATGACAATAGCTAGCAATATAAAAACTTCCCTTCCAGATGCAGATAAGGCTAAATATTATCTTGCATCTGTAGAAGAACGGTTTAAGACTGCAGACAAATCCCTTGCAGGGAAACTTATGGCAGATCTTACAACCATAAAGTATGATGGGACAAGGTCTATGCATGAACATTGCATTGAGATGACCAACCTTTCAGCCAAATTAAAGAATTTAGGAATGAAAGTGGACGATTCATTTCTTGTCCAATTTATCCTAAATTCACTACCTCCTCAGTACGGACCATTTCAGATCAATTATAATGTAATAGATGAAAAATGGACGTCTAATGAATTGGCTAATAAACTAGTCCAAGAGGAGGCTAGACTTGGCCGTAAAGGTATTAAAGTGGCCCATTATGTCCAAGAAGCTGGATCTCAAGCTGGAAAAAGGCATCATGCGAGCCATAAAAGAGCACCACCCAAAATGAATGATTCTGATCAAGTTAATATGAAGAAAAAGGCAAAGAAAGATTACAGATGCCACTTTTGTAAAAAGGTTGGACACTTTCAAAAGGATTGCCCTAAAAGAAAAGAATGGTTTGAAAAGAAAGGTAATCCTATGGGTTCCGTAAGTTTTTTCGAATCTAATCTTACTCATGTTTCTTCGAAATCTTGGTGGATTGATAGCGGTGCTAATGTACATGTAACGAATTCTGTACAGGGATTCCTTACGATCCAGAACATAAAGTCAAGTAAGAACTACTTATTGATGGGAAATCGAGACAAGGCGCCAATTGAGGCTATTGGCACCTATCGTCTCATCTTAGATAGTGGATTTTGTCTTGATTTATTTCAGACACTTTATGTTCCATCTATTTCCCGTAATTTAGTCTCTGTAAGCAAACTTGATTTGGCTGGATTTAAGTCTACCCAAGGAGATGGTTGTATTATATATTTCTGAACTCTAATCGAATTGGTTCTGGAATATTAGTTGACGGTCTTTATATGCTAAAACTTGCTGATCAACCTTATGAAACACATCTCTCCTTGCTTAATGTATGTACACTTAAAAATAAAACATGTACTGATAGTTCGTATTTCTCGTGGCATAAAAGATTGGGACACATCTCCCATGAAAGAATCAAAAGATTGGTAAAAGATGGAGTCATTCCGAACCTTGATTTTACCAATATTAAGACGTGTATAGATTGCATTAAGGGTAAGCAAACTAAGCACACAAGAAAGGAGCCACAAGAAGTACACAGCTTCTTGAAATCGTACATACAGATATTTGCGGACCTTTTGACGTTCCAACTTTTGGAGGTAAAAAATATTTTATTACTTTTATCGATGATTATTCACGTTATTGTTATTTATATCTGTTGCATGAGAAATCTCAATCTGTGGATATTGTACAAATGTACATTACAGAAGTAGAGAGGCAATTAGATAGAAAAGTGAAAATCATTAGGTCAGATAGAGGTGGTGAATTTTATGGCAGGTATGATGAAACAGGACAACATCCTGGACCTTTTGCCAAACTCCTCCAAAAATTAGGAATCGTTGCGCAGTACACAACGCCTGGTTCTCCATGGCAGAATGGTGTAGCTGAAAGGCGTAATCGTACGTACATGGAAATGGTAAGATCCATGATGAGTCATGCTGACTTACCTGTATCTTTGTGGATGGATGCATTACGTACTGCAATATATATCTTAAATCGGGTTCCAAGCAAAGCAGTTCCAAAGACACCCTTTGAACTGTGGAAAGGCTGGAAACCCAGTCTGTCACATCTCCGAGTTTGGGGATGTCCAGCTGAAGTGAGAATATACAATCCGCATGAAAAGAAATTAGATTTCAGAACGATCAGTGGTTTCTTTATAGGTTACCCTGAGAAATCTAAAGGATATAGGTTTTATTGTCCGACTCATAGTACGAGAATTGTAGAAACCGGTAATGCAAGGTTCCATGAGAATGGCGAGATTAGTGGGAGTGATAAAGTTCAAGATGTGACCATTCAGGAAATTGGGATAAATATCCCTTTACCCTTAGTTCCGAATGTTGGAAATGCTCCCATTGTTGAACCGTTAAACAATGAGGAAAATGCATTGAATGGTCACACACTCCATAATGATGAGTATTTCTGATTACCTATTGTTCCAATCACGGCAATTAGGATGAGTAAGACATTGTACATATATACAAAACATAATGATGATATGAAGTGGGAACTACTGTTTGTTCATATCATTATCTGTCTTATTTATTTAACTTCCTTTACAAGCAAATCCAGCAATCCATCGCATGCCCTTTTAACATCATTGTCCATTGTCATTGACTCATTGTATCTCAGTCACTTTTTCTATTTAAGCTGTTTATGAAAAATATCACATATCAAGAGATGTATGTATCTACTTGGTGATATTACGGCGGATATATAATGTAAGAAATTGCTAAAAATCAAGACTTATCAAGTCGACTATATCATTTTCACTTTTTTCTTCTTCCAATTCTAGTATGTTATCTTGTTAATATTTGGCTCCTAATCTCTATAAGAAAAAGAAATAATAATAATAATAATAATAATAATAATAATAATATAATAATAATAATAATAATAATAATAATAATAATAATAATATAATAATAATAATAATAATAATAATAATAATAATAATAATAATAATAATAATAATAATAATAATATATAATAATAATAATAATAATAATAATAATAATAATATAATAATAATAATAATAATAATAATAATAATAATAATAATAATAATAGGCTTTCTGAATTGGGGCCACTAATTTATCTTTCCAAACCTTTACCACCGAAAAACGATGTTTATGTGTCTAATCATTGCTTTAATAGTAATATACATGTCAAACACAAAACAAAAAGCATAGGCAACAAATTCATCATTTTGAATATTGTGTAATTATACAGCATGGCGTGCGCACACATCACGCCTAAGCTAGACGTGCTCATTTGGTTCAGCCCATGTACCGGAAACTGAGCCAGCTTAACCATCTTTTCTGATTTATTTCCTTCAAATATATGCTTATATAAACCGGACACAACACAAGTCTTCTTCACGCCTCGAAACCAAAGTAAAAAGATGGAAGCAAACACTATGTTTCTTATAAAAGCTCTTCTTCTTATCTGCTTCAAAGTCTGCTTTACATTAGCTTCCGACCCCGACCCTATTCAAGACTTTTGTATACCAAGACAAATCACATCTCCCCACCCCCATCACTTCTCCACAAATCTCCCATGCAAAAACTCCTCCGAAGTCACCACTGAAGATTTCGTCTTTGCCGGTCTTAAAACCGCTGGAAACTTCACCGAGACCGGGCTAGCCACAGTCCCCGTAAGCCCGACAAACTTCCCGGGCCTTAACACATTGGGCTTGTCGTTTGTCCGGGCTGATCTCAAACCCGGATCTATAAACCCGCCACATTACCATCCGAGGGCCACGGAGGTAGCTCACGTGGTTAAAGGACGGGTCTACTCCGGTTTTGTGGACTCGAACAATAAAGTCTACGCTAAAGTGATGGAAGAAGGAGAAATGATGGTTTACCCCAAAGGGCTTGTGCATTTTCAGATGAACGTCGGAGTTGCTACGGCCACGATTCTAGCCGGACTTAATAGCCAAAGCCCCGGGATTCAGAAGATACCATCGGTGGTTTTTGGGTCAGGGATCAATGAGGAGTTGCTTGTCAAAGCTTTTGGGTTGAGTCCTCAGCAGATTGATAAGTTAAAGAAAAGATTTGATCCTGTGATGTCGAATGAACATTGATGTTTTCTCTTAAACGAGAGTATATTAAATGGAACTTAAAAGTTTTATATCTTTGTGTGCTCTTGATCATAACGTTATTTTATACTTTTTGGACAAAACAACTTAAAACTTTGCATGTTTCATGTGTTTAGTCTTTTTTCTACATGAATTATCGCTATCTATCTATCTCGACTACAATATTTGACATTTCGAATTCTTGAACTACACAAATTTAGTTAGCACTACGCCACTAAGAAGTCATCATACCCTAAAGAAACCGTTCCAAGTCACCAGCTTTGATATTTGACAATGTCTTCTCCAAACACGAGAGTTTGAAAGCCATAGTTACATGAGAGTAGTCAATGCCAGTATTTTCTTTGTGAGGCTTTAAGGCTCTCTAGCTATGTGAAACAAATGTATGGCTATGATAAATTGATATGTAACGTCTTTGAACATATGTAACACGTATTAGCTTTAAATGTCTGTTCCAAAACAAAACTGGGAGGCAATAAAACTATCAAGATTTTTAAAACAAACGATAAACAGAACATATAGTCATACAGAAGAAAAATTTGAAGAGTACACTTATCATACAAAGAGACGTACATCTTTTCTTACAAAAAAATAAAAAGGAGACTGCACATAAAAGTGTGCTACAAATAAGATTAGAAAAAAAAAAAAAAACTGGGCTAATGAGGATAACATTTATGAGGCAAAAAGAGGTTAAAAGCTTAATAAGGAAGGAAAATTCAAAGCCCAAAACAGCATGTGGTTAATTCCTGATGCGGTTATTTTAAATGCGGTTTAGTAGTTATAAATCCGTATCGGAATTTCCGGTTCGATATAGATCTTCTATAAACTCGATACCCCTTCCCTCCACATTCACTACCTGACATGGATCAGCCACGGCCAAGCTCGACGGCGTCTCAGCCACCGGAAACACCGTCCCAAGCGTCTGATACGGCTTCGAAACCGGCGGTTTTATCACAGATTCAGCAACCGCCTTCCACCAACCCAAATTCCTCCTCCGTCTCCTCTATTCCTTCTTCTCCAGGCCCGCCATCACCATCGCTCAATCCGAACCCTAATCCCCCTCAATACGCACGTCCGGTGACATCTCAGGCGACGCAACAGCAGCAACATCTCTCCCAGTCTTTGGGTCGGCCTCCACCACCGGCGTACTCTAGACCATGGCAACAACATTCCTCATACACTCACTTCTCCGCCGCATCGTCGCCATTGCTATCTTCCTCATCAGCTCCGGCCTCTTCTTCGTCTTCTTTGCCTGTTACTGCGCAGCAAAGAGGCGGTATGGCGATTGGCGTTCCAGCTTCCCCGATTCCGAGCCCCTCTCCTACACCTTCTCATCCTTCGCCTTCTGCTTTCCCGGGCTCTTTTGGGCAGCAATACGGCGGATTGGGTCGTGGAACTGTCGGGATGTCAGAAGCGACCTCCAACGCAAGTGCCCCCCAGGTGAATTTTTGTTTTTCAAAAAATTGAGTTCGTTTTAAGCTAAGTGGAATTCAAAAGGTACCAACTTTTTCTGTGGGTTCAGGTTAGGCTGATGCAAGGAACGCAGGGAATTGGGATGATGGGGACGCTTGGCTCAGGTTCTCAAATGCGGCCAAGTGGAATGGCTCAGCACCAGCAGAGACCGACTCAATCCTCTCTAAGACCAGCTTCCTCTCCAAGTAGCCCATCTCCCGCTCCCCAAGTAGGTGTTTTTGAATATTTGGAAATTCAGCTTTGTGACTGACTCATTGTGAAGAAGAACACTTGCCTTGTGAGTTGAGAATGATTATCACCTCATTAGCTCAAAACTTTTTAAACGTTAAGATATTCGAAGCGACTCACTGGCAAAGGAATCGTTTTTCACCTCTTTCTTTCATTTTATTGATTATTCGTGCCTTCTCATGGCTGAATAGAGTTTTAAGTGACCATTACATGGTGTTACAGTTACATCAGAGCTTAATTGATGTAGCACTGTGATTTCCATGAATTTTCTTGATAACGTCCTTGTTGATAAGTTGAATTGGTTCCTTGACAGAAGATCTTTTCTTTCATTGTTATTTTGGGTTTGGCAACCTTTAATTCCTTATATTTTTCTTACGGCAGAACTTTCAAGGGCATAGCCTCATGAGACCATCACATATCGGTTCTCCTGGTGTCCAATCTACTGGTGCAGCACAACAAAGCTTGCAAGCCATTAATCAACCGTGGTTATCATCTTCTGCCCAAGGGAAGCCGCCTTTGGCACCTCCTTCGTATAGACCGCAAGTAAATACTCCCTCCATGCCACAAAGATCTCATGTTCCTCAGCAACATCTTTCCACGTCGCCGGCGACTTCACAGCCTCAGCAACAACAATCTCAACAACAACACCAGCATCAGCCTCAGCCTCAGCCTCAAGAACAACTTCAACAATTGAGATCTCCGCAGCAGCCTTTACCTCACCCACATCAACCGGCCCGGGCCCAAGGGTCTGTAAATCAGAAAGCTACTTCTCAAGTAATGCCGACCCAGCCTCCTGTGCCTCAACCAGGAAACCAAGCTAAACCACCAGTTTCAGCAGAGAATGAGGAGTCTGATGATCGTATCCTGGGAAAAAGAAGCATCCATGAGCTACTTCAGCAGGTATCCACTGGCCTCTCTATATATTCTCGACTTTGGGTAATGCAATTTGCACATTGACCGCTGAATAGATTAGCATTCTCACTCTCACGGCTTAGTCATCACTTAAATGAATAATTGGTTTCTTCTACTTGGATGCATCTATTACGGAGAAAGGAGAATATTTGGTAAAAGAATTGATAGAAGCGATATTGTGAGTGATCTGCCAATTGCCTCACATAGAAAGCCAAAAAGCATGCCATGATGATCTTTTGAGCATATTCAGCAGTAACATATATCTATAGTTATATGGGCTCCTTTGATGTTCTGCAGCCAAGCTCCCTACATCATATCCGTTGAATTTTTTTGGCTCTAAGTTATGTATGCCTTGCCTATCCACAGATTGATCCGTCAGAGAAATTGGATCCAGAGGTTGAAGACGTCCTTGCTGATATTGCTGAAGACTTCGTGGAGTCAGTAAGTAGCTCACACCACTTTATTTTCCAACACGTTACATGTGAATATATGTGATTAAGAGTAAAACAAAAATTGTCCTCTGATTGGTTTTTCACTAACTCCGGCTCGTTTGTGTTTCCTTTTATGCAGATCACAACTTTTGGCTGTTCTTTAGCTAAGCATAGAAAGTCAGATACTCTAGAGGCTAAGGACATCTTGCTCCATGTTGGTGAGTTCTGGTTGATATTGTGTGCCCGTTTCTTTTGATTTCTGTTTCCAAGTACGATGTTTGATTGGTTTGGGTATCTCGGCAGAAAGAAACTGGAATATCAGGCCTCCTGGTTTTAACAGTGACGAGATCAAGACATTTCGAAAGCCAGTAAGAATCATTTACATATCTGATTTGTAATCAATTTGTCCAGATTTTCACGGGGAATTGTTACTTACCCAAGATAGAGCTTCCTAACTCCTTTGGTTTTTTTCTTTGATAATGATTTGCAGCTGACAACAGATATTCACAAAGAGAGACTTGCCGCTGTAAGTTCTTAAGTTAATGCGCACATGATGTAATAGTAACCATTATGATGCAACCGAGTAGGAAAAAAAAACTTATATATTGAAGTTTTACTTTATGACTTTGTATATATGTTGTGGGTTTTGAAGATAAAGAAGTCTGTCACGGTAACGGAAGCAGCAAACGCAAGGAATCCGTTCGGGCAGGGGGCGGCTAATGCAAGAGGCGGTCAGGCAAAGACGCCTGCTAATCCCTTGGCCTCTACAACTTTTAATCACTGATGTATTAGATTTAACTTCAAGCATCAATCTTGTTTGGTAGGAAATTTTCTGTTTAAAAAGTTGCGAATTTTGTAACACCCATTTTGTAATTTTTATCTATATCTCACAGTCGCAAGATAACTTCAAGCATGGAGGTTCCAGCCTTGATCTTAGTTTTGAATTGATTTGCAAAGCACAAAAATTGACGAATAAAGGAATAAGAGACGAGAATTGTTTATGAATGAATCTGGACTAGCTGGTATCATTAAACAGGATTTTTTTTTTTTGATACGGTTGCATCTTCCATAGCTAAAATATAATTCTGGATTCAGCTTTTGCTTTTCATTAACATCTTAGCCTTCAACGATCTTCACTGGCGTCCTGCAGAATAAAACTTAAAACTATTAGCTTAGAGGTATGTTTTTGTCAATAAGAGTTTACCGGGTTTTGGACAATTGATGTCACATACCCGAAAGGACTCTGTTTGATTGATAAGAGCTCAATGTCAAGCTGGTACCAGAACACGAACAATATATTAGGAGAAAGCAAAACTCGAACTGATTCAAATTTCAACGGCATAGCTTGGTTACCTCGATTGTTGCATTTGGAGGAATCTCTTGCACTCCTTTCTTCCCGTACGCAAGCTCAGGAGGAACAATCACCAATCTCTGTATATAAATCCCAAGTTGTCGTCAAAACAAGACTTTGTAAGTTTTTAGCCATCTGACTCTATGAAGCTTTTGGGTTTCAAGAACTAACCTGACCGCCTACACGCATCCCTTCAACGCCGAGGTCAAGTCCTTTCAGAACATTCCCGTTCTCTGATTGTCCAACGTCAAACCCGTAAGGCTGAAACAAAAAACGTTTATCAATAAAGGATCCTCGCACATTCAACTAAAGTAATGGATTAATCTGTGTGATCGCCATAACACCGACCGTTCCACCTCCAACGCCAAGTCCTTGTCGACTTGTCATGAACGTTATCCCTTTCCATTTTGCAACATAGTGAACCTGCAACACAATCCCTTTTAGGTTGAGCATCAAAAGCTTCTTATATCCGTAAGCTTTCTTCACATGTCGAAATTTAACCAGGAAACGTATTCACAACCGTACTGCGACCCGAGATCCTTTCACAGCCTCTGCTCCATTCCCAACTTTTATATCATAGTACCTGCAACAAAAGAAACAGCATGCTTATGATCTTTATTGCCACAAAGACTCCATCTTTCATTCCTTTTTGCGGTAGGATTACTCTTTCGGGTGGAATAAGACAAACTTGTGAGGTTGAATTCAAAGATCCATTGGGTTTAGGATAAAATTTAGGCGGGTTCTGAAACATTTTCGAATGTTGTAATAAACGCAATATTCAACTATTTATGAATGCATCATGATCTTGGTGTATGGCAAAAGGGGAAATTTACGGACTTGAGACCGTTGGGGAGAGTCGTGAGTTCGCTGTCCGGTATCTTGGATGCACGTAGCTGCAGAGAATTGTATGTAAGAAGGTTTGATACGAGTCGAGAACAACTAAACAAGCATAATCTATGTGCAGACGTATGCTTACAGCTCTCCTACTGGTGCTTACGGCCTCGGATGAATCAGTTAACAGAATCCCAGAAGCTGTTTTGAATTCAGACAACAACATCTTTGAGGATTTTTGATACGCTGATTGAAAAGCTAGCATGAGCGTGGCAATGCAAAGAACTGATTACTAGTAAATGAAAAGAATCTAACCAGCGGCGAGGAGACATCCAAGTAAAACCCTTCTTCCTTCGTTGCTCACCGGCTCCGGAGAAACGACGGTCTCTGATCTGATGATGGCTCTTTCGCCGCAGGGAGACGGTAACGAGCACCGGTACGGTTTGGATTGGATTCTTCCTGCAAGTTCGGGGGAAGAAAAAAACAGTGCTTTTGCTTGATTCAGCATTGGTTCAAAACGTACAAAATGCTAATGAATACACGTATACGTAATGGTGAATAAGGTGAAACAGAGAGTGTACTTGTTGGAAAAGGAATGGAGGAAGAGAGGGAGTGATGGAGAGGATGAACAAGTTTCATTGTTAAGATCATATCTTGTTTCTGTGTCACTTAACAGGTTCTTCTGTCCGAGTCAAATAAACTTTATCATATTCTTTGTCTTTCTTCTTCTGAGTCTGAGCTCAATTGTGTGTGTGGGAGAGATGAAGAGGGAAAGGGATAAAATTGGAATTCTCATCCACAACCACAAGTTGAGGATTTCAGATTCTCTCATCGTTACACCCACACTTGACGTCGTGAAACACCTTAACAGAAAGAAAATTTTTTTTTTTTTTTTTTTTTGTCGACCATTTAATTATATTAAGTTGGGCCAAGTACATGATTTACAGATTATACAATCCAAAACAAAATTAAGCCCACTGGCCAGATAACGAATCTAGAAAAAGAGACACCGCTTCGATTATTCGATACACCGCCGGCACCGTGAAGCTCGAAGCTCCTTCCATGTCAATCTTGACTCTAAAACTAAAAACCACATTCAAACCGAGTCTCTAAAACCTTAATACCTAATCGTAAGTGCTGTCATATTTTCTTCTTCATCTTTTTCTCCTTTTTCTTCTGTCTCTTAAATTTCCCTTCATTCAACCCCCTAACCCAGAAAACATAAAAATAAAAAAAAACTGTCTTCCATAACCGGTGGTTAAGCCATTGTTGTCTTCATCGTCTCAATCGAATCTTTTCGTTTGATTCTCTCTAACCGTCTTAACTAAGATTCACCATTTCAACCGAGCTTGCCGTTGCAGATTCAAGATTGAAGAAGGTTAATTTTTTCTCCTTCAAATTTTTAGGTTAGTTTGATTGGGCTATTTTCTTTTTCTTTTTTTACGTATGGGCTTTTGAAAACTATTCTATTTGGCCCAGTAATGATTAGATATAATAAAAAATGGGAAAACTGGCCCTAATTAATATTCATTTACCCTAACCGAAAAGAAAAGAAAAACCGAACTAATTTTATTTACCCGAATGATTCGGTAGAAATTTAGAAAACTTCGGGTTTTTTTTTGCTAAATCATAACATAGTGAATTAAAATTAAAGAGTTATGCATTTGTAACGAGGAATTCAATATAGACCTTTTAATGTGTGTTTTTTTTTTGTTTATTCGTCGTAGTTAAGTGTCCGGGTAACCGTGGCATCCAATAAGTAACGTTTTGATGAAACACAAATTTACCATCGATCAAATCATTTGGATCGCTAGATGCAAACCGAGTTAGTGTGTGTTATTTCATCTAGAGTTGGATTGATTTCCGGTTTGTAAACAATTCTTCCTTTCTACCATTTTTATTTTTTTTTGTTCGAGTCCTCCTTTCTCGAATCTTAAAATCTGTTTGTTTTATGAGTTTAGCCCACTTGTTTTGTTAATATAGAAATGGATACACTTACAAATGGAAAGATGCTATTTTTGATGAAAACATGTGCTCCCAATCTTTTTGAAGCTTGTACCTAACAAACACGAGCATAAAATGAGCACAGACAAGGATTTCAATAATCACAAGATGCCAAAGATGGGTTCTTGCGAGTTTTCATTTACAAACTGATCGCACTAGTAATATAATAATTTCACCCTTATATATCAACTGTGATGCCACCAAGAGAAACGCATCTTCATATAGAAAATGCAAAACATCAAACGTTACTTTATTTTCTTAGTTTTGTTAAAGATAATGATCCTTCTCTTCTCTCTCTCGCACAAACAAAACCGAAATGACACCACATCACTTTGTTTGAAAAGATTGTCCACAAAATCTTCAACTAAATCAGTCTGTCTATTTGAAAAGAAAAACTAGATGAAAATACAGGAGAATTCTGTAGAATTAAGACATGTTATTTCATTGAAAAAAAACATATAGTAGTATATTGCAACGTAAGGACGAAAAAGTGGAGCCAATGGACACAGCTTTAAATTTGACACTAGTAAGCCGGCATTTAAAAGCAAAATTGAACTTGTGTTTCGAGTCTTTGTAGAATTATGACACCATTATTTGATTAGCAAGTTAAACATGAGTAATAACGAGAGTAGTAAGTAATAGAGTGCAATTACTCTATTATATATATATATATATATCTCCTTTTAACTAACTTATGCTGTATGGTGGTTATATATATAAAGACTCTGGCTTTTGTTACAGCCGCCACCACCTACCACTTCCTCCACAATCTCTTTTGCGCTATGGATTCCGTCAGACTTCCAACGGCTCCTTCGCCTCTCCGTACCCAAATGTTAGCACATGGCCTGCACCACATTCCTTGTAATCGCCACTGCCATGGCCGCACCAACCTCCGGTCAAACCCGCTCATCGGAATCACCCGATCTCGGAACCACGTCTCTCCGGTAGCTGTTATCTCCGGAAACGAACCGTCTACGGCTCCACCTTCTCTACCGGATTCTCCTCCGCCACGTCTCAAGGTCTCTCCGAATTCGCTGCGATACCCGGCCGGTTACCTCGGTGCTGTTCCGGAGCGTACGAGCGATCCCGAGAACGGAAGCATCGCCGAGGCTATGGAGTGTTTGACGAACATACTCTCCACGAAGGTTTACGACGTTGCGATTGAGTCACCACTGCACCTGGCCAAGAAGCTATCGAAGAGGTTAGGTGTTCGCATGTTTCTCAAAAGAGAAGACTTGCAACCTGTAAGCATCACTGTTTCCCGTTTTTCAGTTTTGATTTTCCATAAAGGGTACACATTTTGGTATGCAATCGAGGCTATGTTTAAGTGCGTGTGTGTTTGATGGTTCAGGTCTTCTCGTTCAAGCTTCGTGGAGCTTACAATATGATGGCAAAACTCCCAGCAGAGCAATTAGCAAAAGGAGTCATCTGCTCCTCAGCTGGTAACCATGCTCAAGGAGTTGCTATGTCCGCTGCTAAACTCGGCTGCACCGCCGTGGTTGTTATGCCTCGTACAACCCCAGAAATCAAGGTATCTGCATTAGGTCTTTGAATCCTTGTTTCATCTCAATATACTACTATCTGATTGGTGAAAAAAAAAACACCAGTGGCAATCTGTGGAGGCCTTGGGTGCCACCGTTGTTCTTGTTGGGGATTCCTATGATGAAGCACAAGCATTTGCTAAGCAACGATCTGTAGAAGAAGGTTTGACGTTTATACCTCCTTTTGATCACCCGGATGTTATTGCCGGACAAGGGACTGTCGGGATGGAGATCACGCGCCAAGCTAAGGGTCCATTACATGCTATATTTGTCCCCATCGGCGGTGGTGGTTTGATAGCTGGTATTGCTGCTTATGTGAAGAGAGTTTCTCCCGAGGTACATGTCCACTCTTTTGTACTGTGATTGCTTTGGCAATGTCTCATCGCTCTTTTTACTGATAGCTGCTTGTGACAGAATCCTCCCTATTTTTTTAGAATCCGGCTTCTGTCTCCTTATTGTGGCTTTTTGGGTTATGCAGGTGAAGATCATTGGTGTAGAACCAGCTGATGCAAATGCAATGGCCTTGTCGCTGCATCACGGCGAGAGAGTGATATTAGACCAAGTTGGGGGTTTTGTAGATGGTGTAGCAGTTAAAGAAGTTGGCGAAGAGACTTTTAGTATATGCAGAAAGCTGTTGGATGGTGTTGTTCTTGTCACTCGTGATGCTGTTTGTGCATCAATAAAAGTAACGTATATACTTTATTTGTTATCGCTTGTGATACGGTTTCTAGCATGCATCTGCACATCGCGCTGTTGTAGATAATCATATACTTGTCTCTACAGGATATGTTTGAGGAGCAACGGAACATATTAGAACCAGCAGGCGCTCTTGCGCTCGCTGGAGCTGAAGCATACTGTAAATATTATGGCCTAAAGGACGTGAATGTTGTAGCCATAACCAGTGGTGCAAACATGAACTTTGACAAGCTCAGGATTGTGACAGAACTCGCCAATGTCGGTAGGCAACAGGAGGCTGTTCTTGCTACTAACTTGCTGGAAGAACCTGGAAGCTTTAAGCAATTCTGTGAATTGGTGCGTGTTTGGTATTACAGCATGTAGCAGTTAATCCTGTTACATAGCGCATCTAATACAATGCATTTGATCGATGCAGGTTGGACCAATGAACATAACCGAGTTCAAGTATAGATGTAGCTCGAAAAAGGAAGCTGTTGTACTCTACAGGTAAATCTGTTCCTGGAAAAATTCCATGTGTTTGCGAGTTGTTGTTTGTTATTCGTCCGCTAATCCGCACATTTTTGTGTATTGCTGCTTAGTGTTGGAGTGCATACAGCCGAAGAGCTCATAGCACTAGAGAGAAGAATGGAATCTTCTCATCTTAGAACTAGGAACCTCACAACCAGTGACTTAGTGAAAGATCATCTGCGTTACTTGGTGCGTCCTTAAGCGATTTCTATCTGTGTTTGTTTCTCCTTGAGGATTGCCACATTTCCGATAAATTCCCATCGACTGATGCAAGTTGATATGTGAATAACATTTTGTATATTTCAGATGGGTGGAAGATCGAGTGTTGAAGACGAGGTTATATGCCAATTCACCTTCCCCGAGAGACCCGGTGCTCTGATGAACTTCTTGGACTCTTTCAGTCCGCGGTGGAATATTAGCCTTTTCCATTATCGTGCAGAGGTTTATTTCTGAATTCACCATAACACCATAAGAAAGATGTTTCGCAACTTTGGGGCTCCTTTTTACTATACAATGTTTCCTTCTTTTAAAACAGGGTGGGGCAGGTGCGAACGTGTTGGTTGGGATCCAAGTCTCGGAGCAAGAAATGGAGGAATTTCGAAACCGAGCTCAAGTTCTTGGATACGAGTACGTCTTGGTAAGTGACGACATCAATTTCAAGCTTTTGATGCAGTGATTTTGGAGCTGTGGTGGAGAAACCAAAACCGAGGAAGTAGAAGAACACATCAGAGCCTTCCTTGTGTCCATGGTTGTTCTTGAGCTGCTTGAGCTCTGGTCTCTCTTAGAAACTAATCTCTATTTCTCTAGGGTCTGGCCCAATGTGTAACCTTTATTTCCCACGAGCTCTATCGCTATGTTGTACACTTTGGAGGCTTTCAGCAAATAATTTAAGGCTAACCTCCAATAAAGGTGCCCATTTCGTAGGTTTTTGTATCCATTTCGTAGTTTTTATATATAGATAAAAAGTTAGTTTTCCAGTATATAAAGTATCTTATACAGCACTACGACCCATTTCTATTTGTTCATTAGAGACGTTAACATATTGTGGTATACCAAAATCTACTATATGAAAGTTGAATGGGTCCTCCAGGGTTGCCACGTCAGCGTATAAAATCTGGACACGTCAGCACCCTAATTCTTTGATCGTTTCTCCTTTCCTCTTTACTAGCCCTCGGCGTTCGGATACCCGTTCGGGTTCGGATCGGGTTTTTCGGATTTTCGGGTTTTCGGATTTAGCCTTATAAAACCCATTCGGGTTTTAGAAATTTTCGGGTCGGGTATGGTTAGTAATTTTTCGGGTTCGGATCTATTTTGTAATACCATACAAGTCCCATTTTATATCCAAACTCAATTCGGATTCGGATAATACCTCTTCGGATTCGGATACCCATTTTAAAAATAACATGTTTTAACTAAAAACACATAAAACTAAACAATATAACTAATAAAATCCTCTTAAAGATTGTAAAAATATGTCCGAACTCATCCATCTTTAAAATAAGAATAAAAATAAGTCATAAAATGAATTTTTAAAAATATTTGAAAGTAATCAAATTATACAAAAGTAACAAAACTATGCAAAAATGGTTAATGTCGGGTTTTTCGGGATACTCGTTCGGGTTTCGGTTCGGTTCAGGTATTACCCACAACCCGAAATACCTAGTTCTAAGTCCCATTTGGTAATTTTTTTAAATTCGGTTCCGATCGGATTCGGATATTTTGAATCGGGTTCGAGTTTGGGTTCGGATTTCAGTTAAAAATGCCCAGGCCTACTCTTTACTCATCTCTTTTCCTCTTACTTTCACGGCTTCTCCTGATCTCTTCCATGGCTTCTGTTGATTAGCAATGAAGATCAAGACAAAGTTATGTCTACACTGAAAACATGGAGGGAAAGAGTCGTTTGTATGAAGGCAAAGCACGTGACTCGACAAGAGCAGGACCACTTCTGTTTTAAGCCGTTTTGCTTTATGGGAAAGGCACGTACAGCCTTTGTCGTGTATCAGAGCTGGCCAACTTTGGTACGAACATGAAGACAACGCGTTTTGGATAACAACAAGTGGAGACTGCAGTGATCACTAGGTTTTGCCGAGGCTATAAATACAATTGAAGGTTGGAGAGAGAGGATAACACACATTGAGAGAAGAAGAGAGCATTCGTTTATTTGTATATGCTTTTACACGAAGTGTTCTTGGTGAGGGAGTAGAGTAAATACAAAGTGTAACATCTGAAAGTGTCTTTGTGTTTTGTAACTCTTGTAACTCGACCTCTGATCTAGTGGATTCCGGTGACAAGTTCGCGGCCAGACGTAACGCTCCTAGTACTATATAATAAGTAGATGTTTTTTATGGAGATTGATATACATAGTTATGTAGGTGTTATAAATTGTGATATTGTGCATTTTTGGTTATAAAAGAAGGATAGTGTTAGAAAAAAAAAGAAGTAGATATTTGTCATACCCATTTGTCATTTAGAATTTTCTTTAAATTGCGAGTATGAAAATTATGGATATAATTTGGAAATTGGATATCTTATTATTGTCACAAGATATACAAGCGGTGGCAAAGAGAAAAGGTAGGCTCCATCGTTTTCCCAAAACCAGCCCCTTGGTTTTGGCCTGATTTGTATACGAAAAACTCTTGATAACAATTCCCAAAAAGGAAAAGGAAAATAAATAAAGAAAACCAGAAACCACAAAACCATGGGTAGTTTTCAGACCATCACTTTGACGGCTCAAAACCAGCTGCTCTGTTTCTGTGTATTGTCTATATTTTGACCCATCCCTTTCTCTCTCTTTCATCCTCCTTTTGACTCAGATACAGAAACCAGTTCATAAATTTTCTTCAACACCACTTAGCAAAACTCAAAGTAGAACCCTAGTTTGTTTTTGTTTTTGGTCTATCTGGAAATGAGAAATTACAAAACCTGGGTTTGTGGAAATTCGCTTTGATTTCAGTAAGATTGTTGCCGATCTAGTGTTCGAGTTGGATGGAATCGAATGTGATGTTTTCTGGGTTTAGTCCGAGAATGCTAAGCTTGGAGATGCCGCAGAATCCACAAAATCCAGTGCAATTCCAGCATCCGCATCCTTACTCCGCCGCCGGCGATCAGCAGACTCATCAACAACCGATCAAACCCTTGTACCCTAAAGCCAAACAACTTTCACCGATAAGCGGCGGGGGCGACGACGACGACCGCGGGTCCGGTTCCGGGTCCGGGTGTCACCCGGAAGACAGCGCGGGAAGCGACGGGAAGAGGAGAGTCTCTCAGTGGCATAGGATGAAATGGACGGACACGATGGTTCGGCTCCTGATCATGGCAGTCTTCTACATGGGCGACGAAGCTGGGTTAGGCGACCAAACCGACGCCAAGAGAAAGAGCGGCGGAGGAGGGATGCTGCAGAAGAAAGGCAAGTGGAAATCGGTGTCAAGAGCCATGGTGGAGAAAGGTTTCTCCGTGTCGCCGCAACAGTGCGAGGACAAATTCAATGACCTGAACAAGAGGTACAAGAGGGTCAACGACATCCTCGGGAGAGGGACGGCGTGTCGCGTCGTGGAGAATCAGGGACTGCTCGACACCATGGACCATCTCACCCCCAGGCTGAAGGACGAGGTCAAGAAATTGCTCAACTCTAAACATCTCTTCTTCAAGGAGATGTGCGCTTACCACAACAGCTGCCGCCATCTCGACCAACCCCAACCCCAACCCACTCAGATTCCCACTCACCATCGTCCGGAGCAGCAGACCTGTTTTCACGCCGCCGAGTCAGGAAAAATGGCGAGAATCGCCGAGAGCGAGGAAGTGGAGTCGGATATGGTGGCAGAGGATTCCGAGTCGAATACGGAGGAGGAGGAGGAGGAGGAAGCGGAGACGAGGAAGAAGCGGAGGACAGGGGAAGGAGTATCATCGGCTTCGGCGGCGGTGAAGCGGATGAGGGAGGAGACGGCGCGCGTGTTGGATGACGCGGGGAAGAGCGCGTGGGAGAAGAAGGAGTGGATGAGGAGGAAGGCGTTGGAGCTCGAGGAGAGGAAGGTCGCGTACGAGTGGGAGGCGGTGGAGATGGAGAAGCAGAGAGTGAAGTGGATGAGGTATCGGAGCAAGAAAGAGAGAGAAATGGAGAAAGCTAGGCTCGAGAACCAGCGACGGAGGCTTGAGACGGAGAGGATGGTTCTGATTCTCCGGCGGAGGGACATTGAGTTGACGGAGTTACAGCTGGTGGGTAAACGGGTCGACCCGAGTTCCGCAACCGGGCGACCTGATTAGTGTTAGGATTTTCATGTTTTGGGGTCGATTTATATAACTTAACTAGTTTCAATTCTCGACGATGCTTAGGATTCTCGCATTTTCGGTATAATCATCAGTTGTTATTTTTTTAAGTAAAGCAAAAACGTATTTAAATTTTTAAATGATTAATTGGTAAAGTTAGGAGAAATTTATCTATCTTGTCAATGATGAAAAAGAAAGAAATTTTTTTTTTTTTTCGAAAAAAGAAAGAAATCTATCATTCGCATCAATGATAAAAGAATTATACTTGCTTTTTGCAAATATAAAAATAAACACGCCCGGTGGGACTCGAACCCACAATCGCTTGATTAGAAGTCAAACGCCTTATCCATTAGGCCACGGGCGCTTTTGTTTCTTGAGTTTTCAAAGACCATTAAAGTCCATATTCGAAATTATAATCGAGAAATATGGATCCCATAATAAAACGAGAAAAAAATGTAGCACACCCGGTGGGACTCGAACCCACAATCGTTTGATTAGAAGTCAAACGCCTTATCCATTAGGCCACGGGTGCTTTTGCTTGATGTGTTCAGATTTAATATTTATAGACAGGGGGTTGTATAATATTCCTGCAAGATAAGAGTTGGTTATAGTTGTACGAACATCTGTTAGACATAGTGTGAGAATTGTGTCCAAAAAAAAAAACAAAAAGACAGAGAGAAATTGATTCATGATTCGAGTCTAGTTCGATGGTATTTAAACCGTAGATGAGTTTTGTAGCTGGCCCATTCGAAAGGTTAATAAATTGTTGAAAAGAAGAGTAACAAACTCTGATAATCAAATTATTTTCCTCATCAAGTTATTTTCCTATTCATCTTTGACATTTATTGTTAGGCTCTCTAAGTTCGAATTTTCTATTGACAACTTGATACAATATTCACAGTAAATGTTGAAGTACCCGATCATGAACAGTGTGAGAACGAACCATTCGTGAGAGATTTGAGAATAAGTAAAATATATCGAATCAGAGATAAAATGCAAACCATCAATCACACATATTTAAATGAACATTAAAAAAAAATAAAAATCTTAAGTACACTGTCAATACTGTGATAAAAACTGAGAATACAGTACTCAAATAATATTTCAAAACAAAATCTTGAAAGCAATAAATAAAAAGGAACTAGATCCCAAAACAACATATCCACTAAAAAAACAATGAAATTCTTATTTTCTTAAAAAAAACTTGAAGAATATAAAAAACAAAAACATGATTTTCTACAGATAAAAAATGGCAGAGAAAATAAATTTTCAACAAAGAATGCCAACAGAAACCAAAATTTTACTGAAAATAAAAGTCAATAATATGTAAAAGATAGAGACAAAAACTAAACACCATGAATACACAACCACTATATATATATATTTCTAAGAATCTATAAGGCCAAATAAAAAAACTTCAGACCTTTGAAAGAATCAAATAAACTTTGCTCACCAAATATAGCAGAATTATAGTATTTTAATTGAGTTTAAGTCAAAATGAAAATCTTTATAAAAATGCTAAGCATACGTTTGAATTTTTTTTTTTTTTTTGTTGTCAACATACGTTTGAACTTTAACCGCAACCAGATGGAATCACCAAAATTAGGTTTGGTTTGATTCGGTTTTCCCAATTAAGCTTTTATTCCCATCCCTACCATTGCCTAACGGAGCCGTTGTGACGGCCCATCCCCTTTGCGCTAGTTCACGCCTTCTCCTTCCGTTTCTTCGTGTTCCTGCCGCTAATTAACGCCGTCTCTGGTGCTGCCGCTGCCTTAGGCGCCGTGAACGTAACCCTAACGGCATCTTTAATGGCGTCGTGTGATGACGACTTCTCTCTCCTAGGCGACGATCAGTCAAACCCTAACCAACAACATCACCACCACCAGGTTCTACATCACGCGCCGTACGCTCCTAGGCGATTCACCCCGAAGCTCTCCAACCAGATCCATGTGCCGCATCACCAGAGGAACGGCGACGAGGACGACGAGAACGATGTCGTTGTCGAGGCGTCTTCTGCCTTTCACGGTGTAAATCCCTTCTCGACCGACGAGAATTCGAATCCGTATGATAATAACGCAGCTGTCGACGGAGACGAGGATCTGGACGCGAACAGATCTAGAATCGGGGGTGTTCGTCTGGAGAAGAGGCAGAGTCAGGAGGAGCTTAGCGACGGAGGAACAACTAATGGCGGTGAGACCACGCCATACGGTAGCTTCAAGAGGCCAAGGACATCGTCTTCCTCCGCCGGCGAGTACAGGAAGGACAGGGAAGAGTGGAGCGACGCGGCGATCACATGTTTGTTAGATGCGTACTCGGACAAGTTCACTCAGCTCAACCGAGGGAATCTGCGGGGAAGGGATTGGGAAGACGTTGCTTCAACGGTGAGTGAGAGGTGCGAAAAGCTGATTAAGAGTGTAGAGCAGTGCAAGAACAAGATCGATAATCTCAAAAAGAGGTATAAGCTAGAAAGGCACAGGATGAGCAGTGGTGGAACATCAGCTAGCCATTGGCCCTGGTTCAAGAAGATGGAAGAGATTGTCGGCAATTCCTTGACCACAAAAGGTACGTCCGATGAAGATAGAAGTGGTAGCTCACTCGGGAATGCTGCGAAGCCAGCGAGGAGGTAATGCAAAGACGATCTCTTTCGACTGTTTTAGTGTTCTTTGCACTCTCTCTTTGCTCTTCTGGAATGAAAGTTTTTGTATATGTAATTCTCGATTCAGGTATCCCTTGGTCACATATAACCCTGGAGTTCAGATAAATAGCGTCAAATCCAAGGCTACATCAAACCCTAGATGGCGAAGAGTGGTTCTGAAAATCAGTGGTGCAGCTCTTGCGTGCACGGGTCCTAATAACATTGATCCCAAGGTTTCTTACAGAATTCATTACTCTTTTATTGTTGTACTTGCACTGTCTAGGTCAGGGGTTAAATTCTCTTCTTGATTTTGTAGGTCGTCAATCTGATTGCTAGAGAAGTTGCAATGGCTTGTCGTCTTGGTGTAGAGGTAACACTCAGTTTCAGATTTGTTATTGTTTCTCCATTGCCCTTTTGTTCACTTCAATGATTGTCATTCATAGTTTTTTTCTTCCAGGTAGCAATAGTTGTTGGGAGTCGGAACTTTTTTTGCGGTGGCACATGGATAACTGCTACAGGTTTGGATAGAACCACTGCATATCATATCAGGTTGTGTTTTCTACTTGCATTTGTCAATTATATCAAATAGCGTTTTTGCATTTCAGAATGTATTGTGCTGCAATAAACATAGACACTGTAAGAGAATTTGATCTGCTTTCATGATGTATCCATATAGGTTCATCATGCTCTGAAATTATCAAACATTTTTTGTATATTCATCAATGCAAATGCTCCCACATATTATTATTCCCAAAACATCTGTGCATTTAGCAGCGGACTTTGATTGATAGACATGTTTTAGATGGGTTGTTCAAATCAACAAGTCTCTATTCTATTTTGTTGTCTTTCCTATATCGACATTTTGGAGATGTGTTGTTCCGCTCACTAACTCTCTGTTGTGTAACAGTATGATGGCGTCTGTGATGAATTCTGTTTTACTTCAATCATCTCTGGAGAAAATGGGAGTTCAGGCACGGTTACAAACTGCAATTGCGGTTCAGGGGGTCGGGGAGCCTTACAATCGTCAACGAGCCACCCGACATCTAGATAAAGGCAGAGTGGTAATATTTGGTGGCATTGGTGCAACCCTTGGAAATCCACTTTTATCATCCGATGCATCTGCAGCCCTTCGAGCTATCGATAGTAAAACGCCTTAACTCCATCTTAGAGTTCTTTTGTACAATAACCTTAAACTAACTGGTCCTAACTGAAGATCTGTGGTACACGTTATCAGTTAACGCAGAGGCAATGGTGAAAGGAACAAACGTGGATGGTGTTTACGACTGCCATTCACAAGATAGTAACGTCACATTCGAGCACATAACATTTCACGATCTGGCTTCTAGAGGTCTTACAACAATGGATACAATGGCCCTTAACTTCTGTGAAGAGAACAGCATTCCAGGTCGAGTATCTCTTTTATAATTACTTTTCGTCCGCATATATAAATTGTTACAGCTGGTATAATTTGCGCAGTTTGGAGTCCAATGGTAAACATGTAGGTTCTGATTTCACCTCCACTTACTCAATAGCGTACTGTAGATGGCGCCTTTAGAATACTGATTTGATTGGGTTGATAATAAACGTTAACATTATATACATAGCACATGATACGGAAAGAATAAAACCTTGAATGTAATGTCTGACGGATCCTTCTTCTCTGGGTGTGAAAACAGTTGTGGTATTTAACTTTCTGGAAGCTGGGAACATCACAAAGGCCTTGTGCGGAGAACAAGTGGGTACTTTGATCGACAGGACAGGGAGGGGTGTCAGTTAGTACGTGCCTTCATTCACAAAGGCTTTTGCTCTGTAACTTTATTTACTCCTTTTTTTTTGTTTCTTAAAGTAATTATATTCCATAGTTGAGAAGATGACAAAAGAAGAAGAAGTAGAGGAGAATGTTTTCACTCCCTTCTTGGAGTTTCCATGCTCTCCATTCACCAAGCTTTTTTTTCTTCCCTTTTTTTTTACATGTGTTTTATTTTGTTAGTGACACCTGAGTTGAGTTAACATGCGTATGTATATTATTCTTACTTGTTAGTATCATCTCTATGTAAGTTGAAATCCTGATTTCATATACCTGTATAATAGAGTAGGTTCTTCATTTCTGTTCGAACTAAAAACAAAATGTTGCCAGAATTTTTGGGTAATGTAAAAATTATGAAACGAAGCTATAATCAATACTCTAGTAGATACTCTAGTAAGCAGTAATTCAAAATATCACAATTTGATCTTAATCATCTGTGAGAGTAAAAATTAAAAAAGAAAATGCTCACAAACGGCCAATTATTATTGTTCACCGCTCTGAAGGGATAATGACGAGATTATGTTGAAAGAGGACAATAGCAAAATGTTGAAAAAAAGAAAAAGAAAAAGAAATGTGACGTTTCTGTAATAAACGAGAAAGACAAGGAACGTGCTAGAATCTTCATCAGATATGTGTCCCCTCTCTTTCTTATCCGCACTCACTCACTCACTCCCTCTCTATATAAACTCTCTCTCTCTCCCCTTCAACAGCAGAGAAACGCAGAGTTAGTGAGGCGTTTGTGGGTTGACTCAAATCGGTCGAGAGCGATTCGCAGTCCGAACACGGTTCTAAGAGCGAACAAAAAGATGCAGACGGTATCGGTGGACGAAACCAAAGACACGGTGGTGCTACGGGCGGAGCACCGGGACGAGGAAGGTCGGAAAGCTGTGGATAAATTCGAACTGAAGACTCGAAACCCGGAGACGATCAAGCAAGTTGAGAAGAAACTGATGGAGAAAGGCGTCCAACGGATGGAGAGGCACCCATCCGACGGTATCCCTCTGAAGCGACCGCCGCCGAAGTCCGGTCACGGCGGGAAGTACACGTGGGAGGGGCCTGATCGGATGGAGGATTACGAGTTGCAGCCAGATCCGCCGGCGATGGATGAAGGAGATCCCAACTACGACGAGGAGCAGACGAAGAAGGAGATCGGTGGTGGGAGTGACGACGTGGCGGTGGATCTTGTGAAAGGAGAGGTTGAAGTGGCGAAGGAAGCGCCGGCAGGTGTGGCTAGGGTCGAGGTTGATCCTCGCTTGCTCACTCCTCCTTGACTTTGGTTACTGTAACTCCTTGGGCTCGGAATAAAGTGTTGGGGTGAATGCGAGATGGAAGTGAGACTTTGGGGGTTTGGTTTTTAATTTCTAGTTGTTGCTTTAATGTATTATTATTGACGTGGAATGCTATTCGTATAAAGAAATAATATACTGCATTCAAATGTTCCACCTGGTTACTACTGCCGTCTTCTCCTCATTACAATGGTATATGATACTATAATACTAGTTGTTGTTCCTGTCGTGTCGTCACAGGACGGTGACACGAATTTAGATTCTATTTAATATATAAATATTCCTATGCATTAGCAGAAGCGCCAGATGTCACAATTAAGGGGTTCAAGGTTACTCTCTTTCTTTTATCGGACAGGTCCTCATCTATAATGGAGATAGACCCCCTCAAACGAGTAGATATATATAATAACACATCAAGGTGAAAAGATGGTAGTTGTGGTAAGCTATAGAGATCCTGGGAGAGCCAAAATGAATAAACCCCGATGTTTGGTGAGGCCTTGTTTTTGATGATTGTATTTCTATACTGATACTTGTATTCACGCGATGACAAGGAGAGGTTTTACTACGGAGACATGGAAAAGAAAAAGATAAAATTTTGCAGGCTGTGGGGTTCGAACCCACGCGCACTTATGTGCAGAAGAACTTAAGTCTTCCCCCTTAACCTCTCGGGCAAACCTGCGCTTATGTACTTTGCCTTCGTTACATTTATGTATTTCGGTAAGCGATACTAATTTACACTTGGGCTCAAAACAAGCTTGGTTATTGGGCATATTGCAACATATAAGCCCACTTACAATAGAATATTAAATTTTACATTTTCTCACGACGCATTCACTTGTGTTCTTGTATAACCAGTTAAATCACCACATCTGTCCGAAGCCGAAGGATTGATTATTGTGGACTTATTGTTTTCTTTTATAAGAATAGGATTTTGAAAATGATAAAAAGATTAGTCGGAAGCTAATTGGCTAATCTTCTTATTAACCCCTGGAATTAAACTCGAGAATAAGCCTCCCTTGATCTAGGAACCACCTTTTCATCCGATAGATAACTTTTCATAAAAATACGAAGAAAAATTGAGCGCAAATACAAAAACAGAAACTACATTACATTTCTCATAATTATTAAAAAAATTTGGGTCGTGGCTTCTGTTGTGTTAAAAATTTTGGGTCGTGGCTTATGTTGTGTCAACTCGGTCGTGGGATAGATATTGTGGGAATGAGTCGTGGAGGTGGAGCACGATTTCAGGGATCGTTCTTTTTTTGTTACATTTTTAATATTTGTCTCCATTATGCCACTGTCAAAAAACCGTTTCAATAGTTTGTTTCAGCTCTAAAACTTTCAAGACTTACACTTGACTTTCGCTTACTTCATTCAACTTTTTCGGTAAGCTTTTTTTGCTCTTGGTTTTCAGGTTTCTTTTTTTCTTTTTCCTTTCTTGTCGAGTCTGTGTTCCTTTTTCGTAATTTAAGAAATCATTGAATCCTCTCTAATTTTTTTTTCAACGGTACCTACCTGACTTTAAGTTTATATATTAAAATCAACTATTTATGAAAATATGGTTTCTAACAATGATCAAAGATAAAAAATAATTAGTCCCTTCATCATTTGTCTTGTGTTATTTAACTTTGTTTGTATTCTTTGCAGACAAATTGTTGGATTGAGAAGCGATCTGATTTTAAAAGACATGGGAAGTGACAAGAAGAAAGATAGAGAAAAAGAACTAATGTTTCAAGACATAGAGGGCAATGACCAGTCTCATTCAGACAGGTTTTGTGACTCATTTACTCTTTTTTCAATTTGCTTCATTGCTCCGTTTTTCATAGATCACAAAAAAGCCCTGCAAAGAGAAGACAATAAATAAGATAACTCCATTTACCTTATATGTGGATAGTGAACATCTTGCAAGAGAAAAGGGACTAAAAAGAGGAAGAGACGATGATCATTCTCAGCTGAAAACACCACCACAAAAACAAAGGAGAAAGAAGTTGAGAGGAAAGGTTGCTGGTGATCCCAAAACACACAAGTCAACACCTAAATCAGGTGTGACAAAAACCTCCGCAAAAGCTAGCTCCTCTGTTCGTCCAAGAAGGACCAGAGGATCTCTATTTAACACTGAAGAAGAACCAGGTGTGACAAAAGCCTCCGCAGAAGCTAGCTACTCTGTTCGTCCAAGAAGGACCAGGAGATGTCTGTTTAATTCTTTAGAAGAATCAACTGTGTCAAAAGCCTCCGCACAAACTACCTATTCTGTTACTCCAAGAAGGACAAGAAGATCTCTATCTAACGCTAAAGAAGGATCAAGCGTGCCTTCAAAAAGACGAAAAAGTACGAGGTCTCCTGTTGCGAGCAAAGTTAATGCAATGGTAATACACGGCCAAAATTCAACAGGTTAGTAACACATACAGAGAAAACATATAAATGCACTTTCAACTCTCTATTCTTCACTAGATTTATTTATTTGAATCATTATAAACTGACATCTTCTGAGAGTCCTTCCCTTGTAGATGCATTAGTATTACACAAAGAACAGAAGGCATTGGTGCAGAAGAGCCATCAGACAAAGGTGAATTTGGATGATGAAACTAAAAGAGTTTGGAAACTCATGCAGAAAAACATGGATTATGATGATACTGAACTTGATGAGGAGAGAAAAATATGGTGGGAACAAGAGAGGAGAGTGATCTACGAACGTGCACATTCATTTATTAATCGAATGCGACTCGTACAAGGTATGTTTTTTTTAAAAAAAAAAAGTTTCATGACTATCTATGTTTCAAACCATAAATAAAAACGGTGTAAACAATAAACTTGTTTCTGCAGGTGATAGAACATTTTCATCTTGGAGAGGATCAGTGGTCGACTCGGTAGTCGGCGTTTTCCTGACCCAAAATGTTGCTGACCATTTATCAAGGTAATGAAGCTCCAACAAAAATTCTGACAAAACCAGAGTCGATGCACTTGTCTTAAGTTATTAACTTTTGCTTTTGTAGTTCTGCATTTATGGACATTGCTGCAGAGGTTCCAAGCGAACATAACTCCAGCAAAGGATCGATGATTGATGAAGCTGCAACTCCATCTTGCATCGTAGATGAAGTTGATGATGATGAAGACGGTAAAAAGATACTAGCAACAATTGGTGGTGACCAAATAAAAAAGAGGAGCGAAAGAACAATGGACATCGTTGACTGGGATGCACTACGATGTACAAGCGTAGAAAAAATTGCTCATCTCATAAGAAAACGTGGGATGAACAAGATGCTCTCCGAAAGAATCAAGGTTTGGCTAATTTCCGAAAATTTATTTTTCTGATATACATAGAGAAAAAATACAATCTAACAAGGTAAATTTTGAATATGGAAAACTGAACAGGGTTTTCTAAACAAAGTATATAATGAGGGAGATGAGATTGATCTTGAGTGGTTAAGAGATGCTCGTCCCGACGAAGCCAAGTAAGAATATATTTTCTAAAATATCTAGATTACATTAATCCAAAGCATTCACACGTGAAGTAGAGTTATGTGACTACTAATTGTTGCAGGGAGTACCTATCAAGCATACATGGATTAGGACTGAAAAGCGTTGAGTGCGTTAGACTTCTGTCGCTGCACCAAATTGCTTTTCCTGTAAGTTAATGAATAATACATATTTCACTCTAATGAATGTGTAAAAGAGATATCAAAAGTTATGTATGTTTAATAATTGTAGGTTGACACCAACGTTGGACGCATAGTTGTGAGACTCGGATGGGTTCCTTTAGAACCATTACCCGGCGACTTACAGATGCATCTTCTTGACCAGTAAGCAATTGTTTATAAGATTTGTCCTTGACAAAGTATAAAGAAAACAAGACAAGTAATTAAAGCCCTTAATTCTATTTCTATTCAGGTATCCTGTTTTGAACTCTGTTCAAAAGTATCTTTGGCCACGCCTCTGCAAGCTTGACCATAAAACTTTGTAAGAAAATTACACTACTTTTACCGTATCTATTGTTATCAGAATACCTTGAAATTTCACTAACTCTATCATACAATTCTTCTAGATATGAACTGCATTATCATTTGATAACATTCGGAAAGGTATGTTAAACAAATGTCATGTGTTTTTGTTCTGTTTGTGACATAATAAAAATTATCAAAGTCTGTAATCCATATGTTTTGGGAATTTTTCAGGTATTTTGCACAAAACAAAAACCGAATTGCGAAGCATGTCCAATGAAGGCGGAGTGTGCACATTACGCTAGTGCACGTGGACGGTAATACTCACAAACTACTGAATTAGTTACCAACTATCATTCATCTTGTCCTGAGAAATATATATAGCTTAAAGAGACACAATTAAAGCATAAATGTCGGTTAAGAGAAATGTCACTCTGAGCATATTGTACAACATTTTCAGCTTCTCTATATAGTCATTTTAATAGTTTGTTTTACGGTTGTATTATATGGCAGTGCACACCATGCTCTACCTGAAACCGCATACGGAGAGGAGGAAGCTGTCATGATCCACGAGAGGAGATCTAAACCCAATTTACTTATGGTCAACTTGCGGCCAGAACAGGGAAACGACGAGCCAATAATAGAGGAACCAGCTAGTCCTGAACCAGAGTTAGCTGATATCGAAGACTGTCCTGATCCATGGGGAAATGAAGACATAATTCCACTGTTCGTGCTCAACAAGGAAGCTATCGGTACATCCCAAATGTTGGTACCAAGATCCAAACCACCATCATTTCCTACACGGAAACAAAAAGTCATAGAAAGGCTGCGCACGGAGCATTACGTGTGAGTTGCCATTTTCTAGCTTTGTCTTCTATTATTACTAAATTTTAACTTTGGTAACTTATTCAGCATTCTTCTTCTCATACTAATTTTTTTTCTTTCAAAAACTCTGTTTTCTTTTTTTACTATATGACAGCTATGAGCTCCCGGACAACCATATTCTTCTAAGAGGGGTTAGTTAGTAGTACTCTGTAAATGATTTAGCAAAAATGGTTTCTATTTCTCCAATTGTCGACATAAAAGCTCCCTTTTATATATTTTTTACAGTTTGACAAGAGAGAACCTGAGGATAAGGCATATCATGCTTACTACTTGTTAGCTATTTGGAAGCCAGGTAAGTAGGAACACATAACAAGACCTAAACCACAATTATTCTACAATACAAATTTACAGGTTTCAGCCTTGTAGATGCATATAAATAATAGCCTCAACTATGATTTTACAATATTCTATGACAGTTGAAAGAGACAGTTCCATTCAGCGATCCAAAAAAGGAGTCAAAGGAGTTGGAGAGAATTCAAAAACAGTAAGAGGAACCATATTGGTAAGATAAAAGTGGAATATTTATATGCATAATTATGAGTAAAGTTATAAAGATGACTGACTACTTGGTGGTTGTCTGCAGATACCTTGCAGAACAGCAATGAAAGGGGGCTTCCCTCTCAATGGCACCTATTTCCAGACTAATGAGGTAATTTATGTTAAAAAATTGGAGTTAACCTGAGATGAATTCAAGCAAAATTTTGTTCCATGTTTAGAATTATGAGTTACTTGTGCAGGTTTTTGCTGACCATTTCTCTAGTAAGAACCCAATTTACATCCGAAAAGATTCGATAAAGAACCTACGAAGATGTGTCTTGTTCTGTGGATCTTCTGTAACCGCATGTTTCAAAGGTAAAATTTCAATAAAACAATCAATTTATGCATGTGTAATGTATATATCCAAGGTCATGTCTGAATGTACTTTTCTTCTTTGTTAGAATTATCACTGGATCCGATTCGAGAGAGCTTCTGGTCAGGTATACTAATGTCTAATGCTTATGCTATGGTTAGCTGAACTTTGGATTCATGAAAAGAACTAGAAACAGACGGAAGAAAACAATGTTTTACAAGAAATTATTGAAGATAGTCTAATGTTGGTTAATGAATTGGATTCAATCTCACATAAATTTCTTGGTTGTATTTTTGGCATCGATTGTGATAATATGTGCAGGATATGTCTGTGTAAGGGGATTTGACCGGAAGAGTGGGAAGTCAGAAGCTCTAGTGAAAAAGCTTCACTGCAGAGCCAGCCAAAAGAAGAAAGACGACTATGAGTGGTGAAACCATCAAGATTGCATTAAGAGATTAGTTCCTTTTTTTTTTTAATTATGGTAATGGGTTTAGATAACCAGTACGGTTAGATAGGATTTAGCTTGCTTGTGCAGTGATTTCAAATTCATGCTACTCTTTTAGGAAAAACCATCAAGTTTTATTTTTTATCTTCTTTTCATTGTGTTTGCAATTAATCTTTTAGTCTGAAAAAGATATTGTAAACCTTCAGCAGCAGCAAGTATCTTTTACATTATCTTTTTAGTGACAAAAGCTTTGTTTATGGCTTAAGTGCCTTAGACAAGGTGAAAGATGGGAAGATATTGTCTGATCGTGCTTTTGCAAATTGAGGAACAAAAACTAAGAGATGGGAAGAGGCGGCAATTTTTTAATAATGACACATACAGACCGCTATGGTTTTACAATGAGAGGTGAGTTTGTCCACCTATGACTAGACATCATTAACTCAATAAACCTATAACCACCTTATCATTCTAGGCTAATTAAGTACGAGTCTGTCAAGCTTTTTTGTGATGAGATTTGATGGTTGATTGTTTGTCGAGGTGTGGAACAGACATTGGAACCGCAAGTCAAACACCTTCAGATTTAAAAGTCATGAAACTCTTCCATTTCTTCTTGAATTCTTCGTTTATGATGTTTTATGTCTCCCATTGTGGTATAGCATCCACATCATCATTGATCATTAATGTCTCACTGATGCCGCCCTCCCTTAAATAATGAATTAAACGCCTTTTATATTTTATATTATAACTATGCAAAATATCAAAACGTGGCTAGTAGTATTAATTTAGAATAATTTTATTCTTTTGTTTGATATCTCATTCGAAGTTATTGCTACATTTATATGAACGATGATCATATTAGATAAACGGCTATAATTTGAACGTTCTTTGTCGTCTTTATCATATGTACGTTTCTTGCCGCATTTTCTTTCGTTTAATTTTGAATAACGTGGTTTATCGTCTGCAAGAATGTATGAACGATTGAACATAAGTTTCAATGTGGAAAGTGTAAACCAATTAGAAAGGCTCAATAAAGAAAAAAAGGATTCAGAGATAAAAAGAGAGAGTAGTGTTTAGTTACAAACCTGTCTCGATGAGTATTTTTTGAAGTTACTTCCTAAAAAAACAATATAAATTCTCCAGGAAACCCTAACAAAGATATAATAATTATAGTAGTAATATAACACACGACGATTATAAAATATAAATTACATTCACCATCACAAAACCTAAACGTAGAGTTAAAACACTCAGAGAATGATCTCTGGCCCCCAAGAAGTTTTTTTGTTCGGTCTTGGATTCGAAGTCAGTGTATGGAATCTATGTTCTTGCTTAGCTCTTCCAGCTTCTTCATTCTCATCTTTTCGCTTTCTCCCACCAACTGCGAATCATTCGTTTCAAAGACCCGTTAAGTCAAAGAGTACAAATCAGAGTGAATGTATAATTTAGCAAAGATCAGAGCGCGACTGGTTTGATGAATATGTTCAGTTTGCAAACAAGATATGTGAAAAACATGCACGAATGTTCGATGGGAACATACATTTTTCGATATGTAACTCCCACAAAAAAATGTCTAAGATCGAATTTGGATGAACTAATGCTGCAAACTAAGGTCAAGACTCACAGATATCTCTAGATAACCATAGAGATTGGTCAAAGAAACGAACTGGAAAACCTAAAGATAGAAAAATGAATCCGCAAGATCACACAGGCAAGGTTCATGTGAAAAAGAAACTGACAATACAGAACCATAAACCAGAGTGGAAGAGAATAACAACTAAAAGTTGAACCAAGCGATCTTCGATTCCTATATTCGACAAAACAAAAAAGAGATTTTATTAATTGTTGACTAACCTCCATTAGCTTGGTGATTAGCTGCACCTTCTCCCTGTTCTTTTCGTTGAATGCTTCAAGAGCTTCTTTGTACTCTCGTTCCTGCACGTTGCGTAAATACACCAGATTAAGCATATTAATCCTCAAGCAGACATACATTCTGAAAACGGGCAAATGGATTTAATTACATGTATTGGCCTTACCTTTTTCTGAACTGTATGACCCAATGGCTTTAATTCTTTGTTGACAGAATCAATCTTCTTCCTGACCAAAGCAACTTCTTTCCTCATGGGGTCAGCTAAGCCTTCAAGTTCCTGATACGCAATTTTAACCATTGAGCTTCTTATTCATCAAAAAGGTATAATATCACCCAGAAGAAGCAAGGGAAATGGTTCTTTTCATAGAAAGGAAAGAGCTTTGATCAGAGCTCGTCTTTTACCAAACGGCTTTTACAAATGTGGTAACACCCAGAAACAGGGAAAAAACTAAAAACCCAGATTCTTGATCCTGAAAATTACCCACAAGGAGCAAATGGTACCTTCCACACAAACTTAGCTAATTTTAGCAAATGGGATTTTACAATTTAATCTGAAAATCTACAAACTTTCACTGTTTCGTAACCTAGAAGTTGAAAACCCCAAGAAAGCTGAACAAATCCAGCTTTTCGTGCTATTGGTCAGTTCAATCGGAAGCTCAACACAAAAGTCCCAGTTTTTTCTTCCCTTGCGGAACAAATCACACAAAACCCAAAAGAGAAAACATAATTCTTTTTGTTCAATGCAATCTGTCAGATCTTGAAATTTCCAATACTTGGGGTCCTACAATTTCCCCCTAAACATGGATTAAAAGCACATACTTGACCGTATAAAACCCCCCCAAAATGCTAACTTTTACATGACAGGTTATTTGTTTTCTATATAGAAAAAAAAAACCAAAAATTGAAGCACAATTCTCGAAAAGAGAAAGCCAACTAATTAAGATTATGATGAGGATGATAAAGATATACTTACCTCACGGATCAAAGCGAGACGCTTAGTCTCTTCTTCAACACGACCAAGCTGAGCTTGAACCCTTTCCCTAATCTCCATCTTCTTCTTCTCGATCTCCTCTTCTTTCGCCCTGAAAGCTGACAAAGCCGTCCTCGACATCTCTTCGTCTTCCTTCGACATTTGGCTGCTGAAACTCATACTTCCCGACAGCTGAGCCCCTAACTGTCGGCTATGCACCGCCGGAGCCACCGTCGGCTGCGACGTCTCTATTGCCTGCATCTCCTTCATCTCCTACTCTTCACTCCTTCTAAACTGAAATCCCTTTAGCTCGATCTCTCTCTCTCTCTCTCTCTCTCTCTCTCTCTCTCTCTCTCGTTCTAGGTTCTTCTGTGGTCGAGAAAATGGATACTGAGCTTTCTTTTTGAACCCAGAAATAGTGCCGTGATATGAACATATATAATAAAGATAATTACATATAAATGATATAACGGGAACTTTTTATATTTAATAATAAAAAAGAGATAACAGGCAAAAAAAAAAATAAGAAACATTAGGTGAAATTACCTAACTGCCACCAACAACCGATAAAGATGCAGAAAGGATTTTTTTTTTTTTTTTGGATTCGATTTTGCTTTTTTAAATCAAAAAGGCATAAATAAAATATCGAAGAAAAGTAAGGAGAATCTGATTTGTAACCGTTAATCTTCAGACTTTCTATGATGACCGTTGGATCTATGATCCGACGAAGGAAGCAAAACGGGTGACCCGTAGAACCCGGAGACAGCTCGTTACAACTCAGTTGTCGCGTCTAAACCGTAATTACCGAACCAAACTTAACCAGTATCCTTAGTCTGGTTTTCCATTGGTCCATATTATGTGACTGTCTTGCTGTAAGTAACCACCATTTGGTAAACTTTTTTTGCACTAGACCCATTTATTAAAGAGAAAAACTATGATTCTAATTTTGTCACCGCGGTAATAGGTAACGGATTTTTTTTTTTGTGTGGTCAAAGTTAATTAAAGCAATTCTAGTAAATGTGGTCAAACGGAACAAAATGGAAAATCAAATCGGATTTTCGGCGTGTACCTTGAGGGCCGGTACAGTTATTCAAGTTGAATATATTTTGGTCAACATCAGGTACTCAAGAAATCTTCTGCTAATTAATTTGCTATACTATAATACCTCGATAAAAAAGAATTACATTAATAGGAAAAAAAGGAGGAGAAACGTAAATGGGAAGGCAGAGAGCAGTAGCCAACTCAGGCAACGGCTTCAACTACGCGCCTTCGAAGCAAGAATCCTTCTCTTTTTTTAACTTCTTTTTTCTTCGCTCTTTTTCTTTTCCTTAATGGAATTTACTTTTATTTCAATGTACACTATAGACTATTCCTCTAAGCTAGCCATCAAATCTCAAGATATAATAGTCACACTGTTTTAATGGTGGGGTTTTCGATCTTGTCCTCATTAGGAAATTTGAAATTTGTTTGTCCCACAAATTTATAATATGAATATATATTAATTAGTAGATAGCTTAATTATCAAAAGTTTATTAATTAATGGATAAATTTTTGAAAGGTTTTGTTGTTTTTATATGTAGTTCGAAAGATAGCTTACCTACTAATTGACATAAAACCATATACATAAGTTTAGAATGTTTTAACTAAAAATTTGTGTTGAAACTAGTTTTACACGGTTTTCCCTCGAACTAAGAAAAAAACCATCTTGAGATCAAACTGGATTTGGTTTGTCTTCAGTTCAGTTTTCTCAGAAACAGTGTGATTTCAATTCGTTTTGGGTGGTTGTAATTGTGACATAGTTATGGAATAAACTTGTTGGTAGCAAAACCATAGATGTGCGGTGAGGATTGAGTGGATCGAAAACATAGAAAGAGGCTGATCCGTAGCCGACGTGTGTTTCTCTGCCATGGAGGACCCACTAAGCCGGTGTTTTTTGTTAGCGCATGCATCAGATTATCATTTGGCACCCCCCCCATTCTCCTTTTTTCTTTTCTAATTATTAAATATTCTTTTTATGGATCCCAACTTGTCCTTGTTCCGTAATAAAACAAAAGTATATATTGTATCAGTACTAGTCTGAATATCCACAGCGTAATAAACATTACGAATACCGACCATTTTGGGCGGTGTATGTGTTCATCAAAATCAGCAAAACAAAACTTAATTCGAACAATCAGTTACATTTGTTCTAAAAGCAAAGGAGTATCATATAAGTACGTTTACATGTTCACCTTTCAAACTTTAATAAATAGTACTATTAAGAACCTTTTCTGCAGAGTTTTATTGGTTATCTAATTGCGATGATTATGAATTTGATTGAGCGAGAGGATATCGACTTTATACCTAATTCCCAGCATCAGCACTAATTAGAATTTAATGGTGTCAGGAAATATGATTTGCTGCTGTCTGTGACTATCCTCGTATTTGCAATCACAGTATTATTATTTTTGTTTTAAATCAACGATATGCGTGATATGTTTGTCTCTCTCTCTCCATGCCAGATGGGTTTGTGACGAAATTATAATTATAATCTCTTTAAAATTAAAAATGATGACGTGATCCTATTACTCTATGGCGCAATAGTTTTTATTAATGAAAACGTTTGCAATTGTTATGCGGTCCTCATTCGAATCTTGATTGTAACATAGAGTTTCCGACAGTATATATATATGCCCTAGCTAACAACAGTTTAGTATCATAAATTTTCATCTGTGTGGTTAATCACCATCATCGTAATTAACGAAGAAAAATAAACAAATCAAAGATAGGTCTCATATATGGAAGAAGAAGAAAGATGGGAAGTATCTTTGTGTTTTGGCAGTTACGCTAATCCAACTGACATCCCCAAAGATTCTGGTCCCTACGAAAGCCAAACCATTGCTGTCCTTGTATTTCCATATATATATATATATATATTTTTTTTTTTCCCTTAAAATACTCTATTATTCACAAGCCATAGATACAAACTTGCGCATTCAATAGATACACTCTTATTTGTTTGTCCCACCTGAAATACATTATTAAATATGTGTTTCTTTTTTACAATAGCCAGTACTGGAAGAATAAACATTCATTTGGATATTTGATTTTAGACAATTTAAAAGGTTGAATCAATTTTTGTTTCTTTTTAGAAAGTGTGACAAAATTATAGAAAAGGGTTGAATGCCAGGAGAAATGAGAATGTCATGAGTGTTTCGAAAGAAAAAAACAAACTGGTGTAGACTACACCGAGAGAGAAGGAAAATGTAATCTTGTGATGGAAAATGAGATAATTGAGTGAAAAGAAAACTACAAAAAAAAAAAAAAACATTTTTAAATGTGAACATTATCAACCAATCTTAAAAATGCAGTTTCTGCTAATCTTCTCTAACATTTACCTTTGGAGGACAGTTCGGCTATCAAATAGACGCTAAACAAGTCAGTAGTTGGCCATCGAGATTCTAAAATCAGTGCCATATATTCAACGTAAAAGTTTGACGTATATATGAACTTTAGTATTATATCTAATATACCATTATCCTTCGCCAATCATATATCGCATTCACGTTTACAAGATAGCCGAACTTAAGATGTCAGGATTCGTCGAGTTAAGCACTTAAGCTATAGCTAATCCAATATTATCTAACATTTTCATAAGCATTGAAAAATAAATTTATAATTTCTGATTAATTTCGACGAGTTAGTGCAGTCTGACAACCTTTTCTGGAAATTAACTATATATCAAATTCGGTTCCTATAGGACTCGAATTTACAAACATCCTAAAAAACTAATGGAAACTTCAACGATCCATCCTAACAAATGCAATTTTCTATAATGATTTGTATTTGTTAAAATACGAATATGGAGATAATATATAAAATAGTCAAAGGAGTGTCTAGTCTAGATGCTGTCTGAAACTTTTCTGGTTTTGTACCAAAAGAATCTAAATATATATTGTCGTACTCGTAATTAGGGAAATCTTGTGGCAAACTATATCTTTTTTTTTATATATATATATGCACACAAACACACACTCCTTCAGCTAGACAACTAGATTGTGTGTCAAACAACCATATATCATCTGAAGTTTATGCACGCAGCAAGAAAATTTTCGAATTCTCACGTAACGTAATTAGTAATTTCTAGAAAATGAATTCGTAAATTTGTCAAGTTGGCTGTTGCCAATTTGTTTTTGTTGTTTTTCGTCAAGTTGGATTCTTTTTCTTGTTTTGCTCTTATTTTTGCTTCTTTTGTTGATTTACATTTTTATATTTTCAGTAAAAAGATTTAAGTTCGTTGTACTGAAAGTGAGCTAGTGATTATGAATATGAATGGTTAGCTATTCGTTCGAATAATCGAGTAAAAATCCGCACACTCACAGATTACGATTTTAATGGCGAGTCAAGTTTCTCATTGATCCATTCTGCAATATGCAAAGATTATCAACGACGCAAATGGGAGATCTTAAATTTATTTTTTCATTTGATCAACTTTATTTTTGTTTATTTTTATTGCAGTTATAGTTTCTTCAAAAAATGAGATTCCATATTATTACTAATCGTGCTAATAACTATATTTTATTTTGGGTGTAAGTTTCGGTCCAATTTGACAACTTTATTTGTTATTTATTTCGAATTAACAACTTAAATACTATCAATTCTCGTTAAATACAGAAAACAGTGCAAAAGAACTTAATTTCTGCTAAAAGTACAAATGAACAAAGACTTATTTTGCCTTTCGACTGAAACGAAATCATGGTGAACCCAAAAATGGTAATCATTTTGATAAAGTAACAAAAAAAAATTATGAGTCGAATTTGTTATACGCTTATACCTTGGGGAATTTTCCATACCAAAAATTCGGTTCACGTGAACCAACCCAAGTAAACAGCTGTCATTATTATACTGAAAACTAAGTAAGCATGTGTTTGCACATTTCTGACAACTCCTTTTCTTATCTGTCTTTTTTCCCTTTAAATTGGGTCCATTTCTTCCTTCCTGATTACTGGATCCGAGGGTAAAGAAAGAAACATAAACTTGATTAAAAAAGTAAATTCGTTATCTTAACATTTATTTTGTTAAAGCGGTAAATTTTTCTTTATACTTGCAAAGAAGCCTCGGACCTCATGACTCACAGTATAAAATAGAAAAATAAGAACAAATATCAACTTAGTATTTTTCTTGTAGCAAAATGCTCAAACTCAAGTGGTGGTACACCTTTCTTCCAAAAGTTACATGGGTTCAAGAGCAGAAGAACAACAGATTACCCACCCTTCGTCATTTGGGCTTTACTGAACTGAGAGGCCTAAAGTAGAAATAAGTTTAAATAATTGGGCTTGTGAATGTTCCGAGGCCCATCATATTATTTCCGTCGTAAAAGTTGAGCGCTATTAATTTTTGTTTGGAATGGAAGTATACTTTGATGCAATGGATTTAAGAAAAGAGGCTTAAATAGAAACATTATCAGTGTCGCGGATAATCTTCTTAGAAGGAAGAACGATCGCAGCCACGGGTTTTTCCGGGTATCCACCGCCTTCATCGATGATCAATCTCAGGCCATCCATGTGAAGTTTCCCATGGTGCCCGCTAACTACAACAGTCTGCTTATCATCCAGCTCCTGAAATTTTGTTTCAGGGAAAACAAAAGCATACAGACAGATTTCAAAACTGGAGCTAAAGATCTTAACACCAAAGTCCAAAGTTTGGTTTCTTTTCCATGTTTTTACCTGTGGGATGTCCCAAACGTTTTTCCGACCGCTTAGATGTTGTATTTTTGAAATGCTTGTGTCTTTAGCTCTCAATAGCTTTAGTTGTTCGTCTACGCTAATCCCTTTCTCCAAACCAGCATGTACAGCAATCAAATTACAACGCTTTAAGCCTTGCTCGGTTTCTATACAAACATTGTCCTGCAAGAGAATCAATAACATGGACACATGACTGCTATTACCACACATCTGAGAGCTTCTACCCGCTTAAAACACATCCCTTTTGTCATGACTGTAACTTCCTAATGGGTTGCAAAAGATTTGATCACTTTAAGTCCAAAAAAGTTGGAGTTTTTATCGTTTTAAGACCACTCAGCTACTGTTTCTTACCTCTTCATGGACCCAAACCATACTGGTCAAGAACTTCTTGTGACTCTCCGGTACCGCCTTCATCAAATCTATCAAGCAAAAGAAAACAAAACAGGTTTCAGAACCAATACCAAAAGGATCCCAAACAATTTTGACATGCGGATTTTATCAGGAGAAAGATGAAAACTAAAAACTGGAGAATTTTGGAGTTAACCACAGCATTGCTTCAAATAATTTAAATGTTGTCGTCCCACCAAATGCAAACGACTAGTTATGAGCTTTGGCCAGCGAGAAGAACATCGAACACAGTGACTGAGAATTATTTACCAGAAGATCCATGAGGAACGCCATACGATTCAAAAGTCGACCCAGCATCGTAAATCGATCCTTTATACGCCATCCCTTTAACGGAATTGAACTGAGCCTTGATCTTACCGGCCCATCTCCTACCTTGGAGATGCATATCCTCGAACCCTTCACCTCTGTACCATCCTTCTCGCTCCTCGTTATCCTCGTACTCCTTCCACGTATCCTTCAAATCGGACCCATCTGAAGGAGGGGACAACAAACCTAAGAACCCGGCGAAGGCGAAGTCGTGGTTCCCGGCCAGAAAGACGTGTGTCTGGTCGGGATGTTTCTCCGGCAGAGAGGTTAAGAAGTCGATCACTTTCCGGGTCTCCGGTCCACGATCGCAGTAATCACCGAGGAAGATGACAAGAGCCGAGCTGAATTCTGATGGGTCGATGGCGGATTGAAGATTAAGCCAGAGGTTATTGAGCTTCGATATGTATCCATGGATGTCTCCCACGCAAATCACCGTACGTGGCTTTTGCGCCATGAGTCTCGTTTCTTAAACTGATAACGCACTTGTGGCTACATCATCTATTCTTTTTTTTTTTTCTTTTGAAAGGGAATAAACAATAATCTGTTTTTTTATTATTGTATTATTTTGAAAAGGTGATCTCGATTTCACTTTGGATAGTTTTCATTTTTTCCTAATAATTTTCTCTGATAAAATCCATTGGTCTATATAAACACATTCAATGACAATTTTGGTTGAACCTTTCTTAGATAAAATATAGGTTAAGATTTAATGATAATTCTGGATGGAGCAAAAGTAGAGGATCAAATTACATTTGGAAGAGGTGACTGAATTCTTAAAAAGTAACAAAGACATGAAAGCCTTAATTGGGAAAGATATCGGTGTCCCGGATAATCTTCTTAGAAGGAAGAACAATTGCAGCCAAAGTTTTTTCCGGCTCTCCACCGCTTTCATCGATGATCAATCTCAAGCCATCGACGTGAAGTTCTCCGTGGTGACCGCTCACTATAACAGTCTGTTTATCATTCAGTTCCTGAAAAAATGTTTAAGAAAAACACATGACATTTTATTTTAACAAACTCAATAAGTTCTTGACATTCTTAACGAAAGGTTTTGTTCCTAAGATGTTTTGTTTACCTGTGGGATGTTCCAAACGTCTTTGCGGCCACTTAAAGCTTGTATTTTCGAGATGCTTGTGTCTTTAGCTCTCAAAGGTTCTAGTTGTTCGTCTACGCTCTTCCATTTATCCAAACCAGCGTGCACAGCAATCAACTTACAATGCTTTATCTCTTTTTCGGTTTGTATACAAACATCCTCCTGAAAGAAGAGTAACAAAAAAAAAAATGGACACATGATAACTAAAAGTCTAAAATGGATATCCTTTGTCGGAATTAGCAAGGCTGCAATTTACTACGTACACGTTCTATCTAGTATCTACGAAAATACAGGCTTCTACTGAGTACTGACTAAATTAATGGACATCATCCTTTGTCGGCATTGGTACAACTTTCTAATGGTTTGTACGTAAGAGATTGATCAATAAGTCCAGAGTTCGACTTTTTTTTTTTATGGTTTTCTAACCACTCAAACTACTAACTATTCCTAGATAACTATAAATCGAAGTAGCCGTTACCTCTTCGTGGACCCAAACCATATTTCTCAAGAAATTCTTGTGACTCTCTGGTACAGCCTCCATCAAATCTATATCAAAGAATACAAAACAAAAACAATTTTTAAACCAATACCGAAAGATCCCAAACATTTTTGACATGTCGATAAGTTCATCAGAACTTGGAAACTTGTTATGTTAAGCTTAAAATTCTCCCTAAATTTCTTTTTTTTTTTTTTGCATTTTTCATAACATCCCAAATATTTTTGATGCCCAAACAATTAATAAGCCAATAAGCTCCCTAAGTCTTCCGGGGTAGCGTAGCAGAGCTGGAGGACCGAGACAAGCGGCTAATGTAGCTGCTAGGATTTGGACAATTAAATCTAGAAAGATTCAATATTTACTCTATAATGAAATGTGAACAGGCTCACTCAAAGCCTGCTCCCCAAGTATTCAGTAGCTATTTCTTGAAATTAATATTGTACGTATGGAGAACTTTTACCAGAAGATCCATGAGGAACGCCATACGATACAAATGTCGTCGCAGCATCGTAAATCGATCCTTTATACACCACTCCAGTGGCGGAATCATATTGAGCCTTCATTATACCCGCCCATCTCCTACCTTGGAGATGCATGTCATTGAACCTTTTACCTTTATACCATCCTTCTCTCTCCTCGCTTCTCTCGAACTCATTCCACGTATCCTTCAACTCGGACCCATCTATAGGACGAGGCAACAAACCCAGAAAACCAGCGAAGGCGAAGTCGTGGTTTCCGGCGAGAAATACGTGGGTCTGGTCGGGATGATCCACCGGCAGCGAGATCAAGAAGTCAATGACTTGTCGGGTCTCGGGTCCACGATCGCAATAGTCGCCGAGGAAGATCACTAGAGCTGAGCTGAATTCTGATGGGCTGAGGGCGGATTGTAGATTAGACCAGAGGCTATTCAGCTTCAAGATGTGTCCATGGATGTCTCCGATGCAGATCACCGTTCGTGGTTTTTGCGCCATTATTAGTTCTCGTTTTCTCGAAATGCAATGACTATTGACTTTTGAAGCATGCAATGATATAGACGTTGAGATATATACCCGTTGAAAAATGCCGGAAGAGTGTTGAGTTTGATAACTGATATGCTCAAATTTACCCTAGAGCTACTCTCTCAAATTAAGAGATCGGCTGTAGTACTTAGGGATCGATTTCCACAGAGACTCAAGATTCGCACAATAGATTTCAGTATTCGAATTAAGCTAAACGAGAATGAATGTAATTAAAAGACAACAAGAAAATCGGTTTTAAAATCAGATGGGAAAAGCGTCAGGCTCAGGGTATTCTCAGGAAATCAGGAATGCAAATTAATCAGTAAATCGGGATTCTGCTATGTTCTAGAACTCGAAACACAATATTCAAATCAATCAACTCTCGTTGCAGAGATTTCTATGTCTAGATCCTAGAATTCCAAATCTCTTTGCAAATTCAAAAGCTCAGACATGCATTAAATTCAAGTTCGATATGTTCACAAAATACCTAAACCAAATCTCTTTGCGAATAGTTATTTTGCTCATCTAAGGTTCTTTCTAGCTAATTAACCAACTCTCGTTGCGAGAATCAACCTATGATCAATAATCTAACTTCTCAGTTCAGATCAAGCATTAATCACAACCTAGATGAAGAACTAGTGTTCCAGAATCCCTAACTAACCAATCAACTTAACAATCCATGAAATCCCTAATGAGAACCCTAAACCTAACTAGCAAACTACTCAGACATGGAGATTGAAACAATAAACATGTTTGAATAAGATTGCATAAAAGAAATAAGAATAGAGATTAAAGGAGTTCTGAATCTTCTCTGAAGGAGTCTGAATTCTTCTCTCCAAAGCTCTAGCTTAGAATAATAGCATAGGTCTAAACAATGACCTTAAAATAGTATATATATCCTAAAAACTCGACCAGGGACTTAGTTGCAAATATATGAAACTTCTGGGCAATTTCTTTTTCTTCAAAACTCGACGGTTTGTGAAATCCCGATCGGTGTCGATCGACACCCAAGAGTGGTGTCGATCGACACCAGGCTTGAAAAGGCTCCGAGTTGCATTCTTCAGCACAGCTTCTAATATAGCTCCAGAATGATCCATAATCTCCAATTAAGCTCCAAACGTACCTAAACCTGTAAAAGACTCTAAAAGACTCCAAAAACACTAAAAAGACTCTATATACACAACTTATATCATGGCTAAAAACCATAAAAACCATAATATATCAACTCCCCCAGACTTAGCTTTTGCTTGCCCTCAAGCAAAACAGAAGACTAGACCTGTGAAAGAGGTTTGAAAACATAGGAACTCACTTATTCTTTAGAAATACTGAATCAACCAACACCAGAGTAAAGCCACGTCAAACAGTACCAACTTAAGTTAGAACCTCTAGTAATTTTCCGCAGACTTACTAACCATCCAGATTCCAAACCACAACCAATAAGAGTAATCTAAAATCCCCATTGCTGACCTTATTTAAGTTTTAAGTGCAGTCTCATCGAGGGAATATCGATCTAAGGACACATGGACTCTTACTTACTCAAGAAACTGAATTTGTGGACAGCCTGCTTCTAGTTTCCTTTCTCCCTCTTTTCTCGCTTCCAATCAGTCGATTTTTCCCTACTAGGGTATCATTTTATTTTTTTTTATCGACTGATTGTTCTCTTTTTTTTTAAACAAGTATCCATGATTCAACTTCTCAATTCACTTCTTTTTCAAATCTACTCTTATTCATTCCTTTTTCTATTCTTAGAGACACTGAAGGGAAGAGAGAGGGAAACCATAATCACAGACTAATCCTATCAGACCTAAGCAAGGAATCCGATCCTAAGTATACCAAGCCCCAAGATGAGAGAAATTAAGTTCATTATATCTAGGCCAGCTCCGGATCATCTAAATACTCAAATAGTATGGGGATAATGGAAGATCAATTTACCTTTGGAATTTCCTGTTGGTAGAAACTGCTGTCAATGGCTGTAAGAATGGTCACTAAAGTGGTAGCTAAAACAGTAGGTTCCAAGGAAAGCTCATAGTTCCCAACTAAATTTTGACTCAATAAAAACAAATTTTTGACACAAAAGACTCTCAAAAGAAAAAGAAAACCAAAGTTAGTAATCACCTCCCCCAGACTTGAATAACACTGTCCCCAGTGTTAACAGGCATGAGTTTGGTCAAAAGAAAATAATTAGAATGGAAAAGGTTAGGATCGGAGACGTATACCTGCAGTCGCCATTGGTGTCGACCGACACCAACAAGTAGTGTCGATCGACACTGATCTGGTCACGATCTCCTTTTTTTTTTTTTTTTTTTCTTTTTTTTTTTGACACAAGAAAAACAAAACTAAAAATTAGCAAAAATCAAACGAAATCCAAAGAAAACTCCTACCTAATAGTGGGTTGCCTCCCACTCAGCGCTTATTTTCAGTCATTAGCTTGACTATGTTGGAGCTTAGGCATCTGGTGGATCAGAGAGTGGCACTGAATGCCTCTGGAAGAATGTCTCATCATCCAAGGTGGTGTATAGGCAGTTTGTGAATGAGATCGACCAAGGAATGAAGGAACAGCAGCAGGGTGGGACTTAGTTCTGGGTGGTACACTCCTTTTTCCTGCAGAATCATCAAAAGACGAAACAAGTGCTCTACGATAATCTCGTGGCTTGGTTAACTGTGAGACAGCTTTTGCACTTTGAAAATTCTTAATGATATATCATGAGGTTTATAATTAGGAACAGGAAGTGCGTACCCTTGCTTTATTGAAGGTGAGTGAGGTTTGAGATGTAGAGTTTTCTGTTTAACAACAGTTGATGGGTCTTTCACACCACAAAATTTCTGAAAACTCTGATCTTTAGGCGTCTCTGGCTCGGCCTGTGGAGGGTGTCGACCGACACCAAAAGTGGTGTCGATCGACACTGAACCTGAAACTCGGGATTCTGCACTTTTTCTGCAATTCAGCTCAGCAATCCGTGTCTCCATCACAAAAACGTCATCCTCCATCAACTTGTCTTTAAGTGGACCCTTATCTTCGACCCTTGTCCTAAAAAGATGATCTCCACTCCAATCTTCAAGCCCAGCAGCTTGCTTAGAAATCTCAACCAACTCCTCTTGAACAATCAGCTTGTTCACTTGCTTAGTGGCCTCCAGCTCCTTGACATACCCAGCAGTAATGTCATCTGGCTCCTCATCCATGGCAACCTCTACAGAAAAGGTTTGACCATCAATGGTAGGTTTTCTCCTCAGCTTTTCCATGTCAAAGTTCATGACCTTATCACCCAAATCAAGCTCTATCTGCCCTTCTCTGACATCAATGATAGCACCTGCTGTGGCTAAGAATGATCTGCCCAAAAGAAGAGGATCCTGAGGTTCTTCATCATATTCCAAAACCACAAAGTCTGTGGGGATAGTGCATCCTGCAATTTGAAGTGGAACATCCTCTAAAAGTCCTTCTGGAATCCTCTTGGAACGATCAGCAAGGACAAGATGAATCCTTGTAGGCTTGAAGTCAGTCAACCCAAGTCTCATAGCAACAGAATATGGCATCAGATTAATGCTTGAGCCCAGGTCACAGAGAGAGTGAGGAAACCTTTCTGTTGAGATGTAGCAATCTAGCACAAAACTCCCAGGATCAGGTAACTTCTTTGGAATCCTATGTTGAATCATAGCACTGACCTGTTCAGACACTCTCACCTTCCTCTCTTTCCTTGACACTGTCTTTTTCAAGAGGATTGCACTAATGTCCTTTGTGAGCAAAGCTGCTTCCTCAGGACTTATACCATTCACAACCATCCTCTTGACATACCTCTTAATTGGAGGTGAAAGCTTGACTGCATCAACCAATGGTATCTCAATCAGCACTTTTTCCATGATTGCCTTGCATCTGGCCTCTTCCACCTCTTGTTTATACTTCTTACATGCCTTAGGAAAAGGGATTTTAGGCTTATAGACATTCTCCTCCTGTGCTGTGTGAGAATTAGCCAACTCTGGCTTGCTCTGCGATTGGTGTCGATCGACACTAGGTTGGTGTCGGTCGACACTGACTGGTGTCGACCGTTCCAATGTGGTGTCGACCGGGTTGGTCGACAATCGTCCGTCACGACTCGAAATTTCGAGTTTTTGGCTTGGTGTCGATCGACACTCCAGGATGGTGTCGATCGACACCGACTCTGGAACGTCAAAATCATCATCAAAATCTGCAGAACCCACGGATTTTTCTTCTTCTTTCACCATGATGGCATTAACATGATGCCTTGGGTTGGTGTCAGTCTTTCCAGGGAGGAATCCATCTTGCCTTTTCATAGATGAAGCTGTTTGTGCAACCTGAGTGTCCAGCTTTTTGACATGAGTGCTCAAAGCTTCAAACTTCCCATTCAGATCCAGGTACATGGAATCAAGTTTCCCATTAAAATCCACTGTCAGCTTTGTCTGCCCTGCAAGAATCTGCTCCATCATGCTCTCCATCTTGCTCTCTGAAGTTGGTGGGGGAACTGGTTGGTAGGAAGAAGAGTCATAATTCCTTGTGTAGTTGCTGTTCTGAAAAGGTCTCTGGTAAGTAGAACCATAACCTTGCTGATTCCCAAATCTTTGTCCTTGAAACCCAGCTCCATGGATGAAATTTACATCCTCTTTCTCTGATTCAAAGGTTTCAGTTTCTGCAGCAAACTTAACTTGCTTTTTACCCATAAGGATGCTGTGAACAGAGTCTAGCTTTGCCTTTACTTCAGCCATTTGACTTCCATCCATTCCTCCAGCTGCTTTCTTCCTTTCAAAATCTGCATTCTTAGTACTATTGCTAGATACCAAGTTCTCAATCAGCTTTTTGGCTTCTGCTGGACTCCTAGTATTGAAGTTTCCTTCACTTGCAGCATCAAGAGCCATCTGATACCTCCAGTCAATTCCCCTGAAGAAAATTCCCAGCAGCTGAACATCACTGAACCCATGATGGGGACAGTCTCTCTGATAAGATCTGAACCTCAACCAAGCAGCCTTGAAGGCTTCAGTAGGCTCTTGTTTGAATGTAGAGATTTTAGTTCTCAGATCTTCAGACCTTGCATCATCAAAGAAGTTGGTGAGGAAGGCAGTCTTGGTATCAGACCAAGTGGTTAGAGAACCTGGGCTCTCATTCTTGAGCCAGTAAGCTGCATCCCCAGCAAGAGAATATGGGAAGAGCTTGCACAGCAGATAATCCTCTGAGACTCCATTCAGTTTTATGCTTGTCACCAAGTCCTCAAACTTCTCAATATGGTCCATAGGGTGCTCATGAGGAAGGCCATGGAAAGGGTGCTGACCCACAAGAGTGAAGTAGACAGGCTTCAACTCAAAGTCATTCCTTTGGAAGGGAGGAGGGCGAATCGCAGACCTGTTTGCATAGAAAAGATCAGGCCTGTTAAAATCAGCAAGAGTCCTCCCTCCTGCAGCGTTCACATCATCGTGTACAACGACTTCTTGGACGACATTTCCCTGGTCATCAATCTGGTCGCCGTTCTCGTTGTAGGCTTGACCCTGTTGGTCTCGTAAGACTCCAGTAGCATCAGGTCGAATGATAACTCTCCGATTCATTGCTACTGATCTCTTTGCCTTTAGGTTCGTTCGTTCTAACTCTCTCAACTCCTGATTCGTAAGATTCAAAAGTTTAGCTTCCTTGTTGCTTCTGGTAATGCGAGACTGCATACACCTGAAACACAAGAAAGGAGATAGAACTGATGTGAATAAACAAGAAATAAAATGCTTAGTCTAAATTCTATTCCTAATCTAATGGCAATTCAAAGAGTCCCCGGCAACGGCGCCAAAATTTGATATGCTCAAATTACCCTAGAGCTACTCTCTCAAATTAAGAGATCGGCTGTAGTACTTAGGGATCGATTTCCACAGAGACTCAAGATTCGCACAATAGATTTCAGTATTCGAATTAAGCTAAACGAGATGAATGTAATTAAAAGACAACAAGAAAATCGGTTTTAAAATCAGATGGGAAAAGCGTCAGGCTCAGGGTATTCTCAGGAAATCAGGAATGCAAATTAATCAGTAAATCGGGATTCTGCTATGTTCTAGAACTCGAAACACAATATTCAAATCAATCAACTCTCGTTGCAGAGATTTCTATGTCTAGATCCTAGAATTCCAAATCTCTTTGCAAATTCAAAAGCTCAGACATGCATTAAATTCAAGTTCGATATGTTCACAAAATACCTAAACCAAATCTCTTTGCGAATAGTTATTTTGCTCATCTAAGGTTCTTTCTAGCTAATTAACCAACTCTCGTTGCGAGAATCAACCTATGATCAATAATCTAACTTCTCAGTTCAGATCAAGCATTAATCACAACCTAGATGAAGAACTAGTGTTCCAGAATCCCTAACTAACCAATCAACTTAACAATCCATGAAATCCCTAATGAGAAACCCTAAACCTAACTAGCAAACTACTCAGACATGGAGATTGAAACAATAAACATGTTTGAATAAGATTGCATAAAAGAAATAAGAATAGAGATTAAAGGAGTTCTGAATCTTCTCTGAAGGAGTCTGAATTCTTCTCTCCAAAGCTCTAGCTTAGAATAATAGCATAGGTCTAACAATGACCTTAAAATAGTATATATATCCTAAAAACTCGACCAGGGACTTAGTTGCAAATATATGAAACTTCTGGGCAATTTCTTTTTCTTCAAAACTCGACGGTTTGTGAAATCCCGATCGGTGTCGATCGACACCCAAGAGTGGTGTCGATCGACACCAGGCTTGAAAATAGGCTCCGAGTTGCATTCTTCAGCACAGCTTCTAATATAGCTCCAGAATGATCCATAATCTCCAATTAAGCTCCAAACGTACCTAAACCTGTAAAAGACTCTAAAAGACTCCAAAAACACTAAAAAGACTCTATATACACAACTTATATCATGGCTAAAAACCATAAAAACCATAATATATCAATAACTACCTGTTAAGCAGTATTATAAATGTTAGTATTTTGAAGTATTAAGAATATGAAGAAAAAAAAAAACGAACACGTCAGGTAAGGTGGTTTGATATTAAAACCGATTAACATACAAGCAATAACTATTTTTAAGCATATTATGTACTACTATATATATTTTAGATAAAAAGTTATTGACTGAGGAAAAAAAAAAACACAAAGTTGTCGTGATGTGATAGTGTGAACATGCATGATGCGTTCTGTACGTACGTAGTATTTAAAAGATAGATATTATAATCTGGGAACAATTTTGTTAGGTGTTAAGTATTTTTAAAAATACAAAGAGAATAAATCGATCACGTTAATTGATGATGGTACCACGAACTCTATATCATTAGTCAACATTGCGGTATAAATAAGCCGACAATGTCACAATGATAACTAATTTAAGGAACTGATCCTACTCACCTTCTTAATCTAAAACACCAAGAAAACCCACATTAAGCTAGTCGATCATATATGATGCCTATTCTCTCTTGGTCTTGCGTGTAAGAACGAAATAGTCTAAAAGACAAAGAGATTTCTTGAATATCAATGAAGTTTCATTATTCTTAAAACTTGAAGACAGTGCTAGTTTGAACATAAGATGGGAAAATGGGGAAAAATTACATGAACTATTTTGTACGAGTATTTTCATACCCAAACTTTAACTAATGGTATTTTCCAACCTGAACTATTTTTTAATTCAAATTTCATACCTGAATTCATAAAAACGGGAAAATCCAACATTAACTTCACTTTTGTTAGTCAATCGTTAAGTGCTCCAACCTGAACTCGAACCCGCGTCATTATGGGATTCAAGGGAAGTTTAAACCATTTGGCCACAGTGATTCATTATGTCATGTTCAACTACGATTTAATATATTTATAACAAAGCCATGTGTTATAGAAGTGAAGTCAATGTTGGATTTCCCCGCTTTTTATGAATTCAGGTATGAAATTTGAATTAAAAAAGAGTTCAGGTTAGCAGATACCATTAGTTAGATTTTGGGTATGAAAATCCCAGTACAAAATAGTTCAGGTAGTTTTTCCCCTTTTCCCGAGTTATTTATACAAGATTAACAAAGAGTGAAACAAACTAGGGCTTCAGGGAATATCCAAAGCGAATATACTCTTGACAGCTCGGTGGTCCTGATCTTGTAGCACACTGAATCTGTTCACCATCTTTATTGTTGCAGGTGCTGTGTTCGTACAATGCAGAGACAAATTTTGTCTGTGGTCAATGTAGCCGTTGCTCTACCTTCTCTTCTCTGTTGGGCTTAGCTTCTTTGTGTTGGCCCATTGCTTGTCCACTTCGCTTCAGGGCCTGTTCAGATGTATGATCACTAACAGGTTTGGCAGGCAATAAAGGCAGCAGAAAAGGGGAAATCGATCTCGGAGTATGATTATCTACCCTATTTCTACTCTCGTGGCAATTCTGTGGTGACAAACCAAGTTTGTAACGTATTGGGTTAAATGAGGAAAATGGAGCTAGCGTTTATAGGAGGAACCGTATGAGAACAAATGCATTGCTAATTAAGGTGGCACGAGAATAGCTTCCGTTGGAGTGTTGACGTATTGTCCAATGAGGCAAGGACGATCTTCTTTTCACCAACTAGTTACAAATTTCGCTTTCAAACGTTTTATTTCTCTTTGAGATTTGAGTATTAATGTTGTATCTTTCTGTCTTTGTGTACAATCATTAAATAAAAATGTACGTAGAAATATATGGAACCAGTAGCAGATTCATCATAAAGCGATTTATATACCTTTCAAAGTGAAGTAATGGAACCAGTGATTCATCATTTTTTTTATGAGGATCAAACCACAATCAAGAATATATAAATATTAAAAAACGAAAACATGCATGAATCTAGCAGCTGAAGAGGCATAAAATTGTGGTAGAAGCTTGAAATACTGATGTGTCTAGCCTCTGAAACCCCACATAACTTCTGCCGTCTAACAGACTAACATAGATTGTTGGGGATCGAAAATGATTTAAGTTAAAAGATTGAGCTAATTTTCTTTCAGGTGTGTGCCACTATATATATATATATATATATATATAAATGGATTATCTTCGAGTAAAGTAAGGGTGATTGAAATATGTTTAATATATGTATTTTTTTGGTTCTTGAATTACAATACATATCTTTAGACGTGAATAATATCACACGACAGTTTGTATTATTCTATTCGATATATCTTCAAGATTTCAATTAGTCCAGTCAGAACAGTCTAATACCAACAACTTCCATTCCTATTTTAACTTAAAGACCTTTAATAATGTAAACGTTATAGGCGTGAATAATATCATACAACAGTTTGTATTATTCTATTCGATATATCTTCAAGATTTCAACAAGTCCAGTCAGAACAGTCTAATACCAACATCCAACAACTTCCATTCCTTTTTATTTATTTGTAGCCTTAACTTTTTAAAAAGACCTTTAATAATGAAATCATTTACTACTAAACCCGTCTTGTGGAACATGCTAAATTAAGAAAACAAAGAAATATATAGCACTACTTCTAATAAATACATAAAAGAACTGATTAATGAATAAGTCAAAAGGTAGAAGAACAAAAAAATTCCAAAACAAATGCAACTTATGCATATTTATGGGGGTTACTCAAAAATTTGCATATGAGATTAGGTAGCAGTTTGATGTTAAGTTGATAAATATATGGCCATATGGGTCAAATTGGTAATAAAAGTATTAACTAGGTAGAAATGAGCTTCAAGTTCCAACGGTCAGAAACCAATAAAATACCGGTAAAAGGAAGGATGTTTGATTAAAACATATGGTTAACTGATGATTATAATAGACAAGTGGTAATAATTAAAATATGGAGTGTTTATGATATTTTCTTTTACTTTTCTAAGAAAAATGTATGAAAGGAGTAACTGATTGTTTTTTATCCTTTATGTATAGGCATTCATATGACACTCATTTCTTTCTTAAACAAGTACTTATATTTAACTAAAATAGATATAATATCCTCTAATACTAATTAGTCATGTTTTTTTTCTCTAATTAGTCATGTTAATTACATAAAGATAATTTGATGTGACTTATTGTAGATAGTGAAGTTTTTATGAAAATAGAGAACAGTCTATTAATCTTCTTTGAAACCAGTATGATCTTTCTTAAAATCATAATATAAAATGTGGAAAATGAAAAAATGCACCATCCGTTAATTTAGTAGAATAAGAATCTATTGGGGTTAGACCAAAAACGAAAAAAAAAAAGAATCTTGGGGACCGGGAATTAATCGTTGACACGGTGTAATTAAATTGTTTATCGGGCAAGCAAGTTCAACGGCCACAAGTAGTCAACTTTTCATGATCAACATGATTTATCCATAGAGCGGGTAATCTAACGGTCCAAAGTGAAACTTGACTCGTGCTTCGTAGTCTACTCTATATAAACCTCTACGCAATCACTCTCTCCTCGGAAGAGAAAAACCAAGTAAGAAGTTTGCATTAATGGCGGAAGAGAAGAGTTTCAAGTACGTGATCGTTGGAGCTGGTGTATCTTCCGTACGTCTCTCCTCTTCTTCTCAATCTTCGAATTTTCTTGCAGATCGATCTTTTTCATTCTGTTTTTGTTTTCTCTCTTCCCTAACGAATCATTGTTTTCATTAACGTTCTGAAACAAATGCGTGCTTAGCTTTAGACTGCTTTAGAAGTTCATTCTAGGGTTTTGTGTTGTTTCTCTAGATCTGTTCGATTCTTTTCATTTTACGTTGGAAGTTCGTTATAGGGTTTCTATGTTTTTTTCATTCTAGCTTTCGGCTATGTTGGAAGTTAATTTTAGAGATTTATATTGTTTCTTTAAACTACATTGAATCAATAAACTATTGGAAATACAGGGTTACGCGGCTAGAGAGTTTGCAAACCAGGGCCTGAAGCATGGTGAACTAGCAATTATTTCCAATGAACCAGCAGTATGTTTTTCTTTCTGTGTGTCCACATGTAATTCTTAATTCTCATTTCTTCCAAATGACATCAACTCTTAATATTTTTAATAATTCCTTTTCTTAATTATAAATTCAAATTGCCAAACGCATGAGATATATAAAGAGAGTTTGAGTTTACCTTTTTTTTTTTTTTCTTTGGAACACTGAGAGTTTGGGTTTACATTCTCCAAATATTGTTTATGAAAAAATGAAAAGCTTTTACTTATTCAAAATGTGACTAAAAAACATGGTTCACATTTTCACGGAATCATAAACACAAAAAATTGTGGCCTAAAAAAATTATTTGGTATTGGCAGAGTAACAAAATATTTGGACTTCAAGATATTGACTTAGAGAGTAAGCCTTTTACCTCTACAACATCTCTGACAACAAATAGTTTTCAGTTCCTCTAAATTGTTACTTAACTTCAAGCTCGCTCTTTAAGAGCATCGTTCTCAATTCACATGTTATGCAGCCAATACGAATCTTTCAAAGAGCTATATATGTGATGGAGCTGGGGAACAGAGGCAATGCCATCAATGGTACAAAGACAAAGGTCATATCCTGCTTTGAAATATGATAACGCAATAGTCAAATTATTTCACTAAAAACACTTGTGGTTATGATATCTCTCCACACCTCACAATGTTCCAATTTCTCATTAATTTATAGGTATTGAATTGATTTTAAGCACAGAAATCGTCAAAGCAGATCTTGCTGCGAAGAGTCTTGTCAGTAGTGATGGAAAAATCTTCAACTACCAAACTTTGCTAGTTGCAACTGGCTCTACCGTGAGCACCATCTCGTCTTCTGTTGATCTTCTTGCTGTCTAAATTTATTCTGGAAACTCATATCAAGAATCCATTAAAATTTTGTAGTGCGTAAGATTGCCAGAGTTTGGTGTCCAAGACGCAAATGCTAAGAACATCTTCTACCTAAGAGATATCAAGGATGCTGATCAGCTCGCTTTAACAATGGAAACAACGAAGAAGAGGACAGTCGTGGTTATTGGCGGCGGATACAGAGGGTTCGAAATCAGTGCTTCACTAACAGTTAATAATTACGATGTCACCATGATATTTTCAGAACCTTGGATTAGTAAGTAGAAGCTTGACCTTTACGCATATGTATTTCTGTTAGCATATTACAGAGAACTAACTCCTCTGTTTTCCCCTGTTTCATTGGTGTAGTGCACCAGCTTTTCACCGCTGAGATCGCTTCGTTCTACGAGGGTTACTATGCGGACAAGGGAGTCAAAATCATCAAGAGCACTGAAGCCACTGGATTCAGTACCAACTCCAACGGAGAGGTGACGGAGGTGAAACTAGATGATGGAAGAACCCTAGAAGCTGACATGGTGATCGTAGATATCGGCGGTAAACCGATGACATGGCTCTTCAAAGGTCAGGTGGAAGAGGAGAAGGGTGGAATAAAGGTTTGTGGTTTACGCACCCATTTTCTCAAGATTGCACTCTTTTGGATTTACCATTTAACTTTCTCATCTTCCTTTTTTTCATATTTTAGACTGATGGGTTTTTCAAAACAAGCATCTCGGATGTATACGCCATTGGAGATGTCGCTACATTCCCCGTGAAACTCTATGGCGAGATGAGACGCGTAGAAAACGTTATCCATGCTTGCAAATCCGCTGAACATGCCGTCAAGGTACCAATCATATGGTGTTAATATTGGGCCTGGTTCAATACTTTTGGTCATCTTGTCATTTGATCGATGATCATGTCTCTGGTTTATTCAGGCAATGAAAGCGGCAGAGGAAGGGAAATCGATCCTAGAGTATGACTATCTCCCTTTCTTCTACTCTCGAGCCTTTAGCCTCTCTTGGCAATTCTATGGAGTCAACCTCGGACAATCCGTACTGTTCGGAGACAACGATCCGAAATCTCCAAAGGCAAAGTTTGGGACTTATTGGGTTAAAGACGGGAAAGTGGTAGGAGCATTTCTAGAAGGAGGAGTTGTGGAAGAGAACAAGGCCATTGCTCGAGTCGCACGGACACAACCTTCAGTTGGTAGCCTTGAGGTCTTGTCCAATGTTGGCGAGTTGCTTATTGGATCAAGGGTAAATAGAAATAGAATTTATGCGGGAGTGTATTGAATATAAGTTTTAAGATGATTTTGGGTGAATTAAGAAAGTTGACGTGATTTTCATTAAACACTTTAGAATCTTTAAAACTTTTTAAATAAAATTCAAATTATCATTTTATAAAAAATATACTGTAATGGTAATAATTAAATTATTTAATAAAAATATAATATAAATCAATTTCTGCATGTGGATTATAGTAGTTTTTTTTTCTGAATTTTAAGGTTTGAGAATGGTATAATGTTCATAGTAATTTATTCAATTTTTACAACCCGTGGTTTGATTACGACCTTTAATTTATCTTATCCTTCTAATTTTAAATCAGGATCCTTCGACCTTGTCCACCTCCCTAATTCAGTAATCTTCTGACGTTTTTTTGTTGTTGTCGTCTAACAATCTTCTGACGTTTTCATTGTTATTACTGTAAATTTTGTGTGTAAATGAAATGGATATATATAGACATTACCAGGGTATACAGCTAGAACAATTTTGCAAGTATACTAGTAATTCATAATTACGTATATCTCACTCACTCTTTGTTAACTATGCACGCAATTCCATTCATTACCTGAGTAATATGCTATTTTTACGGGACTCTTCACCAAACGCAATTCCATTCATTACCTGAGTAATATGCTATTTTTACGGGACTCTTCACCAAACGCTATTTGTATATATCTTATATGATTTTTCCCTTTTCGGCATTATTTTCTGTTTTAATATGTTTCGGTATTGTTTAAAATCATTATTAATCTCTTCAATTATTGATACCCAAATCATTCACCTATTCCTTCCTTATCAAACTACTAGCGAGGTGGCATATATAAATAGTTAAAATAAAAAAGCAGTTCCCTATCAATGGTAATCTGTCCTTTCTTTCTCTTCACGTTAGCTCGCATATCTCTCTATATATAAATACACAAGCAACATGTACAATGACACAAATCAATCGTAAAGAAAAGGGAGAAGAAATATGGGAAATGTGAGCTGGCTTCTTAACTTTCTTATTAGCCACGCCAACAAGCAAGAAAGCGGTGGGAACTTTGACAAAAACGGTGTCGGAGAAGCCTCAAGCAGTGGGTTTAAGATGCCGTTGCATTACCCAAAATACACCAAGGACGATTACGAGATGATGGAAGAGTGGAGACTGGATTTGCTTCTCTCAGACTACGGACTCCTTGCCTTCCATGACACTACTCTCCATGAGAAACGAGCTATTGCGATCGAAACTTTTCTATGGCCTCAGCAGTATTAGATTATCGGAGATACGACAGATGGGAAGAGATGAACTACAAACCGAGATATCATTCTACCGAAAATATTACGAGGAGATGATTTTGATGCACCTTTAGTGGTACTATCTTATATTTTTTAGTTCTCATCTGATCTATTTATGTCTAATACAGTATATAAGTTTGATTTTGTACGAGTCTATTTGTTACACAATCAACTTTTTATCGGTCCAATCAGTGCATTAAATAGGATTGTGTAACGATATAGCTCAGTAGCTAAGCAAGAGAGAGTCTTAAACGTTATTTGGAATAGAAGTCTCACGTTATCAATTCAAGAACAGCTTGCAAGATAAAATAAGATATTCGATATCTTATAAAATTACTTTTATCCATGAATTTGACGGTCTTATTGGACCAGCTACTCTTGTTGAGACTTGAACCAGTTAGCTTGACTTCTGTCTGTAATATAAACACAAGGAGAGACAAAAGTTACAAACACAATTGAGCGAAGAATTAGAAACACCAATAAGAAGAAAATTAAGTCTCACTCTTAAATCAAAACGACTTTTAGATTTTCGCGTAAAACCGAGTAAACGGATCTCCACCCTTCTTCGGTCGGATGAAAGACATCCCAAAAGAAGGAAGTCTTTGGATCTTCGCAAATTGTATACTTTTTCTCGCCCTTCTCGTCCACGTTTGAGCACGTGTTATTGCTTGTAACTCCGACACAACACGGTCTCAACGGGTTCACAAACCTCGTAACCCCTGAACGATTCAAAAAACTTGTAAGATTGATACGGATTAAGAAACATTTAGACTCCAAAATCTTCCAGCTTTTCTATTTGAATTCACCAGGTTCCACTCTTTTGTTTTTGAGCACAGTCAAGAAGGCATTGTAGAGATCAAGAATGACGAAAGTGGAAGGCTTGGTCTCATTGTTGAGCTTGGCCACGGCTCGATGCAACAAAGTGTTGTGAAGACTCACTAATGTGTTCTCTGATGCGTTGCAATGTTGGAATGAAGTAAAGGTGGTGCTACTAGGGAGGCATCCGAGTGGCTGCAGTGAAGCCATTGCTATCTTCTTTACTCCCAACTTGTGGATGCGTCTCAAATTTATCTCAGTTTGATCAACAACTTGCTTGACGAATCCCGGGAACTCCTGCAAGATACAATCTGCGCTTATGTTTACATGTTATATTATAAATTGTTTGCGATAACCTTCAAACTTTTTTTTTTTTAATTACAAGAATGTTTTCATGTTTCTTATCAACCATACTTTAACCATGCGAACTCAAACGAGTTGCAAAATTAGTTTGCATTTCGAGCTACGTTTACTATCTCTAACAGAAATAGACCATTGTATTTTTGAATTTAATTAAATATACACATCTAATGTTTGCCTTGACTACTAAATTCAAACGCAAATATTTTCATCTAAAGCAAAGATATATATAGTATTTTCTTACGGCCATGGGGCGTTTTTGGCTCATGAAAGTGGCGTAGTCGTTGCCGGCGACGCTGACGAGAGCAAGGGAGGAGGGGAGGTCGGAGGGAGAGTAGATGATCCCGGCGGCGAGGACATTTTGGAAATAATCAATCTGAGTTGTCATATTTGGCAATGGATTATTAAAAGTCTTGAACACTCCTGTCCCTCCGTAAGCATAATTCATTCCGTACAATAACCGTTCCTTTCCCGCGTAATTCTTCCACGTGTACGGGATCGGTGACTTTGTCCCCAAGTATCTTGCTGCACACAAAAGGTTGGTGTAAAACTTTGAGCAAATCTTAAAATATGGAACCAATGGATTAGGCAGGACCGCCGCAGGAGGATTCAACCATTTTTAGGTCATCATATGCCAACTATTACAGGTGGGTAATGTGTTTAACCATGCACTGTTACATCTTATCTCCGGGAGGCTTGTTTATTTAGAGTAATTTCTTGATTTGTTTTGCATAAAATTACACTATGATATTTAATTATTCTAATATCCACAGTGTTTCAAAATGATAACTTTATGTTTTTGGATGATGACGTGTATGAAGGAAAAATATATATATGAAGCCTTTCAAAAATCACTCATAAAATTCCTTTTTGAGTAATAATAAATATAATTAAGCAACCTAATAGTAAAACAATATGGTCAGATCCCATTAAAAAGTGTTGTTAGTGTTAGTGTGAATCTGGTGGCCGATCACACTATCCATTCCACATTAATTGTAACAAAGAAAATGAGTGTGTGTGCGTGAAAGATAGAGAGAGATAGAGAGAAAACCTAGAAAATCGGTGGCGACGCGGCCATCGGAGAAACGACCGGAGGGTTTTCCAGGAAAACTGACGCCATAAGGCATTTTCCAGGAATCGGAGAGAGACTTCCTTATGTTTCCGGTGTCTACATATGAATCTCCGAACACGAACAATCGATTCGGTCTCAAACGCTTCAAGTTGTTATGCTGAAAATGGTCCGATTCAACACCTTCAAAACATTAAAAGAAAATATAGTAATGGGTTTCAGGGAACCTATTTATGTGATCAAGAGCTTTAGGTATAAATGTAAGTATAAATGTGTAATAACCTAAGAAGATAGATGAGAATGAGAACGAGAGGAGAAAAAGAGAGATGAACAGTTTAAAAGGCTCCATTGTTTTATTTTTGTGTATTAGGGTATCAGGTTCACCCGAAAGGCTTCTTTGTATATGTGTGTGTCTGTGTGTGTGTGTCTTCCGTTGTGTTAAAGGACGAAACGTGGAGAGAAAAGAGGAGGAAGAAGTACATATGTGGTGGGGATAAGTTGAAGGAGGAGAAACCATGGGAATTTAATAGCTTTATTTATTACCTTCTTCCCCCATGTCTTTTTAGGCTTTATATAGTGACAATTACCAAAAGAGATTTAATAAAACGTTGATCAAGAAAAGAAAAAAGATTTGGTCAACTTAAGGTATGTACCATAAATTAAGCTCGTACGAGTTAAAATGTTAATCAAATTATATATTCTAAGATTTTTTTAAACAATGTTATACGTCAAAAATATTTGAGATTGATTGATACCAAAATAAAATAAAATAAAATAATATTTTATATAAAAGTGACTTTGGATCTCACATGAGTCTGACACCTCAGCCTTGCAAAAATAAAGAAAACAAAATACTATTAACACTTTTTCTCTCGGTTTTTGCTTCTCTTTTCTCCACTCACCACCTATACATCAGTACATATTGGTTTTTAGTTTTTTACTAAATGCTGGAGTATATAGTATAATCAAAAGCCCCATTAAGTTTTCTTATTCTCACTTAAGTAGTTAAGTTTACTCCATAGTTACTGTCTACATACTCCAATCTTCTTCTGCAGCTTCCAGGTTCGTAATCAGTGTTACATTTTGATATTTCTTGATCATCGAATTGAAATCCAATAGAACCCAATGTCAACATTTTATTGTCTTACAATTTGGTTTAACATATATGATAAACATTATCCGTCATACACGTATCTTGAACATTTCCTGATTACAATATAAGTTTTATTTAATCAAAAAAATAATTGAGACCATAATACTAGATGTAATGGACCGCACGTCTAGAGGGAGTGCCCTTCCACACATGTAACATTCTCCTCCTAATTAACCAGAAAGTCTCAAATGATATTATATAATACAAATATTATATATACCAAGTAAAGTCTTTCTTCAAGCAAATAGGCATAATCTCAAAAACATCGAACCCAAAAGAGTCGAGTAAGGTCGTCATGGCGCAGAAGATCACGACATTGGTTCTGCTCACTGAGATGTTGTTTCTGGTAAATTATGTGGCTCAAATCGCCATGACCGCAGCGGAAAACGAGGGAGCTGTGATTCACGTCGCCGGAAAAGTGATGTGCCAAGACTGCACTCTTAACTACGACAAATGGATCAACGGCTCTGAACCCATCAAAGGTATTATTCGCTTTCGAGAATTGATTTTTTATGTATTCTGAATTCTATGAAAACGATTTATATATATCTCTTACCAATGGGATCTTACAAATCCACCTTTCTTTTACCATGATCTCTTACTGCTTCCAAATTTGCCATCGTTTCTTACCGTTGTTTTAAATTGCTACCAAAGTCTTAATTACCACACTGTGATCTCTAATCGGATCCGATGAACCGGTATACTCATAACCCGGAAAGAAAATACTCAAAACTATACAAAACCGGATTTAGTTAACCAAAATCATTCCACTTTGTATCTTTCAGGGGCTGTGGTATCAATCACTTGTATGGACGAGAGGAGAAGAGTGAGATACTATGGCAGCGACAAGACCGATGAGAGAGGCCAGTTCGATCTTATCGTCGAAAAAGTCCTCTACGGCGGGAAGGATCTCAAACCTGATCTTTGTAATGTCCGGCTCGTGTCTTCTCCTGACCAGTCATGTAATATTCCGACCGATTTTGGCGATGGTCAAACCGGAGTGAAGCTAGTTCGACCGTTCATGGTTTTCAAGGATCTGGTAAAGTTTGTGGTCGGACCATTTTATTATACCACTCCCATGTGTGAGACTCCTAAATATGAAAACAACTACTAGACTTGGATGGTTTTGACTTTTGATTAAGATCATTATTATTTAGTGGTGCCTTACTATATATATATTTCAATTATGTGTAATGTGACATCTTTTTTGCTTCCTTGATTTTGTTAATTATTGTAAAGGTAAAATTATAATTTTCTTACAGATCATAAACATCAATTGTAATATGTGTGTCCCTTGTCATATAACCCTCTTTCAATTAAGTGGTCGACTTGTACGTACACTCATAGATGTTGCGTAGTGCTAGTTTCATAGATTTGTTATAATGGGGATATATTTAATATTTGGTGTCCCAAAAAGAAAAAAGAGGGAAATCACTAAAAAGAGATTTGGAAACAAATTTTGACAAAAAAAAAGAAACTTGGGCTGACTATTCTCTAAACATATTAGGCACCACTATATGCCAAAATATGAAAATAGTCTCCACTAAAACTAACGCTCGAATTCTATATCTCAAATCCGAATATTCTTTTATTCCTCACACATGCAAAGAACATACCATGGGAGTGGATACAATACAAACATAATGAAGGTAAACAAAACATAGAGAACGGAGAAAGGATAAAGGAGAGAGAAAGTATTACAAAGTAAATTCATAATCTGCTGATTCCGAGGGGAACCGAAGCTTGCCAAAGGATAGAAGTTGCCCAATTTCTAGAGGGAGATAAAAGAAAACTCGCCGTTTGAATCAGCTGTCTCTTCATCATCAGCCTTCTGCAATCTTCATTGCTCCATATCTTAAAACACTTTCCTTACAAGAGTACAAAACCACTTAATTAGACATTAATTAGTAAATCTCTTCATTTTCTTTTTTGTATTTAGGCCATCCCCTAAAGATATTAAACCTCTAGATAAATCAGAGGCTTTTCTCTTCTTACCTTAGGGGATGGCCATTCTCTTTTGATTTGTGGTGTTGTGCCAAATTAAGAGAAGGTTTCAAGAATGGAGGCCTGCTAGGGGTTTTATAGCTTTTTTTTTGTGTTTTTCTTTTGTTTGTCGATGGTCATGAAGACATTTAAAAAGATAACACTGAAGACCCATCTTACATAAGCTTTAGTACCTTTCCACTTTTCCTAATTTCTTTTTCATTTTTAAAAACAACTTTTGTAGCAATGAACCAATATATTTCATGTTTGTTAATGTTCTTTACAAAGGATATTCCTTTCTGTATAATAGATCTGTGCAAGATGTTCTGTTTTGGTATCATATACACGTATTTATTTAGTATTTATAAAATATTGCATGCCGAATTACACAGTACATAATAATATGAAAACTTCTCCAATATACAAGTTTAGACTAAAGGCTTTTGGAAGGAGTTTCTTTTGAGGATTTTACAGTGAAATTTGCAGAAGGACAAAAAAAAAGGGAAATATATTAATGGTGTAAAGAGAATGCAAAAGTAATTAAAAAATCATATACATATATAAGTGGAAGCAGATGATGATGGAAACGAGGGGAGTCTTACGTGAATATGCTTGGAATTTTGGATCATCCAATGGAATATGCCATTACCGAAATTGCCTTTTCGCAAATATACACTCATGACTCATATGATGACATCCACATAAATCAGGTTATTTCTTTATTAAAGAGCTGTCACCTGTCAGAGGGGGAAGGAGAGAGAATAATCTCTCTTCTCTCTACAATAAATCGCAGTTCATTTTAGTTTTCTTATTTTGCTCTTATTTTTACTTGTTTCTTCTTCACCATTGGGCGATATGGAGAAGTATTTCACCTCTGTTGTTTTATTATCTATAAATCTTCATATGTGGTTGAAGGTTCAAGCGAATTTGAATGGTGGCTCTTACCGATTTTTTGGCATTGTAACGCAGTGACTAGAAAGTAGAAGTTTGTTAAGACGATTTTGTGGTGGCTGGCTATTAGAACGAACTCCCCAAAATTTCCGTATCTCTATGATGTTGTGTTGGTTCGAGATGTCGGTAACAAAGTTCACCATGGAAGAGCTGCAATGGTTCTAAAGTCTTGTCGGATATTGCCTTTGTCTGATTTTGTATATCAGTTTTGGTTGTTTTATGTTGCCATTTAAATTTTGGTTTGGATGATCTATTAACCAAGCCCGTCCCGGTTGCTGGTTAGGCGTTTTAATTTATTGTAAAATAAAAAAAGATTTGTGTAAAAGAATAATTTGTTGGTCTAATTCCATAAATTTCGTGGAGATCAGTTTATCGGTTTCCACTCGACATCAAGTTTGTTTAAAGCCCAAGCTTATTTGAGGCCCATAACAGTCGACGAGGAGTTTTAAATAAGTGACGCCAGTTTGGTCTTTGGTTTTGAGAGTCCCACATCGGAAAAACTGAGAGTAAATAGCAGCACAAGCTGTCCTATAAATTGAGGATCTCTCTTGCTTTCTAAAATCACGCAGCCATGTGGTGAGCACAAAGCGAACTATTCTTTCGCCTTTTACTAAAGAATACCGTGTGCTCTCCACGCCAAGTGGCATACGCTTATTTTTGGAGGGTTCTGCTTTTACAGTGGACCCAACAACAAATTATTGGAAACTTTTCCTCGTTAAGAGTCGGTAATCTTAACAGGGCTCGATGAGATGTTTTGGCCTTTGGGATAAAATCAACTTCATTTGGTTTGATTCCTATTCTTGCCAAATATAATATCGACTGTGTGCATAGACCCTTGTCAAACAACTAGGTTGACCCAACTCTTGCAACCCTCAATGGTTTATTTGATTAAATTAAATAACATTGTCGCTGTGCGGACATCACGAGCTCTTCATAGAGTAGACAAATTATCCTCTGTTATGATTATTATTACTATTTTTTCTTTACGTCAACTCTTATGTTATTTTTGTTTATTTAGATAAAAGAATAATTCGATAGAAGTTTGAGTTTTTTCTAAGGATTTTTTGGGCTAAAATGCACAAATAAATTAACTAACAAGACAACGTTTTCACAACTTTCAGGAAAATTCGATTTCAAAAATCAAACCAAACTCTTTCTCTTCTTCTTCTTTTTGGGTATATAGAACCGGTTAGGCTAGTCACTCGATAAATATAACACTTGTGAGCTCATCTGCTGCGTTTACTTTTACTAGTCGAACCGCCACAAGCTTAGAATTTGGAAACCATATGAGCCTGAAGTCTCTCAAATGAGCTAAATTCTGTCATGTTGGGCTTCATAAGCCCAAAATTATTAGTAATAAACAGAAATATAAAATTATTAATAAACAGAAATATATGATAATCTACCCGAAAAATCTTCCAATTATTACAGGGTCAATGTATATACTGTACGTGTAATGTTTGGTGAGGATTGTGAAACATACTTGAAAGTGACAGGACAACACATGCACGATCAAATGTTATGTACGATGATTAAAATCAAACAAGAGAATGTCGTTCTGTCTCTTTGATTATACTCCTTTGTCCTCCGAATCTCATAGCAGGTTGGGTTTTGCTATTTAATCTTGTAGCCATTAAATACTAATATCTTTTATGCCATTTGATTTGATTCAGTAAACTTTTTTATTTTAAAGGTAATTGTTTAAGTGCATGAATACCAAATGGGTTTCTTTTACAAGGTTTAAATTTTTGTGATGCAAAATAGAAAACTGATCATTTGGCTGATTATTAAGATCTCAAATGCATGGTAATAGATTTAAAATAAGTTTATGGTTCTTTTTCTTCAAAAATTCATATTAATTAATCAACAAATCTTGTTGGAAATTTAGGTTTTCTATATATAAAAATTAGGAATTAAAACCATTTTTTGTTCTCGTTGTATTTTAGTATATACTTTGGTTTTCTGTATAAAGATTACAGATTAAAAACTAAATCTACAAACTCAAAAACCAAAACCAAAGACTTTCTTTCTACACTAATCTCTAACCATCCCATGTTGGTATTTTGGATATATAAATTTGATATAGTAAATATTAGATACCAAACATAAAATCAAGCCTCAAACTCACATAATCATATAGATGATGATTTTTCTATGAATGAATATATATTAATGATATTTGAGATATTTTTTATGTCTGATGCTAGCGTTTATACGTATACGTTCTATTTCTGAGATATTCATTAGCTCGCGATGGGGCACCCTTTTAAGTTTTATATATGTGATAATTTTTCATACATTTAGTTTTATGCAAGAAAAATACAATCATATATATGTATTATAATCGAAACCGCTACCATGCATACTATATGTTATATAAACCTTATATATATAGCCATAGATATGGTGAATGACTGGGCCAATCATGCAACGATTAACTAGAGTTTAGAAAAATTCATTGACTCATTAGGGTTGGCCTTAGAGATGTTATATTAAGATCCCCACTAGCATTAGGACATTAAACAAGATTATCACAAAGCACTTTGGTCATAGTCCACATGATAATCGAACCTATGATATTGTAATCTATAGTTAACTAAGTTATCTACTAGTGTTGGAATATGGTTAGATATCGATGTCTTCATAATATATTTGAATTGCACAAGATATATGTATTTATATAATAATATATATGATCTCTCAAAAATGCAATCTATATAGAATATTTGTGCGAGATTGCAATCTACGAAAAGAGTTCATAACATTTTCAACCCATAAATGATTTTGTAATCGATTCTACATGCAAAACAAAACAAAAAATGCATCTGTAAAGATTTCATTTCCCACTAACAAAATGGACACACAAGTAAACTTTTTTTTTGAAAAGTGATATTTTGTATCAGATTCAAAATACGATCAGTTAATGAGGATTTGTAAGTTTTTAATCGGTCTGACCCTATAGAAACAGTATATATATAAATACATGGTAGCTTCTGGTAAACTCTTCGAATTAGGGCATACATGATACAACATGCAATATGATCGAGACTAGTCATCAGCATGGTATATTATCAAACAGTATAAAATAACTTATTTAATTATTTATATGAAATAAAAGGCGGAAATTGTAATTACTTGGTGTAACCTTTTGGTCAAAAATAATCTCATAGTCAAATAGCCACTAACCAATATATATATATATATATATATATATATAGTACCCTCGATAGAACCCATTTTTGTAATTGCGTAGCAATGAAAGTGATTAGACCTAAACATTAAACACTAAATTAATTACTCGTTATAATATTTATTAGCCTCAACAAAAATATTTATTCTAATTGCATACAAATGTTCGCATCAATCATGGGGCCAACAAATCTATATCAGATTAATTTTGTAAGCGGATGGTTCGAAATTATGATTTTTAATTATAATAATTACATGTCAAGTAAATATATGAAACAACTTTGGCCGGCATCTAGAGAAGAAAAATGTTCACCTTTTCAGAAGACCACCCATTACAGTATGTGAGTTTAATTTACACTGTTTTTATTATAAATATTCTTACACTGTATCATTTGGAAACGTCGTTCTCTATCAAATAGCTGAAAATTGATGTTCCAACATTGATTTATGTTAAAGCTTTCCGTGGTAACCTCGTGTATTGTGCACTAGTCACTACGTGTATTGAGAATTTTTTTTTACCAAATCCTCTAACTAATCTTTCTCCAATATGCAAGAAAATTGTTTGTTAAAACTTTAAAAATTTAATAATAAAGGAAAATATCTTATATCTCTGCGGCTAATATCACGCATCGAGAATTATATGATTATAATAGATTAGGACTCCAACTTGCTGTAAAATTATAGTAGATTGGAAGTCCAACTTGGTGTAACATAATATGCGCTTAAATCACTCGATTAAGAAAATGGACGCATGCGTAACACAGCGACCATAGTTTGGTACGTTGTACTTGATGCACAAACACATTTTTTTCCCCTAGTTCGATTATACGTCTGATTTTGAGCTTCAACTCGAATATATGGTGTGGTTTTACTCAAAAACTATCCAAATTTTTAATTTTTTAAATTCTTCGGGTTCTCATCCGGATTACTCGTGTTAGAAACATAAATAAATTAAAAATGAACCATTTGCATAATTTGAAACATGGTCTTATCTGAAAACAGAAGGCACAAAGCTGATCTATTTAGGACGAACTGTAAGTTTATATTTTTGTTGAATGCGTAAGTTAGTTAACTTTCTTAAAATACGAATCAAAGGTCAGTTTCTTCCATCCGTATTTTACTTTATATTCGGGGCTTGTACTTTTTCTTTTTTCTTTTTCAACGAATCAATTACTTATGCAATAGCATTAATGTATCATGAAACTTTTGTACAATGAGGTTATATCTTTTAAGTACGCTGAGATGATTTAAACTCAAGACAGAGAGAATAATATTGTCCATTACCAAACTATACAAGTTCGACAAAAGTCTTTAAATCACAGTTATCAAGATTCTCCAGAAATGAGAATGTACTGTGTACTTTAAAGAAGTGGCGTTCTGAGTCATTGTTCCAATCACGCTGCCTTTGTCATAGACTCATAGTTAACAGTTCCAGAGGTTTGGTTTTATATACAACGGGTATACTTTATTGGAAAAGGATAGAGAGCACTCCTCGCGCGTGAGCAAATATTTTGATAAAATGTTGTGCTTTGTCGTTAGATGTTCTGCATTGCGAGTCGGTGAAACTCGCTGTTTCAACAACTTGAAGCTCCTGAACAAATTGGAATACTTTTCATTTTCTTTACTTCGTCGTTTTGAGAGTTGTGAAGATGGCCTGCGGCAACCTCACATGGATCTGATCTTCGACATGCTATATATCTCACAATTACAACCTATAAAATAGTTTCCAAGTGTTAAAAATGACATACATGCATTATAATTTATAGCAAGGAGATGATCAGATGATCAGTCAATATACGCAATATTAGCCTTCAAATTTTGTCATCTAAATTCTCAAACAAGGTAGGATTCAGTGAATATTCCTTCGTTAAAATACAATTAAATCAAATAAATGATTGATAATGAAGAATGTTTTTGGGTCTCGCAGAATCAATAAATTAAAGTAATGATGGAAACTGGGAATAACAACCATGAGAAAGCGACAATATCGTGGAATTTTCTTTTACCAAGTGGTAGCCAACCCCACTACTTGCATTACATCGGTGGCTTTGTGTGAAGGGTTTGATTATTATCTTTTCTGAACAAAGGGTTTGATTATTTCATTTGAGATATATAATGCATAAACTAAAATACTTGGATAGCTCGTTTAGATGTATGTATTTTGTTAGATTCTAAAACTAAAATATGATGATATGAAACTAAAATAATATAATAATTTTTTAAAAAAATAAAGATCTCACCGTAAAATGCTATAATATGTGCAAAAAATCAATTCTAGGCTATTAGCAGGGCCGGCCCTGGGCTAAAGCCCGTAAAGCATGGGCTTTAGGCGCCAAATATATAATGAATTTAAGGGCAAAAAGTGAGAGTAAATGACTTTAGTGTGGTGGTTTGAGTTACAGCATATATAACTCGAGATTCTCAGTTCGAACCTTAACACATGAGGTTTTCTGAATTTTTTTTAATAACAATTCAAAGACTTTATTAATATCGCATGATTCTCTTCTATTGTCTTTCTTTTCTGTTTTGTCTTTTTCCTTATGTATATTTACTTCTACTTATTGTTTTTTTGTTTCCCTTGAATAACTCTAATATTTTCCAAAACTCTTAAATTTTTTGAAAAACTCAGTTAATTATTACAAATTTAAATTGATTTCTTTGTACAAAGATTCAAAATGATTAAACTAAATTAGTAATTTTTTTGCATGAGTAATGTAATGATGTTCTTCTGTGCAAGAAAATAAGTTTCAAAATATCATATTATTTTCATTATTATTTTCATTATTATTTAAAAGCAAATGTGATAAAAAAAATATTAGTTACTATTAGAAGGCACTATTTATTTTATTTGCTTTAGACGCCAAAAAGCTCCGGGCAGGCACTGGCTATTAGCCTATATATTATCATGATCACTTATCAGTGTTTTACTTATATATATATCAATATTAGTCAACGAGTCCAAAAAAAGAAAAATCAAAATTAGTGAACGCAATATCACATTGAACCAACGAGAGTACGAGACCACGAGACCACGATTATTTTGTAAATTTATGAAAAGCTATGATTGGTGCGGAATAATATGTCGTAAAAAAAATGGTGGCCTAGTCTTGGTTTCGATATCCAAGACTACAAAAATTGAGAAAATATTGAGTTGAGGTTATGAAAGCTACTTTTTACAGATTTTTAGATGCTATATTTTTAATTTCATATTAGTGTATGTCAATGTTATCTATATGTTTTGTTTTTAAGCGTCGCATATATATGTAATTCGTAATTCAGTTGTACGTAGCATGGGGAGATTATTAAACTTCTTTTTGTTGGTAGTGATGAAGTTTTCCTTTCTTCTCTTTTAATTTATAAGTTTCTTTGCTTTTTAAAATATCATATTAACTTTTTGATCACTAATCCCAGCATCATTATAAATTATAATAATGCACCGAAAAAGATATGTAAAAGTGTTAATCATATAGTAGTACATTACAACGACTATCATTACCTTTTCCTTTTTTTCTATACTTTTGTTTGTTAGTATTGTTACATTATCTTATTATCGCATTGAAATATGAAGTAACTACTATTTTTCTCACCCAGTTATACATGCCAATGTTAGGTCGACATGACCATATATGACCATAATAGTCTGGATATAAATCTTTCATGAATTAGTATGTATGATTGACGTTCAACGAATGGATTGAGGACGAAATATAATACGTACGATCATAAACATATATAATGCCATATACAAACATGCATATACATAACCTGATAAACGCATGTACTAAACATTTAAATGCTATTTTCTAAACAAATCTGTGTTAACGGTTAAACTATAACATGGGTAAAGGTTAATTTCTTCCGACGTTTTGACTGGGCGTTAGATCCACACATCATACTTGAAAAAAGGAGTCAGACAGGACAATTCCTCTTGTTTGTATCATTGAGATATACAGGAAATGACCATTATAAATTTCAAACTAAATTGGCCGGTAAGCAGAAGTTGACTTTAAAATATTGGATTGCACGTGGATTAGTGTAAGAAAAACACAATGTTCCCCTTCACCGGCCAAGCAGGTCGACATCTCTACCTTCTAAAACACATAATTTTTTTCTTTTTTGTTGAATATTAAATTTTATACAAGACAACAAATAGTTGTTAGTAAACAAATACCATAGACCACAATGAAAAGATCTAAGAACTGATAATTATTAAATATATCTCAACTTTTCTAAGAGGGACCTATATAATGTATAAACCACTCTTGCAATTCAAGAGGGGCGAAATTGTAAGAATATAATTTTAAGTAGGCTAGATCAGAAAATAGAGTTCAGACAGTGAGGACATACGGAGGCTATATTCGTCTTTTGATGGTGAATTAAAAGCTTGATTTTTTTTTATGGAAAAGGAGTGTCTGAAATAAAAAGCTGTTATTGTGGCGCTTAATTAATGCTTGAGCTTCGGGATTTGGTCCAATCGTCTCTTTTGGAAAGATTGACCCAAAAAAGAAGCCCCAGAAGAAGCTGTTAAGCAGACGAAGAAAAAAAAGAGACAGGACCTCTGAGTGTTGTCCGTACGGTCTGTGCTACTCTTGCTTTGTTGGTCTCAATTTTTTGTGTTTCCGGATCCGGTTTCATTTTTGAATTCGGGCATTTTCTCGGGTTTTGCTTATTGTTTGTTTCTCTCTAAAATGGGTTCTCTTCAGATTGAAGTCTTTAAACCCGGATCTTCGATTTTGTTTGCTTTCATTTTATCTTAGATGAAGATTGAAGATTAAAATGGAGTTGCTTTCGTGATTCTGATAGTCCAAGTTTTAATTTTTGTTTCCGAGCTGGCCATTGGGTTCGAAGAGACGATGAAGAGTTTCAATTTGAGCTTTTGTATGAGTAGAGGTTTCAAATTGAGATTGAGATTTTGAAAGTTGGGATGAACGTTTTGGATTCCTTTGATCAATTCCTAAAAAGTAGGATTCTCTCTAGCTTTTTGTTTGGTAATTTTGGCATACTCTGGCTTTATTTGGAGACGTGGGAGGAATCTCTTCTTTATCGAGAATTCAGAAAATGATTTTCATATAAAATTTGACATTCTTTTAAAAAAGACTTTATGATTGTAAATTCGTTTTCTTCCTTTAAAGGCTTTCTTTTAAAGAAAACAAAAAGGAGTTTTTGTTTGCTCCTCTCATTCTCTGCCTCTCTGTGTGAAATTGATGAGTTCTTTGTTGTTTCAAGTGGGACCATGAATCAGATGCGTGTCTTATTTTTCTTATTTGATAGAGATCTGAGGAAGTCTTTGCCTTTGTGACCATACCTTACTATATCTACATGTTTTCCCCATTAGTTTTAAGATAGTTTTCTTCTTCAAAAGCTTGTTAATTACCTTTTTTTTCTTTTGATTCTGATTCCAGATTCATACATCGTGACTTCGAACCTCATTCTTGCATCTGCTTCTTTTTGGACGGAGTGTAGCTGAGCACATTCTATATCCTCAGTTTGCCAGTAAAAGTTTACTGGAGTAGGCTCATGTTTTGTTGAAAGAGTTTTCTCCTTGAAGCTGTGACGCCTTTTGCTCTGCGTTTGTCTGAGCGTTTGTGCTTTGGCTTCTCTGGAGATTTACATGTCTGCCCCTAACGTGGGAGGATCACTTGCTTGTGCAGAAAGAACAAAATCTGTTGATGCACTCACTAAGAAAGAGATACTATCGGCGCTAACTAATGGAGAGATTTCTGAAACTTCTGAGGATGCTAGGTTCAGAAGTAGAGAGCTGGTTCTCCCCAATGGCGAATCCTACGGCGGTACTTTGCTTGGAAATGTTCCCGAGGGATCAGGGACGTACGTGTGGTCAGATGGTTGCGTTTACGATGGAGAATGGAGGCGTGGGATGAGACATGGCACTGGAAAGATGAGATGGGCTTCAGGTGCATGTTATGAAGGCGAATTCTCCGGCGGTTATATGCACGGTACAGGGACTTACACGGATGCTAACAACTTAACCTACAGAGGCAGATGGCGGCTTAATCTGAAACACGGGCTTGGATATCAGCATTACCCAAATGGAGACGTCTTTGAAGGTTCTTGGATTCAGGGGTTTGGAGAAGGGCTAGGCAAGTATACTTGGGCTAATGGAAATATCTATCTCGGGGATATGAAAGGCGGGAAGATGTCGGGAAAAGGTACGCTGACTTGGATCACCGGAGACTCCTACGAAGGAAGTTGGTTGAACGGAATGATGCATGGTCTTGGTGTATATACATGGAGCGATGGCGGTTGCTATGTTGGGACATGGACACGGGGTTTGAAAGATGGCAAAGGCTCTTTTTATTCAGCAGGGACCAGAGTTCCCGCTGTGCAAGAGTTCTATTTAAACGCTCTAAGGAAAAGAGGCGTTTTACCGGATATGAGAAGACAGAACCAAGTTGCTTCTTCGGTTAATATGGAGAACCTTAAAGTTAACGGTAACAAGCTGTCGAAAGGGAGCTTAATAAACTTGGAGGAATCCCGCAACGGAAGGGTTTCTTTAGAAAGACGTTGGAGTCTTGAAGTATCTATTGAGAAAGTGATTGGACATGGTTACTCGGATTTGTCCGAGGCAGTTTTAGATAGCGGAAGCAGCGTGCAGTATAAAGCAAACGTACCGATCTTGGAGCGGGAATATATGCAAGGAGTTCTGATTAGTGAGCTTGTGGTAAACAACGGGTTTTCTCGCACATCAAGAAGAGCAAAAAGGAAACACAAAAGACTTTTCAAAGAAGCTAAGAAGCCAGGGGAAGTTGTTATTAAAGGTCACCGGAGTTATGATTTGATGCTCAATTTGCAGCTTGGAATCAGGTATGCTTTGCTCCTTCCCGTTCTGTGTCCTGTGAGACTGCTTAGCTCTAAAGCCAGCCCGAGTGTTGTGTTACTGAACTGGTTCAAACGATAGGTATACAGTGGGGAAAATTACGCCCATACAAAGGCGAGAAGTACGGACAGCAGACTTTGGACCTCGGGCTAGCTTTTGGATGAATTTTCCACGAGCTGGCTCCACGATGACTCCTCCTCACCACTCGGAAGATTTTAAATGGAAGGACTATTGCCCAATGGTATTCAGGTTAGTATTTTTTTGAAGTTACTATATTTACTCAAAAGCTTTGCGTATACAGTTTTTCTTATAATAGTTTGGTGTTTACATTTATTCTACACCTTGTAGGAACCTGAGGGAGATGTTCAAGATGGATGCAGCTGATTATATGATGTCCATCTGTGGAAATGATACCTTGAGGGAACTTTCTTCTCCAGGGAAGAGCGGCAGCGTCTTCTTCCTGTCTCAGGATGATCGGTTCATGATTAAAACACTCAGGAAATCTGAAGTCAAGGTTCGTGACCACTTGTACATCCACCATCTGTATAACCCTCCATTTCTAGATTTTGAACTAGCAGTTGTGTTCTGCTGGCCAGAGCTTGAGTCTGATCTATGGAAACTGAGTTTAATAAAAATTTCATGTGTAGGTTCTCCTGAGGATGCTTCCAGATTACCATCATCATGTGAAGACGTATGAGAACACCCTCATCACGAAATTCTTTGGCCTTCACAGAATCAAACCATCAAGTGGACAAAAGGTCCTGATGCAATGAGTCATATCCCTTTATGATTCTGATTTTCATTAGCTTTGAGATTGCAGCATTTGGAAATCCAAATCATGTTTAATACTAACTTTAAAAATCTATCTTGCGTCGCAGTTCCGCTTTGTGGTGATGGGTAACATGTTCTTTACAGATCTAAGAATCCATCGGAGATTTGACCTTAAAGGTTCGTCATTGGGACGCTCTGCAAACAAAGTAGAGATAGACGAGAACACGATACTCAAAGATCTGGATCTGAACTACAACTTCTTCTTGGAACCATCTTGGCGGGAAGGTTTACTAAGGTATTGCTCTCTCCAAGACCAATTGTAAGATAAATGCATGCGTCAATTCATAACTAGAATTTCTTCCCTGGTGGTGTTACCAGGCAACTAGAGATCGATAGCAAGTTCTTAGAAGACCAGAACATAATGGATTACAGCCTTTTGCTCGGTGTGCATCATCGAGCTCCAGAACATTTAAGGTCCCAATTGGTCCGTTCTCGAAGTATAACAACTGATGCGTTAGAAAGCGTAGCTGAAGATGGTGAGATTCGTTTTTCATCGCCTCAAGAATAATTCATATACCTTTGTTAAGCTTGTTATTATTATAGAATCTTCTAATGATGATGATAATGAAACAGATACAATTGAGGACGACATGTTGTCTTACCACCAAGGATTGGTTCTTGTCCCTGGGGGAAGTGACAATATCGTTGCTGGTCCTCACATCAGAGGCAGCAGATTACGAGCATCCGCTGCGGGAGATGAAGAAGTCGATCTCCTTCTTCCCGGAACAGCCAGGTAATTAACCAACTCTCAACTCCATTGGCAAATGAGAAACTAAGACTGAACTTAGGATAAATGGTTCTCAATGTGATATCGAAACTAGCCCCAAAACATAAGTTATGTCAAAAATACAACCCTTATTATTTCGAATCTTATACCCTAGTAGTAGAATTGTAGTACCGCTTCTAGCTTGTTCCTCATAAAGTCATGTCTTGAAATCATCAATTTCTAAAGACCTCCGGGGGAAATTAGGATATCAGTTTTGGTATATATACTTCTTCTTTCTTGGGTTTCCTATCTTTAGAAAACCAAAGTCTCAGAAACAAATGATGATGACAAAGAACTGGAATACATGTGATCCAGACTTTTTTCACTCCCGGTCCCGGGTTTTGGGTTATAAACTCGGTCCAGTTCTTGAACCGGTTTTTGAAGAAAAAAATCCTACTGAAATGCAGGTTGCAAATACAGCAAGGAGTGAACATGCCGGCAAGAGCTGAGCTGATACCGGGAAGAGAAGAGAAAGATAAGCAGATTTTACATGATTGCTGCGACGTCGTGCTCTACCTTGGCATTATAGACATCTTACAAGAGTACAACATGACCAAGAAAATCGAGCATGCTTACAAATCTTTTCATTTTGATTCTCTTGAGATCTCAGCCGTTGATCCTACTTTCTACTCTGAACGTTTTCTTAAGTTCATCAAGAAGGTGTTCCCCCAGAACAACTAATACAGAAAGGGACAGAGAAAAGAGTACAGTTATGTTTTGTTTTGTAGAGGAAAATGCAAAAAGAAAAAAAAATGCTGTAAGTATTCTGTAAACAGACATTAAAAGCTTCCCAGCAAGGAAATAATTTTTCTTTATCTTAATCGCCGCAACCGCAAAACGTAATCGGCTAATCGCACTTCTTGGTTTGCATGAGATATTTGGCGTCATTATCAAACGCAAGAAACCGTGTCGAGGTACCAAAAGACACGTGGACACTAGACGGACTTTGGAAGAAAAGTTGAAACAGAAACAGAGATACGTGTCGTGAGGTTATGTCGGAGAAAATGACGTTTTGAGTGTATATTGTTCAATTTTTCGTAGACGTTTAGCATTTTTGTTTTTTTTTGCTCTGTAAAGAATAAAGTTTCTTCCTTTCTTAATTTGTATGAATCATATATTTATCTGCACAGGAAAAATTCACCTTTTACGATTCATTCTTAAGGAAAGTAGGGAGAGACAGTGAGATGTTGATATAAACAAGAAGCATTTCTCCATTACTATACACTGAAAGAAGTCAAAATTTAGTTTTTTGTTTGTTTGTGAAGTAGGGTTTGGTCTAATCTGATTTGATCTCTCCTGGGTTTTGTCGTTTGGGTTGGTTTGTTATTTTTCCAAAGTATTAGATCGACAAAAGAGAAAAGAAAAAGAAAAACAAATCGAGAGTTTTAGATTGAAATTATTGTAGAAAATGGGATCTTCTTCTGGACAAAGTGGATACGATCTGTCTTTCAAGATCTTGTTGATTGGAGATTCTGGTGTGGGTAAAAGTAGCTTGCTTCTCAGTTTCATTTCCAGCTCTGTCGAAGATCTTGCTCCCACCATCGGTATTTTCTTTATTTTCTGTTTGATTCCCAGTTAATGAGCTGAAAACAGCACTTTCTTGTTGGGATCTTTTTTCTGTCCGAAAATGAAACTTAACTTTATAAGTCAGAGCTTGAATCTTGTCTGGTCAAACTTCAAATGAAGTTAACTGAAATTGAGACTTGAAACTTTCTTTTTGGATTCCCTGGAAAATGAACTGAGGAAAATATCATTTCTTGCTGTGACTTTGTCTTGTATTACAAATTGATACTTGAAGCTAAGTCACTTCTTTAGGCTTACTAGTTTCCATACGTGGGAGGAAGCTCATGAATCTCTCAAAGCTTACTGGCATTATTTGTTTGGTGTCCACATTTCTTTTAATCCAGATATTTGCGTGGTTAAGACTTGTTTCTGTTTGTATAAGAGTTTCATAGCAAATCTATGCTTGAAGATAAAGATCTGTCTGAGAAATTTTGTGAAACCGAACATTTCTAGCTTAGCTTGTTTCCTGTGTGGCATTTTGTTAAACTTGCGTGGCCTGATGGGTATAACATTGTAGGTGTTGATTTCAAGATCAAACAGCTAAAAGTAAAAGGGAAAAGAGTAAAACTTACAATCTGGGACACGGGTAAGCCAAATCCTATCCGGAAAACCGTGAAAGCAATTTGATAGTAGATAGTGTACAAAGCTGACGGTCAATGTAATTTCTTGGTTTGTCGATGTGTAGCTGGACAAGAAAAGTTCAGAACATTGACAAGTTCTTATTTCAGAGGCTCCCAAGGAATTATTCTCGGTAAGGATATGATCATAGTTCGGTCGGTAGCTTTTTTTTTGGGTAAAAACTTCCTTTTAGACTTCTAATACTTTCTTGGCGATGACGCAGTTTATGATGTGACGAAAAGAGAGACGTTTCTGAACTTAGCAGATGTTTGGGCCAAAGAGATTGAGCTCTACTCGACTAACCATGAATGCATTAAGATGCTTGTTGGAAACAAAGTCGATAGAGTGAGTAGTAATAGTAACGCTTGCTTGTAATCAAATCAACCTGAATTTGGTTTTTACTGATATTTGTCGTTCCAGGAATCTGAGAGGAAGGTTAGCCGAGAAGAAGGAATGGCTCTAGCGAAAGAACTCAAGTGTTTGTTTCATGAATGTAGCGCAAGAACCCGAGAAAACGTAAAGCAATCCTTTGAAGAGCTTACTCTGAAGGTAAGAAAGAATCTTGATGATCTCTTTTCATTTTCATACTGGTCAGAAAGTGAATAATATGAGGTGGTGTAAAATGAAACAGATAATGGAGGTACCGAGTCTTTTGGAAGAAGGATCAAGCTCTGTGAAGAGAAAACCGGATTTCCGAACTCATCAAAGCCGGTGTTGCTCGTGAGCTGATTTATTGAACCGCCTTTTCCAATCGGAAGTAGGCTCTTTTGTGTGTAAATTTCTCAAGAAGATGAAGCTTGGGTTCTCTGTAAATTTATCAATTCCTTAGATATTTGTTCTTTTTGCCTCGACTGAGATTGTGTAATAAGTTAATAGCCTCACTTTACAGAAAAAAAGAAAGAAAAACAAAACCCTCTGGTATTCTCATCTTGTTTTTACTTTTGGTCTCAAACTTTGGATTTGATCAGAATATATCACTCAACGGAAAGAAGAACTCTCGTAAATGAAACCGTAGCTTACGCACACTACAACACCTGCATTGCATTAAAAATTCAAGGTCTTTGAACACTTAAACATTGTCTACCATTTCCAGTGTTTGGCCATGGAGATAGCAAAATAGACATAAGATCACACAGCCTATCAATGAAGTATCTCCTAATCGTTCCAAGTGACAATAACAATTAGAAGCTTAGGAAGATCTCTCAAATGATACGGAGAAAATTAAAGACGACAAGAGATCAGAAACCGGCCCATGGAACTTCTAAACATAACTGCAGCAAGCTGATTTCTCAGTTGTACAAGACGATGAGGCTTTGTTAGCATCTTGTTTAGTGATCTTGATCCCTTGGGGCTGCAAAGCAATAAACACAGTAGACATTTTCCTCAGCTATATTTAGCCAGTTTCATAATCCTAGCATCGAGTAAGTAGTAGAGACCATGCGTTTCTTTACCTCAGCTTTTGTATCGGTTTCTGTGAGTCTTTGTTTTATGTCTTTCGCGATTGAAAGGAAAACCTGCTCGACATTCTGGTTTGTTTTTGCACTCTGCAACAGTTTCCAAACACAGCGGTTTAAGAAAATTATATCTTCAACCGAAAAAATGAACGAGGAGACAAACATGTTATATATCCTATGTCTGAGCTTACCGTCTCAAAGAATTTGATTCCATACTCATCAGCCAGAGCTTGTCCCTTTGATGTTGGGACGGCCTGTAGAAGATGCAGCATTAATATACTACGACATGTAAAGAAAGACATGGCCAAGATTGAGAACAGAGTACACAGAAGAGAAAATTACCCTTTTGCTTTCGTCCATATCAGCTTTGTTACCAACCAATATTTTGTTGACGCTATCTGAAGCATGTTGCTCAATATTCTTCATCCAGTTTCTAATGTCTGGAGGAACAATTTGTGTTAGTTCCCACAAGTGTCATTAAATATTGTTCCTCACACAAAGAAAAGCCAGAGACATACTGTTGAAGGATGACTCATCTGTTACATCATAGACGAGTAATATACCCATTGCTCCTCTGTAATATGCTGCAAGAGAAAAATGGACCAAAGACTTTCAAAGAGTTGGCATCTGAACGTTAACAACAAGTAAAAAGTAAAAGCATCGACTTTTTTCATCTTCAGAAAGTATGGCATTTCTTGGGATGTTGAGTAATCATTTACAGAGAAATCAACAGATTAATACATATTATCGGGTGGCTTGTCAGTTCACTTGGAAGTAAAATAGTCAAATTCAGAGCATAAACCACTTGTACCTGTAGTTATAGTTCTAAAACGTTCTTGTCCAGCGGTGTCCCATATCTGCAATTTGATACGCTTCCCATCAAGTTCGACTGTTCTTATCTTAAAATCGATTCTGGAGAAGAAGGGAAAAAAAAAAAAAGGAATTTAGACATAGGTTTTCAACAATCTTAAAGACCGACACTTAAGAAAAGAGCCGAATGAAGAAAGACATACCCAATGGTAGTAATGAAACTTGTGGTGAAAGTATCATCCGAGAAACGCAGTAGCAAGCAACTCTTTCCCACACCTGCGTATACACACACACAGAAGCACGAAAAGAACAGTTAACACCAAAACTTTATATTGACATAGAAAATGATGAAGTCTAAAACTTTACTTGCACTAATTCGATCATCAAGTTGTAAAAATGATTTCAGTAGTTATTTCTTCACAATATTAGCATTGAGATTTTAATTGTAAGGTTTCCAGTTGAGCTAAATTTTCCAAAAATGAACAACATCTATACTTGGATTAACAGAGACTGAGTAGTTTACTTCTTCTCCTTCGTTGATAAAATACGAATAGAAACGCAGAAAAAAGAATCAAAATCACAAACCCTAATTCAGATCGCAAAACAGGCACGAAAGAAGAATCTCAGATAAAAATCGAACAGTTAATGAAGCTCTTGTTTTATTATTTATTTCATATGAAGAAGAGAGGTGGAGAGAGTGAAGAAGAGACTTACCGCTATCGCCGATGAGGAGGAGCTTGATGAGGTAATCATAGTCTGAACGAGCTCTTGCCGGCGCAACCGCCATCGGAGAAGATAGTAGTAATCGCTTCCTTACCCTCTTTCTCTAACGGAAACTTAAATCACTGCTAATTTCCCCCGGAAAATCTCTTCCCGCCGGAGAAAATAAAATTTCGTTGGAGACAGCGAAAAGGTAAGCAAAGGAAAGGCAGAAAAAGGAAGTGCTGCTGTATGAAGTCGACAGCTGCTTATTGGTGGATCATATTTTTTTTATTATGTTTTGTTGTTTTAGTCTTTATTTCTGGACTTTTCACAGTTAAATCCTCCAACTTATTTAATCGCTCAATTTCGCTCTTCTTGATGTTTTATGTCCATAAATATCACATATTTTTTTAACAGAGACAAGGAAGAAGAGGAACAGTTAATTAAGATCTCATAATCTACATGAAAAATATTAACAATATATACTGACAAGGAAGAAGAGGAACAGTTAATTAAAGATCTCATAATCTACATGAAAATATTTTTTTAGTAAAAGTATCTAACAAAACCATGAGATGTTTCAATTCGATATATAAAGAACAAGTATGTTAACAATATATATATATATATATATCATATTCTACTTGCACAACTCAAAGTTTTGAAAGAAAAGTCGTTTGAGACGTTTCAATTTGACCACGCTTTTTATAAAATTGATAAGAAAGTTTGGGGTTGAGTTCGAACGAACAAGAAAGATGAAGGAGAACAACGATATGGCTGTGTTGGTGGTCCTGCTCAGGTGTCCAGCAGTTATTGGCTAAAAGCCTAAAACCATTGCCTTGCCGTAAATACGTTGGAGCAATCCAGCAAAGTATCTATTATCTAAAGTTCCAAACTAAACCATGACAGAGTTTTTTAATTCACAATCACGTTGTAATACAAACTCGATGATTTTGTTCCAAAAACCCCATTCAAATCTATTGATCTGATAATAATTTCATAATTAAAACAGGCACGACGTTCTTAATTCATAGGTATCAGATTCCTTGTATGAAAAAATCACAAAAAGATTAAAAAAAAAAAGTTAAAACATTTAAATCCCTACTTCACTGACTCGCCAAAACTGGACGAAAAATTCCGCAGATTTGCAGAATCACTGGGAGACTATTGAGTCGCCGATCGCAACTTCGAGGATCCTCCTAGCATCGGTGTTTATATCAGCTAATTCACCTGGTGTCTGCATAATCACAACCTTGCTATTACTAATCATATACTTCGAAAGCCAAAGATGAAAATGTTTTCAAATGTTACCTTCCCATATGAGTTCTTTACTGTTGGTGAGGCCCCTGAACCCAGCAAAAACCTAACCACATCGACATGCTCACCTCTCGCTGCATGATGCAGAGGCTGTGAACAAGAAGCACTTGTGATTAATCATAGTTCATAGTGATCGAGAGAGAGAGAGAGAGACAATGAGTCATTTGAAGATGGAGAATACTTACAGTGTCACCTTCTATATCGATTGTTTCAATCATTCTCTTCACACATTCAGGACCACTAGCCCGGCTAAAAAGAAGCTCTATTATTTCTAAGTATCCTGCGAGCGCAAGTCCAAAAAAAAGAAAAAGGGACAGCTATAGAACGTGACTATGCCGTGCGAAAGAAATACCAAAAGAAAACGGTAGGGGACATGACCAACTTTACCTCCAGCACAAGCATCATGTAGAGGAATTGCTTCATCTTCATCTTTGACCTCCATATTAGCTCCTCTTTCCAGGAGAAGCTGCAGTAAATAATTCAATAGGCGATTGATAAGTAGTGTAAAATACATCAGGTTGAAGAAGCAGCGAAGAGAAGAAGCAATAGTAACCTGAACACAAGGGAGGTGACCATATAGACACGCCAGGTGAAGTGCCGAGTCATTATCCTCAAGTGGTTCATCAACTCTCCCATTCAAATTGTCTAGCAAATTCAAAGGCGGATTAGCAAATCATCAGGAGAAAAAAGGAAGCATACTGTCTTCATCAGCATAAATATAATCCTCTAAAAAAATCGCAGAACACATAAGGACATATCAGCCAATTACGATGCAAACCTGATCACTTTACTTGTTAACCAGTAGAAACTTATCCAACTTTTCATCAGTCAAGAAGAGGATGCAGATATTTTGTCATGTCCATTACACCCTCAAGCAATACATCATTCAAATTTCAAAGAAAAACAAAGATAAACAGAATACATACATTAGGCAGAAATTAAAGTTGTCTATTTCTCTTCTCCTTCCCAAGTGAAAGTAACTAAAAAGCGCACACAACAGACAGACCAGTGAGGGTACCAAAAGGAAGAAGAAGCGGAGGCTTAAGAGGACGAGAAGAAAGATGAGACAAAGATCTAAGTAGAGGTATCTTTTGTAATGGTGTGAGAAGATAGATTTTGTCTTAATTTTGGGTTAAATTCAGTCAAGACAAGTACACTCTTTTAGAGCTCTGGTTTTCGAAGACAAATCTGTTGTTCCCACTAAAAAGCTTGAGGCTTTACATCCTGGCCAGCTAATCAAGCAAAAACGCAATTGAAGGTGAAACTGAAACTAAAGTTTGACCAAAAACCCCCTGAGCATCAGCAGCAGAGCTTTAAGAAATTCGTTCGAGAGCAATAGAAGAAGAAAGGTAGTACCAATGGCGGTGCGCAAGGCGACGACGTCACCGGACTGAGCTGCGGCGGCCAGGTCACGGAGGTGGGAGGAAAGCTCGGGATCGCTTTCGTAGTCAACACCGTTTTCCTCGAAAAGAGCGTTATCTCCGTCAACCTCGTCTTCTTCCATCAAACCATTGCCTCCCCTCGGAACCGCCATTGTCGCAGTCAGCCTCTCTCTCTCTCTCTCCTACTTTTTCTTCACCGCCGTGTAATAATTTTTCTTTTTAACAACTAATCGCCGCCGTGCGATATGATACACTCAATTAAATTAGGTTTTCTCCTTTTGTATAGTAGTGACTCTATAGAGTCCATAAATTAAAGTATAAGCTTGGTTCTTTTTTTTTTTTTTTCCAAATGGTATATGCTGCTTGGTTATGAGCCGATTTACATTAGAAATTTCTTGACAAAAAATAATATAAATTATAAAATATTTAATTTTTGTGTGAATTTTTTTTTTTAAACTGTATTTTTGTCTAGTATATATTTTTTGCCAACTTTTTCGTAATAATTTATTGAAGGAATTTGCTGTAAAACCACGTAAGTATATAAATTTGTTTCGCGCAAAAACTAATGTACTAGATTACGGTTGGTAATAAAGTAAAAACTAATGTCCCAAAAATCTATCGGCACTCTAACTTGATTTGGAGTTCCCTTTTCCTGCTTTAGCCATCTCTCTCCTCTCTCTATCATCATCCCATCTTTCCCTCTCTCTCCGCTCTCTTCTTCCTGATTTGATCGTCGGGAAATCGTAGCCGTCCGATCAACCGGCGGGAGAAGATCTCTTTGATCACACCAATGGTCTGATTTTCGCCAGCTCAGATCTCGGACAAAGATTCCGGTACTTGTTCTAGCTTTTGTCTTTGCATTTGGTTATCCGCGGGATTGGGAAAATGAGGAGGCTGATCCAAGGGAGTCATAGTGGAAGCTGTGTTTGAAATCTGAGGGTTTTGAATTGGAGTACTCAGGGTTTTGATTGGTCCTCCGTTGCATGCTGATTCAAGTCTGAGCTCATCTCCTAGGGTTTCTTAGTTCGGTGGGGGGGGGAGAAAAGTGTGTTTCTTTGTAGCTGCGTAAGCCATGTTTAAGAAAATCATGAAAGGTGGTCACCGAAAGACCTCTAAATCCGAGGCTAATGAACCGTCTAGTTATGGTCCTGGCTCCAATGTGGTCGTCAGCCACGCTTCTCGTGGCGCACCCGTTTCTTCTTCTCCGTCGCCGGTGACGGCCACTCCACCACCTCCCCCTATGGGGTCAGTCGAGCCACTCCCGTTGTTCAGGGATGTTCCTGTTTCGGAGAGGCAGGCTTTGTTCTTGAGGAAGCTCCAGAACTGCTGTTTCCTATTTGATTTCACCGACACGATCAAGAACGCGAGGGAGAAGGAGATTAAGAGGCAGACGCTGTTGGAGCTGGTTGATTTTATACAGTCTGGATCTAGTAAGATCTCAGAGTCGTGTCAGGAAGAAATGATTAAGATGGTTTCTCTCAATATGTTCCGCTGTCTCCCTCCAGCATCGCACGAGAATACGGGTCAAGAGCCTGCGGATCCTGAGGAAGAGGAACCTTATTTGGAACCTTCTTGGCCTCACTTACAGCTTGTTTACGAGTTGCTACTGAGATACGTTGTTTCCACTGACACCGATACCAAAGTGGCCAAACGCTATATCGACCATTCTTTTGTGTTGAAGCTGCTTGACTTGTTTGATTCTGAAGACCCCAGAGAGAGGGAGTATTTGAAAACCATTCTCCATCGGATCTATGGGAAGTTTATGGTCCACAGGCCCTTCATTAGGAAAGCAATTAACAACATTTTCTATAGGTTTATTTATGAGACAGAGAGACACAGTGGGATCGGGGAACTCTTGGAGATTCTGGGCAGTATCATAAACGGGTTTGCGTTGCCTATGAAGGAGGAGCACAAGCTATTTCTCATCAGGGTGTTGATACCTTTGCATAAGCCGAAACCAATAGCTATATATCACCAGCAGTTATCTTATTGCATCGTTCAGTTTGTGGAAAAAGATTATAAGCTTTCGGATACAGTAATCAGGGGATTGTTAAAGTATTGGCCTGTCACAAACTGCACCAAGGAGAATCTCTTCCTTGGGGAACTTGAAGAAGTTCTCGAGGCAACACAGCCTGTTGAGTTCCAGCGTTGCATGGTTCCATTATTCCAACAGATTGCTCGCTGCCTCAATAGCTCCCACTTTCAGGTTAGTAATCGTCTCATACATATCACCTTAAACCGGGAGATTTTGTTAGCTTCTTCTGCCCAATAATTCGGTTTCTAAAATAAATTTAGCATATTGAGGCAATGAATGTCCTCTATGCCTATCAACCTTTAAGTGAACTTTTTCTAATTCTTCACTTGGGTCTGATTCTTCCACCTGAAAAGAGTATGCAACTTAAGTGCTTCACAGAATTTATGCTGCAATTTTCTTTGTATTGCTTGCTTCTTTCTCTTTTTATCTCTTTCATTTCACAGAATGATCATGATAATGCTGTTCGTACTACACTCTTGAAAATGAATCCTTGGATTCTTAGGTCATCTTCATTTACCTTAAATCACTCTGAACGCATTTACTTACTTCATGAGTCATGAATTTCATTGCACAATGCTTTTAACCAGAGAATATCCCGGTAAAAATGAAGATGATACGAGCATCTTTCTCATCCATTTGTGTTTTAGACTGGAGCAGGTTTGATCTCATTGGTTGTCATCACAAGTCTGTAATTAAATTCACTGGATGCTAGCAATTACACAAGTTTCCTGTTATATCTTTGTGCAATCGCTCAAACTTTTCCATAATTTTACGTGGGTTTTGCCTTACACTCACATTCATATCTCATAAAAATTCGATACAGGTTGCAGAGCGAGCACTGTTCCTGTGGAACAATGAGCACATCGTGGGTCTTATCGCGCAGAACCGAAGCGTAATCCTTCCAATCATATACCCCGCACTGGAGAAGAACATCCAGTCTCACTGGAACCAAGCAGTTCATGGTCTAACGGCAAATATCAAGAAGATGTTCATGGAGATGGATCCTGAGCTTTTCGAAGAATGCCATAGACAGTATGAAGAGAAACAAGCCAGATCCAAAGAAGTGGAAGAACGACGCCAATTTACATGGAAGAGGTTAGCCGAAGCAGCAGCAGAGCGAGGCGGAGTTGGAGGAGAAGATCATATGATCACTTCCTAGATGTTTAAAAACGGTATTATTCTTTCACTTTTTGCTTTTGTTTTTGGTTCTCTCTCGTTTAGTCAAATCGTTTACTATTAATTTTTTCCAATTTATAAATTTCGATTTGTTTTTGTTTGGGGAATCATCGATTCTGATTCTGGTTGCTCAGAGAATAGTAGAGAGAAGTGAGCTGATCACAATCAGAGAATGTCTCGTCTCTGTACGGAATCAGGCTTTAGTACTAAGATGTGTTTGTGATCTTCTGTCTAACTTATTTTTTCGTGGGAGGTATATTAAATTTTGTGAAATTTTTATATTATATGAAAAGCAGGCAATGGTATTCAATGTGATGACAACATTATGCTTACAATACAATGGAATGAACTTAAATACTATCATGGTTAATGGGACTCGATGGCCTGGGAATAAAAACTACCAATTTTTCAAATTTCATATTACTTTTTGTTTCGATTATTGAAAATCTAATCTGATATAATAATTTGAAAAATTCTCAAGGTGATTACATATAATATCTTGATTCCAAACTTACCACCAAAATCCTAAAGGTGTAGATTTAACTTCGTAGTTAAATCACGAGTAATATTTTTTCATTACTCGGTATTAATGAAAAAAGAAGAACATATACGTAGTAGAAAGTAGGGGCCCATGTAATCATGTGTGTTGCCTTCTAAAGACAGAAGAACTTCAATGCTGATCCTTGTAGATCGAATTGTTTGTTGTTTTCTTCCCTCTGTCAAGTCAAAACTCCCTTCTCGTAAAGATTTACATTTTGTTTTGTTTCGTGTTTTCTTTCATAATATATATGCTTTGGTACTGGTTACCGATACTAATCTCATTTTTTTTTTTTCAGTTTCTGTTACTTGTATGCAATCTAGCTAATTGATACAAATAGCCACTAATGTCTCCATAGTTTTTTTTTGTCAAAAAAAAAATGTCTTATATTGTAGCTATGTCTAGTTTAAAAAAAAAACTATGTCAAAACAATGGCAAATTACACGTAGTTATACACAACCAATCAACTTTATTTAAATATAATTGAGAATATGGATTCATTATTTTGTACATTGGATTATTATTTTCAAAAATCATAGTATTGCGTTTGCATTATTAAAGAACTTTGAAGTTTTGGTGGGTTCTGGCTTCTGATGCAATATCAGGTTGGAATAATTGCAATGGTAGCAAGATCGGCTATTTAAACGAGTGGAATCTGTGGATCACGTACACACATATTCTCTATCTAGCTATCTTAAAAAGTAAAAAATATGGAAAAGAATAATAACGTTGAGTAAGATCGGCCGTCCTCCAACTTTTCTGGTTACAGTGTCTACGATCTGTCTTCTGTCGACCAGAAAAATGTTATAAGATAAAATATATACAATTAAGAATTTTCTTTTTTAAGATCTTGCTCTTGATGTGTACCATTTTCAAATATGGCAATGGTATTGAGATTGGCTATTTAAACAAGTATTGAGGAAGAGAACATACACATATTCTCTAGCTAGCTATCTTAAAGCCAGTGTCGACTCAAAGTTGTGTACGAACTTTGTGCAATTATTATTATTTTTTGTGGTAAATTGAAGCTGACTGATGAAGATGAAAAGGAGGAGGGTGAAAAGGAGGAGTAGGATGAAGAAGAGGAGGACGGCGAGAAAGGGAACAAAGATGGTTCCAACCCTAGTTCCTAGGAGCTAGGGATGAACCAGGAACCGAACGTCAATGCTATTGTGTTTTCTTTTTATTTTGTTTGTTTGTTTTATTAATTTCTCTGTATATTAAGTATTAAACTTTTTTGTTTAATGTGTTAAGTTTAAATTCCTGCTTTTCAAGCTATATACTGTTGTAGTGTTGTTACTCGTTGATTATAATGAAGCCTTGACTAATAGACCTATATAAATATTTTAATCACAAGTCCAATAACCATAATAATTCCAAATAACTGAAAAATGTTGAATAAACTGATTGGAATAATAGCATCTGCGATCTCGTTCACGCACCATCAATCATCTTTCTCACTTGCCTCGTCACAGCCTTTTTTGGATTCCTCCAACAACACTCCATTAGTAGCAGAGATTTTTCTATTTTGCATTCTCATCTCGCAATTTAGATTGTCCTCTTATCATCTTGCATTTCAAGTATTATGTCTTTTTATTACATTATTATTATGTCTCATCTTTTTATTAGAGTGGTCTCATCTTTTAAACGTTTTGCAATCTCAAAGGTGTTCTTTTTATCCCGACTGACTCTTATGCTTATTAGTGACTTTAACACTCTTCTTGCTTTCAAAGATCACCTCATACCCAAGTGATAACATTCATTTTCATTTCATTGATGGAGAGATTGAAAAATCGGAGCACTAGAACTAAAAACCATCCATCTCTTGTCAAATAATTTCTCTGTTTTCATTCTCTTCCAAAAAGACAAGGAACCTTAGCCTCATTTCATCTCTTCCACCCTTACCTACCTCTATCTATAATATAGCTTTGAGATTTCTTACGTTTATAATTGCTACAAATGTTTGCTTGTAAGTTGTAGCGTACTTGTCTTATAAGCAGCTCATTTCGTTCCTAACAAAAATGGAGTTACTATAATTTAATATTTGTAAAGTATTTAAACTTATAATATAAACTGAGAAAAGGATCGTCAAGCGGGGATAGCTCAGTTGGGAGAGCGTCAGACTGAAGATCTGAAGGTCGCGTGTTCGATCCACGCTCACCGCATACGTTTCAATTTTTTCAATTTTTTTCAGAAAAACAATATCTTATGATTTTCTTAAAAATCGACAATTCCGTCATTAGGGTTTTTGGGTTTCTCAGGCTAATCTGTTAGGTTAAGATGAAAAAGGGGTCGAATTCTAGTCGCAAGAGCCATGGTTCGATGCCGGATCAATCGGGGTCGACCAGTGACAGCATCGACTCGTCGGCCATTGCAATGAAAACGCCTAGCAGAGACGATGTAGACAGTACCCAAGGAGCTTCTGGGTAGGTTTTGAAATTACATGTTTCTTTTTTTAGCTTGCAAATTTCAGGGATTAGCGTTTAGGGTTTTTTATCTGTGCATCAGAATCTTGTTTCCCACTGAATGCAATATAGCAAATTGATGTAATGTGCTTAACTAATTCCTCTTGTCTCAAGATGTTGTGTCTCTCTGTTAATGCCATTCTTGTCTATGTGCCTAAAACTGACCTGCGCTAGCTAATTAACAGTGGTAATAATAAGAAGAAGAAGAAGAGGAGACGGCTTGTGGCTGGACCAAATAAGAATGGTAGAGGAGGGTTACGTCAATTTAGCTTGAAAGGTGTTTGTAGCTTATCTTCCTTGTGATGAATCATGACTTGTTGCTGTTGGTTTCTCCTTGATCTGATTGATGATGGCTTCTTCTTCTCATCAGTTTGTGAAAAGGTCAAAAGTAAAGGAAAGACAACTTACAATGAGGTCTTGTGGTCCCCTAATGTCTTTTGTTTTACTCATGACTTGATATATCGAGCTGTTGATTCTGACGGCTGATACTACTCTCAGGTTGCGGATGAGCTTGTTGCTGAATTTGCACTCCCAAATAACACTGAAGAATCCTCAGATCAGGTTCCCTTTTGAACTTGGATATGAAACATTTTTGCATACTTCTTTTGTGCATGTAGTGAGAGGTTCTCTGTCTTTAACAGCAACCAGATGATGAGAAGAACATAAGAAGAAGAGTATATGATGCTTTTAATGTTCTCATGGCGCTGGATCTCGTAGCAAGGGACAAAAAGGAGATTCAGTGGAAGGGCTTTCCTCGTAATTTTGAGGAACTAAAGGTTTCAACTTAATAATTTTAGTTACCCTTTTCTCTGATAGCCAGCCTCTAAGCTCATGTTGGATTGTTCTCTCTTTTGGCAGACCGAGCATCTCGCCTTTACAAAAAGGATCAGCAAGAAAGCTTTGTATTTGCAAGAACTGGAAGAACACGTAAGTCCGCTTATTTGCTTAATCTTTTGTGAACTAATAATTCTTACTTTGTCCCCTGTTCTTTACTCTTGCTTGTCTGAAGCATCTAGGCCTCCAAAACTTGATACGGAGAAACCAACAGTTGTACAGTTCAGATAATGTTCCCAGCAGTGCTATCGCTCTTCCATTTATCCTCGTCGAGGTACCTTCCTTACGAGTCTTAACTTGTTGTATCTACAAGTGACCTCGGACATAATAAAAGCTTTTGTTACTTTCCAATTTTCAGACACAGCCTCAAGCGACAGTCGAAGTTGAGATATCTGAAGATATGCAATTTCTGCATTTCGATTTTAACAGGTACGCCCGCAAAAAAAGTTCATCCAAAACAAGAAAAAAAAAGATGACCATATCAATGCTTTAATGTTTCCTTAATTGCCATTGAGATCCAAATCTTTCTGTGTTAATCTGTAATCTGAGAATTGTTTTGCAGCACTCCTTTTGTGTTCCATGACGACTACGCACTCCTAAAGACCATGAACCTCTGCGAGAGGCAGACACAGCTGCAGGTCAGTCCTTTGGCTGAATCCACTAGTGAACCGGAGAGGTCTCTCATGTCAGAACACTGAATAAGCGAAGGCCAAATATGGCGGGGAGGACTTAGGTTCTGTATATTGTTTTGTAGAGAGCAGTCTAAAGCTGAAGCCGGTTTGGGAAATGAGGTTTAATTGGTTCTCCATTGAGAGCCGGTTATGGATTGAATTTTTTCCTCTGGAAATATCGAATATTGGGACAAAGTTTCTGGAAGTGCTGATAATATAAAATTAAATAAAATAAATACATTAAATCAGTATCAGCTTATGTGGATTCCTTGGGAATAACAAAAAAAAAAACTCTTAAACAAGAGGCTCGTAACCCTTTTTTACAAAAGAGGTATATTATTTAGTAATTTGCGTGAGGAACTCAGATTTTAACATATGTATATAACCTACAATACTTTACGACGAATGTTTTGTTATTCTAATCTTTATCCTTTTATAATTGAATAACTATTGCATTTGCACACGTATGTAAATATGTACAGATCTCTTTTGATCACCTATATATATATAAGGTGCGAGTCGTGTGGATTCCACAAAACGCAAATTAAACCACTCTTCAAATCTCGTACGCATACAGCCTCAACCTCACCTACTTGCTCTATATGTGATTTTGATAGAAATCCTTTTTGTGCGATAAATTTGAACATACTTTCTATGAACTACCCAAAAAGGCATGACTTAACCCTCACCTACTTCCCTAGAATAAAATCCCTAACTTGTGATGTTTGTGCATTGAGTGATGACAAATGTTTCATCTACGTCTGTTACCAATGCGATTTCGTCGTCCATGAGACGTGTATCTACTTACCAACCACAATCAGAATATCCCGTCGCGACCACCGTCTCTATACATGGTTATGATGATTATAACCAAACAAAACAATGAATATGTAAGAAAGTTTATTAAGAAGTATATAGGGTTTTTTCCTACTATAGTCTGTAGATAATTAAGTTTTAAGTTCGGATTTGTATTGGTCTCCCAGAAGGAAATTAATTTTCTCTGTGATTTACTACACCTTTTTTCTTGAACCGCAAGAAACAGGATCACTATTTCATGAGACGGAAATTAAGAGTGTAGGATCTATCTTACTTGGTTAAATGTTTTCAGTATCTCGCTTGTTGGTAATGCCTAAAGTTATTACATAATAAGTTCTAATTTTAAGAACACGTGCAAAATGAACCCTAAAAAAATAGGCGGTGCCCAAATCGAATATGACGATTTAAACTACACCATTTTTCATTTTATTTTATGAATCAATATTACATTTGCATCTTGATACCCAATATAAATTTTTCACTTTTTCAATCCAGAGATTCAGACTTCAGTATTCAGATTTAAATCGAAGATAGATGATTTGGTGTCAATGCTAGGGGGTACGTAAGAGTGGGGTATCAAGCCAGCCTGGTCAAAGTGAGTTGACTTTCAAGTAGGATCAGATCCAAATGTCTTTCCATTCACCGACCCTTATGAGTTATGACTATTCCCACAATAGAAACTAGCTATATCCACATTAGGAGATTAGCAGCAATGTCTTTGGCGTTCTTGTTCAAGAATTTACCATCACCTGAAAAGTTGTACGTAGCTAATACTCTTCCGTGTGTAAAATTATATAATATCTAACTTAGCTTAAACCGGCCAAAAAACTGCTATTAGATTAATGATAATTGATTAGGTCACTTCAAATTTTGCATGAATTAGTGCTATAAAAACGAAACAAATTAAATATGTCCAACAGTTTGCAGTTTTTTTTGTCAATCACTTTGATTTTATCTTTACGATATCGTTAAACAAAACTTATAGCAGCAGAAAAATGGTCGGAGCGTAACATTTATGAAAGCCATGCCTTAGTTCTAGACTTCTAATCCCTAAATACTAGAATGTGATTGTGTGATCAAATATCGAAAGAATCAAGTTGTATTACCCAATCGCCTAAATCATAAAGTTATGATATGAATGTTAGTAACATCATCATGTTACTGACTACGGAAACGTGAACGTAACCCATCCTCTCACCAACCCATGAACAAAGCCGTTTGTTTGTATAAGTTTAAATCCATGTCGGTGATCATAGTATTCAATCTTTGTGTTAAGGTAATCTCGTCTGAATTTTTTTTGTGTAGAAAGAGTTCTTAAGTCTGTCTTTCTAACGAAACTGAGTTGAATTTGCTAAAAAATCTTTATATTTTTGCGATATACAAATGAGTCTAATTGGGCCCCGTAAATGAAAAGGTAGTGAGGATTACGAACGGGGTGTCGTAAGGTACGGAACGGTGTTAGAAAGTTTGAAAAAACATTTAATGATTTCCGTACAGTACAGTCCAAAGCACGAGGTGGTTGACAGAAATATAGTATGGCTCCACTCAATTATCTAATGACAACATCTTCACTTCTGTCACATGTACGGTATGTCTTTTATAGTGTGTATATTACATCTAACTATACGCTTATTATCTTTGACTACTTTAATACAAGCTCAGCATGTACGATCAACATGTCTGAATATATAGGAAATTAAATTATACATCCAAAACTAAATAATTAAAGCTCTTTTGTGTTGGTAACTTTACTTGGTCCACTACACATTTCGTCTATTCTTTAATGAATAAGTATATTAACAAAGAAAAAATATTGAAGCAGAGATCAATTATCTTAATTAACTAAAAGAGAGCTTCAAAAAGGAAGTTACAGAGAAGGAGAGCTTCTTTCTTTGGGCTGCAGAACCGTGTTCTTTTGCGGCCCCACTATTCTCAGGAGAGCAAAGAAAGATAACACAAATGAGGAAGTGCATTAAATGTAATCAAGAAATTTCTTGGAAACCTCTTCACCATGATGAACGTATATAAAATCCAGACTCTCTAATCGTAAACAATGCAACAACTCTCCACCGAAGAAGACGAAGAAGAAGCAGAGAAAACGAACCAGAGTTTTACTTCTATTGTTGCTCCCTCTTCACAAGTTTTGAGAATGTGCAAAAAGTTGAAGCTTTTCATTAGAAAGCTACAGACTTGCTGCTTATTGACAGGATTCTCCAAGAGGGTTGAGAATTGTGGTGAGTTCGAGGAAGAGGGTAATGCTGCAACAATGATTCCCAGTGATGTGAAAGAAGGGCATGTAGCTGTGATTGCGGTTAAAGGAGAGAGAGCTATGAGGTTTGTTTTGGAGCTTGAAGAGCTGAACAAACCTGAGTTCAAGAAGCTGCTCGAACAGGCCAAAGAGGAGTTCGGGTTTCAACCCAGAGGACCTCTGACCATTCCGTGCCAGCCGGAAGAAGTACAGAAGATTCTACAAGGAAGTCGGAAAGGAGAGTCTTGATTTTTTTTTGTTATTGTAGAGAAACATATTAGTTAACTGAGATTCTTCTCTTACAAGAATTTACGATTCTTATTCTCTCTTATTACAGTACCATGTTATGATCACATATATAATGCTGGGGATAGTTCAATTTTTTCTACATGTTTTTGGAAGCAGCTCGTTATCGCGCCATTGCTGCAGTTTCATTGGATGCATTTTCTCCCTAGATTGAGAAATTTGCTAGGTGACACCGACAAATCTGTCAAAACATTTCCTTACCTTCTCACAGAAACTACGGCGAATATCCAATCAACTGTATTCCCAACACTGAAAATTCAATATACTAACCTGTTCAAAAGACAGTTGTCAGGAGAATTCTATAATGTTTTGTCGCACAATCATGCCAATCAGACAGATTCTAATTCCGTTCTTTAAAAAAAAAAAGTTGTTTAAGTTTAGCCCTTGTTCGAAAACTCGTCCGCCTAGCCGAGTATACGTCCGAGAATACGCTAGTCAGTGGTGGAACGTAACGAGTTGAGTTATACGGCTATATTATACAGTGATTCGTGTTTTCTCCGTCTAAACCATATAATTGGGAAAAAACTATGTATAAATATGACAACTAAGTCAATCTAGATCACTTAAATCGATAATAATTTGACAAATTTGTTATATTTTATTTTAAATAACAAAATAAAAAGAAAATTGACTAAAAATATGTAAAAGATGAAGATGAAATAGTTAGAGTGGTAGAAAAATGAAAAAAAAACCACTCGAACACTTATCTCATAATTTTTTAATAATTTTCTAACCATTAATCATGTTATTCTATCAATATTATTTACCAAAACAAATTTATAAACAAAATATGATAAAATATTTTAAAATTACTCCCCGAGTAATCCCCGAATAATCCCCGAGTAATTGGTAACTCGCTAGGCTCCTGTCAAGCGTACGTATAGCGCGTAGCGAAATCTTGAACCTTGAGTTTTGCCATGAGAGTTTCAACCAGAGGAGAAGAAGAAAACACAGAATAGTTGAGTGATCGATACAAAAGAAAAACTTAACATCCAACAGTAGACAAGGAACAGAAGGAGAAGCGATAGAGTTATATATTCTTGTGAAAATTCCACAAGTTTCTTTTTTGCTGTTACTCTTCCGGTCACAAGGCAGCCGAAAAGATTGCAAGGAAGAGGCTTCTAAGGGAAGTAGACAGGCCAGTTGTAATAATACGAGTCCCTGACTTCTTTTGGTATCTTATTCCACTAAGTAAACAAAGACAAGAACCAAGCAAACTTGTTGTAAGCAAATGTTATGTAGACGAAAAAACAGATATCCAGTTCTTGGGCTAAAGTTTGAACCTTGAACTCGTAAGGCTGCTTCTTTGCCCTAGCTTTTTTCCAGTGATGCTGCTCAAAGAGCATCCACTTATCATGATAACTGCAAATTAGAGAGTATGAGAGAACAGTACAAGAATCAGCGGAACCATATTAACCATCGTGAATCTAATTACAAGTGAAAGAAACGAAAGAGAGAGAGACTACTATGAAGTTACAGTTCCCACAGGACCAAACGCTCCCACAACAATCAAATGACATAAAACCTGGGGTTTTAGCTATGCCCTATGGTAACAACAACTCCACTCAGTTTCGTCTAAAAAAAAACCAAATTCTCAACCTTCTATACATAAACAAGCGAAATTGTTCTGTAACCGATATAAGGCAGCAGCAACAGAAGACAACTCAGAAAATAAAAAGAATTTAGAGCTATATGCCGAAACAAAAGTAAGTCGGAGAAGCAAGCACATGAACAAGAAGCCAATTCGGACACAACAAACACTCGCATTCAGAGAGAAACCAAACACAAAAAAAGCAAAAAGCGACAAACTTTCGAATCCGATTACTGAAGAGAGAGAGAGAATTAGTGTACTTGAACTGGTTGGAGAGCTGCCACATGTAAGGATTGAACCAGGTGAGAACGGAGAAGGCAGCGGAACCAATCCATATGTTCACGAACCGGTCCGCATCAGCGTGCGGAACTCCTGGATCTCCCCTGTATGCATTTCCAAAGTACTTCTCCATTTCTCCTTTCTTCTCTCTCACCGGCGATTTCTGGATAATATAGAAAAAAACCTCTTTTTTATTTACTAGAAAAAAAAAAAAAAAAAAACACTTTCATGGGCCACTTCTTCAGATTTTAGTTCCTCGAAGAGAGGAAGCATAAACGCCACGAAACCCATCTTTCTCTCGGCTACGTGGCCCAGCTGCGGAGTGGACAATGGTAAAAATGGCGTCGTTTTAAGACACGTATTCAAGATGAAGAAAAAACATAACCGTCAGGCCACCTACAAATCTGTTTCCCAGAGAGAGAGAGACAGAGCTAGTCAAACGCGAGAGACTCTTATTACTTCTTCCATATCCTCAAAGAGAGATAATTCCGCAAGAATGTTTCGGTAAAAATCTCTCATCTGTCAACCTCTTTCAAATGCAAATCATCTCAAGCTTCTTCCTTTTTGATCCTGCACCAAAATTGATTCATTTTCATTTTTCATTAGCTAATCATAATGCATGTTTTTGTTTTTACAGAGGCTTGGCAAGAGGAAGGAAAGACAAGATGGTTGAAACTCGAGCAAAGCGTATCAGACCAGCTAGGACAACGACATGGGCCGATTTGGAACGTGTGGAGGGTGTCTTTCTTGAGATCCTGTCACGTCTGCCACCACAGTCACTCCGATCATTTCGGGCTCTGAACAAGCATTGGAACGGTGCTATTACCAACCGGTTTTTTCTCGAGCAACAACTCGCTAGATCTCTAGAGAGGCCTTCCTTCATTACGTGTCCAAACATGGATAGTCCGATGGTGCTGTACTCCATGAAACCTGGGAGTTTCAGAAGATGTCGCCTCAACACGATTGATCCAGCTGAGAAAGACCAAGGAGAGTCAATGTACATGATCTCTTCCTTCAACGGACTTATCTGTTGCGTTAATCAAGTCAGCGAGGAACACGTGGCAAACCAGTTCTCCGATCTTCAGATATGGATAGTGAACCCTTGTACAGGGGAAACTCTCCTTCTTCCCCAAGGTACACCTTCGTTTCAGTTCGAGCCAAGTGTCGGCGTCGCCTACGGTTCCGCTGACTACAAAGTTTTCCGTATTTTCTGCGCGGGAAAGAAAGTTCCTGAAGAGACGGTGTTTGATAGATATGATTTTGTCGATGGTGAATTAGTTATGGTGCACCGGTACACTCTCGTATATGAATGCGAGGTGTATTCGTCCATCACTGGTGTTTGGGAGAACATCGGTCCTGTGCCTTGCGTTCCCATGTCACATCTTAGCCCGTACAGATGTGGCCATGTCTTTGTGGGAGGAAAGGTTTACTGGCTGTCCTCCTTTGATCATGAACAGGGTGACATCCTCTGTGTGGATTATGAAGGGAGGTTCGAGGTTATCAAGTTGCCTCCGTATGAAGGTAATCAAAAAGGAGAAGACATGATAACAGAGGCAACGTATTTGGTTAATTTACAAGGGCGTCTCTCCGTTGTTATTTTACACCCGGAGGACATTGATGTTTGGGTAAGAAAGGGAAGCGGCGAAAATGGTACTTGGATACTTGAACAGACATGTTCTAACGACATCGACGACAATGACGTGGTTTTAGCCATGACTTCATTAGAGAACATGATCATATGCGTGACTGAGACAAAATGGTGTTCGTATAATATGAACACTAGAAGGTGGAAGAACGGAAGGACGTATCAGGATGGATTTGTGAACCACCCAACGGTGTACCCTTTCACCGGGAGTTTCCTTCGATGTAAGTTTTGTTCATATATACAATGTTTTATTCCTCAATGGTTTTGATTTCTACTCGTCTTCAATTTGTTGCTTCTTGAATCAGGCACTGGGATGCTGTAGAAGAAGATCAAATTATCTGTGTTCTACTGGGATGCTGCAGAAGCACATCAAAATATCTATGTTCTTTAGGAATCATTGTTGAATTTTTTTTTTTTTTTCTTTTTTATGATCTTTCAGATTGATTAAAACTTTCAGGTTTAGTGTTTTCGTTTTGAACTTTCTTGGTTAGTGTTTTCAGTATTTGGTGCATGTAAAGTTCTGGTGGATTTTGGACCAGTAAGAAAGATTTCAGTCTTTTGATTCTCTAGTTGTTATTCATTCCGGATCTATTTCAGACACTTACGATTCAAATACTTGGTTACAGAGAAACCCCACCACACACTTGGTTTTATAGCTACAAATTCAAATATTTGCCTCTGAATCACTACATATTACCAAATTATCTTGAACCACAAAGCATTGCCTCTGAATCGATAACAAGTAGGAGCAAGCAAGCAAGCAGATGAAGAAATCGTCTTCTTTCGGATCAGGAAACTGGACGGATCAATGTTGTGTAACCAATTCGACTAAGTTGTCTTGAAGCCTAGTCAGGGAAGGGTCTAGATATAAAGGCTACTGCTTCTTCATCACACGTATCCTATTTTGGATCATGTCACCATCCTCTAGGCATTCACGGGACTGTGCCAATAGGTTTGAAAGTCCAACCTCTTCCTCCTCATTCAGCTGAATGTCGTTTTCTCCAGGAGTCAGCTGTCTACATGAGAGTCAAAGAAACGGCTTTTCTGGAAGAGGGTCCACCTAAACGGAGACAGGCAGAGCAGCAGCAACAACAAAAGAATAACTAGGCGAAATGATTGCACTTCAGAAACAAACGTACCAAACCAGATCCAATGAAGAGAGCAACAAAGCGAAACAAGAGTCGAGAAGATTAGTGGTCTGCATCAAGTAGAAAGCGGAAGCGATCCTCTGAATACCCTCGAAAGGTCAAAATCAGTCCCTGAGATTAGGCTCCGCTCAATGGTGGAACGTCTGTTAAGGAACTTCAAAAGCAAAAGCTCAGCAAGAGCTTACCGAGTCAAGGAAGATTCAAGATCAGCACGGAAAGTTTCAAGCCTTACTTGTCTAATCAATGGTGGCCTTGATATCATAATCCTTAGATTTGCCAAACCAAAGATGAAGTGTTAGTTTCGGGAGTCGGGAAACCATTTTCAATCTTCAAGATCAACGAAACAAATGTATTAAAATCATCCAGAGACCATGCAGTGTGATTTACCTGTTTACAAAAATCCAGTTTAAGCCTGATAAAGTTTTTCATCTTTATTGAAGCCGTAAGTAAGATCAACTTTCAATTTTGCCACAACTCTTGCACATACTCCAACAAAATGATACTGTAATTATATATAGTAGTGTAACCAAATTTATTCAGCTTCAGACAATGACAATACCCCGGTCTATTTATGAAAAGCATCCACAAAGAATTGACGAGATTTTCGAAATTGGATTAGGATCTCAATTGAAACACTCTGAAGAAAAGAAATGAGTTGGAGAGATTTGAAAGTAGAGGTGCTGCTCGGCGATTTCTGGATAATAATAATAGTACAAAAAGAACTTGTGTTTGGTAGTAATAAATATCATAGCTGTTCAAAAAGAACAAGTGTTTGGTAATATCATGGGACTGTCGGGATATGAAAATGTTGCGAGTCATTTTAGAAATACAGCTTCGTCAGGACCCACATCTATCGAATATCCAACAGTTGATTCCTCCAAGAGAAGAGAGGGAGCGAAACGACACGAAACTCATCGTTTTATTTACGTGGCCCAGCAGTTTGGGGTGAAGAGCTACTTTGCCCCTATCGATTTAAAAATGGTCTATCTATCCCTCTCATAGTCTATTACCCCTCTTATGTTCTCCCTCTCTCTTTTACCCTTACTTAATTCAGACCAACTTAACCGAAAACCAACAATTCTCCTTCCATTCGGTTTCGACCCAACCGCACGACCCCAATTAATTCATCCATTAATTCGCCCACAATAATTTGACCAATTAACAAACGAAGATTGGGTCCCACAATGTGATGTCTCCCGTTCCCCCACCCCACCATATTCATTCCTTCCTCTTCAAGATTTGTTTCTTTAATTCAGACAGCCTTTCTCTCTTCTATCATCTCCAAGTTTTGAGCGAACTAAGAAAGGTGAGCATCTCTTTTCCTGTTTTGATGATTCTGCAATTTAAATCTTAGTAAAATGGTGTTTTACTTCCATGGTGGCATAATTGGATAGTTTTATTTTTTTAAGTTTATTTGAATCATTGGGTTTAGAAACATTGGGTTTTTGAGTTTCTTTGTGTAGATGACTGGAAAAGAAGGTACATGTTAAAGAAGAGGTCAAATGCGCTTCGAATAATACAGAATCATCGTAAAGCAGAGTACTTTCGTAGATTTAAAGAAAATTTTCTGGGTTCGCAGAACTGGTATTACTTAGTGACACTAAGAGAATGAGTATCACTGAGTTCAATTATTTCTCATATTTTTTATGCATATGCTAATGGTGTTAGTCCTTCTTGTTCAGGGGATGATGAATAATGGTAGATACACTGTTATTTATTTTTATTATGGGGGATGTTATGAAAATGAGGATGAGAAGATATGATGGGGGATGATTTTTGGCTTATTTTCTTAATTGAATGATGTTTTATTATCAAAAATTTAAAAATACTCCTCATTGATTTTAGGAGAAATTAAAAAATCTGGATTTTGATTTCTCTAAAAAGCTGAAATGGTTATAAAATAGTCTAGGAGAAAAAAAAATCAAAATAATTATAGAGAAATTATAATCAAAATGGTTATAAAACAATTTTAGAGAAAGTGAAAACAAACACACCATTTTCCAAAGCCATTTTAGTTAAATAAGTTCAAATATGATTATCAACTTGGTTGGAAAAAAAAAATTGGAGATTATGATTCATTATTACCACAATCACTCAAACAACACCTTACACTTCTATGAACACTTTGTTAACAATAATCACTTTAGGAGTCAAAACGCAGATAAAATGAGTTTTAAAACATGTTAATGCATGGAAACCTCCGAATTGCAAACTTAGTGACTAAAATCATATGTATAACTACAAATTTAATATTTATGGTACGGTAATACTACGAAAACTTGAAAACACCGAAAAGTATAACTATTTGAAAAATGGTATTACTAGAAAACTGGGTATTACTATGTGCAATTTTGGCGGCAATAGTGCAAATTTTTTGTTCTTTACATTTTTGGTCCCTCAATTTTCTTCATATTCGGACCCTTTTTTTTTTTTCCTATTTTCCCTCTCTCTCTTTTCACTTTTCCCTCTCACTCTTTTCACTTTTCAATTTTTTTGGGTTTAACAACATTAAATCTTCCAATTAGATTCCATGGATTTTACTGTTTTTGTGGATTTTATTGTTTTAGTTGTAAACACAAGTAGTACTAAGTGTTATCCAGTGTCACATTCAGTGTTTCTACTTGTAAACAAAAATACAAACACAATTTAAAGCTTTAGATTGATCGTGCTCAATATAGCCTCATATGTCTAAAATTTCAAAGTCACCAATAGTCATTACAAAAACATTTCCCATCCTTAAAATGATGAAAACGATTCAAATCTCTCAACACAATCTCTTTACCAGAGACCATCGTTATATACTTCATTGCGTTATGCAATCTCCGCATACCCGTAGTTCCCCGTGCTTATAAGCCCAAACACAACCGCTATTTTCTCGCTGTGCTGATACAGTAATCTCTCCTTCTCTGCTTCATCACCCTCTTCCTCTAGCTTGAAACGCCGTTGACTACGAACAAGGCCTCCCTTCTCTTGTCAGTCACGGCCGTGCGATGAAACAACAACCATATCCCGTTCAGCTTGTGGTTGTTCTGTTAAATCAATCTTTTAACATGAACCCCAAGATCTTGATCATCTAAATTAATCACATAATAGAATCATAAAGAGAATTTAATAAATACCTCCATTTTGTAGAAGTGAAGCCTCCTTTGATCTTTCCTTAGAAGTGAAGCTTCCTTAATGATTTGTAAACTAAAGACAATGAACTCTTAGTTCTTTAGGTAGGAGATAAGGTTTCTCTCCCCTTCCTATAAACCTCTCTCTTTATGTGTTGTTTTTCTTTTCTTGTTGTTGATGAATTGTGATGAAGCAAAACATCTATTTATAGGTGGGGAGAGGACCTTATTCCTCATACATTGATTCAATCTCAACCATCCATCATAGTGGATGAACACATTAGTGATAAGTGGGAGGACACCAACAATCCATTAGAAATTTATTGGTTTTCAAATGTCCATTGAAATACCACTATCAATCCCATTAGAAATTTATTGGTTTTCAAATATCCATTATAATTTATGGTCACCAATTTTATTGGTTTCCAAATGTCCATAAAAATATAACTATCCCATTAGAAAACAACTAACTATAAGACCACATTTATGGGAAAGAAAAACTATATTTTTCTTATATTTTTTTCTTACATTCTCCCACTTGGTCGTTAGTATAGTTCTGGTACAGTTTTCAATTGGAATCATAAAGCCGGCATGATGTTATATTTTCATTTGGTCTTTCATAAGTGTCTTAACTAATCTAGTAATCGATGAGAGTCATGGCGGTCACCCATTATTTTGCAACATGATTCCTTCCATGTACTACTACATCGATTACTTTCATAGCTAGACCATAATCATAAGTAGGAGTTATCATAATGGTCTCTTTTATGTCTTTTTCTAAAGACTTATTCTGTTATCAATAATTCCAACTAACATATTGTGTGCACACATTGGAAACAGAATATGCATAAGATGTAAAAGTCATAAGAGAGCTCTTATAAATGTCAAACATAGGCTAATACATAACCAGACAACATAATTAAGTGCTATCCTCCAGACCCATACTTTCAGCATGCTTCATAAATGTCTTTGGAGGTAAAGCTTTCGTAATATGTCTGCGACCATTAGCTCAGTGCCTATGTGTTCAATGGCAAACTTTTCTCTTTTAACATCTTGCTTTAATGATAGATATTTGAGCTCCATATGTTTCGCCCCTTTAGATATCCTATCATGCTTCGAGAAGAAGATTGCGGCTTGATTGTCACAATAAAGAGTTAGGGGTTTGTCAATGAAGTTCAAAACCCCAAACTCTGACACGAAGTTCCGCAACCAAGTTCCTTGGATAGAAGCCTCATAACATGCAACATACTCAGCTTCTATGGTGGATGTATAAATCAAATCTGACTTTTGGCTTTTCCATGATATGGCACCTCCGCAAAGGAAGTACACATAACCGAGAGTACAGTGCCTAGAATCTTCACATCCACCGAAATCTGAGTCTGAAAATCCAACTATCTGTGGATGTGTTGATTTTCGATATGTTAGCATGTAGTTTCTTGTTCCCTTTAGATATCTTAAAACTTTCTTCGCAGCTTTCCAATGAGCAAGTCCTGGGTCACTCTGAAATCTACCCAACATCCCGACTGCATGGCTTATATCAGGCCGAGTACAGACTTGTGCATACATCAAACTTCCCACAAGATGCATAAGGGAACTTTTGCATTTCATTACGTTCCATTTCATTCTGCGGACATTGTTTTAGGCTAAGTTTATCACCTTTTTGCATAGGAACATTGTTAGAAGAACACATCATCATGCCAAATCTCTCAAGAATTCGATCAATATATGCTTTCTGAGACAATCCTAAAATTCCGAGTGATCTATCACGGAATATTTCAATTCCTATCACATAGGATGCCTCACCTATATCTTTCATATCGAAGTTCTTTGAGAGATAGCTCTTAGTCTCACATAATAAACCAGATCACACTGGCTAATAGAATGTCATCGACATACAATACCAAAAATATGAACTTACTCCCACTGATCTTGAGGTATATACATGGATCTACAATGTTTTCTTTGAAACCGAATTTCATAATGGTTTCATCAAACTTAAGATACCATTGCCTCGAAGCTTGTTTCAGTCCATATATGATTTCTTTAGTTTGCAGACCATGTTTTCCTGACCTTCGATTATAAATCCTTCAGGTTGACGCATATAGACTTCTTCTTGCAAGTCTCCATTAAGAAAGGCAGTTTTCACATCCATTTGATGTAGCTCAAGATCATACTGAGCTACTAATGCTAAGATAATTCGGAGAGAGTCTTTTCTAGACACAGGTGAAAAAGTCTCACTATAATCGATGCCTTCCTTCTGATTAAACCCCTTGGCTACAAGTCTAGCTTTATATCGTTCAATATTGCCATTACAATCGAGTTTGGTCTTAAAGATCCACTTACACCCTATTGCTTTGTGTCCTTCAGGCAATGGAACGATGTCCCAAACTTCATTCTTAACCATTGAGTCTATTTCATCTTTACTGGCATCAATCCATTTATCAGAATTAACATCTTTCATAGCTTGTGAAAAAGAAACCGGATCTTTAATATTCCATTCTCCAGATTCTACTTGATAAATCATGTAGTCATCAGAAATAGCAGATCTTCTCGTACGAGTTGATCTTCTTAATGCTGGTTCTTCTTGTACTTCATGATTATCATTGGCGGTACATTCATTATGGAGTGTGACCATTCAATGCATTTTCCTCATTGTTTAACGGTTCAACAATGGGAGCATTTCCAACATTCGGAACTAAGGGTAAAGGGATATTTATCCCAATTTCCTGAATGGTCACATCTTGAACTTTATCACTCCCACTAATCTCGCCATTCTCATGGAACCTTGCATTACCAGTTTCTACAATTCTCGTACTATGAGTCGGACAATAAAACCTATATCCTTTAGATTTCTCAGGGTAACCTATAAAGAAACCACTGATCGTTCTGAAATCTAATTTCTTTTCATGCAGATTGTATATTCTCACTTCAGCTGGACATCCCCAAACTCGGAGATGTGACAGACTGGGTTTCCAGCCTTTCCACAGTTCAAAGGGTGTCTTTGGAACTGCTTTGCTTGGAACCCGATTCAAGATATATACTGCAGTACGTAATGCATCCATCCACAAAGATACAGGTAAGTTAGCATGACTCATCATGGATCTTACCATTTCCATGTACGTACGATTACGCCTTTCAGCTACACCATTCTGCCATGGAGAACCAGGCGTTGTGTACTGCGCAACGATTCCTAAATTTTGGAGGAGTTTGGCAAAAGGTCCAGGATGTTGTCCTGTTTCATCATACCTGCCATAAAATTCACCACCTCTATCTGACCTAATGATTTTCACTTTTCTATCTAATTGCCTCTCTACTTCTGTAATGTACATTTGTACAACATCCACAGATTGAGATTTCTCATGCAACAGATATAAATAACAATAACGTGAATAATCATCGATAAAAGTAATAAAATATTTTTCACCTCCAAAAGTTGGAACGTCAAAAGGTCCGCAAATATCTGTATGTACGATTTCAAGAAGCTGTGTACTTCTTGTGGCTCCTTTCTTGGTGTGCTTAGTTTGCTTACCCTTAATGCAATCTATACACGTCTTAATATTGGTAAAATCAAGGTTCGGAATGACTCCATCTTTTACCAATCTTTTGATTCTTTCATGGGAAATGTGTCCCAATCTTTTATGCCACGAGAAATACGAACTATCAGTACATGTTTTATTTTTAAGTGTACATACATTAAGCAAGGAGAGATGTGTTTCATAAGGTTGATCAGCAAGTTTTAGCATATAAAGACCGTCAACTAATATTCCAGAACCAATTCGATTAGAGTTCAGAAATATATTAATACAACCATCTCCTTGGGTAGACTTAAATCCAGCCAAATCAAGTTTGCTTACAGAGACTAAATTACGGGAAATAGATGGAACATAAAGTGTCTGAAATAAATCAAGACAAAATCCACTATCTAAGATGAGACGATAGGTGCCAATAGCCTCAATTGGCGCCTTGTCTCGATTTCCCATCAATAAGTAGTTCTTACTTGACTTTATGTTCTGGATCGTAAGGAATCCCTGTACAGAATTTGTTACATGTACATTAGCACCGCTATCAATCCACCAAGATTTCGAAGAAACATGAGTAAGATTAGATTCGAAAAAACTTACGGAACCCATAGGATTACCTTTCTTTTCAAACCATTCTTTTCTTTTAGGGCAATCCTTTTGAAAGTGTCCAACCTTTTTACAAAAGTGGCATCTTTAATCTTTCTTTGCCTTTTTCTTCATATTAACTTGATCAGAATCATTCATTTTGGGTGGTGCTCTTTTATGGCTCGCATGATGCCTTTTTCCAGCTTGAGATCCAGCTTCTTGGACATAATGGGCCACTTTAATACCTTTACGGCCAAGTCTAGCCTCCTCTTGGACTAGTTTATTAGCCAATTCATTAGACGTCCATTTTTCATCTATTACATTATAATTGATCTGAAATGGTCCGTACTGAGGAGGTAGTGAATTTAGGATAAATTGGACAAGAAATGAATCGTCCACTTTCATTCCTAAATTCTTTAATTTGGCTGAAAGGTTGGTCATCTCAATGCAATGTTCATGCATAGACCTGTCCCATCATACTTTATGGTTGTAAGATCTGCCATAAGTTTCCCTGCAAGGGATTTGTCTGCAGTCTTAAACCGTTCTTCTACAGATGCAAGATAATCTTTAGCCTTATCTGCATCTGGAAGGGAAGTTTTTATATTGCTAGCTATTGTCATCTTTAAAAACATCATGCTTAATCTGTTTGCTTTTTCCCAAGCTTTATGGATAGCCATTTCTTCCTCAGTACTATCTATACTTAAGGGATTTGGTTCTTCTTCACGAAGCGCCAAATCCATATCTAGTACTCCTAATGTGAACTCAACTTTCTCTTTCCATTCTGAGAAGTTGGTTCCAGTGAGGATTGGAACAGTAGCAACCATAGATGACAAAGTAGCGGGAAATGATGCTGTGATTTAAAGATATAACAAGCTTTAATTAGACTTCTAATTTAAACAACACATTAACTTAAATTATTGAATGCATATGACTATGGATTACAGTGCTCCTGTGGGTAGTCACTATAATCGATCATAAGGTCATGCTTTCGGAAACTTTTTATAGAGATATGTATTAGACTAATTAAGTTATCTGTGGATATACTTAATTATCTCATATACAAATACTCTTATAATTATTGATCATGTATTATGTCACTAGCCTACCTGTGGGTAGCTAATTAATACATAAAACATATCAAAATTTACTTAATATATTGGTTTTCTTTTACAATTCATTATATGATAAAACCATTTTGGTGATATCAAAATCTTAATTTTGCACATTATGAAAACCAAGCTTTATTCTTTAAAAAAAATCTCATAAATTTCTTTTGTATATAACTTACTTTCAGAATTCTTACATATATATCTTTCTTGTAAAACTTATGTAAATTTTTTTTTTTTTTTTTTTTTTTTTTTTTTTTTTTATAATGATAATTTCTTCACAATTTATGAGAAGAACAATCCTTTATGAATTCTGAAAATTTCTACAACTTATGTACATGCAAAAGTTATGTACAAAATGAAAATTAAGCAAAGATTCAAGTTTACCAACATGCTTAACTTTAAGGTTTAATTTTCAGTTATTTAAACCATAAATCTATTACTCTTAATGGATTAATTAGATGTTCATAACCAATTGCTCTGATACCACATGTTAAATCAATCTTTTAACATGAACCCCAAGATCTTGATCATCTAAATTAATCACATAATAGAATCATAAAGAGAATTTAATAAATACCTCCATTCATTGTAGAAGTGAAGCCTCCTTTGATCTTTCCTTAGAAGTGAAGCTTCCTTAATGATTTGTAAACTAAAGACAATGAACTCTTAGTTCTTTAGGTAGGAGATAAGGTTTCTCTCCCCTTCCTATAAACCTCTCTCTTTATGTGTTGTTTTTCTTTTCTTGTTGTTGATGAATTGTGATGAAGCAAAACATCTATTTATAGGTGGGGAGAGGACCTTATTCCTCATACATTGATTCAATCTCAACCATCCATCATAGTGGAGATGAACACATTAGTGATAAGTGGGAGGACACCAACAATCCATTAGAAATTTATTGGTTTTCAAATGTCCATTGAAATACCACTATCAATCCCATTAGAAATTTATTGGTTTTCAAATATCCATTATAATTATAATGGTCACCAATTTTATTGGTTTCCAAATGTCCATAAAAATATAACTATCCCATTAGAAAACAACTAACTATAAGACCACATTTATGGGAAAGAAAAACTATATTTTTCTTATATTTTTTTCTTACATGTTCGCCCTAGGCATGTGGAAAAAATGACTGAATTGCGGTGACTGAATTGTAAGTTAGTGTTTCCCAGTTCAACCGAGTATTACTTTTCTATCTTAGCTCTACCCAGTGTTACTTAGTTTTTCTCCCAAAATCACCCAAAATCCAAAGCAAAACCTAAATTTGTAAGTTCTAAAACACACAACAACTATACAAAATCGATTATACATACCGTTGTATGATCAGAATGGGCGTCTGAAACGGTTCGGCAGCTATCTCCGGTGGTCTCTTCTACTTCTTCAGCTTTTGGATTTTTGGGAGCTTCTGCATTTTCAGCCTCAGCCGCTTTTTCATCCAATAGACGTTTGGATCGCCTCAGATTCATTGTACGCGCCATTCCTCCTACATCCAAATCGACGAAATAGCATATGAGACCCAAACAAACGACAAACACACCTTGCATATGAAAAAATCGATTAGAAATTCTTACTCGAAGCAATCAGCATTTCAGATTCCCTCTGCTCTCTACTTTGGATTACGGACGAAGTGAAGGAGGGGAGGAAGACGGAAAACGGAAGAGGGATTTTAGAGGTTAAATTGTCGAAATCGGTTTGAATCTGATTTTCGATTTCGGTTAGATTTTGTGGTCTGGGTTTTAGGTCTGGATTTTGGGGATTTTTGGATTGGGATTGATTTTCGGTTAGGGTAAACGGGTAAAGGGTAAAAGGCTGGGGATTCTTGTTATTTCTTTAAGTTTTGGGGTTATAATAGGAATCAACCGGTTTTCTAGATTTTTTTCTCATTATTTTTGATTTTATTTTAAATCTAGAAAACCGGTTGATTCCTATTATAACCCCAAAACTTAAAGAAATAACAAGAATCCCCAGCCTTTTACCCTTTACCCGTTTACCCTAACCGAAAATCAATCCCAATCCAAAAATCCCCAAAATCCAGACCTAAAACCCAGACCACAAAATCTAACCGAAATCGAAAATCAGATTCAAACCGATTTCGACAATTTAACCTCTAAAATCCCTCTTCCGTTTTCCGTCTTCCTCCCCTCCTTCACTTCGTCCGTAATCCAAAGTAGAGAGCAGAGGGAATCTGAAATGCTGATTGCTTCGAGTAAGAATTTCTAATCGATTTTTTCATATGCAAGGTGTGTTTGTCGTTTGTTGGGTCTCATATGCTATTTCGTCGATTTGGATGTAGGAGGAATGGCGCGTACAATGAATCTGAGGCGATCCAAACGTCTATTGGATGAAAAAGCGGCTGAGGCTGAAAATGCAGAAGCTCCCAAAAATCCAAAAGCTGAAGAAGTAGAAGAGACCACCGGAGATAGCTGTCGAACCGTTTCAGACGCCCATTCTGATCATACAACGGTATGTATAATCGATTTTGTATAGTTGTTGTGTGTTTTAGAACTTACAAATTTAGGTTTTGCTTTGGATTTTGGGTGATTTTGGGAGAAAAACTAAGTAACACTGGGTAGAGCTAAGATAGAAAAGTAATACTCGGTTGAACTGGGAAACACTAACTTACAATTCAGTCACCCGCAATTCAGTCATTTTTTCCACATGCCTAGGGCGAACAACCACAAGCTGAACGGGATATGGTTGTTGTTTCATCGCACGGCCGTGACTGACAAGAGAAGGGAGGCCTTGTTCGTAGTCAACGACGTTTCAAGCTAGAGGAAGAGGGTGATGAAGCAGAGAAGGAGAGATTACTGTATCAGCACAGCGAGAAAATAGCGGTTGTGTTTGGGCTTATAAGCACGGGGAACTTACGGGTATGCGGAGATTGCATAACGCAATGAAGTATATAACGATGGTCTCTGGTAAAGAGATTGTGTTGAGAGATTTGAATCGTTTTCATCATTTTAAGGATGGGAAATGTTTTTGTAATGACTATTGGTGACTTTGAAATTTTAGACATATGAGGCTATCTTGAGCACGATCAATCTAAAGCTTTAAATTTGTTTGTATTTTTGTTTACAAGTAGAAACACTGAATGTGACACTGGATAACACTTAGTACTACTTGTGTTTACAACTAAAACAATAAAATCCACAAAAACAGTAAAATCCATGGAATCTAATTGGAAGATTAATGTTGTTAAACCCAAAAAATTGAAAAGTGAAAAGAGTGAGAGGGAAAAGTGAAAAGAGAGAGAGGGAAAATAGGAAAAAAAAAGGGTCCGAATATGAAGAAAATTGAGGGACCAAAAATGTAAAGAACAAAAAATTTGCACTATTGCCGCCAAAATTGCACATAGTAATACCCAGTTTTCTAGTAATACCATTTTTCAAATAGTTATACTTTTCGGTGTTTTCAAGTTTTCGTAGTATTACCGTACCATAAATATTAAATTTGTAGTTATACATATGATTTTAGTCACTAAGTTTGCAATTCGGAGGTTTCCATGCATTAACATGTTTTAAAACTCATTTTATCTGCGTTTTGACTCCTAAAGTGATTATTGTTAACAAAGTGTTCATAGAAGTGTAAGGTGTTGTTTGAGTGATTGTGGTAATAATGAATCATAATCTCCAATTTTTTTTTTCCAACCAAGTTGATAATCATATTTGAACTTATTTAACTAAAATGGCTTTGGAAAATGGTGTTTGTTTTCACTTTCTCTAAAATTGTTTTATAACCATTTTGATTATAATTTCTCTATAATTATTTTGATTTTTTTTCTCCTATACTATTTTATAACCATTTCAGCTTTTATAGAGAAATCAAAATCCAGATTTTTTAATTTCTCCTAAAATCAATGAGGAGTATTTTTAAATTTTTGATAATAAAACATCATTCAATTAAGAAAATAAGCCAAAAATCATCCCCCATCATATCTTCTCATCCTCATTTTCATAACATCCCCCATAATAAAAATAAATAACAGTGTATCTACCATTATTCATCATCCCCTGAACAAGAAGGACTAACACCATTAGCATATGCATAAAAAATATGAGAAATAATTGAACTCAGTGATACTCATTCTCTTAGTGTCACTAAGTAATACCAAGTTCTGCGAACCCAGAAAATTTTCTTTAAATCTACGAAAGTACTCTGCTTTACGATGATTCTGTATTATTCGAAGCGCATTTGACCCTCTTCTTTAACATGTACCTTCTTTTCCAGTCATCTACCAAAGAAACTCAAAAACCCAATGTTTCTAAACCCAATGATTCAAATAAACTTAAAAAAATAAAACTATCCAATTATGCCACCATGGAAGTAAAACACCATTTTACTAAGATTTAAATTGCAGAATCATCAAAACAGGAAAAGAGATGCTCACCTTTCTTAGTTCGCTCAAAACTTGGAGATGATAGAAGAGAGAAAGGCTGTCTGAATTAAAGAAACAAATCTTGAAGAGGAAGGAATGAATATGGTGGGTGTGGGGGAACGGGAGACATCAACATTGTGGGACCCAATCTTCGTTTGTTAATTGGTCAAATTATTGTGGGCGAATTAATGGATGAATTAATTGGGGTCGTGCGGTTTGGGTCGAAACCGAATGGAAGGAGAATTGTTGGTTTTCGGTTAAGTTGGTCTGAATTAAGTAAGGGTAAAAGAGAGAGGGAGAACATAAGAGGGGTAATAGACTATGAGAGGGATAGATAGACCATTTTTAAATCGATAGGGGCAAAGTAGCTCTTCACCCAAAAAAGAAGGGGGTAAATGAGCGCTTTTTTTAAGCGAGAAGGGCTATAGAGCCATTGATCCAGCAGTTTGGGAAAGGAGAAGCAGAGGCATAATAAAAAGATCTGATTTTTCTTTCTTATTTTTCTTCACCGTCGTCCCCGAATTAGGGTTGTTATTAAATTATGAGAGGCGGTGGCAGGAGAAGATCAAACGGCGGTGGTTCTGGGAAAAGCAAGTCCAGATCTCCGGGTCAGAGCACGAGAACGAACCCTAATTCTGCGGCAGGGTCTTCGTCCGGTGGTCGTCGCCGACGTACCAACACTCTGTTTGTCGAAGGAGGTATCCTCTCCGATTTCCGCAGAGATCCTACTTTTTCGACGCCATCTCGAGGAGGAAGCTCCTTCGGAAAGGGATCCAAACCCGGAAGCTCAGGTCCTGCGAAAGCTTCTGCTTCCACGAGTGGTCCGAGGAAATGCAGTGGCCAAAGCTATGGCTATCAGTATCCTTCCATGGATTTTGAAGAGGGGTTGGAGCGAAAATCAGGCGTCGGTGTTGATCATCAAATGGTTGGATCAAATCGGATATTGCTGGGGAAGACGACCCAAGTTGTTGCATTTCTGGATCAAACGCCTTCTTCATCATCGAAAGAAGTGGTTAAGGTAAATTATGATTACGAGTATGAACCGAGTTTTGTTTTGGGTGATGACTCTCATAAAGGATTAGGATTTTGTGATGATTCTGATGCTGCACCAAGTGGTGGCCTTTCCATTTCAAATGCACTGACAGAGCAACGAGGTTCGACTTTCGATGCTCAAGATGAAACTGGTGAAGAGGCTTCTGCAAGTGAAGATGAAGCCATGCCTGATGTTGTGAAGCCATCGAAGAGGAATTCGGGCTTCATTTCTATAGGAGGGATGAAACTATACACTGAAGATATATCTGAGGAAGAGAGTGGTGGAGAAGAAGGGAGTGATGATGAAGATGTTTCTGGTGACGAAGGCAGCACTGGATCTTCTGAGAGCGACAGCTCCGAAGACGTGTTTGGAAGTGATTCCGAGATTGATGACGCTGTTGCAAAGGATTACTTGGAAGGTATTGGTGGCAGTGAGAATATGTTGGATGCTCACTGGTTGGCAGAACAGTCACTGGATAAATTGGATTTGTCAAGTGATGACAGTTCTTCTAGTGATTCTTCTGTTGAGAAGACAGGAATGTTGACTGGTTTTGCTCTACAGAAAGCATCGATGGAATATGGTAAGAAGAAGTTGACAAGAAGTCATTCCTCGGGGCATGGCAAGGCTACTCACCCATTGACGATGGATGACCTTATGTTTGTCAAGGATCCAAGAAGCCTTTCGGGGAAGAAGAATAAGAAGAAACAGGTGGCAAAGTTTGTTCCACAGTCTTGGCCTTCAGGGGCACAAAAGGGCAAGAATTCCCGTAATTTTCCTGGTGAGAAGAAGAAACATCGCAAAGAACATATTGCTTTGAAGCGTCGAGAGAGAATGTTGCAGCGTGGTGTTGATCTTGCTCTCGTAAACTCTCAGTTAGAGCGTTTTGTTCTGGAAAACGTGGACATGCACTGTTTCCAGCGTATGCATAACCGAGATTGCTCTCAGGTAAGACGATTAGCAGATGTATACCGCTTATCAAGTAGCTGCACTGGTTCTGGAAAGAAAAGCTTTGTGACGGTGACTCGAACATATCAGACATGTATGCCATCTGCTAGCGATAAACTTCGCATTGAGAAGCTGATAGGCGCAGGAGATGAGGAACATGATTTTGCTGTCAGCGGCGGGGTAAAAGTGAGATCTGGTGGTATAGATAGGAAGAAAGTAAAAGACTCGGCCAAAAAGCGAATTACTAGAGAAGAACGGGAGAGAAACAAAAGCAGCGGGAAGAAGACTTCATATGCTGAGCAACCTGTATCATTTGTGTCAAGTGGTGTTATCGGTTCTGAGGTCGCTGTCGCAGAGACCTCTCCTGATGTCAAAGATGCAAAACAAGTGGCTGAAACTGCTCCGGAGACCTCTAGTGGAGCAGACATTGGAGCATTCGAGTTACACACCAGAGGCTTTGGATCTAAAATGATGGCAAAAATGGGATTTATAGAAGGGGGCGGGCTTGGAAAGGATGGTAAGGGGATTGCACAGCCAATAGAAGCTGTTCAACGCCCAAAATCACTTGGATTAGGTCTGGATTTCTCCATTGATACTGAAGAGACTAGTCCATCAAGCAATAACGCTAAGAGGAACAGATCTTCTTCCTCTGGGAAACACGTAAAACGTGTATCCCATGACATTGGTGGCTCTGGTTCAGCAAGAATTAGAGACAAAAGATTGGGAGCTTTTGAACAGCACACAACAGGTTTTGGTTCGAGGATGATGGCGAGAATGGGTTTTGTTGATGGCTCGGGTTTGGGAAGAGAATCACAAGGCATAGTCAATCCGTTGGTCGCTGTCAGACGTCCTAGAGCACGTGGATTGGGCGCTGAAGGCTAAAGATTGAGCGTTTTAGGTTTGAACAATAACAGTAATACTTTGAAATGTTTATGTTCTTCTTTAATTTTTCAGTATGTGGCTAATACTTTGAATAATGGTTTGAGACTTGGGAGGAGTTTTGTTGTTATCTTAACATCAATGCTGTTGATTAATAAACAAATCTTTTCGTCGAGACAAGTCTTGTTGGGAAATGACCATTGATGCATGGACTGTCAAATATTGGAGTAACCCAATAAGAAATTGCGTCTTCGGCTGAGAGAAGAATAAGAAAACCCAAGGCCTCGTTACGGAAAAGCAAAATCAAATAAAAAGCAATAATTGTTTCAAGTTGAAACTTTCAACTCCATCTACGTAAACGGATGTTTAATATCTTCTTTAGACATACCGTGAAGAAGAAGGAGAAAAAGTCATTTATTGACTTCAGATGTCCACTTGGGTTATAAACGAGTCTATTCATCTCTCCTTCTCATCCAATCATTCCCATAAACACAAACATCCACACATAATTCATCTCTTCTTTTAAAATAAATAAAAAAGAATTTGAGGAGAAAGCGAGAATACAGTATTGATGAAAATTAAATAGCAAGTAGACAAAGATCTAAGATATCCTAGAGAATAGGATAGTTTGTAGTCCTTAGATTTACGAATGAACAAGAGTGAAGCGTGAACATTGATTAAAAGCACCAAACATAATTCCGATAACTTAAAGAAACACAAGGTATCCAAAAGTCAAGAATCCGATTGAAAACTTAAATAAAAACGATGATAAATTTGATCACTAATTGTAGAGATCATCATCGTCCGCAGCAGCAGCTGCAGACGTGGCAAAAGGATCAGCGACTCCGGTGGTTGCACCTGAACCAGCAGAAGTCTCGAACCTGAACTCCGAACCGAACCCTCTAGACTGCTGCAGCGTCTGAGCAAAGGCTTGGTACTTCCTGATGTCTGCATCACTCACACTCCTTCGTGCATACTTCATCGACTCCTCAAAGTGTGCAGCTTTGATCTCTGATACTTCATCCACTCCATCTTCCTCCATGGCTTCTGGGTTCTCGCTCCTCCTCTTCTCCTTTTCAATGTCCTGAAACAAGAACCAAGTGCTTAAATTTCGAGATTCGAGACTCCTAGCGATTTCAATTACAGATTTACAGCCTAATAATGATCTCTAACCTTCTCGATGTTTTCTCTGATGGCGTATTTGCAAGCCCTCTGGCAAATCTCAGTGATATCAGCACCACTGAATCCCTGTGTGTACTTAGCGAGAGCATTGACGTCTACATCTTTAGCAACAGGAGATTTCCTCAAGGCGGCCTTGAAGATATTGAGACGGGAATCCTCGTCTGGTAGTGGAATGTAAATGAGCTGGTCGAGCCTTCCTGGACGGAGAAGAGCCGCATCGATAATGTCGGGTCTGTTGGTTGCTCCGATGATGAAGACGGTTTTCTTGGCGTTCATGCCATCCATCTCAGTCAAAAGCTGGTTCAGGACTCTATCCGCTGCACCGCCACCATCGCCTCCGCTTCCGCTTCCTCTCTGAGTCGCAATGGAGTCGAGCTCATCAAAGAAGAGAACACATGGAGCGGACTGACGGGCCTTGTCAAAGATTTCACGGACATTCGCTTCACTCTCTCCAAACCACATAGTGAGAAGCTCTGGACCTTTGACACTGATGAAGTTTGCTTGGCACTCGTTGGCTATAGCTTTGGCCAGTAGGGTCTTACCACATCCAGGAGGCCCGTAGAAAAGAACTCCCTTTGACGGAGACATACCGAATTTTTCAAACTTCTCTGGGTGCTCGACTGGGTATTGGACAGTCTGCATTTAAACAATCACAGAGTTAAGCTCCGCTTGATAAACAATAATAAAAAATAAAAATTCAGCTAATAATTAATGGACAAATCCAAGCAAGAATGGAAAATGCAATTTACCTCCTGGAGCTCTCTCTTGACATTCTCAAGACCTCCAATGTCATCCCAAGAAACATTAGGAACCTCCACAACCTGCAAAAAGAAGAAAGTTTGGAATGAGATTGAAGTGAAATTACAGGTGTTGATCTCGTTCTAAGTGCAGCAATGTCAGTACTCACAGTTTCACGAAGTGCAGATGGGTTGCTGTTCCCGAGAGCAGTGTGGAAGTGTTCATTGGTAACTGCCATAGAATTGAGGATTTCAGCATCTATGGAGTCATCTTCCAAATCAATCACATCCATCTTTTCCCTGATGCATTGCAGGGCAGCTTCTGTGCAGAGAGCTGCAAGATCAGCACCGACATAACCGTGTGTGTCCTTTGAGATCCTTTCTAGATCCACCTGAAACAAAAGAAAAAAAAAAAACAAAAGAAGAATCTTAGCTTCACTAAGAAGTATTATAGTTAACAAACGCAGGCGAAGCTAGAATCAGAATTTTACATCTTCAGCAAGCTTCATGTTCTTTGTGTGGATCCTGAGAACTTCGAGACGTCCGATTTCGTCAGGAACCCCGATATCAATCTCCCTATCAAATCTTCCAAACCTTCTCAAAGCTGGGTCAATACTGTTGGGTCGATTGGTTGCTCCCATGACAATAACATGAGCACGGGATTTTAGTCCATCCATTAGCGTAAGGAGCTGAGACACAATCCTCCTCTCAACCTCTCCATTCGTCTTCTCTCTTTTCGGTGCAATGGAGTCAATCTCATCAATGAAAATGATCGAGGGGGCGTTTTTCTCAGCCTCCTCGAATGCTTTCCTGAGGTTGCTCTCACTCTCACCAGCCAGCTTGGACATAATCTCGGGACCATTGATACAGAAGAAAAAGGCACCAGTTTCGTTAGCCACGGCACGAGCAATCAAAGTCTTTCCGGACCCAGGTGGTCCATAAAGCAGAATTCCCTTCGGTGGCTTAACACCAATCGACTTGAATAGTTGTGGATGCCTCAAGGGAAGCTCAACAAGTTCTCTGATCTGAGCCATCTGCTTCCTGACACCACCAACATCATCATAACCTACTTCATCTAGCCTTTCTTCATCCTCTCTCTTGACTGGCTCCCCCTCACAGAAAATCTCAGTGTCCGGAGCAACTACACAGTACTCAGCAGGATCTGTCTCTATAACTTTGAACTCCACACTCCTCATTCCTCCTCTGACAAGGAAGAGATCGCCCTTCCTCACCGGACGGTATGCCTCCAGGAAATAAGCTGTTGAAACAAAATCAAATTGTATTCAGAATATCAATCCATACCTCAAAGCAAACAAGAAAACCCAAAAAAAAAAAAAAAGACAACTTACGTTTCAGGTAAGCATCAAAGAGGTTTCCAGTCACTCCTTCAACGGTATCATCGACTGGCAAGATGTGCACACGCTTTCCGTACTTGACATCTGGGCATTGGTGAACAGAGATAACATCTCCCAGTCTAACTCTCAAGTTTGATCTGACAACTTTGTTCATTCTGATCTTTGGCTCCTCACATGATTCATCGGCAAGAGCAATGCAGACAGTGTCCTTCCTTTTCTTACCCTGGAAGACCAAATAAGAATTCACACAGACAAAAACAAAAAAATTAGTCATCGAGAAAGCATCAGTTAAAGCAAGTCTCTTCATATTCATGATCCCTAATATAATATAAATCACTTGTTCAAAAGTCTACAAAACCCTAGTTTATGTAGAACCACAGAAGAAGCCATCAATCGGCCATTGTTAAAAACCCTAATATATGTCCAGAAAGCACACGAACAAAAGAAAAGAATTCAACCTTGATGAGAATGGTATCACCACGGAAGAGCTGCAGCTTCTCCATGGTGGCAGGGTGGAGAGATACGACGGAGTTATCATCGTTGATGGCCTCATCGACGACAAGTCTGTTCGGAGACTTCTTCCTCTCCAGAATAGCAGTACTGAAATCTTTCTTCGATTTCCTGAAAACAAAACAAAGAACACCAGATAAGAACAAAGGATTAAGCTTTCAACATTAGACACTAGATCAACCAAAACCCTAACCCCGAAATCGAGAACCCAGACACAAATAGATCCGAAAATATCCGATCGGAAAACCAAAATCGAAGATCTGGGTACTTACGAGTCTGAAGATTCAGCTGGGTTCGACATAGTGGATTTGAGATTAGCGAGAGAGTTCCCTCAGAAATCGATTAGAGTTGAGAGCTTTTTGTCTTCCCTTGGGTTCTCTATGAGATCGATTGTGATAATGGGATCTGAAAGAGCAGAGATTTTCGCTAATTATATCTCTACGTTTCTTGTTGGAAAAGAGAGCTAGACTTTATTTTCCTTTTTCTTTTTTTTTCCTTTTTCCAATCTCTTTAGGAATATCAGAACCGACCCCTATTGTTTCCTTTTTTCCCGAACTTATACCCTAATTGTGTTCTGTTAGAAACAACTTCAATTCTCTTCAAAATAGTAAGTTTCCCCTTTTTTTGATTTTTGTGCTACTTTCTTTGGGTGTTCATAAAATTTCCTTCTTCTTTCGCTTACTGTATCTCAAAGTAGTAACATTCAATTTAGGAAAAAAGGAACTGAATCATATTCATATCAAAACTTTCGTTTCACACTTGAGTTAGGAAGATCATAATACACAATTCTAAATTGGATCCTTAAAACATGTTTGAGTTTTTATAATACACTTGTATATTTTTCTACAAGTAATACATATCAACAATTATCAAAAAGAATATACCTAACTGCACAAACAATTTTCCTAGCAATCGGCTAATATTCTTTCTCCAACTACTTCTCCCAAAATTTCAGTGTAGCCCCCCTCTCCTTTTTTTCATCCCTACCTTTAACCAAACAGAACTGTTTCCTTTTTTAATTAATGTTTGTAAATAAGATTTACTTACGGTAATTAATAGGTACTTTAACACATAAACACAAAATATACACGAACGCACGAGTTTTTTGTGTGCTGAAGACAGCTATGGAACAAAACTCCCGATAAGCTACATACATATCTTCTTAATTCAGCTGTGGTTACAGTCATACAAACATCAACTTATAGCATTTAGCATCTCTCACACTTTTCACTTATAAATATGTATATCTATGTATGTATTTGAGCCTGAGCTTGATCTTGATCTCACCCAAATCTTTCAATCTCCATCTGGAGTCTTTTCTTTTTGTAACAAGAAGTTGAACCTTAAGCAATCAACAAGCTCTTATAGTCTTCGGGTTCCATAACTTGCCAAACCAACCTCCTTCGCCGCCGCCGCCGCCACCATTGTTCCTCGTCTCTAAAACCCTCTTTTTTTTCCCTCCTGCGTCTCTAGAAGTCTCTAGGCTCTTCAGCGGGACTAGCTGCGGGCTAATACCGCTCCCTGAAGGCGCTTCTATAATCTTGGTCACCATCTCTAACACTTCACTCATCTTGGGACGTGCCTTTGGGTTCCTAACCAAACATCTGTTGGCCACAACTGCTAGCTTTTGAACCGATTTGATAGGGTACTTCCCTTCCAGCCTCGGGTCTAATATGAGCTTAAATTTCCTTGTGTCGGATAGATAAGGTCTCACCCATTCTAGAAGCTTCTGCTCTCCCTTAGGTTTGTTCCTGTCAACTGGTCGCCTCCCTGTGATAAGCTCATAGATGAACACTCCATAGCCCCACACATCGCTTTTGGATGTGAGACGGCCAGTATGAATGTACTCAGGAGCTGCATAACCCATTGTACCAACGACCTAATAAAGCCGAAGAAACCAATTAAAAACAACATAGACGTTTCTCAAATCTTGCAACCAAAAGAAGTGAATGCAAAAACTCACATCAGTAGAAACATGGGTTAGTCCTTCAGAGGGACCTAAACGTGCCAAACCGAAGTCCGAGAGCTTTGCTTTCCAGTCCTCATCCAAAAGAATGTTCGACGACTTAAAATCTCGGAATATTATCTGTAGAACACAGATCAAAGTCATGAAAGAGAGAACAAAAAAGAAGAGATCAATTCAAATCATAGCGTAGCAGAGTCATGACATTACCTGAAACTCCATTTGTTCGTGCAGGTATGTTAAACCACGAGCTGCATCTTGGGCGATTCTCAACCTGAGATCCCAAGTTAGGATTGTGAGCGACCGAGGGGATAAGTGGAACTCAACGCTTCGGTTTGGCATGTATTCATACACCAAAAGCCGTTGGATCCCACGTTCATCATCTTCTGCACAATAACCAAGCAATTTCACCAAGTTTGAATGCTCGACTATCCCAAGAAAGTTAACTTCCGTAACCCATTCCTTATGCCCCTGCAAGAAATGGGATAATCGAAAGTTAGACATATACTGACAACTCTTGAGAACAAGACTGAAAAAAAAGAAAAAAAGAAAAAAGACTTGCCTGCAGCCCTCTTTTACCGAGCTGCTTAACAGCGACTTCGATTTTGATTGATGGGTCTTCTAAGCTCCTCACTGTTCCCCTGAAGACACAACCGAAACCGCCTTCTCCAATCATAACAGATCGGCTGAAGTTCTTTGTTGCAGACTTGAGATCAGTAATGCTGAACTCTCTGAGATTACTTGCTCTAGTAGACATTATAGGGTACGAGTTCTTCCTCCCCATGGATGATTCCGTGCTCGTTCCAGAGACATCCCGAGAGTTAAACTCTGACCCGCTTCGGTTTATGTCGCGGTCGGAGAAGTTAGAGGTCAAGGAGACCGACTTAGGGGTCTTCTGTTCGTCTTTCTTGTCCCCGCCAGAGAACATGAAACACTTCATTGTCGAGAAGAGATTATACCACCGAGGCTTCTCCACTGCAGGACATAAACGAAACTCAGATCATGCTACATATACGCAAACTAAAAACATCAAAACCATTTGAGGTCGTTGGAGCATTTTATCAAACAAGTTAATACGAAAAGTAAAAACATTTCCACAATTGAGTACTTAACAGAGTGATTGTTCTCAGACGTTGAAAGAGATCAATTTCAGTGTTTCCCTTGGTTTGTTTGTTCATTCGAGTTTCGAACTTTAGATTCAAAAGATCAAATTTTACTACGTCTTTTCACCCAACAGATCCAAAATACTTTTCTAAGTAAAACATCAACCCTAAATTCGAGAGAAAAGATCTCGAAGCTAGAAAAGTAGTCGGATTTCATAAGTTGCTTCCTATACTCTAAAACCCAACAGCGACATACAGAACTGTGACTTAGTGAACAATCATAAAAGCCAGCAGATGATTACAACTCACCTTTGAATTTTTATTCTGTAAACAGAAAAATAAAAACTTTATCAGAAGAAGATGGAAGTTTCAATCGCCAAAAGGGAAATATGGTTATGATTACTAGAAACGAGTCATGATAGAAAGAGATGGTGGATTTGAGAAAAGATACGCAGGATATTTTCAACTGGGTTTTATGAAAAGGATTTTTAGAAGCAAAGCTGAGAGAAGAGAAGGAAGAAGATGAAGAAGTCGTCACACGGCAAACCAAAATAAGAAGAAAAAAAAAGTCTTCGCGGATAGCCAAGTCAGCAAAAGAACAAGGAACTCAGAATTTAAATTGGACAGACGAGAGGAAATTGATTGTAATTGAATGATGTTTCCAAAAAGAATATATTGTCTACTCTTTTTTAGGAAAAAAAAAATTGTGCAGAAGAAAAAAACGTTTTTCTTCCTTTGACATTTTCAACGGTAAGGTGCTCGAAAAAGTAGCCAATATATCAGTGAATCTGATCGTTCTTTTTTCTTATATTATGATTTTAGTAAAAAGTGGTTTTGGTAGTTGTTACGATGATTTAAAGTAACTTTGATAATAAGAAGTACCGTTTTATATCTTATATTTTTTTTTTTGAATGAATTTTATATCTTATATTTCAGCATCGGTGTTGTTGCATCAACACTCAGACTTCAAATATGTAATATTAATGTTGTTGATTAGAAAAAAATGTTTGATGGAATCAGAATAGACGATGGTTAAATAAATTAACACCCAACATGAGACTACAACAAACGACGGTAAAGGACTCTTTAACACATAATTTAAACCACTATGTATATGATAATATGACAGAAAGCAACTTAACATGTTGGAGCATCGAAAAAGATTGGATCAACATTTTTCAAGAAATTGCATGCTTTGAGAATCAAATGCCAAAATTAATACTCTTTTTGCCAAAGCGTAAACCAAAAAGGTTTTCAAAAATTACCATTTCTTTAGAAGTTACATAAATTATGTCCTGTAGTATTATTGACTATATGATTTGTCTTGTAGTTACATACATTTTGATATGTCTGTCTGTAGAACGTACTATTCGAATTGATTTTGCATTGTTTATGCCAGTAAGCATGATTCTCTGTTAATCTTATTTTTATCATAATTTATAACTTATCATGAGATTGGCAATGGGGAAATTAGTGAAAGGGAACTTGGGAATCACCAATGAGATTTTACCAAATCTTCCTGGAACCTTGATTACACAAACTTAACGACAAAGTTTAGCATTTTCACACACAAAATATCAAATCATCGGATACGGTTTCAGCTTGATCTATCGGTTTCTTAAAATTGGTTTTGGTTAATTGTACCACTTGTTGAGCAACCTTAAACCTTGGTAACATAAAACCTACTGTATTTATAGTTTTATACTATAATACTATCACAACATTGTCAGTGTTGCTTACACCAAGTGTTGTTAATTTATTACAAAATTATTATATATTATTTTACTGATTTCTCTTAAGTTTCGATATGTATATTGAATTGGATGCAAATTTTCTAGTTTGATTGTATCCGGAGAAAAAAGACGAACGTAGAAGAAAAGTAAATGTTAAAGTTATTGGATCCTCACAGTCACAGGTCAAAGTAAACAGACTTTAACGTCTCAGATTGGTCGGTCCTACACTACACTAGGAGAAAACATCCCAAACGAGACGAAGTTGTTTGTCCATATCCAATTATCCATCATTCTACAGAAATTGTTTTATGCACCGACACAAAAGAGGTTCTACGAACTTTGTATTCCATAGCAGTGTTTAATAGAATTCGTCCAATGGAGACAAACTGAGTTCGAAGAGAGAAACAAGTTATGAAATTAGTCTTAACTCCAAAAGAAGAAAAAACATTATACAATCGGACTACGTCATAATTATTTCAGAAAATAAAGTGGAACTGGGTTCAGAAGTTATTTCGCTTTTAAATATGGTGTTGTAAACTTGAAAATATATGAATACTTTCAGAACTTATAGGTATTTGAATACAAACTTTTAATATTGAAATATAAATTAGTAACTGAAGCCTGATTAGCAGCCATAATTAGCAGTAAAGAAAACTCACCAAGTCATCATTATCATGTGTAAGGTTTCTTTTCGATGTGTGAATTCTTATTTGGTTTGGCTTTTTAATTGAAGATGCAACAAGCCATGAACATTTTGTTATATCATACTCGGCCTAGCATCGTCATCGTCACGATATTTATTTTCTCTATTATGTTAAAACGGATAATAACAAAAACGCCAAAAAGAACACTTCTCATAGCTTTTGCCAAAAAGAAAAAAAAAAGTACACTTAATAGATCAAAGCCTCAAAAGGTGATACAAGCAACAACAGTGATCTTTATTTGGGACGTATATATCACCAAAATCTCAATAAGGGATAATAGTATGATTTGAGAGAGTTTCAGTTTTAGTTGAAGTCTGGTTTCTCAGGGTAAGTGCAGCCAGACCTCTGGATCACTACGTTTGAAGCGTAGCATCCAGCCCTCACGCACTCCTCAATCGCCTTTCCGTGCACAAGCTGCGAAAGGAACCCTCCCACAAACGCATCACCTATGAACAACCAATAAAAGGCGGTCAAACCAAATGTATGATGATCTTCTTATTACACTTTGGCAAACCAAACGGCTTGCTTCATCCGGATTTGGATAAGGGTTCCTGGTGTTTTAAGAGAAATTCAGGAGGTCAACTCTTAGCTATAAGTCTACTGTATCTAGCGGCAGCCTAGGACTGAATGAACGTACCAGATTAGAGCTATTGTGAGTTAGTAAGAGAGCAGTTGATGGTAGCTAGGTTCTTATCAAATACCTGCGCCGTTTGTGTCAACGAGCTTCTCCTTTGGGAGATGGATGACTGGGTACTTCTTCACCTTTCCATCCTCGGCGACAACCACAGGGTCTGCGCCTTGTGTGATCACAGTAGTCCTCTTGTATGTTCCCGTGGCTTTGGGCAACTGGGAGATCTTGATGGCTATTTGCTCAACATCATCGGTCTGTATTAAATATAACCAAACAAATTAATTTAAACTGTCTTTGTTTAAAAAAATTAAAAAGCCCAGGGTGAAACTATGGCAGTTTACCTCCCAGCCGTGAACCCTGGAGAAGGTTCTTGCCTCGGTCTCATTGCCAAAAACATAGTCCATGTACCTGGTCCGAGTAAGATATTAGATGCATGCAGGAGTCTTGCTTATCTGTAAGATAGAATAATATTAGGATTTGCTTACGGCAGGCACTTCTCCTGGACGTCTTTGAAGAATTCACAGATGAATGGAGCAGAGAGGTTCATCGTGAACACCTGCCAAATATGTGAGCATCATCAGGGATCTTTCATATCAAAGAGACACCGACCGGTGATAAAGATCACTGAACATGGTTTTCGTGAAGGATCACATTTCCGTTTACCTTGTTGTTTGCAGCGGCATGTTCACGTACCAACTGAATGGACTCTGGTGATACCGTGAGGAAGAATCCAGCAATGTAGTAGAACTTGGCCTTCTCAACTGCCAAAAAAAGAATACATGTTTCAGATTAATTCCTACATATGAAACTATCCGTTCTCAGAGATCAAACTCTGATTAAAAAAAGTAGGAAAACGAGATTTTTTTACCCAGAGCCCAGTTCTCAGGCTTCTTAAGGTGTTCAACCTTGTAACAATTTGCAGCAGAAAGATTCGCGATAAGAGACCTGCACAAAGGGAAACATGCCTCAATACAAGTCAGCAGAAGAAAATCTCTTTAAGTTAATCATCATAAGCAGACATAGAGACTGGTTTTAGACTGACCTTTCTCCACCCAAAACGCAGACACCGCAAGTTCCGGTAGCTGCCGACTCATCTTCGTAATAGTGGACCTGGATATAGAACAAGGGCAAATGAACAGTCTGTTTCCTGATGGTTTGGACTAAAAAGCAGAACCAAACTTAACACGAATAGTTTATAAACTAAAAAGCAGACTAACATTGACACCAGCTGCTGTAGCATCCTTCTTCATCGCCTCTCCGTATTTGTCCTTTCCAATGGATCCCATGTAACTGGTAGCCCCAGGGATTTGAAGCATCCACTGCGGTAATCAAACAAGTATTAACTCAATGAAAAGCATGTGAATAAGGCGTAACCATAATTTTACCTGGGCCACTTTGATTGAGTTCTGAGTAGCACCTGAAAGTGGAAACGAATCAAGAAGATATCAGAATCAGATAAACACCAAATGCCTAATAGCGCAAGAGGTGAAGTAATTTACCTCCAGCAATGTATTCAACATTGAACTTCTGGCTCATTTCATCGTACCTAAGAAAAATATCCGAAATTCCAAGTAGCAACAAAACGATGAGTTGGTGACGAAATAGAATCACAGTCATAACAAATCACATCTTGAAAGAGAAGCTCGTTTCTTTTTCTGAATCACTTAAAAAGGCTGAGGGACTAGTGACAGGATTATAAAACTTGTTTAGTGTTTGAGACACTCATAGAACTTGTCACATCAAATCCAAATTCGTTTGGGTTACAGAACAAGTTGAACAGTAGATGCAGACTCCTTTTCACCATATAGATTTTTAAGACGGAAGCTATTTCAATCGGAACATTTGAGTGCAGGCTTAATCAAACAAAAAGGCTACAAATCCAATCAGATTAATAAAAGTGATCCCTTACATGGGTAAATGTTTGTCCTCCGCGAGAATCGCATTGTTCAACTTGATGTCGTATCTGCCACGATTCCAGATGAAACCATTAGAAATCCGACAGCCCCCTTAGGAAGAATATATTTACGGAAAAAGATGGATCTGAGCTGACTTACTTGTTGAGAAACTCTTGGTCGACGACGGCAGAGACGTCGAGGAGTGGGTTTCCCATTCCCAAGAGGATGCCATCGAAATCAGAGGAAGCCATTGATGATGATGATGATGATGATGAAGTGAAGGGATTTGGAGATTCAGATCTGGTAATGGAGACGCTTTAAGTGGTTTGGTCAGTAGAATAGCCTAGGTGTGACCCTCAAACTAAAGATAGATTCTCTCTATTAATAAGATACTAAAGTTGTGCAATATCTGAGTAACACTTGTTTTGTAACCTTTGTCTGTATGGAACAGCTATACGTCCCAATCCCACACCAACCCGACTTGAGATATTGTCAACACAGGTGGAAAAGTCTTTTGGATCCGGAAATATAACCTTTTATTCAATCAAACATGTGATCTTGGCCAAACTTTTATTTTATATTCCATCAAATCTCAAAAGAGTTTCAAGTTTAGTAAGAATCTATTTACAATGATCGAATTCTTACATTATACAGATGATAAAAGGGACGATATGTTATTGTCGAAGAACCACTGAGAATAAGAGTACATAATAATAACCTAACAATTCAGGCAATAAACAAATTGTGAATGTGTAAACAAAAGCGTTTTGGTGGATTCTTCAAACATCTATATATCCTTCTTCCTCTGTTATGAATTTTTTAACACAAGTGTAAAAATAGCTTGCAACAATTCAAAATGTAAAGAGAAGAAAAAATCAGAATGAGAAAAGCCAATGGCGGCTCTGTTTCTTCTCATATGAAAGATAATCAAAAAGAGAGGGAAAAAAAAAAAACGTGTGAGAAACAAGAGGGATGTTATGGAGGGTAAAGCCCCGAGGAAGATCCAGTTGCGAATGAGTAAGTAAAGAAAGAATTATGGTTTTACGGCTGTCTCAGAGGTGATCGCAGATGGCTTTTGTGAACTCTGTTGTGGTTGCGGTACCTCCGAGATCAGCAGTTCTATACTTTCCCTCCGCTATTGTGTTGATGATGGCGCTGTGGATTTGCTCTGCTTGTTTATTGAGCTTTAGGTGCCGCAACATCATCACTCCGCTCAGAAGCAAAGCTGTCGGGTTCGCCAAGTTCTATACAACGCCGCAATAGAAGAGCAAACAATTAGATCATTAGCTAAGAACTGAATCAACTTCTAATTTTGAACATTGGTTGACAATATTTAAACCCACAAACCATAGATGTTTGGCCATGATGACTAGATTATAGGCTCCTTCACCTTTAATGCCAAGTTGGCCAGTTATTAACATCGTTCGAAAATATTACAAGGGCGATGATCAAACAAGAACCGTTCTACAATAGATACTAGACAACGATCCTGTCTAAAATGAAACTCTAACCATCTAAATATCCGACCACAGAAACGCAGGGAAGAGGGAGACGAAGAATCTTCTCACATGAGCAGCTTACATAAATACTTGGTTTTAGGGTAACAGTCAGATTTGAGTTACTTAAATTTTAAATGCGTCATACAAATCTAGAATGATGCTGCTTCGAGGACTAACCTTTCCAGCAATATCAGGAGCAGAGCCGTGAACAGCTTCAGCAAGGGCAATACCATCCTCCCCGATATTACAACTGCAGCAAAACATAATAAGAGCTTAAGAAAATTGCCTCATTGTCCATACTAGAAAATATTCTGTGAGATGACAGAAGATATATAACCTTGGAGTCAATCCTAGTCCCCCAACTAGTCCGGCACACAAATCGCTGATAATATCTCCATAGAGATTTGGCATTACCAAGACATCAAAAAGTGCTGGGTTTTTCACAAGCTGTCGTAATTAAGATTATCTATCAATCACATATTCTACATTACAAGAATGCATTAACTATGAGGTTGACCTTTACAGAAATTGATCAGAATTAAGGGTACGGAAAAAAGTTGCAGCTTACCATCATACAGCAATTGTCAATAACAACCTTCTCGTATTCTATCTCAGGATACTTCTCAGCAACCTCATCACAGCACTGAAAAACAGGAAGAAAATGATTACCTTGTTTCAGAACTAGAAAAGCCAACAAGAGACTAGAAACAAAAATTCCTGTTCCCCTAATTGAGAAGGGTTTATGTATATTCTGGAATTCTAAAATGAGCAGACCTGTAGGAAAAGACCATCAGTTTTCTGCATAATGTTGGCTTTGTGAATTGCAGAAACTTTCTTCCTTCCGTGAGTCTTGGCATAGAGAAAAGCATACTCCGCAACTCTCATACTCGCCTTACGGGTAATAATTTTAATACTTTCCACCACACCCTTAACGACCTAGCAAATCAAAATGGCAAATTATCAATCAGCAAGGCTCTTAAAAGGATACTAAATATAGATGCACTCAAATGACAAGAGAGAAAACAGACTAACCTGGTGCTCAAGCCCACTGTACTCTCCTTCCGTGTTTTCACGGATGGTAATGAGATTAACGTCATCGTAGCGGGTTTTGTACCCAGGGAGGCTGTAGCAAGGCCTAACATTGGCATACAGATTCAGCTCTTTCCTAAGAGTAAGGTTCAAGGAACGGTGACCCTTCCCAATCGGCGTAGCCATAGGTCCTTTCAAGCCAACCTTGTTTTTAAGCACAGATTGAAGACTTTCCCATGTCAAGAAACTATTGGTTCTAGGATCTACTTCAGTAGAAACATAGTGTTCGTCCCAATCAATGGCCACATCAGCGGCAGTAAACACCTGGATCACCATAAAGGGCATAAACATTTTTCACAGACATCAACCATCAAATACAGAAACAAAATTCCGAAACCCAGATATTAAAATCATCACACCAAAGTATTAATCATCATTGCGCGTAGCTCAGTAACCGAAACGCAATCAAACTCGCAAATCATCTAACTAGCTAGCAACGAAGGCACATGAACGTAAAAAAGCAGAAATCAGATTAGAAAAAGGGACCTGTTTGACAGATTCAGCGATCTCGGGACCGATCCCATCGCCAGGGAAGAGAGTTGCTTTGATCGGAGTGGTGGAGGAGGAGAAAGCCCTAGCAGCGGAAATGGAGCTAAAACTCCAAGTTCCGAGAATCTGGCTCGATCCGTTACCGATAAGCCGTCTTGCGAGAAATGCTGCCATGGTGATCGCTTCCAGCCTCAGAAGAAGGGACATAGAGGGGAGAGACGGAGGAGACTTTTTTGCTGCGTTGGACCCGAAAAGCTTACATTTATACTTATTCTCTCTCCAGAGAGAAAAGAGAAGAGAGCATTTCCTTTAACGAACGCCTTGTAGTTTCGAAGAAGTCCACTGAATCTCAAAACGCCACAAAGTGAGTGCCCAAAAATGACAAACGGCATGCAGTCTAGGTTTCGAAGTCATAAGAATATGCAATATTGTGCTTTTGTAAACTTGGCATTTTTAAGGAGGTACTGAGTGATAGATGGATTCAATTTTTACTTGTTAATTCATTGCAGAACAAAGACGGTGATGTAATGTATTATGTCCACGTGTAGATAGGATCATAGGATACAAAAATCTTATCAAAGTTCGTAAACTTATACTACATATTCATCAATGTCGATGAATTCTCATAATTAATTCTCATAAAACGTTGCATCGGCACTGTCTCTAAGGCTATTTCTGAATAAACATTAAATCGAGGTTATAATATGAAAACAATTAATCTTTAGTGATGTAATGAAGGGTTTCTCGAGTTGCCAGGCTTTTTTGCCGGTCAAAAGTATTTATACAAAATTATCTTATTCCAATCAGTTTATTCAACCTTTTTCAGTTATTTAGAATAATTGTGGACGTTATTGGACATGTGATTAAAATATTTAGGTTTATTCGTCGAGGCTTCATCAACAGTACATAGCAGGAATTTTAAACTAAACACATAACACTTGTTATTGATTTCATTATTTTTATTACATGAATTGGCTGATTTATCATGTATATATTTGATTCTGACATTTTTAGGGTTTTTTTATTTTCTCTTTTTTTTTGTTTGGATACCTACATGATTTTTTGTAGCTTTCTTTTTCTGTATTCATTTTTATTTATAAATTTGTTTGAAAGAGTGTAATTCTATTCACAATCTGTTATAGATATCAAATGATATTATATTGATTTTATAAATACTTATATATCTGAAATTTTGAAATGAGAAATTTTTTAAAATCTGATATATTCTAAATTTTTAGTGGAGTTGATTTCAAATTATACAACCAATAAGCTTCTTTAAAGAATGGTATGCATTCATGCATTGTTGGTGATGATTTGTTTATGAAATTAAAGATTCTCCGAGAATCAATATGAATGATACTGTATTGAAATGTTTTAACAAAAATGCACAATTTTTGAACTTACTTAGAGCATTACAAAACGTTGCACCGGTACTGTCTATAAGGCTATTTCTGAATAAACATTAAATCGAGGTTATAATGTGAAAACAATTAATCTTTAGTGATGTAATGAAGGGTTTCTCGAGTTGCCAGACTTTTTTCCGTTCAAAAGTATTTATACAAAGTGAGTGCCCAAAAATGACAAACGGCATGCAGTCTAGGTTTCGAAGTCATAAGAATATGCAATATTGTGCTTTTGTAAACTTGGCATTTTGAAGGAGTTACTGAGTGATAGATGGATTCAATTTTTACTTGTTAATTCATTGCAGAACAAAGACGGTGATGTAACGTATTATGTCCACGTGTAGATAGGATCATAGGATACAGAAATCTTATCAAAGTTCGTAAACTTATACTACATATTCATCTATGTAGATGAATTCTCATAATTAATTCTGGTAGATGAATCAGAGTTTTGAAGGGTTTATGAGGTTATTGCAGATGGAATTTGTGAACTCCTTTGTAGTTGAGGTACCTCCTAGGTCAGCAGCTCGATATTTACCCTCTGCTATTGTATTGATAATGGCTTTGTGGATTTGCTCTGCTTTTTCATTGAGTTCCAGGTGGCGTAACATCATAACCCCACTCAAAAGCATAGATGTAGGACTCGCCAGGTTCTACAAAAACACCACTAAACATTTCAATAATCTACTTCTAAGCCTTTCCTATTCAAAAATGTTAGAATGACTCAAACAAAAAATTTAGGACTAACTTTTCCTGCAAGATCAGGCACCGAATCATGGACCACTTCAGCAAGAGCAATACCATCTTCTCCGATATTACAATTGCATCAAAAACATAACAGAGAGTTTACGATGATTAATTGCATAATAAACTATATTCTGCAAATATTATTACCTTGGAGTCAAATTGAGTCCACCAACCAATCCGGCACATAGATTACTGATAATGTCTCCGTAGAAATTTGGCATAACCAAGACATAAGTCACAAGCTGTAGAGCATTAAAAGATTTAATCAGTCACAATAATGTTGTTGCACAATGCATGAAAGCTAATTCATTCCCACCTCCTAACTTAATTAACTATCAGCTAAAAAGATATTTAATAAAGTGTCAAATATATGACACTGGCTTACCATCATACAACAATTTTCAACCACAACCTCCTCGTATTTTATCTCAGGATACTTAATAGCAACCTCTTGACAACACTGAAAAATACAAATAATAAACATGAAGCAAATCAAAAGGAGATTGTCTCACAAGAAATCGTTTTGATCCTTATTAGTACCTTGAGAAAAAGACTATCACTTTTCTGCATAACGTTAGCTTTGTGAATTGCAGAAACTTTCTTTCTCCCATGAGTCTTAGCATAGTGAAATGCATACTCTGCAATTCTCAAACTCGCCTCATGTGTAATAATATTAAGACTCTGGACCACACCTTTAACAACCTACGTAGCAGTAAATAATACTCACCAAGTCATCATCACCATGAAAGGTTTCTTCTCGAATTATACAGAGCGAATATAGAGAAATCTAACAAACTAATTGAAACCTGATGTTCAATCCCATTGTACTCTCCTTGTGTGTTTTCACGGATGATGACGAGATCAACGTCATCGTAACGGGTTTTGTAGCCAGGAAAACTAAAGAAAGGCCTTACTTTGGCATAAAATTTGATCTCTTTCCTAAGAAGACCTTTTGTACTTGGCAATGGCATTTCCATTGGCCCTTTCAAACCAACCTTGTTCCTGCGTACCGATTCGAGACATTCCCATGTGAGGAAACTCTGGGTTCTAGGATATTTTTCTGTACCAATATAGTGTTCTTCCCATTCAATGGGAGTCCCAGCAACATTAAACACCTGGATCAGCAGAAAGGCAAACATTATCAGAGACCAGGACCAATGTTAGCGTTAGTTAGGCTAGTTAAAAGAAAGGGACCTGTTTGACAGATGCAGCGCGATTTCGGGACCATCACCAGGTAAGAGAGTTGCTGTGATCGGAATGATGGAGGAGGAAAAAGCCTTAGCAACGAGCGTACCGGAACTAGAAAGTCTTGAATTTGTAATCCCGAGGATCTTTCTCGATCGGTCACCGGTCATCCGTCTCGTCATAAATGCTGCCATAGTCTTAGAAGGCAGCCAAAAAAAAAAAATACAAGTGTAAAATAAAGAGAGAGAAAGGAGACTTTTTGGCTGCCTTGGGTCAAAGGTCATTTAGTTTATCTGCAAGAACAAAAGAGTTTAGCAACAAAAAAAGAACAAAACAGAGGAGGAACGTGTTCTCCATTTCCGTTTCTGCAAGAAACGCGTTGTAGTTTTTGACACTGCGGATGCGGTAAACTCTAAACGGCACGTAGTAAACACCCAAAATGTAAGAAACGCCGCGGAGTTTTGGTTGAATATAAATATTTCAACTAGAAGGTTGAATTCTGATTTCTGTCAGATTTTGGTATATTTATTTAAAAAAATTCGGTTCTAGTTTATAAAAATTAACTATCATATTGAAATCATAACTATTAAGGATTTCAACCTCGCACCATCAAAATTATATCTATATAAATATCTACAAGAATAATAATATAAATATACATTGTTTTCGATTACTACATTGTATAGTCTAATATCACATAATTTTCACAATCAACAAAATATTACAATAAAATAGCACAAAATCGTAAGAATTTTTCATCCTTAACAACAGCGAACGCGCGGGTAAATTTCAAAATTATAAACCAATCGGGATCGGATGGAACCAATCCGGTTCTCATAATTTGAAGAACCGGTGAGATCAAAATACCAAATTAATTCAGATCTAGGATCCGGAAAATTTGACCAACCTAACTGAAACGACGAAGCGACAAGGGTCCATCCAGTGTGCATTCATATTCATAACCACCCAATCCAATTTCGAAAGGAATTTGCTCTCTCATAAGGTATTCTGCTCCCTTGTGTTTAGCTCTTTCGATCCTGCGGTTTTGATACTTGAATCTGAAATCCTCCATTGCTTCTTCTCCGATCCGGTGATCGTCTGTTGTGTGTTTATCACCCTCACTCTTGGATTACGATTATCGCTATAATTCTTTTCTCAGATCTTCAATCGCAGTTAAACATTTTGTTATTTGGATCAGTTTAATTAGTACATTGTAGAGATCTGTGCTGGGTTGTGTGATTTCCCCACGAAATTAGGGGTCTCTCGTCTTTTGTATGGAGCTTTTGCTTAGTGATGTATGTATCGATCCACTCGTGAGTCGTGATTTCTTTACTTTTCTTTCCACTCTCGAATTTTCTGTGGTTGAGATGCGTGGCTTGTTTTTTGTCCTCCAGATCATCTATATTTGTGTGTGTGTGAGCTTTGATTTGAAGTTTTTAATATCCTGTCAAAATCGGAGATTTGATTGGTTTAATCGCTCGGTTTTGTGTTTCTGGTGGCGATAACTCAGGTCTAACAACAATGTCAGGCATTCACGGAGCTCATGTAAGTGCATTATGCATTATATATCTCATTGAATATTCTTAGCATATGACTCTGATCTAGCTTTAGGAGTTTGATAGACTGTACATGATCTTTTTTTGGATTCCCTGCTTCATTTCCCCCCTGGAACTTGAATGCTGACTCTCCATTTTACATTGAATAGGATTCATGTCCTTTGGTAAAGAACATTCTTCTTCTAGACTCTGAAGGGAAGCGTGTGGCTGTCAAGTATTACTCGGATGACTGGTCAACTAATGCTGCCAAGTTAACTTTTGAAAAATACGTTTTCTCCAAGACCTCTAAGACCAATGCTCGCACAGAAGGTAAGCCCACACACACACATGACTCATTTAGACAATTTCTTTTCTTGGGCTGTGTATTGGGTTCCCTGAATTTGTATGTACATACTGTCTGTTTCAAGTCGCTTATATAACGTTCATGTACAGCTGAGATCACACTCTTGGACAATAATATCATTGTCTATAAGTTCGCCCAGGACCTTCACTTCTTCGTCACTGGAGGCGAAAATGAAAACGAGCTCGTCTTATCTTCTGTTCTTCAAGGCTTTTTCGATGCTGTTGCGCTTCTTCTAAGGTATTTGCTCGACTTAACAATCGAATGTTTCTCTTATCTACTGATTAACGATCGAATCAGTTAACGTTTGCCGCATCCCCTTTTCCTTACCAGGAACAATGTGGAAAAGATGGAAGCCCTTGAGAACTTGGATCTCATCTTTCTCTGCCTCGATGAAATGGTCGATCAGGGGTATGCAAGTCCAATATCTTATCCCTACACCACTTTTATATGCGCGTCTTAAGCTAGTTGAAGATTTGCTTCGATTTGGTCCTAGATATCTTAGCATTTAGCAAGTATTTGATTATGGCTTGTGGAATATGTGTTCAGGGTCGTTCTTGAAACAGACCCGAACGTCATTGCGGGGAAAGTAGCAATGCAGAGCACAGAAGCTAGTGGTTCGCTCTCTGAGCAGGTGATGGCAATATGGCTATTACATCTTCCTCTATAGTCGTCTTTGATTTAGTTTTGGATCAGTTTTGTTTTGCTTTGGCTAAAGTTTAGACGAGCATTCCTAATTTGGTTTACATTTTGGGATTGCAGACATTAACGCAAGCACTGGCAACAGCTCGGGAGCATCTGGCAAGAAGTCTGCTTACATGAGTTTCCTCATATGCATGCCCACACATAATAGAATGGACTTCCAACTTCTATGAAGAGCAACTTTTATGGGATTTGTCTTCCGGTTATATGAAGTGTGAAAGTTTTCTAATATTTCGAACACTTGCGTACTCTAAAGTTTGGGGTACTATATAGATTGTGTGTGCAGTGTTGGACTTTCTGAAGACTGGATATTGCAGAAACAGAATTTTATAACTCTTAATTCTTATGAAAGTCCGAAATTGTTTGGTTTTATAAAAATCAATTAATTACAATTAGAGTCTAGTTCATTCAATAATTTTTTTAAAAAAATAGTACAATTAGAAGAAATTAATGTACTTTATATGTGGTTACGGGTTACGTACGCTGCATTACGGTCACGCCCCAATCGATAAGCAGAATTTTCCTTTTTTTCCGTTATAATCAACAGCAGATTTTCATTTTCCTTTGCATTTTCTTTTACAAATTTTAAGAAAAAGGGAGGGTAAAAACCGTAGGCAACCAATAAAAATGAAGGGTCAAACAGACTAGAAGACATATAGGACCGGAAAGAAGTGGTTACTGCGTTTATCACCCCGAGGCAGGTTTTTTTGGCATTATATGCACTAAAAACGCCGACATATAACCCCACACAGCATTTGCTCAATTGTTTAAAATTTCAGTCGTTGCATGGGAAAAAATATTGTCACTCAGTTTTGTTTCCATTTTACTTTTGTAGCCTAATATATTTTCCATTGTCGTTAATATTATAATATGTTGACAATGACGGTGAGCTTATAAAAGAAAATTTTCTTTTGTTTTAAAGCTATAAAAAGTTAACATGGAATCGCCGGGATTAGATCTTGCTGTTCCCTTGTGGATTTTTTCCCCATCTTACTCTGAACTACGTGTATAGCCTCTTCAGAAATATGTTTTCCTTCGAAGTCTTTTTATAACTCGTTTCAATAGTAAAACGTATATAAAAAGTTAATAATCATGAACTTTTTAATGTTATAAAAAGAAATATTTTCATTGGGATTTTTGAATGACTTGCAGATAAAGTACTATTTGTTTTGTATTTTCATTTTGGAAAAAAACAGGAATTTGTAGATAACGTAGAGATTTTACGTGCATAAATGACTGTTTTAGTAACAGTTCTTAGTCGGTCGGATCAAAATCTCTTTTGGTGTAGGAGTAGGTAATTGAATTCTAAAATGGTGTTCTTAAAATAGATTTTATTTTTAATTTTTTTATTGAAGGAAAACGCATGAAAATTCGTAAATACCATCTAGTATTCAAGATATTTACAAAATAACCTCGTTGATTTATTTGATTAAAACCAAAACCAAACATAATGTTTAAACCGTCAAGGTTTTAATTTCCAAACCATAGATCTCGACGGTTCTGTTTCTTTCTTTTTCTTTATTATTTTTCTCTCTCCTCTGTTCTTCGTTACTCGCGACATTCTTCTGAAATCTTTTTTTTTTTGAAATTTTTCTTCTGAAATCTTCTTCTCTCCTCTCTTCGAATCTCTCTTCATCGATTTTAATTTGAAATCAGAAAACGAATCTCCTCTTCTCTTCTCTTCTCTTCTCTTCTCTTCTCTTCTCTTATCTTCTCTTCTTCGATTTTGTTTATAATGCCGCCTAAAACCAGATGGAGCGGAAAATCCCGAGATAAGAATGGCAAAAAGAGACCTCGGGATCCTCCTCCTCCGGCAAAGGAACCTCCGGCGGCGGCGGCGACGACTTCTAAAGGAGTTGGGGCCAAAGCAAGTAAACGTAAAGCAGCCAAACCAAAACAACATGTTCGCAATGTCCGGGCGAAGAGAAACCCTCCGGCTCCGTCTCCTACGCCGCGTGTGGAAGAGGAATGTTGTTCCTCTTCACGGCCTCGTGCTGCTTCCAAATCAGAACCCGGCACAGCCGGCACAGCCATCTGCTGAAGGGCCAACTTTCGAACTAGGGTTTGCAAATCAGAACCCGGCACAGCCGTCTCCTCAGCCTGTTCCGGCTCCGGCGAGTTCATCCACATCGCAAATGGTAAGTTAAATTTGGGTTTATTGAATTGGTTATTTATACTACTTATACTAGTTGTTTAGGTTTGTTGAAGTATCCAAGTTCAAGTTGTACTAGTTGTTTAGGTGTATTGAAGTTGTATTTGTACTAATAACTAGGATTTGACATAATTAGTAGATAAGTAGTGGTGATTTGTTATGATTTCTTGAATTTGATATTTGCTTAGGAGATAATTTGATTAGAACAACTATGAACCGCATGACAACTCGGACAAGTAGGGACAATTAGAACAACTTGACAACTAGGACAACTAGGAATTAGTGGACAACTAAGACAACTAGGAATTGGAGGACAGCTAGGAATTGCACAATAAGTAGAACTACTTCGTACTTGAGTTACTTGTTCTAATAATACTAGTACTACTCAAGACCAGTACTTCAAGTAGGACAACTACTTCGTACTTGTGTTATTTGTTGCAATATTACTAGTACTTGTAGTACAACTACTCGTATTTTTACAAGTTATAAATTATTTTATTTACTTGTTTTCAGGATGTTGTTGAGCCAATACAACCTTTAGGATTTGTCTATTCACCGGAGGACTACACAAAGAACGCCATCGCCGCAAAATGCCACCAATGGCAATTCCAAGAGCTCTTAAAAAGATGGGTTTGGAACCTCGGGAGAGGAGTCGGTTTCTTCAGCACCCGCTCTTTAAAAAGATTGTGGAATGTGACATTTTCTTATTTTAATATTTTGACATATGTTAAATAGAGAAAAAATTAATATTATATTTCAAGAAATAAAAAAATTTCTGAAGCGAAAAAAGAATTTTAGAAAGAAAAAAATAAATTTTAATCCCGAAGCAAAAAAAAAAAGGATAATTTTCAGAAGCAAAAAAAGGAATCATGGAAAAAAAAATTTGATTCTGAAGTAAAAAAACATAGAAAAATATTTATCATGAAATTTGTTTTAAAAAAAACTAAAGCAACTAGACATAATGAAATCTCTGAATTAAAAAAAGAAACTATACAAAAATATTCATTGTTCAGTTAATTTTAAAGATAAATAAAAAATAGACTTATTAATATTTTATTAAAAAGAAAAAAATTTAATATTTCAACCAAAAAAAGAAATATAATCGATAAAAATGATAAATTAAGAATAAAATATTACTAAAAACACTAAAAGAAATAGATATAGTGATATCTCTGAATTAAAAAGGAAATCTCTAAATAAAAACGGAACAGGTAGAACAACTAAGAGTCCCAGTAGTCTAGTTGTACTGATTTTAGTAGTAATACTAGTAATATTGGAACAACTAGGACAACTACATCGCACTTGTGCTAGTTGTTCTAATATTATTAGTACTACTAGTAAAAGTAGTACAACTAGGGCCCTAGTTGTTCCAGTAGTTATAGTCAGAGTAGCAATAGTTGTACCAATATGTATAGTTGTACCAATATCTCTAGTTATACCAATATTTCTAGCTGTACCAATATTTCTAGTTGTACCATTTGTAAAACTGAAGTTGCGTTAAATGATTAAAATTACATTTATAAACATGTTTCCATACCAAATATAGCATTAAAACATCTGAATTTTACCCCAATAGATAACAGAAGTTGAATTTTTGGAATTGGTTTCATGAACAACATATGTTTGCATGAAATGCCTTATACTTTTAAGGTTTCTTTATAAAACTTCACCATACTAACATGAATTTTTTTTTAAAAAGTCATTTTAAAAATTTTATGGTCTGAGATTATGTTAAATGTAGTTTATATACGAAATGTTGTAAGAACTACTGAAAATATAAAATTAAAGTATGGTATAACTGATTAAAACTAAAAAATGCCCAAAGTACAACTCTTTGCAAAATGGTACAAGTAGAAAACTGGTACTACTAGAAGAAGAAAAGGCGGCGCATACGTGTTAAAAGTCGGCGCACGTGTTTTTTTAGTTGTACAAATATTTCTAGTTGTACCAATATTTCTAGTTGTACCAATATTTCTAACTGTACCAATATTTCTAGTTGTACCATTTGTAAAACTGAAGTTGCGTTAAATGATTAAAATTACATTTATAAACATGTTTCCATACCAAATATGGCATTAAAACATCTGAATTTTACCCTAAATAGATAACAGAAGTTGAATTTTTGGAATTAGTTTCATGAACATCATATGTTTGCATGAAATGTCTTATACTTTTAAGGTTTCTTTATAAAACTTCATCATACTAACATGAATTTTTTTTTAAAAAAGTCTTTTTAAAAATTTTATGGTCTGAGATTATGTTAAATGTAGTTTATATACGAAATGTTGTAAGAACTACTGAAAATATAAAATTAAAGTGTGGTACAACTGATTAAAACTAAAAAATGCCCAAAGTACAACTCTTTACAAAATGGTACAAGTGGAAAACTGGTACTACTAGAAGAAGAATATTTCTAGTACAAGTAGAAAACTGGTACTACTAGAAGAAGAATATTTTTTTACACAAATATCTGTAACTAAAGAATGAGTGATTGTGTTTTACTATGTGTTTGTATTTGAGTTCTATCTTCGTTTGTTTTCTAGTACATAAAATCATCTGTTTCTCACCACAAAGATCCAGCTTTCTCAATCTGATTTGATCCATTTGGTTATTTTACTATGTAAATCAACTATCATTTCTCATGAACCAATTTCCCTTTGAAGTATCCTACAGCTTCACTCATTCCTCATACCATTTAAATCTTACTTGAGATCGAAGGTGTTTTCTAAAATTTCAAATTTATTTTTGGTGACGGTGTGTGTAAGATGATGAGGAAGATAGAGAGATTGAGATTTGTTTCCTTACTTTATCTTATTTAATTTATTGTGGTTAAAAATCGTATATTGTACATTATTAATTCGTCAACATTGTCCTGACGCGGAAGTCTCGCTCTCTCTTTCGCTCATTTTTTTTTTTTTTGGTTTGACAGCACCGCCATTGCAGTGAAACTGGGAAGGGAGAGAGAGCTTCCTACTTTCACCTATTATGCCTCCTCCTCATCCTTCTGCTTCCAGACCCAGTCTCAACGGCACCATCGGTCACCACGGACCTCCTCCGGCTGCTCAGACGGTGAGACACCAGCAACCGTATTACCGGAGCTACTCGTCGTCATCGTCGGCGTCGCTGAAGGGATGCTGCTGCTGCCTGTTCCTCCTCTTCGCTTCCCTAGCGCTGCTGGTACTCGCGGTGGTGCTGATCGTGATACTGGCGGTGAAGCCGAAGAAACCGCAGTTCGATCTGCAGCAAGTGGCAGTGATGAACATGGGAATCTCGTCCCCGGACAATCCCAACCCTAGCGTTGTGGATCCAATCACCGCCTCACTCTCCTTCACAATCCGCATGCTCTTCACCGCCGGCAACCCGAAAAAGGTTGGGATCATGTATGGAGAGAGAAGAAGCTTTCCGCCAAATTTTTTTTTTTTTGCTGTCGGAAAGGAGTAAACGAGGAGAGAGAGAATGTGAGAGAGAGAGAGCTGGGTTGGTCGATGAATTGAATTGGGTTGTTGGGGTGGTTGAATCAATTGAAGGATTTCGGTTGGGTGGGTTGAATTCATTAAGGGCAAAACAATAATTGACCTCTCATTAACACCATGAAGAATTCTTTCACACCATGCTGATTTTAACCCTATTCATTAACACCAAAAGAGATTTTGATCCTAGTCGGTCGTCAGTGTAAGCATACAAATATTCTAGAGATCCAACGAATACAAAAAAAAAAAAAAGGTACATACTTTTTTTATTTGTTTTTGCTCTTCCATTAGGACGCCACCCACGTTCTCTGTTCGTCAGCCATCACCACTGTCAAATGGCAGCTTATGGCCAATCTTCTCCTTCAGTTCATGAACTTCACCTCCAATGGAATCCCATTACTTTCTCCTCTTTCTCTCACTCGTTCTCCCGTTCTTATCCAAACCCGGATCCGGATTTGGATCCTCCGGCCCTATTGCTGCCTCGTTCGGCGGCTCTGCTTTCTTCTGCGCCATTGACGCTAGTGGTCGCCAAGAGGTTATCTGCTGGGGAAAAAACTATTCATCTCCTTCTTCTCCCTCTTCTTCCTCTTCTTCTTCTTCTTCATCCCTTGCTTCTTCCACTTCCCAAAGTTACAACATTCCGTCAATGGCAGTTCTCTCAGGTGGAGACGGGTTTCTCTGCGGTATCTTGTCGAATACCTCTCAAGCATTTTGTTTCAGTTCCCTTGGATCTTCTTCAGGTATGGATCTTGTCCCTCTCGCTTACCGGACTACTGCTTACTCTCAGATTGCTGCTGGAAACAGCCATGTCTGTGCAGTCAGAGGAGCTTACTATTCCGATCACGATTCCGGGACTGTCGACTGTTGGCAGATTTCAAGAGCTAAGAATAACAGCTTGGTCGCGAGAGAGAATCCAAAGTTCTATGATCAGGATGTTAGCAATCTCGTCTTCAACAAGATCGTTTCTGGCGACGGGTTTAGCTGTGGTGGAATCAGAGATGGAGGGATGCTCTGTTTTGGCCCTAACTCTTCTGATTTCGGGTTTAACAAAACTTCAGATAACTTCGAAGTCTTAGCCGCCGGTAAAAGTTCCGTTTGCGCGATTCTAAACTCATCTCGAGAGGTGAAATGTTGGGGAGACGACGAATCTTTCGTGAACTATCAGACTGGTGATGCTCGGTTCGTTGCGTTAACCGCAGGTCCTCGTCATTTCTGCGGAATCCGTGAGGATAATCACGAGGTTGAATGTTGGGGAAACGCTAATTTCTCCTTGATTCCAAAAGGTTCTGGATTTAAAGCAATCGCTTCATCTGATTTCATCGTTTGTGGTATACGAGAAGAGGATCTTGTTCTTGATTGCTGGATGGTGAACGGATCATCGACGTTAGCTTACGATCCTCCATTAGAGCTGTGCAGTCCAGGGCTCTGTCGAGCTGGTCCCTGTGACGAAAGAGAGTTTGCTTTCAACGCAAGCATCCTCAACGAACCCGACCTAACGAGTTTGTGTGTACGGAAAGAGTTGATGCTCTGTTCGCCTTGCGGCTCGGATTGCTCTCACGGATTCTTCTTGTCTAGTACGTGCACCGAGAACACTGATCGGGTCTGTACGCCTTGCTCGCTCTGTCAAAACAGTTCTTGTTCAGACATTTGTAAGCTTCACAACCACATTTCTCCGGACAAGCATTGGCATCAGCTACAGAGACTTGTTCTCATCATCGGCTCTTGCGCATCCGCTCTATTGATCATCGTAATCGGTTGCTGCGTCGTGCCACGTATTGTCACTAGTCCTGGTAAAGAAGATGCCGGTGCAGCGAATCAATTCAAATCTTGCATAGGAAAGCCCGATTTAGACGCCGAGCCACTTGAAATGATCTCCCCTGCTCCATCTGTAACCCCTTTTGCTCAAGTGTTTAGACTCTCTGAGCTTAAAGACGCGACCAACGGGTTTAAAGAGTTCAACGAGTTAGGCAGAGGAAGCTACGGGTTTGTCTACAAAGCCGTGTTAGCGGACGGGAGGCAAGTAGCGGTTAAGAGAGCAAACGCATCGACCATAATCCACACAAATACTAGAGAATTCGAGGCCGAGTTAGAGATTCTCTGTAACATTAGGCATTGCAACATTGTGAATCTCCTCGGTTACTCGACGGAAATGGGAGAGAGGCTTCTTGTTTACGAGTACATGCCTCACGGCACGCTTCACGATCATCTACACGGCGGGTTTTCGCCGTTGAATTGGAGCTTAAGGTTTAAAATCGCTTTGCAAACCGCGAAAGGTCTCGAGTATCTTCACGTTGAAGCTGACCCGAGGATTGTTCATGGCGACGTGAAGTCTTCGAATGTACTTTTGGACTCGGATTGGGTCGCGAGAGTTGCGGATTTCGGGCTTGTGACATCGTCGAACGATAGGAATTTGGACATCAAAAGAGATGTTTATGACTTTGGGGTTGTGTTGTTGGAGATTTTAACCGGAAGGAAGCGTTATGATAGGGATTATGATCCGCCGGAGATTGTTGAATGGTCGGTTCCGGTGATCAGAGAAGGCAAAGCGGCAGCCATTGTGGATAAGTATATTGCGTTGCCGAGAAATGTGGAGCCGTTGCTGAAACTTGCTGACGTGGCGGAATTGTGTGTACGGGAGGATCCGAGTCAACGACCAACCATGTCGGAACTTGTGAACTTGTTGGAACAGTTCGCTAGAGATGGACTGAGCTGGTAGTTATTTTTTTCAGGAATTCTTTTTTTTTTTGTGTGTATGGTGTTATCTACAGACTACAGTTATTTTATTTTTAAGTTGTTGTTAAATTGTATAATCATATATTTATACATGATTTGTGGAAATAACTTCGGTGGCTAAATTGTAGATTTAGAAAGTCTCTGAGGCTATTACTTTAGTGATGTAACAGATGGTTTCTCGAGTTGCCAACCTTTTTGGCCGGTCAAAAGTATTTATACAAAATTATCTTATTCCAATCAGTTTATTCAACCCTTTTCAGTTATTTGGAGTAGTTGTGGACGTTACTAAAATATTTAGGTTTATTCGTCGAGACTTCATCAACAGTACATATCAGGAATTTTAAACTAAACACATAAAACTAGAGTTGTCTATAATGGCCAAAAAAATGCAATAATGGTAGAATTTCGTTGTTGATGGATTCGACTCAAAAAGAAAAACCTACAAAAACTGAAGGCCGTGTCACTCAGTAGTCGGTAGTTGGTGGGCTTCTACGGGAAAGCTATGTTTACAACTTCGTGTACATAGAGACAATTTAAATAAAAAAGACAGTTTAACACCTCCACATAACACTGGTTAACATTTAATAGAACACATAGAGAAAATAAAACAAACAACAAAATAAAAAGAAAACGATCGGTTGGCCTGGTTCATCCCTAGCTCCTAGCCAATAGGGTTGGAACCGTTGTTCCCTTCCTCGTCCTCCTCCTCCTCTTCATCTTCTTCTTCTTCTTCCTCCTCCTCCCCTTCATCTTCTTCCTCCTCCGTCTCTTCATCTTCATCTTCCTCCTCCTCCTCTTCATCTTCTTCCTCATCCTCCTCTTCATCTTCCTCCTCCTCATCGCAGTCGGAGGGCTCAGGTCCGGCTTATAGGGCAAGCAGGTGAATCAAAGGTTTAGGGCATCCATTTTATAGGGCCATCCATGTTATATAAAATATAAGTTATATATATATGTTAATTCTAAATGTATAAATAATATTTAGTTTTTGTTTGATTTTAAAAAGTAGCAGCTGCAAGTGATGATACTTTGATAGTATCATGTTTGAACTTAGATGGTGACATGGTGTTATTCAATACATGAATTAAATCAACTCTATAGGTTTTATAATCCACTGTTATTCAATGATTGATTTTAATTTTTTTTATTAAAATCTGTTGTTATTAGTTAGTGTTATTGGTTTTTGTATTTACAATCTCATCATTAATAGAGTTTAAAATCTATTGTTATTCAATTAAATATTTGGATATAAGAATTGAATTCTTGTGTTATTCATGTTTGAAAGATTCATACAGTTCATTGATTTGAAAAGTTTGAATGGATTTAAATCTAATTTCATGTGTAAACTATAAACTATAGTAATCAAAATCAAACCATCTAATTTATCCTCATATTTAGAAATCCTTCACTGTTCATAAGCATTTTTCCTCTTCCAAAAAAATGTCATGGTTAATTTTTCTATTAAAAAAAACATCTTGTTGAAATATAAATAGTTGAAATATATATTTCTCTCAAGAAAAATTTACTTCCAAATTGATCAAATCCAGATTTTATCCATCTAACATCTTTTTTTTTTCTCTGAAATTTGAAAGGAAAAAAAAAATTCCATCATGTTGAGATATATTTTTCTTCTCTGAAATTTCAAAGGAAGCACAAATTCCAATTTTTAAGTTAATGATTTTATTATTTTTATTACATGAATTGGCTGATTCGTATATATTTGATTCTAACATTTTTAGGGTTTTTTTCATTTTCTCTTTTGTTTTGTTTGGATACCTACATAACTTTTTGTAGCTTTCTTTTTCTGTATTCATTTTCATTTATAAATTTGTTTTGAAAGAGTGTAATTCTATTCACAATCTGTAGATATCAAATGATATTATATTAATTTTATAAATACTTTGATACAGATTTAAAAATTATATATCTGAAATTTTGAAATAAGAATTTTTTTAAAATCTGATATATTCTAAATTTTTAGTGGAGTTGATTTCAAATTATACAACCAATAAGCTTCTTTAAAGAATGGTATGCATTTAGACATTGTTGGTGATGATTTGTTTATGAAATTAAAGATTCTCCGATAATCAATACGAATGAAACTGTATTGAAATGTTTTTAAAAAATGCACAATTTTTGAACTTGTTTAATGTATTATAAAACTCGTCCTCCTCATCGGAGTCATACGGATACTAAGATTCCCTTCCAGATAATCTTTCTCCCATTGGCTGAGGTACCCATCGGGGCGTGTACCGAAAATGAGTGGGAACCCTCTCTTGATGTCTTCATCGGTTGGAAACAAGGGCTGTGGCGGCTGGGGGACGGCCGGGGGCTGTGGCGGCGAAGGCGGAGGGGTGGCGGATGACTCGAAACGCATCTCAATTGAAGAATATGAGACAGTACGTACGTAATGGCTCTAAGGTGCAGCCATGCATGCAATAGCAAATGATGGCTATTTGCTGTTTTTTATATTTTTTTTTTTTCAAAGTTTTATTATTAGTAGAAATTTTTTTTAATAGAAATAGTCTCTATAGGAATACAAAATGAATTCATGTTCTCAGTTCTTCATTAAAAAAAAAAACTATTGATCAACTAAACTTTAATGGCTCTAAGGTGTAGCCGCAACGCAATAACAAATGATATGGCTATTTGCTGCTTTTTTATATTTCTTTTTCAGAGTTTTATTATTCAACCTGTACATGGCTGTAAGACTAATAGCTTCCTTAGAGCATCTTCAAAGCAGAGATCTTAGGATAGTTCTTAAACACTTTTTTTAATAAAAATAAGTAAAAAATAGTCACAAATTTGCATCCGTTTCTTATTTAGGATGTTTAAGAATGGTATCTTATTGAACGCATCAGATTTTTATTAGTTTTGCTTCTCCTTTCTGTGGTTTCCACTTCAGTTTAATATTAAAATATTGTGTAAGAATTTCATCAAGTTAAGCCATAATGATGGACTAACTTACTAGAATAAACTTTTTTAATAGTAATAGTTTTTCTATACGAATACAAAATGAATTCATGTTCTCAGTTCTTCATAAAAAACGTATTGATCAAGTAAACTTTAATGGCTCTAAGGTGTAGCCATGCATGCAATAGCAAATGATGGCTATTTGCTGTGTTTTATATTTCTTTTTTCAATGATTTATTATTCCAACCTGTAAGTTAATGGCTCCATCGAGCAAGTATCTCACCTCAATATCTGAACAAATAAATATTATTATTTAATTCTTTAATTAAATCAAAAAATCAAATAAAATGTTAAGCCATTCATATATTGCCAAGTGTCTTGCTAAGTATCTCAAAACTTCTTAAAATTTCTGGTTCCAGAAACTTTTGTGTGTCTCTCTCTTACTTTTTCATTTTTTTTTTTTGATTTATTTTTAATTTTGAGATACCCTAATGGTATCTACCAATGGACCTGCTCTAAGAACAAGTCCATCCGGAGTATCTAGTTCAGATACTCCTCTCAAAAAATAATATTAAAAAATGAAAAAGTGAGATATATACATCTCGTATCTCATTTCTCAACTTCACAGAACTTCTCCGAAACCCAAACAACATGTGTCATTTATTTAGTAGCTCCATTATTAAAACAAAACTAATATATAATTATATCATTAAAATATTAAATTTTTTTTCTTTGAGAGACTCTAGGACTTTGGACTGCTAAGGATAGCTTCCTCACATCGTGCTTTGGACTGTACTGTACTGTACCGAATCATTACGACTTTTATCATGTGTTGGTGAACTACATTTGCTAAAAAGATGAGACCGCGCAAGTCGATAAAAAGGACATAACAATGTAATAAAAAGACATAATACTTGAAATATGCTACTAATAATGGGGTGTTGTTGTTGGAGGAATCCAAAAGAGGCGATGGCGAGGCAAGTGTTCTCAACTAAGATTTTTAAAAAAATCTGTGAATCATTGAAACTGAAGATGTTGCTGTTCAGTGTTAAAAAGAAGAAAAAAAGAAAAAAGAAGAAGATGTTGCTGCTCAGTTCGTATTATACTCATGGTTAGAGTCGAAGACCAGTTTCCATCTTTTAGCTGTTTATAAGAATCAAAAGATATCATTATTAATTAGTCTATGAACATCTCCTTGCTATGTAGTGATTGTATTCAACCATTTCTTGACAAACATTAAGATCACTGATCCATCAATCAATTTCGAATGCAGACCATAGTTTGTAATAATTAAGATCTAATCTTTTGTCCTCCTTTTAAATATTAATAATCTAATACTGTTAGGGTAAAAACATCACCTCTAATGAAACGACAACAAGGAATAGATGAATAGAGTTTGGCTTCAGATGGATTCATGGATAGGAGTTGAACCTATCCATTAATTTCTCATGTGTTTTTTTTTCCTGATTTAAACCTAGCTAAGAAAATCTTTGACATATGTAATTTTGTAAAACTACATTGGTGTTCCAAGAAGATGTTATTCTACAAATTGTATACTATTAAAAGATGCATGCATCAACAGAGAGAACCTCCATAAACAACGTTTAATAGTTTATATTATAATAGGGTAAAAGGGTTGGCTATAGTTTAAGAAGATATAATTACATTGACAACTGGTTATAAAAAAAAGAGGGTTTACAGGCACAACTTGTTGCATCTCCCGATCCTCTCTCTATATTTTTGTTTTTTGATAATGATATATATTTTTCCCTATACCAATATGTTATTGTCTACAGACTACATTTATTTTATTTTTAAGTTGTTATTAAATTGTATAATCATATATTCATACATGATTTGTGGAAATAGCTTCGGCGGCTAAATTGTAGATTTAGAAAGTCTCTGAGATTATTTTTGAATAAACATTAAATCTAGGTTAATGTGAAAACAATTAATCTTTTTTGAAGTGACTTTACTTTAGTGATGTAACGGAGGGTTGCCAATCCTTTTTGCCAGTCAAAAGTATTTATACAAAATTATCTTATTCCAATCAGGTTATAAGTCGAGGCTTTCATTAAAATCAACTAGTAGCAATATTACATAGCTAAGCAGGAATTTGAAGCTAACACATATCAAACGGAAAAGATTCACACTGGTTAACAGTTAACACATAGACATAGAAATATTAATAAAACATTAAACAAAATAAAAAAAATTAGCTTCGACCATTCGGTTCCTTCATCCCTAGCTCCTAGCTAGCCACTAGGGATGGAATCTTTGTTCCCTTTCTGGTCATCTTTTTTCCCTTTCTGGTCGTCCTCTTCGTCGTCCTCGTCGTAGTCGTCCTTCTCGTCGTCGTCCTCATCAGTGAACCCATAGCGACCATCCCAATAGCGATCGACGTCGTGGGAAAGCTCATCAGAATCAGAAAGCTCCCATCCCTCAGGAGGGTTTTCCGAAACCTCTTCATTGGAATCTGTCTCCTCGTAGTCATCCGTACACGTACGAGTCGCTCCCTGCCAGGTCATGTTTCTCTCCTGGAAAGAGGAACTCACGACGGCGTGTGAAAACGAGTGCAGGGGCTTCGACATCATCATTGGAGTGTTCTTCATGCGTTGGAAGCTGCTGGGGCTGTGGCGGCTGGGGCTCGGACGGGAGCTGTGGCGGCGAAGGCGGAGGCGGAGGGGTGGCGGATGTAGTGCCGGTGCAACGTTTTAGAATGTCTTAAGCAAGTTCAAAAATTGAGTTCAAAAATTGTGCATTTTTGTTAAAGATCATGAAACGATAACAATATAAAAAAAATATTTTACAGTTTCATAAGAGCAATTTCATTGGTTAGATACTCACTTGGGTATCTGATATAACTCTTTTTACATTTTTCTTGTAAAATCAGTTATTACACTCGAATAGTCAAGTTTTTCAATTATGGTTGTCTCAATTTATAACAAAGTCAACTCATTTAATCTCTTTTGTGACGAGTTAAACCTCGAATAATTTTTTATTAGCTTCAATTTTGAAAAACTTCGCGATGATACTAGAATGACCAACATCAGTGTTCAGATAACAACCTTCCAATTTTTCAAAAAAAATCAAATCTTTGACATATGTAATTTTGTAAAACTACATTGGTGTTCCAAGAAGATGTTATTCTACAAATTGTATACTATTAAAAGATGCATGCATCAACAGAGAGAACCTCCATAAACAACGTTTAATAGTTTATATTATAATAGGGTAAAAGGGTTGGTTATAGTTTAAGAAGATATAATTACATTCACAACTGGTTTTAAAAAAAAAAGGGTTTACAGGCACAACTTGTTGCATCTCCGATCCTCACTCTATATTTTTGATTTTTGATAATGATATATATTTTTCCCTATAACAATATGTTATTATGATATATTCGGAGTTGCTTAAATAAAGTGTGTGCGAGTGGGTAGGTATGCGATTCTATATTACTTTCTTTGTTTTTGGTTTCGAATCGCACTACCTTGATGTGCAGATGTTTTATATTGAGAAATACCTGCAAATTATCAGGATTGTGTTTTTAAAAAAGTGGTTTTATTGTAATTTAATTTAACGGATTCCAGCATGCAATTTCACGTAATAATCAAGCATTCCATATATAGTTAAAATTCGTTTGTCCGCACCTAAAATAATCTGCCGTTCTTTAAAATATTTGTTTTATGTCTGTATACTGTGTGATGTTGTTTAGCTAATGGGTGATTTTAACTTTAATTTCATATTCTAATTCTAGCTTATATACGGGTTTAGAAATTGTATTTGTACACAGTACATTTGTAAGAGCTTTTACTTTTCTTAGACGCTTATAGTTTTGGGGAAATCAAAATATACACCAATTAATTGTTATTTTCTTACTTGTTAAAACAGTATACACCATTATTCAAAGACAAGAAAACAAGTTTCATATGAGTTTCAAAACATTAGTTCATCTCTCGGACTAATTAAATACGAATATTATGTTGGGACAAAGTAATGATATTGTTAAAAAAACAAAATAAACAGTAGTTTAGTTTTGTTAAATTAAAGTAGTTAAATGCTATGAACTTAGGCAATACGAATCTAGAAAGGGAAAGTTGACAATGTCTACTAGACACGATGGAGAAAGCACCAAGAACTGAATCATGCAACAATGCAATGATAACTTCTTCACTCGTAAGATAACTGGATTCATTATATAATCGGCCGGGCTCATAGCTTCACATATTTTCTTAGCAAACCATAAATCGAAAAAAAAGCTTGCGGTATACATTTAGAAATAAGAGTTTAGTTATGGTGTTGGATGGTATATATGGTGTGATTCACTTGTACATCTTTATTTCGTTGTTGTAGTATGTTAAGATTTTCTTGATATAATTGACGAAAAGAAGTCGTGGGATCCAATTTTGACATTTGAAAGAAGAGGAAAAGGTTCCTTAAAAATTCTTCATTCTTTAGAAAAAAAAGAATTGATCAGATTAATCCTAATTCATACGTAATGGCAATGCAACGAAAGAATCTATATTTAAATTTTGTCACGCAACTAATGTAAAGCAAAAAAAAGATACACCTACTCTTAAAAAGTCTTCCTATAATCAACGTAGTCATTATTATCACAAAAAAAAAAATCCAGAGGAAAACTCTCCCCCTTGGTAACATAAAAGAGCATCGAAAGGTGTTCAGTGTTCATGGGTGGAGTTTCTTGGCCAAACGACCCCATCATCATCTCATTACCCACTTTCTCCCCCAAATTATTCTCTCTTATCTCTCTCTCTCTCTCTCTCTTATTATTCTTTCTTTCTTAATTCATCGAAAACCTCTCTGCTTTTTCGCTTTTAATTCCTTACATTTCACTCCAATAATCCCCCGGATCTCCGATCCACCCACCCAAAACAAAAAACGTCCTGAGATTTTATTTGATCTCACCATCTGGGTCTCCAAAAATTTCACGTCTTTTTGTTTTTGATCTTTGGAATTCATGGGAAACATCAGCAGCAGCGGAGGCGACGGTAGACGCCGTAGACGGCGGAGCAGCACGCTTCCGACGGCTGCTCCGCCTCCTTCTCTTCCCCCACCACCACCACCACCTCCGGCCACAGAAATCCCGGGCAGTCGCATCGTGTTCGCCGCCGCTACACCGTATCCGAACCCTAACCCCAATCCGCATTACCAGTACCCTGGTTACTACCCTCCTCCGCCGGGAACCATGCCGGTTCCTCTCCCGGCGCCGTACGACCACCACCACCATCACCATCCTCACTACCCCCCTCCTCCTCCTCCGCACCCTTATCACCACCCTCACCCTTGGACCGCCGGCGGGAGGTACCCTTACGCTGGGCCAATGATGCCTGCAGCGGTTCCTTGCGTCGTCGAACATCAGAAGGCCGTCACCATTCGTAACGACGTTAATCTCAAGAAGGAGTCCTTGAAGCTTGAACCCGACCCTGATTGTCCTGGTCGCTTTCTCGTCTCCTTCACGTTTGATGCCACCGTCTCCGGAAGGTATATTTCACTCTCTTCCTTTTCCTTGATCTCCTGATTGGTCTGAAACAAAGACAAAACACGTGAAACTGTTATGAAAAAGTGGATGAAAAGCTCGAATTGTTTGTTTCGTTTCGCTTCTAGAAAAAACTCAACCTTTCGATCAATTCTCCATTTTGTGTTGTCTGAAGCTAATTGTCATTTCGGATTTGTGGAAAAACAACAGGATTACAGTCATTTTCTTTGCTAAAGAATCCGATAAATGCGTTCTCACAGCGACGAAGGAAGATATTCTGCCGCCAATCACCATGGATTTCGAGATTGGACTTGGTCAGAAGTTTAAACAACCTTCTGGTTCGGGTATAGATTTTTCGGTCTTTGATGACGCCGAGCTGTTCAAGGCGGCAGACGCAGATATCTATCCGTTGGCGGTGAAGGCAGAAGCAGCTGCTCCTTCTGGTGAAGAAGATGAAGAAGAAGAAAGTCCTGGATCCAAGAATGCGCAGATTACCCAAGCCGTGTATGAGAAGGATAAAGGAGAGATTAAGATAAAAGTGGTGAAGCAAATACTGTGGGTTAATGGGACCAGATATGAGTTGCAGGAGATTTACGGGATTGGGAACACCGTTGATGGCGATGACGATTCAGCTGATGATGCTAATGATCCGGGAAAAGAATGCGTTATATGTTTGTCTGAACCACGAGACACGACTGTTCTTCCCTGTCGACACATGGTTAGATCATGTTTTTCATTTTCTTTTTTTCGAATGCTCATGATTCAGTTACACGGGGCTGTACTGATGTGAAAGGTGTTTTGCTTTTGTGGTAACAGTGTATGTGCAGCGGATGCGCGAAGGTCTTGAGATTCCAGACAAATCGATGCCCGATTTGCAGGCAACCTGTAGAAAGGCTTTTGGAGATCAAAGTTCACGGTAACAGTGGAAGCGGGAACAATACCGGACAAGGAGCAACAGCTGAACAAGGGTAGTCAAAACACGGCTGAGTATGAATAGAATGGACCAACTTCAGTCGACCATCGATATATATATATATATATATGCATGTTTGATCCATTTGTGTTAACAATAAATTGTGTGATTGCCAGATATATAATATAGAAATTTCCAAGTCATCACGATCCTTCGATATTAGGTACCACATGAATCAGGCAGTTTCTTATTTAGCTAGTTGCTTATCCGGGAAGCTGCAGTGGCAGAGGATCAAACAGCAAACAAAGACATTCCAAGCTCAAAGATCATGGTTGACTGTATCTTTAAGTCTAGCTTTGTCGTTCTTGAGATCTGAGGTTGCTCTCTGTCCACCTGTGAGCGAGCTCAGAAAGTTCAGTTTATACAACTGATAAATTGATAGAAAACGAAAGGAAATATGCCGTGTATTCTACCTTGGTGTCGTGTGAACTTGATGATCCATCAGAGGAACTTGTTCCTGCATGTTTCAGTGTCGTGTCATGGATCATCAGCTCAAGTACTGAATAAGGGAAGTGTGTTAAGAGCTGCATTCACCTCGTTATCAGGCGCCATGTTCTTCAGACCCTTTTCTTTAAACACCCAAACAGCCAATCAGACCCTTGACCAACGCACAGAACTTCCGGATCATGGTTTCAACAGTTTAAAGCTCGTCACCGGATACTACCACTTCCGGGAACTTTTCCGACTTGTAATTTTCCCAAAATGGTTTAACGAGCTTATCAGAGAGAAATTAAAAAGATCCCCTACATGATTCTGGCATTATCTCCATCAAAGGGACAACAAATAGAACTAAGGCGATAATTGACGGCTGAGAGTGGAGAGAGTGAAGCGAACTTCAAGGTCTCGTTTCCTCTGCATGTGACGCAAAGATGGGAAGGTTCTACTTCTACCGCCATAAGTAGAGCCACGTGTCTTAAATCTACTAGCTGACGTGTGAAAGCTGATTAATTTGAGGTTTGTCTTATGAAAACGGATTAATAAGGAGTTTCTTGTCCCAACATGTATTCGTGTTTATATCCTCCTTTTTTTTTGTAGAATTTAAGATTTCCTATAATTGTTTGGTTGGATATTCGTGTTATTCTATAGAATTTGCTTTCAAGTATCATTTTCCCCCTTGTCTCGAGAGACAACTGATAGTTAATACTTAATAATTTGATATAAACACAGTTGACAAAATGTATATAAACAAATTTACTCATAATAAAGTAATAATAGATTGGATCAAATATGGAACGATCATGTGCTCAAAAGAGACTTTAGGATCAGAAAAAGGGAAATGGTGTCCCATGAATAGGCCATAACCAGAAGTTGATATTTATTGTGTATACACAATTTTTTTATTTTTTTAAAAAAATGTTTTCATTTTCATGGATTACTGCATGAAAAATGATACATAACAATCGAATGACATATTAACATTGAATACTTGTCTACATGTTAAGTAGGAAAACACGAGTGATCCAAGAAGTTAATCATGTTTCAGTCTATTGTACCAAATGAGATGCCACACAAAATATTCTAGGACTACGGGATATGTGTTTGATATTGCTTTTTTTTTCTTTTTATTATAATCTATGTACTTTTCTTATTTTACCATATACAGAAAATTTATATGTAACTGACAATGTTCCGATCATAAGTGCTTATCTCTAATTTGTAACTTAACTATAAGTCTATAGATGTAGATTTACACAATCCATTGAGTAGTTGAATTGAACATCTGGTTTTAGTATTGAAAACCTTTACTAAAGGTCCTTTAGTCAAAAAGAAAAGAAAAGAATATATGGTTTTAGTACACTCAAATAAGATACTCCAATATCCAAATATCGATCTGAAAAAATACTAAATGCCCATTAGGTATAGTTTCTGACAATAATAACTCGCATTATACACAAATAACCAAGCTTTTATGATCATATCCATTAATAAATTACAAAAGAGAGAAAAAATGTCAAAATGCTAACCGTAGACAAAAAGTAATACAGTTACAGACTTACTACGAGAACCTTAAATTAACTACTTAAAATATAAAGAAAAACAAAAAGAAAAAGAAAAAAAGAAGAGCCGGGCCAAATTTAACTTTTTAGCTGAGAAACGGGACAGTGATATCTGAAATGAATGAATGTATGATCACATCTTCTCAATTTCAGGAGCCCAGAAAAGAGGACTCGTCTCTACCTCGAGAAAGGGTTCCTGATGATTCTTGCCTACATAATCTTCTGATTTTGGTTCTTTGTTAGATTCTTCTCTGCTCCTTCTTTCTTATCTCCTGGGTTTCGTTGTCAGTTCGGTGATGGACGGTAGAGATAAAGCTACCGAAGAAGAACATGGGTCTCTCCAGGATAATAATTCTCCACCGCAAAGGGTAGATTTTTCCCACTGTCTTTGATTCCGTTCCAATTTCGTTCAATCTATATTGTTTAATTTCTTTCGTTTTTTTTTTCTTCATTTCTGGTGAATTTTGGTTTTATGGGTACGTTGAGAATTTCGCCAATCTCCTCTGATTGTAGGGTATAGGGTTTAGTGGATCGTTCTTTCTTCTGCTAATCATTGAATCGTGATCCATGTAAATGCTTTGACCCTTTCATCTTCGTACGGTATGGGGTTTTCTGGATTTACAAGTTTTGAGTCTGTTTGTGAAAGATAAGGTTTTTAAGGATCGAAGCTGTGTCTCTTATCGAATCGAGGAAATTGTACTGGATTTGAGATGATATTGGTGTTGCACTTGCAGGATGGAGATTCTGCTGAGATTGCAGAGGAAGAGCTATCACCGGGCCGAGACCTATGGAGGCGAGGCATTGTGTTGGATTTACCTTCAACAACACGTAAACATACCGGAGAGGATATATTGAGACGAAATGTGTCTTTGACATCAAGTCCTGTTGCCAAAAGAGTAAACTTTTCTCCAATGTCGAGCCCTAGAATCGGGCAACGTGGTGCATCCTTGAGTCCTTCCTCTTCCTCATCAAGAAACATACCTAATAGCCTGAAGAATCTAATCCCAAAGCTAAGCTTCAGAAATAGGAACAGCAATAGCAATAACGTGGATATCGAGAAAGCTGCGGATCTGGCCTTTGCGTCCTCTCCTTCTTCCGGCAATGGCAGGGACAGGTCCACATGGACTCTCACTAATATTTTAACTCCGAGGTTGAAAAAAACTGAGTCCTTGCCTGTAACCCCTATAGCTCACTCGAATCCTGAGTCCATGCACGGGAGATATGTGGTTGATCCGGTTACTTCCATGGTGAGTAACTTGATTAGTTGATTCATTTATGTTCCCATGTGAATAATACTGTGGTTTGTGCTGTTATCTCGTTGTCAAGAGACGTTTTCTTGTCTTGTACTTAGCCTTGGTCTCAGTAGAGTATGTTTAAGTAATGCATTTTGCTTGTAAGATACGTTTATCTGATCAGGTTAGCGCCTGCTTTACCTCATTGTTGGTTTGACCAGAATTTAGTTTAAATGTTTTGTCTCAACAGAAAAAAGGGCCTCCACTGCCTATTCACCGGTCACGCTCTGTTCCAGCATTCAACAAAGATGGAAGTCTAAGGCAATCAGGTGTTTTCCGGGTGATTCCTACTCCGAACATGACGCCAACTAGAAATATTATCAAACGTAATGGTTAGAACGTTTTTATTTTTTCATTTGATGGTTAGAACCAATAGACATGAAAGTTTTATATTTTTTGGTATTATCCGTGTAGCCTTATATTAGTCAAATGTTTCAGACACGGATGTTGATGGCGGAGAAGATGTTCCTGAAGAAGAAGCTGTGTGCAGAATCTGCCTGGTCGAGTTGGGAGAAGACTCGGAAGCCTTTAAGATGGAATGTATGTGCAGGGGTGAATTAGCTCTTGCCCACAAAGAATGTACAATCAAATGGTTCACCATTAAAGGAAACCGAACATGTGATGTGTGCAAGCAAGAGGTTCAGAATCTCCCTGTGACCCTTCTCCGCATGCAGAATTCGCAGGGTAATCTTGGAGCTGCGGACACCGAGGCTTCTAACTACAGGCAAGTCAAAATCCAAACAACACACCTTTAAAAAACGATTCTTACAGATATTATTGACCCGTTACTCTCGTCTTTTCAGTGTATGGCAGGATGTTCCCATTCTTGTCATTGTAAGCATGCTTGCATACTTCTGTTTCCTCGAGCAGCTTCTGGTAAGATTTAGTGAATTTCTGATTCTTACACTTCTCTGTACCAAGCTTTTGTAACATCTTCTTGTCCTAATACCATTTACAGCTTACGAAAATGAAATCTGGTGCCATTGCAATATCTTTACCATTCTCTTGCGTTCTTGGTCTTCTTGCCTCGATGACGTCAACAACCATGGGTAAGAATTCCGTACAGTAAACAGTTTGACATAAAAAAAATTTGCTTCCCAACATGTATTGACTCAAATTATCAGTTGAATTGACTCCGTGTTCATCAACGTGCAGTGAAAAAGCAATATGTCTGGATTTATGCCACAATTCAGTTTGGTCTTGTAGTTTTTTTCTCTCACATTTTCTTCTCATTGGTGAGAGTTTGTCTCTCAAGAACAGAACAGGATGCTCTGCTTCTTGTTCGATTTCCTAATCTATGATGGTTTACTTGTGCAGGTTCACATGCAGCCGGTTGTGTCTATTCTCTTAGCTACATTGGTTGGGTTTGGACTCACCATGAGCGGCACAACGGGTCTAGTCGAGTTTTCAAAATGGAGAAGAAGCCATAGGACAGCTGACCCTCCAAGCAGTAGTCAGGTTGATCCACCACCAGTTCAGGCGACGGATCAGAGCATCTCTGGATCATGAAACTGCAGCCAGAGCTCCTGAATGCTGATCATATGTTCCAGTAGCAGTTTATGGTATCAAATCCAACCATTTCGGCACTGGTCTTTTGGGACATCCGGCTGGAGATCCATCTATTTAGACACGTGAAAACGGATAGGTCTTGTGGATTAAGTAGTGATACCTGGAAGAGTTTATTTTGGGTGCTCTCTCTTGTGTGAGTGTATATCATCTTGTGTGTACTAAAAGGCTAATTTTTTTTTTTCACTTTCTTGTACAAAAATAAACAGAAAGGAATTTTTGTTTTTGGGTGATATAGTTTTATACGAGTATTCATTTGAGACAAATAATACCTGGTTAGTACTTTTAGAGCAAACCTTTGGGCAGTATCTTTGATCTACTAAACAATAGTAGGCACAGCCATGATGGAGTGAAATTTACATATTAAATGCATGCAGAGCAACTATATAAGATAGCACCTCGGTAGAGGCCCTTATTTGTCAAAATATCCCAGTTAAATTTTTATTTACTAGTTCTTTTTGATTGCTTCATCTTATTATTATACAGAAGGCAGACTCAGCAAAGCGCAAACGATTAGTGACGGCACATCGACAGGGAGATGAATGAATAGAATTACATAAATTTGGTAAAATTAATAAGATACATATATTCTTCATGTATGGACACGGACAACATGGAAATAACTCGATAGAAGAGACAACTTGAATAGTCTTGACACTTAGAAAGATCACACAAATACAGCCAGAAACAAGCACACGCACACACACTGACTCGGGTAAGAAACTGCAACAGCAGAGGGCAAGAGAGAGTAGTGATGGGTCCTTTCATGTTCATCTCATTACTTCAGTACACTGCAGAGGACAAAGGTTTGTTTCGTTAAAGGAAGCGTTTTTTTTTTTTTTCAATCTATCTGCCATGTCTCTTTTATGTATGTATAAGAAACTTACTTGTACAAGTATGCAGCGATTCCCAGAACAATACACAACAAAACAATATCGATGCAGAAGTTCCGGCTTGACCTCAGCTGCAGTAAAAAAGGCCATGCTGTTAGGAATCAAACAGGCCAATACGGCTGAGAGTTTGAGAAATAAGGCTCCAAGCTCAAATCACCTGGTTCACAGTATCTTTAAGTCTAACATTGGTGTTCTTAAGATCTGAGGTTGCTCTGTCCACCTGTGAGCGAGCCCAGAAAGTTATTTAGATTATACAACTGATGAATCCAGAGAAAAGGAAAGGAAATGAGCGGTGTCGTCTACCTTTGAGTCGATTTCATCCATCAGAGGAACTTGCCGATCCAGCTCCTGCAGGTATCAGTGTCGTGACATGATCATCAGCTCAAATACTGAATAAGGTAAGTGTGTTAATAGCCGTACTTCAAGAAACCCACCTCGTTCATATCAGATGCCATGTTCTTCAAAGCATCTAAACCTTCGGAGATCATGTCCAGACCTTGTTCCTGAGAAATACTCAAGTAGACAAGTCATATAGATACCACCGGAGATTAAGTGAAAAAAAGTGTCGAATGAAACGAGATAGAACATCACGTGCCTGTTTCATTTTCCGCATCTCATACTCCTGTCTGAATTGGCTGGATTCATGTGATTCTTGAAAGTAATCATCATCAAAACGCCCATCTAATATCCACAATAGAGGTGACTTAGTGATCTTGAACTTCAGGTTGCTCAATAAGATAAAGAGTTCATATTATTCTGAGATGCAGAACTATACACTAAGGAACAAAGCTAGTCCGGTTGAATTACCTGAATCAAATTTGATATCAGGACGAGATGTTGTTGAGGGAGTCCAAGCACTAGTGCTTTTAGGACCACCCGCTGTCCCATCAGGTATAGCTTCAATCCTGGCCGGAAGCGCAAGTACCAAATCATTTCTCGCAGCAAGCTCTTCGGTTGTAAGGCCCTTAACCTGAACAATGCCACCGAGTTTACACAAGCTAATCCTTCAGACATGATTTAGTCAACCTCAGCCAGTGGACTACCATCTGAATGTGGTTACTAACACAAAATACACTGGACTGGCCAAATCTAAAACCTACTGGAGTAACTACCATTCCCTCTCTTTCTCAGCCATATTTACAAGCTTTTATGCCATCTAATTATATCATCCAAGAAATAAGAATAATATGAGCTCAACCAAGCTACTGGTAAACGTAGAAGCAATGTAGCCGATCTATGAACAGAAGAGTAAAACATGAGAAAAGGAAGCTAACCCGCTTGACAGCAAGTCTCTGCAACTTGGGAACTTCCTCGGACAATCGAGCCTTGGTCCGGCGGATCTCAGCGTTCATTGCAACAGCAGAAGCCCTATTCTTCTCCTTGGTCACAAGTTCAGCTTTCTGCAAATCGAAATTACATGACAAAACCTCGTTCTAAACTTCGAAGAAGAAACCTTTAACGCACTTGCGAAACATCCTCGAATCCAGAAAACGTAGACAGCATAAATAAGATAATGCAATCAAAATAAAAATTCATTCTCATCGCGAAGATTTGGTCACAGCATACAAAATTGGGACCTTTAATTTCACTGAATAAGACTCATGCATAATTTCCCCATATAAAGTCCAGACCGGAAAATAACAAATTCTAAGTCCAACATTGTCAAACACACAGCTTTGAGTCCACACGAGATTTATCGGAACCGATAATCAAAATCAAGCTAAATCTCCAAAGATGCAAAGGGAAAAGAGGGACAATCACCTCGAGAGCGGTCTCGATTTGGGTCTCAAAAGCGCCATAGAGGCGAGCAAAAGCATCATCACCGGAGATATTGGCCTCCCGCTGTTTGTCGACGTCGTACTTGTCATACTTCTTACAGATCGAGTCAACTCTAGTGAGAATGTCGATCACAGTCATCTTCCTCCAAATCCGTCACCAGAAACTTCCGGATCTAAAGGAGAGAATCTCTGATTCGAAGAGACTTTTGCTTTGTGAAATTTTGAATCTCTTTCTCTTTGTGCCCGAATGCGCTAGAAAAGTGGTTCGGCGGACGAATGAGCCTGAGAGGAAAATTAACAGCCTGGGGGAATATTTATGTATCACCACCCCTACTTTTGTTTCTCTTACATTGAACCCCAATATTTACTCTGGATCCAGACGATTCCTATTTTCCGGATTGGAAAGAGAAAAAAGGAATATTTTTGTTTGTCAAGGGACTTGATTGGTCCATAAAGTAAAATGCGAGCCTAAATTGAAAATAAAAAACCAAAACCCGTGGACCAGCGGTGGTCTCTATTACTTATTTATTGCTGAATCTTCTTAGAAAACAATTTAGTCTTACAAGTGTCTCCGGCGACTGGTGCCTGATCTCTCGGAGCTCCGAAGCGCAGCCATGGCCGATGAGTTCTCTGTAAGATCTACTCCGCTATCTGTCAGTTTGTGTTGTCTACTCGTGTCTCCTTGTTCGAACAATGAGATCAAATCTCGTGTTAATTACTGACGAGTCACGATGATGAATCGCTAGATCTGCGTTTCTCTCTATCGAGATTTTGCTTTCCTATAATCTTATGTTACTCTCCCATGCGTGGCTCGTAGTGCATGATAATCTTCTGTGGTGCTTTGGGTCTGATCTTCTTGGTTTAATATGCATATTATGTTCCGGTTCTAAGTTTGAGATTGCGAGCACTTTGGCTCAATTCACATATGATTCTAACGCTGCTTGACTGTGATCAAAATTGCATGAAGTTTAGCATGCTTATATGACATAGCATAATCGGATCGGTGAAGTTTTGTCATTGATTCAACTTGTTCTTTTGAGAATCTCATGCTTGTCTGCCCTTGAGTTCTGTTATTGTTTTGTTGAAGACTTTGGTCACTTCTCATAATTAATCTTCCCAAAGAATGTCAGTTTTTTTCACCTTTGGGTATTATAACGTCCATTTGAACCTGTTTTGGTTTATGACTTTCATTGAATTTGATGCTTGTCAATGTTGATTAATAGTATAAGACTTAAGTTATTCGTGGCCGTTCCACTCATTGGTCGAAAATAAACTGACAATGACATTGAGAAGCTACTTAGGATGTTCCATCTGTGTATATATATATACTGGCAATGTCTGTAACTTTTCTCTTTGTTTTCTTACACCGTGAAACCCGAACTATGTGTCAAGAATAATAAGCATCTGTTTCATGTTCTGTCTTCTCGCTTGATGATGTTGTTTATTCCTGCGTCTGTACCTCATTTCTAAGAACAAACAATGAAACAGGGAAAGATCGAAAGCAAAGGGCTCAACCCGGGACTGATCGTCCTTCTTGTGATTGGAGGCTTGCTAGTGACCTTCCTTGTAGGAAACTTCATCCTTTACACATACGCACAGAAGAATTTGCCTCCGAGGAAGAAGAAGCCGGTTTCAAAGAAGAAGATGAAGAAAGAGAAGCTGAAGCAAGGCGTTCAAGTTCCTGGCGAGTAGATCTTTGTTATCTTTAGTTGGGATGATCCTTTTGCCGATTACTCACTTTGCACGACTAGACATTATATGACTCTTTTTGATTTTAATGTTTCGATATTAGCATGATGTTTTCTCGAATTGACAATGATCCTCAACTCTATAAGCTTTGTTGAGATAATGTCATGCCCAATTTGATATAGCTTATTGATGTTTTTTCATTGGTGGCTGCACATCTCAACCGAACCTGCAGGTCCAAAACCTTAAGGAATTGTAGAAAATACCCGAACGCAGTCCACAGTGTTGTAGTTTTGAATGGTCATATGCTCATATTACAAAAAGAATCTTTATGTAAAAAGTTCATCAATGAGAAATTTCATGTTGGTCAAACAGTTTGATCGCCCAAATGGCAACACAATATTTTCTTTTATTGAAGATGTAACGATGTTCAAAACTTTGATGAATTTCTAAAATTTCTTACCAGTAACCAAAGTACGAGGGTTTGCAGTACTGTGAAATGTGAATGGACGAGTAACTAAGAAAAAGGTAAATTTATAAAGTGTAAGGGTGTCTTTGGCCAGAACACTGATCAACAGAAAACAAATTGTAATATTAAACTAAGCTTATCTTTTGCAATTAATCAGAAAAGTCAACAGGGTCAACAGTGACACACACTAGCATCTTGAAAATACAATAGAAATTTGGAAGCTCATAATCATTAGCTCCTCTACTCCTAAACTTAACTATCTAACTATCTAGACACGTCAAGTACTATGAAGAATTCTGGCAGTCTGGGATTCTTCTGGTGAATATACAAGATAATTCGACTGGGTTGAGTCTAGCTTGTCTGCGTACAACACCACCTTGGCATTATTTGATGATACAAAACCTTCAGAGATTTGGATCATTTTGGTGTTGCAAGATGGAGTCTACACAAGAACTTACTGTGCAGGGTTTGTCATGACTCTGGTCATGACCATTGGGGATTATGCAAAGTTGCTACCTTTGCTAAACATGGATTGACTCCATAGGTCTTTTCATCCCAATGATCGAACTTCTTGCCTCGTTACCAGTTTGGTTATGCTGGCTCCATGAGACCGAGGGATCCTGGTTCATGTCTTGTTCATGTTCATCATCTGAGGAAACACCAAGAAATGTTTTACGCTGTGAGTCTGACCAACGCGTAAAGGAATTCAAGCGAGTATTGGAATGTATGTTTAGTTCATTTTCTGGTTCTTCAGTTTTCTTTGGTCAATGAGAAACTTGATGATGAGGCTTATCATATAAGAACCAGATATACCTGAACGGTCCAAGAGAGGAAACTCAGTCAGGCGTCTAACGCAGACCTTAAGCGCTTGGAGTTCGGCTTCCTTCTCTTGGAGTTTGGACTGTGTAGTTTGCAGTTCAGCTTCAAGCTCACTGATCTGGCCTTCTTGTTGTTCAATGAGAAGACGGGTTAATTTTTTGTCCAGCTCTGATGCGGATATTCCACCACATTGATATGACTCAGATCCCTTCATTGGATCCTTACATTCCTCCATAGCGTCACTTGTCTAATAAAAAAAAAAAAGTTTATATAAGACTCAACTGTTGAACCCAACCAATCCACAACAACATAAAACATTCCAGATGATGTACTCATTCTCACTGACTATGAGAAAACAATAGAAACACACAAACCTCAGCCAAATTTAGTTTCTGTAGCTCAGACTCAAGTTCCATCTCTAACTGTTCCATTTCTACCGCCTCTTGTTCTGGCTCCTCAGTTAGGACGCTGCTAGCATATTCTCCATCATTGCCTGACTTAATGTCGAGAGATTTCATACTCGTGATCTCTGATATATTGAGATCTACCTGACCAGGTTTCTCACTGGATTTCTCAGAACTTGCTGCACAACCAGTAAATTTGAAACCCTGTAAGGATTTTTTCCTAGAAAGTTCATCTTTTAGCTCCTGGATGACTTTTACGGTTTCTTCTGTTGCTGCATGCAGCTTACTGATTTCACTTTTCTCTGCTGACATCATGTACATCATGTAGACACCAAGTGCCGAGCTGAAAGGGGAATGATCTGAGATATGGAAGAATTAAGTGTCAATAATGGACAACACTAGAAGAAATGTGACGACCTATTACTATTCTAAAGACAAGATTTATGTTGTCGGACCCAAATTAAATAGACTATAGATGGATAACCACAAAGTTGCAGCACGCAACCAAATCTCAAAGCACTTACACCAACGATATTGACAACAACTCAAGTATATACACGCACTTATATATGAAGTAAGCGAATTAACACTTGGAAAATACAGGCTTATTCCTCTCTATGGAAGCCTAGGAAGTTAGTGATTGCCCATCTTATTCAATCTACTGTTCATATAATCACCAAGTCTCTTGCCCTACTACAATACCTAGAGGTCTGAAGGTTTGTTTACCCATCCAGAGTCCAATTGTCACTCAAATCTCAAGGAGTCAAGAAAGCAAAACCCAACAATACCCCTGAAACCTTTTCCCCAAGATTAACGCCACTCTATATCATTTTATTATCAAAAGATCCAAAACCAAGAAGAAAAGTAAACAGGTCAATCATTGAATAAGACAAGCTCAGGACACTCCAAAAATAATTAAGATTCAAACTTCCTATCATGCAGATGATATTTATCCCACCACAGCATGAGCAGATGATATTTGATGCTTCACGCGTCTTCATTAATCCAGATTAAACCGAGATTCACATTACGAAATCATCAGAGTTTCAAAAAGCGCAAACCTTGATTATTATAACATGGCCCACGTTTTGAAGCAGAAGCAGAAGCAGCCCCCAAAGTCCTCGGCTTTTTCAAGTAAACGTCACTCTTCGTTGTAACACTACCAACATTTCCAGATCGCTTCTCGATCTCATAGCCAACACCACTGTTTTTCTTCTTCTTCTTCTTCTCCTTCTTCATCAATCCACGAATCCTAAACTTGCACGCCACCCCTGAACTCTTCCTAAACCCAGGAGACGGCCCGGATCCGGACCCTGACTTTACGGTAGACCCGGAACTAGAAAACCGGAAAACTTCATTTGTTTTGTCGCAAGGAGAATCGAGAAATCCGATACCGACAGGAGGAGTGACGGGCTCCTGCTCTTCGCCGTAATCTTCGGATAGACGAGAATGCCGAGCGAAAGGATTGAATAAGCGTTTGGCGACAAGACCAGTGGATCCAGCAATGGTTGCCCCTAGAATAACTTGCCACATGTCTGACAATTCGTATACCCGAAAACAGCTAGATAGGAGAAGCGAACAGCGGGTGAATAATAAGAGAAGAAGACGCAGATCAAGTGTGAACTGAGTCTGAAGTGTATAAAACGACGAACAGAGTCGGAGATAGTCCCGAGGAAACAAGAGACAAGAGAGAGAAGAAGAAGAAAGAGAGATTTTTTTTTTTTGGTTCTCAGCGGCGGTGGGACACACCATCACATGTTTCCCGCTTTTGCAGACAAATTTCCAAATTTATTGTTTTCTTACCAGACTTATTTAGGGCTTCTGTTCTAGTTGGGCTTATGGGCCCCAATTAGTTATTAATGGTTTCGGCCTTATTTTGATGTTTAAGCGTAAGCCGAGCGACTGGAATTTCGTGACGCCATATTCGCGGTTGGCTTTTTAAATGACTAATTTACCCTTAACATTACTCGAAAACGACCAAAATACCAAACCCTAAGTGTAGAAACTACCATTCCCTGAAGGAGACTCTGGTTCTTCGCTTCCTCTCGGCACCTATTCGTTGCCGTCTCCGCCGTCGCCAGTGTCAAGTGTCGGCATTTTTCTCGTTTTCTAGTGTCACCATTGCTACCTTCTCCTGTTCACTGGCAACGTTCTAGCTCGATTCTCGTCTTCTCTCAGTCTCTATCTAGGTAAGTCGTGAATTGCTCTCTCTGTTTATCGTTCTGCGAAAGAGTTTATTAGCGATAGCTTCTCTGGGTATTGGGTATTTTTTCTGTACTGCTCCCCTCTTATCGTGGGATTTGTCTGCGCTCGAATCAAATGATATGTATGTAGTAGGCTTAAATTTCTGCTGCTTTGCAAATTTTCTAATGAGAGTTTTAGGATTCTTGGCAGATGGAGAAAAACGCCTACTTTCTGTTTGGTGGAACAAACTTTAATAAGAAGAAGTTTGCTCCAGATTTTGCTAAGTTTAAGGTGAGTTGTGCTCGTGTTAGTGTTGTGTAAATCTGCAGTGCTTTCTTTCTTTTTATTTAAAATTCCTTTGCTGTGTTAGAATTGTAAGGAGGATGATGAGTCCAATAAGAAAGTGAGCTTCCTTGAGGAAGAAGAAGATGAGCCTGAGCAAGAGAGGAAAGTCGTGTCCTCTACGAAGAGGAAACGAAGATCTTCAAACTCTGGTAAGTCTGAAAAACTAATGACTATTCACTCACTTTGGTTTGAGCTGACATCATTGTCTGATCCAATTTTTGTCATGTGGAAAATAGAGCCTGTTGAAGGATTTGACGTGTTCAAGAGCTCAAAGAAGGCACGTTCTAAAGCGAAAGATGAAGAACAAAACACAAAGAACGAGGTTTTAGAAAATCCCAATAAGGAACTCTATCGGCGAATGGAGGTATGGAGTTGTATAATATTTTTTTTATCTGATTCATCAAAGGCAAAGAGTGATAGTTAACATGGCTTTGTTTGCTTCTTCGTAATGGCAGCAAGATGCTTTGTCGAGGAAACAGTACAACATTCATGTTTCCGGTACCAATATTCCACCCCCACTTAAAAGCTTCGCAGAATTGTCGTCGAGGTGCGTGGAATCCGATGTTATTTTGACAGTAGTTTGATGTATTATGCTTAATTGCTCATAGGATTAGTGGTTTTCAAGTTTGTGTATCCATACTTCAGAGTTTTTCATCCATATAAAATTCACAGTGGAAATTATTTTTTCTCGGACCTTTCCTCTCCGCTGGCTTTGATCTTAATGCTTAATTCATTAACAGGTATGGCTGTAAAAAATACATATTACGCAATTTGGCTGAACTAGGATTTAAAGAGCCTACTCCAATCCAAAGGCAGGCTATTCCAGTTCTCCTATCGGTATGATCTTATTCACTCGTTTTTCTATTCATCATGGCGGCGACACTTATGTTAAGGGAAAAAAAGAAAGAAAAAGAACTTAGTCCGTATTATCTTTTGAAACCTTTCATGAGGTATTCGTTCTAGTTTTGAGTTGTATTTTTGCTTAATTTTCAGGGTCGTGAATGTTTTGCATGTGCTCCAACTGGGTCAGGAAAAACCGTTGCTTTTATTTGTCCCATGCTTATAAAACTCAAGGTAAGTAACTGTCTTTCTATGACACTCCAAATTTCGCAGATCCTGATTCTTGAATCATGCTCCTGAGTTTTTCGTTGTTTCAGCGCCCTTCAACAGATGGTATAAGAGCAGTTATCCTCTCTCCTGCGCGAGAACTTGCTGCCCAGACAGCTAGAGAAGGAAAAAAACTTATTAAAGGAACCAAGTTCAACATCAGATTAATGACTAAACCCCTTGTCAAAACAGCTGATTTCTCGAAGCTGCGGTGTGATGTTCTCATATCAACACCGATGCGGCTTAAAAGAGCCATCAAGGCTAAAAAAATTGACTTAAGCAAGTAAGGCAGTAGCACATATTATAATTGAAACATGTGTACTTTCTATATGCGTTATGCGCATTTAACTTTAATCTCCGTTGAATTCAGGGTAGAGTATCTGGTCCTTGATGAATCTGACAAGCTGTTTGAGCAGAGCATGTTAAAGCAGATAGATTGTGTGGTTAAGGCTTGTTCAAACCCTTCAATCATACGGTCATTGTTCAGTGCTACTCTGCCCGATTTTGTTGAGGAGCTTGCACGTTCCATAATGCATGATGCTGTTCGTGTGATCATTGGCCGAAAGTGAGTATAGATAATATTTATTCTGAAGCTTACTGTATACTTCACAACATGTCCTGCAGCAAAAGGATCTTACATTTTAACACTTATACAGGAACACAGCGTCTGAAACCGTCAAGCAAAAGCTGGTTTTTGCTGGAACTGAAGAAGGGAAACTTCTCGCTCTTCGCCAAAGCTTTGCACAGGTAAGTTCGTTTATTTAAACAGTGTTATCAAATATCAAGCAAGTCTATTACCTTTTGTAATTTCTTTTCTACTTGGCAGTAGAGTCTGAATCCACCGGTCCTGATCTTTGTGCAAAGCAAAGAACGAGCAAAGGAACTATACGATGAGCTGAAATGCGAAAACATCAGAGTCGGGGTCATCCATTCCGATCTCGCTTCAGGAGAGGTAAAATTATCTCTTCACGTAGGGAATGTATATAGATGTATGAGATGATTGGAACCAATAGCTAACCATTGGATGCTGCAGCGAGAAAACGCAGTTGATAGTTTCAGAGCAGGCGAGACATGGGTTCTGATAGCCACTGATGTGATCGCTAGAGGTATGGATTTCAAAGGGATCAACTGCGTGATAAACTATGACTTCCCGGATTCTGCTTCTGCATACATCCACAGGATTGGTATGTACATTTCTCCGCACTCCTTGCTGTAAAAGATCTTTAATTCTCTGCTTTATGCGAGTCTCTGTGATGATGAGTTGATGCACTTGGAAAGTAACCGCTCTTTTGAAACGTTACAGGTCGATCGGGGAGAGCGGGAAGGAGTGGTGAAGCGATAACGTTCTACACGGAAGAAGATGTGCCTTTCCTAAGGAACATAGCCAACACGATGACATCATCGGGCTGTGAGGTTCCGTCGTGGATCATGTCTTTGAAGAAGAAGAAATGGAAGAAGCATAGGCCGAAACGTGATGCTATATCCACTCGACCCAAAGACGATGAAAACGAACAAGAAGAGTAACTGCAAATGTTATTTTCTTTTGTTTTACTTGGTTGCTATATTGACAGTGACTTACAAAGTCAATTTTGTATTTTATAATAATCTTTAAGATTCAAAGTTTTGACAAGATGTGTGAATTCTAAGATATTGGTGTCATGTCTTGGATTTTGTTTTTCAGTTATGAATATCCAGTAGATTTGATTTCTAATGATTCAATATACAATAAATGTAAGGTGTTTTACTTTTAACACCAACATATATAAAGATTTACTCTTGACAGGAAAAACATATATCAAATTGGACCGACGGAGAGGAGAGAGTGGTCTCTCTCTGTGGGAAGATTTTGTTCATGATGTCTTTTCTCGTTATAAATAATTAAATATCAATTTGGCAATACCCAACATATTAGAGATGTTAAAAAAGAGAGTAAGATATCATATAGCTCAGTGGCTTGTTCTGTATATATTGTTTTACGCAAGTGTATAAATATTCTTTATGCAGACAACTGGACTTCGTATCGAAGCATACCACAACGACCACATGGATGGATGTATCACGTATGCAATAGAAAATGTATATTATTATTCGCATGTACTTTTACAAAATTAAGAATGATCACGGCGTATATACAAACACTGTTAATGATTAGAAAAGCTTTTGGGATGTTCTCCCAAATCAATGTTGTATTAGATTTGGAAAATACATACCTCAGAAATAGAAATCAGAAATATAATATTTCAACAATTTCAACAATTTTAGCTTTTGGGATGTTCTCCCAAATCAATATTCATTGACATACCTCAGATAGAGAGCTAAACTGAATCCATTATAATCATTGACACAAAATATTTCAACAATTTTAACATTCCATCAAAAAAAAAAAAAATTTCAACAATCAAATCAGTAAATATTAATGCCATTTTTTAAAAATTTAAAATTATTAATGCCAATATTTAGAGACGATTGAAATATTTGTTGTTTATTTTTCTTAGATAATAAAAAGTCGTTAAAAATACAGATAAGAGAAAAAGAGCGGCAAGCTGGACGTTAAAAAACACAAGACAAAAGAGCGGCAAGCTGTTAAATAGGAAATCATAATGGGCCCCACAATAGTGGCCCAATTAGTGGGCTCTCAAATAATACTCTCTCAACTTATATCTCTCTCTCTCTCTCTCTCTCTCCCGATGACAACGTGAGGAGGTTTTCTTCTCAAGTCAGCAAAGATGAAAAACTCGACCGATTCAAATTCTTATTAGCATTTTCATTTCCCGAGAAAGTCGCACACAAACATCAGAGAAACTCTCCGTGGCGTGTTTTTGAGAAAAGGTTTTGAATTTCGAGCTTTCTCTTCTTCTTCTTCTAGATCTGCTTCTACAGGTTCGATTCATCTTCTTCTTCCGTTTCCAGGCTATAGAAACGTCATTTCAGTTCATTATTAAATGTTTTGACTCTTTGGGTTTAATCATATAATTTAGCTACTACTGGAGTTTTGAGATCCGTTGCAGTCAATTTCCTCTGAGTAGGAGGATCAGAGAGAGAGAGAGAGAGAGAGAGAGACAAAAACGGCGTCGAGATGGTCAAAAAAGCGAAATGGCTGAAGAACGTAAAGAAGGCATTTAGCCCAGATTTAAAGGTTTTGAATTTTTCATGATCAACTGAACTTCACATATTATTAATGTGTCTTATTAAATTTCTATATTTGATGTTTTTATTATATTTATACAGAAGTTGAAAGACCAATCGATTGAGTGTCAAAATAGTGTGATCTCGTACCCTGTATTGGTAGCGACATCCAGAAGTTCTCCTCCTCAGTTTGAGGTGAGAGTTGATAAGGTCAGCTATGAACAAAAGAAGAATGTGTGTCCTTCAGATTCTGTGACTGCTACGGAAAAAGATGTTCTTGTAGATTCACCTCCATCTTCTCCTGAGTCTGTTCGTCCAGCCACACCTGATAGGTTTGCAGGGAAGTCAAAGGAAGAAGCAGCTGCCATCTCAATCCAGTCTACGTTTAGGGGACATTTGGTATGTTTTGGCTTGCGTGTCTGTTTGAAACATTGGATAAATTACCTTTGAATCCCGTTCATCTGTTTGAAAATGGATAGAATCAAGCAGTTTTGGTTTATGTTTGTGTTTCTATTTGAGGAGAGTGTATCTTTCTCAAGTATGACCTGAACTTTTATAATTTGTACAATGCAGGCACGACGAGAGTCGCGGGGGATGAGAAGGTTGGCCAGACTTAAGTTATTGATGGAAGGATCGGTTGTACAAAGGCAAGCTGCAAATACCCTCAAGTGTATGCAGACTCTCACTCGTGTACAGTCACAAATCCGATCCAGGAGAATCCGAATGTCCGAAGAGAATCAGGCTCGCCATAAGCAACTTCTTCAGAAGCATGCCAAAGAGCTAGGAGGCTTAAAGGTCTCATCTCTCATATGCAATTTTCATTCACTACTTGGAAGTTTCTTTTATGCTGCCCAACGTTTTGCTCAGTCAATCACATCTTCTGATTGGGTCTTAAAAAGGCATTAGCTTGTGAAACTTTTTTTTTTGTATATTCCCAATCCTAAGACTTGCTCTTTCTTGTGCAGAATGGGGGTAATTGGAACTACAGCAATCAGTCGAAGGAACAAGTCGAAGCAGGTTTACTGCATAAGTACGAGGCGACAATGAGAAGAGAAAGAGCATTGGCTTATGCATTCACGCATCAGGTACTTTCATGTGTACCCAAATCCTCTTCTTTGCAACTATTCTTAGGGGTCCCTGCATAATCACGTAGAAACGTGCAAGAACATGAAAGTCGAACTTGTGTAGACAAAGCAGTCCTTAAAAGTCTAGAGGCTTGAAGTTTGACATCTTCACAACTGTGGCTTAATAACATTGGATTAGGTTTAATGCCTAATGATCATATCTCGCTCGGATTTGCAGCAAAACTTGAAGAGCAACTTGAAATCTGCAAACACGATGTTCATGAATCCTAATAACCCGACTTGGGGTTGGAGCTGGTTGGAAAGGTGGATGGCTGACCGGCCATGGGAGAGCCCAGAGAAAGAACAAAGCAACAACGAAAAGTCATCGGTTAAGACCTCGACTAACCGTCATTCCCATGGAGGAGAAACCGCAAAATCTTCAAACCGCAAAAAACTCAACAGCTCAACTCAACCCAATGCACCATCATCATCATCCACCACCAAAAACCCGAGAAAGAACAAACCAACCCCATCGTCCATAAAATCCAAGACCACCGATGAAATCGCCAAGAGCTCGGAGAAGAACCGTAGACACATCATTGCAAGGTCGTCGGTTAGTGATGACGAGAGCCTGGCTAGCTCAACGGCTCGACGTCGCAACATGGCTCCTACAAAACCAGCACGAGGCAAGCTCAAGGCCCAGGGGTCACCAGGCGTCGCTGTGACCACGACAACTACAGAGGGAAATGATGGTGTTTTACCGGAGAAAGCACCAGCAAAGAAACGGCTCTCGTGCTCGGCTTCTCCTGCACCCAAACCCAGAAGAGCTTCAGCCCCGCCCAAGGTTGAAAACAGCGTTCTAAAGGCGGTGAGAACGCCGTGTGTCTAACCGAGGTATTTTTTATTTTTATTTTTTTATAATATATATTTTTTTTTGCGCCAAGGATGGTGTTATGAGATTTGTATCAACTATACGCAAGTAACGCAATGTTGGTTACAAGAATGTGTCACGATGATTCATTTGTGCAGTGTAAGTCTCTGTCAATCATAACCTTTCTAATGTTTTTCAATATCTTCGATCGATTTAGATCTAGAGTGTTGAATTTGTGCTTTATGATAGGTTACATAATCGAATACTATTCATGTTATTTCTGAGCGGGGATCCATATATTATACTTCACTTCAAGAGTTGAACCACTTGAGTAATGCTGGACAATAAAACCATACGGATTTTTTCCAATGTATCGTAATAAAAGATGATGATTGATGTCAAAAAAAGAGATAGAATGATTAAATATCTTTTTTTAAAAAAAAGGGGTTCAAACGAAAATAGTTTGTGAAAAAAAAAAAATATCAAAATCAAACCGGATTATATGCCTTTTCGATAATATGATGAAAAAGCCTGAAAACCGACCGAACCAAAGCAAAAAACTGCGAACTTGATAGAACACTAGAAGAGTTTCGGCTTGTACCTTTTTAACGGATCAAAATCTTAAAGGGTGTTAATGAAAGGGTGTAAAATCTGTATGGTGTTAATGTAATCTACATGGTGTTCATCTAGTGGAAAGGTCTTTTGTACCCTTAATGAGTATCAACAACAAACCAAATTGAATCCAATTGAATACACCATCAAACCAATTCGACATTCCATCTCTCTTCTCTCTCCTGTTTTCTGGTTCACTACAGCAAAAAAAAATCATCGACGTTTTTCAGATCATCGACGTTTTACAACCTCCTCTCCTCCTCCTCCTCAATTTCCTTTCCGTCTCTCCTCCTCCTCCTCCTCAATTTCCTTTCCTGATTTTCAGATCATCGACGTTTTACAACCTCCTCTCACCCTCACCGGAACCCTTCCCGATTTCAACAACACCCATGACTCCAAATACACTCTTCCTCTTCTCCACCGCGACAAGTTCCCTTCTGTTTCTTACCGTAACCACCACCACCGTCTCCACGCCCGTATGCGCCGTGATACTGACAGAGTCGCCGCCATTTCACCTCTTCTCATTTCACCTTGTGCATATCACTCATTTACCTTTTGAATTTTCTTCGATTGGAAGTGCCATTTTCCATCTCTAGATTAGGGTTCCGATCTCCGCTCCGGCGAATTGTTTATGCTCGAGCTGTGTAGCTCTACGGGTTTTCGTCCTAATTAGATCCGGAGGTCGCGAGTTGGATCTGCCCGCGTGAGGCGGTGGCGTACGGTGGATCTGAGGAATTGGTTCCACCATGACCGGGATGAGAGGAGTCTCCGTTTTCATCAGCGACATTCGCAATTGCCAGAACAAGGAGGCGGAGCGGCTCCGAGTTGATAAGGAGCTCGGAAACATACGTACATGCTTCAAAAATGACAAGGTTAGGGAGCTTCTCTTTCTCCTCTCTCTGTAATCCGCTGAGGTTTTGTATTGAATAGAGGTTTTGGAGATGGGCGTCTCCGTTGCAGCTACCTTATTCCTCGAAGGTTGTTTACCATTAAACTCAGTTTCGATACAATCCAATGCTAGAGCTAAGAAGGAACTAGAAGGAAAGAAAATTCAGGGAAAATTTGGTTATGTAATAATAGTCTTAAGGAAATTAATCAAGGTCACATATAGATTTGAATAGCTCATTACGACGATTAAGCTGTGGTGCTGTAAGAAGTTTTGGGTGAAATTCTGATTCCACACTGTTGACTAGCAGAGCTGTAGCCGGTTGTAGTGTCCATCTGTGCCCAGCTGGGCTATTACGGAAGTTAAAGAAACTCTGAGCTTCATGTTGAAATTTGAATTTGATCATGCATTCTTTGATTGTTCGTTTCCATTGTGTTTTCTGCTTGACAGGTTTTGACACCATATAAAAAGAAGAATATGTGTGGAAAATGCCAGACACGTGCCAGACAAAGAATATGAAGTGTAATGAAACCAGTTCCAAAAACCAATTCGAGTTGTCCTAGTTACGACTTGTACCATTTCGAGTTGTCCTAGTTACGACTTGTACCATTTCGAGTTGTCCTAGTTTCGACTTGTACCATTTCGAGTTGTTCTAGTTTCCACTTGTACCATTTTTGTTGGAGTTGTACTTTCTGCATTTTCTAGTTTTAATTAGTTGTACAACACTTTAATTTTATATTTTCAGTAGTTCTTACAACATTTCGTATACAAACTACATTCAACATAATCTCAGACCATAAATTTTTAAAAAGACTTTTTAAAAAAATTCATGTTAGTATGGTGAAGCTTTATAAACAAACCTATAAAGTATAAGGCATTTCATGGATACATATGATGTTCATCAAACCAATTCCAAAAATTCAACTTCTGTTATCTATTTGGGGTAAAGTTCAGATGTTTTAATCCCATATTTGGTATGGAAACATGTTTAGAAATCTAATTTAAATCATTTTAGGCAGCTTGAGTTTTTCAAATGGTACAACTAGAACTATCACTACAACTACACAAATAGCAGTAGTACCACAAGTTCTAGTTGTTCGAAATATACCAGTTAGACGACTAGTTCGTGTGGTCCTAGTTGTACCAAACGTATTAAGTTGAACGAGACCTGTTTGTACTTAGTTGAACCTGTTGAACCTGTTGTACCTAAAAATAAGTCTTCAAACCACAAATAAGTCTTACAGAGGTACACAAATAAGTCTTACAGAGGCAAGCAAATAAGTCTTACAAAGGTACACAAAACACAAAGGTACACAAAGCTTCTAAACCCAAATTTTTAAAGAGCTGTAGGAATCTTTGTTGGTGCACAAGATTTTTTTTGGTCTGAGATTATGTTACAACTCCAACAAAAAATGGTACAACTCGAAACTAGGACAACTCGAAACATGAAAATGCGGTGCATGCGGCTGAAATGTCGGTGCACATGATTTTTTTTGGTCTGAGATTATGTTAAATGTAGTCGGCGCACGTTTTAAAGTCGGCGCACGTGACGTTTCGAGTGGTACAATTAGTACTACTTGGACAAGTGGTAATAGTGGTACAACTAGTACAATTGCGTAAACTGTATATGTTATAAAAAATGATTAAAATTACATGTGTAAACTGTTTTACATACAAAATAGGTCATTAGAACATCTGAATTCTACATAAACTAGAAAACTAAATTTGAATTTTTGGAATTGGTTACATGAACATCTTATGTTTACATGAAATGTCTTATATTTCTAAGGTTTGTTTTTCAAACTTCACCACACTAAAATTAAATTTAAAGTATGGTACAACTCATTAAAATTGAAAAATTCCCAAAGTACAACTCGTTACAAAAATGTACAACTCCAAAACTGGTACTACTAGGAGAAGAAAAGGTGGCACATGTCGAGTGGTACAATTAGTACTACTTGGACAAGTGGTAATAGTGGTACAACTGGTACAATTGCGTAAACTGTATATGTTATGAAAAATGATTAAAATTACATCTGTAAACTGTTTTACATACAAAATAGGCCATTAGAACACCTGATTTACTACTACTACTACCACTACTCTAACTATAACTACTGGGACAACTAGGGTTTTAGTTGTACTGATTTTATTAGTACTACGAGTAGTATTGGAACAACTAGCACAAATACGAAGTATTTACATGACAGATCACAGAACACACATAGATGCAGAGATGCAGATTGATATACATGACTATTGCTCGAAATATTACTCGATGGAGCAGTGGACATTGGTGTATTACAACTCTATTGATACAGTACCTCATCATTCTACTTGTGATATTTCACGGGAGATTCTAGATGAGATTATCTTATCTAAACATTATGAGCCAAAGAAAGGTAGACCACAAGTGACAAGACACTCATTTATTGGAGAACCTCGTAAAAAGAAGAAGAATCCACAACATTCTTGGTTTGGATCATCCGGTGGAGGTGAGAGCTCGGGATGCTGATTATTTATGTTTTGTGTTCTTTTTAGCTTTTTCGGATGTTATCTGTGTTGTTGTCCCATTGTAAGATTTATTTGTGTTATTGTTGCACCTTTGTAAGACTTATTATTAGGTACAACAAGTTTAACTACGTACAAATTAGTCTTATTTCATTTGATAAGTATGGTACAACTAATAATTATAGTGCAACTGGTACATTTAAAACAACTAGTAATAGTAGTATAAGTGGTACATTTGATATTACTGGTATTTGTCGTACAACTAGTAAGAGTGATAAACTTAACTCAACCGTCGATTTTCTGGGTTTGAAAAAAAAATCTTGGTTTGTTCATGTTTGGTTTATTATAAGTAAACCAGATAGGTTTAATTGTAAATATTATGAACTATAATGGGCAAACTGACTTTTCATACACTTTTCATTGATTAAAAAAAAGAAAAAGAAATTAAAATATAACAACACCATTTTAGAATACAATTTGCTCCCCAACACCATTCAAGATTTTGATCCCTTTTTAACGCAACCGAGCAAAAAGGCGAGGGTGCAAACAAAGAAGTAGCCAAAAACCCTAATCCTCAAATCGATCGAGAAAATCAAACGTTGAAGAGTTGTTTTCCTATCTCATCAGGTCGCCTTGTTTATCTCCTGCTCAAATCCTTCCAGACAATGGTAAATTGGCATGCGTCTGTTCTTATTTTGGGTTTCTTCCGCTCTTTATTGATTTTTGCTGTTTGATTCTGGAAGATCACTTGATGATATTGAAAGCATCCATTTTTATTCGATTAAGTTTGTTCTAAAATAATCCCTTTATGCTTCCATTTTTATTTTATTTATTTTTTGCTCTGTTGTGTCTGTCACTAGTAAAAAGTTTCTTCATAGTGTTTTCTCTGAATCTCTGTGGTTCATCTCCTCTTAAGTTCATGGGTTGTTAGACTAAGAGTTGTTCTCTATTTGTGTATCTGTCACTTCTCCAGGTTGCACCGATAATTGCAGGTGTTGCTGTTGCTGCTGCGGCTTATGCTGGTAAATACGGAATAGAGGCATGGCAAGCCTTCAAGGCAAGACCGCCTAAACTACGCAAGTTCTACGAAGGTGGTTTCCAAGCTGCAATGACTCGGAGAGAAGCCGCTCTGATTCTCGGTGTTAGGTACGTTTCTTCTGTCTTTGCCTCACCCATAATTTGGTAACTTTCTTAGTGTTGGTGATACTAATAGTAGTAATCTTCGCTTTGGACTCTTGTTTTTAAACAGCTTTTTCTTTTCCTAGTTTTTGCGAAGAACCAAACTTCTCCTTGTGCTTATATAGACAGTATGGTAATACACTCTAGCGCTCTAAGGACTCTTGTTCTTTGATAGCTTGATCTTTGGGTAGTCCTAGTGAAGATCCGTTCTGCTTCTTCTTTTCTCGAACTATTAACGTTTCTTTTGGTTCTCGATTGGTAAATGATCATGAATAGTCAGTTGCTATGCCATACTACTTCTTAAGATGTTTGCTCCTAGAGGTTTTGAATGTAGTAATAGCGGCTAATGTTATCTGAAATAAACTCGTTTAGTGCATAGCTATGTTACTATTCACTCTAGTGGTTTAATACATGCTTCGCCACTTATGGTGTTTGAACAGGGAGAGTGTAGCGGCTGAGAAGGTGAAGGAAGCTCACCGGAGAGTGATGGTGGCTAATCATCCAGACGCAGGAGGAAGCCATTACCTTGCGTCTAAGATCAACGAAGCCAAAGACATGATGCTTGGCAAAACCAAGAGCTCTGGTTCTCCGTTTTGAATCCCTTTGGTGAGATTGATTGATCCCATCAACATAGCCATGTGGTTGTGGAGTTGTCTGTCTAAAATCAAAAAGAAGGTGATCATAATTAATGTATGTTTCTTAGGTAGATCAAGTTAATGTGGGCGAGACTTCCTAAGTTCTTATTCACCTGAGGAATTTAGGATCCAAATTGGAAGTAACTCTAGTTCGGTTTTGTTTTTCTCTCGGATTCCTGATTTTTTTTTTTTTTTTTTATCATGACAAAATGTATCCTACAATTTGAAAAACTGTTAGCAAACTTCAATAGGGTGTTATTCAATCATAAACATCAATAGAATCCGATCCGAACATAATTATTGATAATGATTAGATTTTGATTGGTGGAATTGTATCAACTGTTTCACTTAGGGTTCAATTCAACAGAATATTCAGAATGGTATATTATACAATAATCCATTATAAATCACTACACCAATACACCCCAATAAAGTTCCGACAAGGAATCAAACTAAACAAGAACAAAAAAATATATTGAATTTCAAATTGATATTATAGCCGCTTTAATAAAAAGGTATTCACTTGCACTCTTTGAGAATGCTAAATGTGATCTTTCTTTATAACCTATATCAAATATGAAACTTTCAACCAAAAAAAGAAAAAGAAAGAGAGAAAGCATCCTCTTGGTGTTATTTACACAGTTCTTCATGATGTAACGAAGATGAAGAACACCGTGTTTCTATATTTCTCCTATAACTCTGTTTGCTTACTCCTTGGTAGTGCTAGTGTTGGATAAACCCGGCTCCAGTTGATCGGGTTTATGGGTCTCCGTTCTTTGTTCTGTTAACGCTACCGGACCCTGCGGTTCTCCAAATAGGGCAGAGAATATCTGCTTGTGGCACTCATCACAGAAGAAGAAGTAAGAGTAGTGGCCTTCGTTTGGGAGTCTATGTACCGCTGCTTCTGGTATGACCCGGCTAATGTAATCGGTCACTGAAGGTGGTGCGACTCGGTCGTCCATACCCTAATGTGAGCACAAGCAAAATGAAGAAGTCACAACTCGGGAATATGATCATAAAGATGAAGATTTTAAGAGTGATTGCCAACAAACCTGCCATATGTGTATGGGTTTTCGAAACCCGACAAGTTCACATTCTGATTCGCTGTACATTGACATTAGCCAAGAAAGGACCCCGTTGGTTTTACAATTCTTCTGCATGTGGAACTCGGGAAGATTAAATCCCCAATTGGATACATGCAACACGGCTTCTTCGACAAATGGTTTTGCAGTTCCTTGTCGTACAGACTCTTCCACGTTCCTTTGGTAATGATCTTCAAAAACTGGATCTGTGATTACATGTTTGTCCTGAAGTAGAAAGTGTTTAGCTTGTGAGCTTAACTCCGAGGAAGCTACTCTATTTAATGTTACTAAAAGACGCATGAACGTGGGAAGAGACCCTTGATGAATACAGACTTACCTTTTCTCCTAATGATATTGACATCCACTGATCCAGCGGCTGAAGATAACCGGAGAGGAAGGACCTACGGTAGAAGAAAGGAAGAAGACTTGGCCACCGACGCGCCAAAAAGTAACTGAATTTCCTCTTTCGTAGCCACTGTTCCCACGTTTTCGCCATCTCTTCCTTGGTCATGCTTGGCTCATATGGATTGATCATAGGAGCTAACATGGCAACTCCTGTAGATTGATAAAAACACAATGCAGTGATCAACAGTCTTGCCATTTCATTTTGCGTCATTCTTTCGAAACTATCACAATATGAAATATCCATGAACTGTGTTCTCATGAATTGATATGCTTTCAAGTCTTCTTAAAAAAATAGAAAAGAATGTTACCAGCTATTCTATCAGGATAGTATCTCATTGCAGCCCAGGCATGCATACTAGCACTGGAATAGCCGAGTAACCAGAACTTGTCAACAATCCCAAGAGCAGCAGCTAGGTCAATCATATCGGAGGCAGATGAGCTAAGATTCCGAGCACGATGAGGATCACTCTCTCCAAACCCTGGGAGATCATATGACACTAGACGGACACCATAGTCCTTGAGCAACGATTCTTTTACTCCAGGTACACCTTGATTACATAATATTTTAGAAACATTATAGGCTAATCAAAAGTAGCTGAAACTGAAGAAAAGAAAGTTTTTTTTTTTTAATTATCATACCAGCAAGTCGTGAAGAAAGAAAGGAATGAGGAACAATTAAAGTGTATCTAGCTTTGTCAGCTGTAACACCAAGCTCCTGGTAGGCTAAATATCTGCCATCTGGAAGCTCAACACGGCTTGCACCGGGAGGATGCAGACGGATTTTCTTTAACACAGGGACGGATCTATCATTATCAGAAGTAAAACTTAATGCTGCAGTTCAAAGTTGGATATGTCAGAGAAAGGATACGGAGCCTCTTTGCACAAACAATTTAGCTTTACACACGACAACCTCAGGAATGTCTAAACACAGTTTTGTACCAGACATTTCAGTGTATGACTATGGAATTGCAAGAAGATAGGTTAAAAGTAATCACTGATAACAAGTCCTACAATGGTTACAAATTGATTTGGCAAGCATAATGGATTCAGAATTCGACTGTGGGTAACACAAATGGGATATTCAAACGTCACAAGAGTACCTGCGAGAGCTAGGAGGAAGACGAAGACGATGACGGGCCAGGCATGTACCGGATCACGATCCTCAGGCAAGTACTCGTTGAGGAAACTTAGCTTCTTCGATACCTTGGCAACTGGTTTACGGAGCTTACGCACGACGACCGAGTCTTCGGTGACCAGAGCCTGCTGCGCAACGTCCTTGCATCCTATGGCGAGATCCATAAGCATCTCTCCCCATGACTTGATAAACCCCGTCACTTGATCTTTCAAGCTCTCCACTGGTTCGGATCCAGACCCGGATCCATCAACCGACCCGAAACCCGAGCTCTTTGACCTTGATTCAGGACCACCCGACGTCGGATCGATGGGAGATCCGTCGTCGTACTGTAATCCTCCGTCCATGAGACTTGCTAACTCGTCCTGCCACGTAGGCATTCCTCTTCGCATCTCCTCCATCTTCTTCCAAGTCCAAAACCAACTGTTGTTGACAGCAAGAAGACCTGTTACATTCCAAAAATATAGAGAACACACACAAAGAGCGCGAGAGGAGAGAACATGGCGAGAGTGAGCTGCAACTGACACCTTTACAAGCGTGAACTTCAAGCTCACTTTTTCTCTATCTAATAATATTAATAAAAATATTAACTTCTTCTCCTAATTAAAATATTTCGAAGATAATTTCAATTAACGAATCATATCTCTATCTTTTTCCTAAAGCCAAAGAGACAACTCTCACCAGTTTATGGTCACGGATTATTCTTCTGCTTCCATCAAACTTTTACTCTTCTTTCAACCTTTCTAATATTCTCTTACTGGTTTATATTATTGTAAACGAGAATTACCCAAGTCCGCCATTGACGAGCTTCTCAGTCTCTTTCATCTTTTTTTTTTTTTTTGGTATTTTAATTGGTTGAAATAAACAAATACGGACCGTTAGATCAACGGAGCGCTATGAGATAGGACCGGCTCAACCGGTGCGTGTCGTGTGCTGCCTCTTGGCTCTTGCTCTGCTTTGCGTGCCTTTTACCTGCTACAGCCGGTGCATTGTTCAGAGTAAACGTTTTGCTGACGTGGCAGATAGTGTTGGAGTCGTGGGGTAGTAGGTGCACGTGACTCGGGCAGGTCTCTCTCTCTCTCTCTCTCGTAGTGTATAAATGGGTCAATCACATTTTGAAACCCAATCATATTTTGAAGCCCAAGCAGTACTTACAGTAACTGCACCACCTAAGGCCTGAAATAAAATCATATGTCAGGCTGGATCGAGACCTATAGACGACACACAAAAGCCCTTTCCGGATCCTCTAGAATAATAAGCTTAAGCCGTCTTCTTATAGCAGACCGGTTTATTGCCCAAACCGATTGTATATTCTCTTGACCCCAAACTGATAGCGCAATATATAAATACTCTCTTAAGTTTTAGGGTTTCTCTCTCACGAACTCAAAGCTCGAGCCTGACGCAGTTTGCAGTCCATCTCTCTTCTCTCTCTCGCCGTCGTAAACATGGGGTATGGTTTCCTCTCTTGGATCCTTCGTCTCCATTCTCACTTCTCCGTTTGAGTGATTATGTTTTTTTTTAATTTTTCATGGTTTTGGTGATTTAAGTGAATTTCGTCATCTGTGTTGGCGTGTTTAGGATTGTTCATCATCTTCTGATATTGTCTTCCCGTGGTCAAATTATTTGGACTGTTAGACTTTAAGATTTGAACATATCTTTTATGTTCACCTCTGAATTCTCTACGTTTATTGGAAATGGCGAAATTGGTTACTAGTGTTATGTTTATCACAAGGATGCAATGCTTGTCTTTACGATTTTTAGATGAATGTTACAAATTGAATTCTGAAATCATGTCTAGTTTCACTCTCCTCTTGGTCCATGTTGAAAGTGTTTATTGACTTAAGCTTATGGCTTTATTTCTTTGTAAGCTCTCTTAATATGTTTTTCGAAACTCTTGATTTCATCTGTCTTTGTATTCTCAATTTGTTGTCGTCTCGTCTCTTTTAATCTCTTCAGTAAGACACGTGGTATGGGAGCTGGGCGCAAGCTCAAAAGGCTTCGGATTAATCAGAGGTGGTCGGACAAGCAGTACAAGAAGTCTCACCAAGGAAATGAATGGAAGAAGCCTTTTGCTGGATCTTCTCACGCTAAAGGAATCGTCCTTGAGAAGATGTAATACTTGCACTTCTCTCTCTGAACTTCTTACTAGTTCGTTGTGAAATTCTCAATATACCTCACTTTCTTCCTTGATTTAGTTTTGATCTTGATAAGTTTTCTTGTGCTAATCATGCAGTGGTATTGAGGCTAAGCAGCCTAACTCTGCCATCCGTAAATGTGCTAGAGTTCAGTTGATCAAGAACGGCAAAAAGATTGCTGCTTTCGTCCCCAACGATGGTTGTTTGAACTACATTGAAGAAAATGTAAGTTAGATGAGAATTGCTCTTCAGTAATCAGTTATTTCCATAGTAATCTGCTTACAATCTCTTGGCTCATTGATGAATGTGTGCAGGACGAGGTCTTGATTGCTGGATTTGGGCGTAAAGGTCATGCCGTCGGAGATATTCCCGGAGTTAGGTTCAAGGTTGTGAAGGTGTCTGGTGTCTCACTCTTGGCCCTTTTCAAGGAGAAGAAGGAGAAGCCTAGGTCTTAAGCTCTACTGTTTTTCAAGGTTTTTTTTTTTTGGTTAATGGATTTTTGATATTTGCCTCTGTTCTGCCTCAAGATTCTGGAACAAGTACCAATGGTTGAGTTTTAAGCTTGTTTTTGTTTCAAACCGTTTTGGATTCAATTTACTATTAAGTATTCTTTTCTCTCTGCATTTAAGCTTTCAGATTTCTCTATTTTTTACCAGTCTCAATCTCAACTTATCCAATTGAATTCCACCCGTAATCACGATCGGTAAATTTATCAACAAATAACTTCGTAAAATTCTCTTGTCACTTGAAAGGGTGTGTATTACTCAAAATATAATCAATAAAATCCTAAACTTAGAAAGAAAGAGTAGTCGTCTACAAGAGTGCGAGAGTGCGTTTCTTTGGTCGTGTTGCTTGGTTATGAATCCTGATACAACATGCTTGAGTCAATAACCGAAGTCTTGTTCTGATTAGTGGGTTAGGCGCTAATGCCTAATGAACCTTCCTACTCTGCAGAAGAATCTTCCTTGCAACTGCTAACAGACCTATCAGAGCCGTTCTTGTTGCCAGCCTGCTCTTTCAAGTCCGAGCCAGTGAACTTCTCATTTAGATTGCTGTCCTCCATAGAAATCTCACCCACAACGTTTGCAGCTTCATTCCTATCCTCGTTTACCAGCTGTTCCTTAGAAGAGTCGTTCACACTAGGTGTTTCCTTTGCGACCTGTTCAAGTTCTCCGGATTGTAGGTTGTCTATGCTGATGGGATTGGGTTTCCCATTCGGGGTTTTCGTAGCAGAAGCAGAGTGAGGCCTTGAAAGCGTTTCATTAGGAGAAGGCTCTCTTTCAGATAATGCTTCAGCTTTAGATCTGTCCTGGAGACCTTTTCCGCTGCTATTGTTCTTGGCTGCCATGCTGGAGGTCGAATTACGGCAAGGTATGGGTCCGGTGGAAGTTGAACAATGCATTTGGTTTGCTACTCTCAATATGCTTGCCCCAATTCCAAAACTTGTTTTAGCTTTCTTTGGGGTAATCTCATCACCGGCAGACATATCATATTTACGATCATTCTTGGGAGAAAGTGGAGATCCTGCGTCTTCTGTCTGCAGGTTCGCCTTGATCTTTTTTGCGGACTTGGGAAGTTTTGAATGCACAATTTTGCGTTTCTTTTCGCTATCCGGCTTCATATCTGACTTTTCATGTGATATGTTCCCTCTACTTCTGCTTAAGCGTTTGTCAGCAATGAACTCTGCCAAAGTTTTCTCCTTTATCTTTGGAACAGTAGTATCCTCATATTCAAATACTCCATCGCGTTTACAGTCATCTTGGCCTTCTGTCTTTCTCCTTTTAGTATAAACTTGTTTAGTCTTTTTCGGTTCGGGAACAGACTCTTTCATTTCAAATAAGCTACTGTCCACTTCTGCAGGAAAAATCTTGGGTGCCGACTCTACTGATCCCTGAAGTGTCTCAAACTCGGGGAGGTCAGTATAGCCTTTCCAACGATTAAAAGCCAATAACTTGGCTCTCTGACTTACAAACTGTAGCTCATCAGAAGCATCGTAGCTAGGAGAGCATGCTAAACGCTTCACATAGTCCACAAGGTTTGAAGGTTCAAAGAAGATTGCACTTGAGACCTTGTCTCCACCGTGTATGCTGCTCGAATCTTCTCTGATTCCAGGATTGATTATGTTCTGGGTCTTGATCTCTTGATAGACTTCCTCTGAGATACAAGAACAAGCTAAACCAAACTCTATCCTTCTTGATACCTCTTCTAAAGCAAAATCAATAGCCTCAAGAAAATCGGGGAGGGTACTCTGCTTTGCCATTTGGGAGAAATGCTGTCGAAAAGGCTTTATCCGTGATGCATCATTCCAAGCAAAGGAGCAATCTCCGAAATATGTAACTAAAAAGCTTCCCTTCTTGAAGTACTTCTTCGCTTTGTCTGTTGCCGCGGAGGCATCAAACACCTGTCCAGGCCACCAAGGATGGCTCCTTACTTTAGCCCAAACCAAATCCGAGTCAGAGAGCTTCATCTTCGCAGTTACAGGGGCATTGTCATTGTCCGAAATACTCTCATCCTCGATCTCATGTGGCTCTAAACCCATAAAGCATTCAATATCCATGTTCTCAACTTTTGCTCCTTGCTTTCCCGAACCATCGGGTTTGCTATCCTCGACAAGATCTTCTTCGCTATCCAGTCTGACATCAGAACCCTTCACATCAGTGACCATGTCAGGTTTCACTTCCTTTTCAACCAGAAGCTCCCTTTGGTTCCCATCAGAATCTTTTTCACCCTTAACTGTCATTACCTCTTCGCTATCAACTGGGACTTTCTTCTGAGTTTCGTTAGTCTCGAAATGTACATTTTGGGTTCCGACGCCCAGATCTAAACCTCCATCTACAGATTCTTTTTCCTTGGCCAGATCAGTAAACCCATTTACTTTCTCCACCCCAAGATCACCAGCTGAAGAAGCTAAGCTTCCGGATCCTGGTTCAACAGTGACGCACCCTTCTTGCTCGTTTCCATCCCGCTTTGCTTCCAGCTCCTGACTTTGACCACTCAAGTGGTCAGCTAGGGTTTCAGACATCTGATCATTTCCAACCTCAATCCTCGACGCATTAGAGACGTCAAGATGGTCAGAGCCCGAGCGAACACGTTCTGATTCCGTCGACATAAGGAGTACCAAAACAAAACCCTAGAGAACGAAGAGATGAAATCATCAGAAATTACTTCACTTCATTCCCCAACAAATCAGATAACAGTATCTACAGTGAAGAATAGAAAAAAAGAGAGAGAGAAAGAGTGCGCGCAACTAACCTACGGTGGTGGTCGTGAAGACAGCGGTTTCCCGGCGGCGGGAGGTCGTTTCTTTGAAGTAAACACGAAGACGTCAAATCGAACTAGAAAGAAACGGGTTTCTCGTTTTGGGTTTTTGTTTTTTTTGGGTAACTTTCTTTTTACATTGTGCGGCAACACTAGTCCACGTGGCGACAACTAAAGCATTTTTTATCCTTTCCTCTTCTGTAATCACTGGGTTCAATTAATTGGCCCACTTCTAAAACCCATAGCTAGAAGCCCGATTACTTCATTGGATTTTGTTTTCTTGGTTTGTCATGAGATGAAACTTATTTGATCAGAGTTTCAATTGTATGTTAATGATGGTAATAGATTATCCTGAATCATGGAAAACTGAGCAGTGATGGAAAAACTGAACAATTACATGGGACTGTTGTTAAGAGTATAATTACATGAATGTTGGGGGAGGTATTAATAAATTTTAACCAGCTCTTCATTTCACCATAGATCTAGGGAGCAAAAGTCTCATATTACTTGTGTTTAGAACGTAATTAGATACCCTACAAGCACTGGAAAATTACACCATCATCTACCTTGTTGACAAACCAAAAGGCAAAAGCTATCGTGATTTAAGATCAATGAGTCCAGAAGAAAGTAAAAAAAAAAAAAAAAAAACCATTTCTCAGTGAAGCCGAGTTTCAATATGGCTACCCACTGAATTCTGCACGAGAGAAGTTACAAATAAAGCGAATTTGCGAACATGATACCTCTTCGCAAGCTCTCGCTAGCAGCTGCAAACTTGCTCGCTAAATTGTTCTCTCCAACCGCTTCCGCTGCAGCCCGAAGCTGAACCCAAATCACCAATCAAAGTGGCATGAGATTACCTAGAGGTTCACAGAAACGTAATTGCAGCTGAGAGAAGAGAGAGTTTTGGGAAGTTACCTGGTTCAAAAACTCGTCGAGCCTTCTAGCGCTCCTAATGATACTACCCTCGAATATGTCAGTCTTATTCATAATCTCTGCAAAGGTCGAACCCTTTCAAAGAGAAACAATCGAGAATATCAAATTTCTGTTGAGCTGACGATCCAAGAACGGGAAAGTAGCCAACGGAACATATGTGACATTCAACCCAAGAATAATACACAAGTTTTTATTTAACAAGCATGAAGTTTAATTACTCGGATTAGCATTTTTCTAAGTTTAGAGGTTTCAATATCTCCATGTCAGCCTAGAGTAAAGGATTGGATTAAAGAGGGGATCAACAGATTTGTGGTGCAATTTCCTTGGCTACAGGAGGCCTGGGGAGTTGGAGATTCTCTCGGGTTATCACTTTGTTCAAGGTTTGTAATTTTGGTTCTACTGACAACATAGGTTTGTAACTCCTAACACATTTCTGTGCAGAGGCGGTACTCTCAAGGTTGTATAACATGTCCATTAAAAAAACTATCAGCATTTCTGAGATCAAGTAATACTAACCTTTGACCAACAGTAGATAACGTCCATCAGGAAAGGCCTGATGGTGGATTCTACATACTCTTCGACATCAACTTCCAGTTTGCATTCATGTTGTATCTGGCATCACAGAAACAATGACGATTACAAAACAAAGAAAAAAGCACATGTAGATACATAAACAAGGTTTCAGCTGGGAAATTAATTTACCTCTGCAATTTTCCGTGCACTATCTTGGAGCTGCTGCAACGGTTTAGCAAGTTCATTTCTTAGCTCTATCTTTTCACTTGATTTATCTACAGGAATGAAACAGCTTGCAAGGGCAGCTACTTGGTGATGATCCAGATCATTAAAAGAACCTGATAAGAATTTAAATGTCAACACAACGCAAGGATGTATGGTGTTATGCAACTAAAAAATAATTGACTCAGTCGCCTGGAAGGCCTAAACTTAAAACTGGGTGGCTAAATCAGTTGTCGTACCATTAAACATCAGTTCGGTGACAAGCAATTCATCCCCTGTGTCTATCAAGCAGGCAGCTCGCCCTTTTAACTGGACGACACCATCCGCATCAATGTGTCCAAGTTTCTTTAATACCCGGGAACGGTTCCTAAGCTCATCTCGAAACTTTTGAAGCTGCAGAGAAACGATATGATGTGAAACACCAGAGGTATGACAAGACCCTCAAACTATAACAGAGAGTCGGGTAAATAAAGTGAACACCCCACTTGATTTATTCATGGACGAGCAAGTACGTAATATACCTGGGAATCACGCATTTTCGATTTGTACTGCTGAATTTCATAATTCACCTCTGCCTTCCTCTGGAAACTCTTGATTTGCTGATCATCTTCAGACTGCGACAGAGAAAAAAACGAGACAATAGATTATGGATGAAGTGTTGAAGTTCTTAAAATGCTCTCTCAAAATTTCTCTAAACTCAGAGTCAAAATGAGAAGCTAACGGAATACTGAATGTAGCAAGACCTTGTGCATCGGATGAGCAAGTAACTTTTGCTCAGCTTCTTCGATTTGGCTGACCAGCTCCACTATCTCTGTATCTTGAATATTCATGTCCTGTAGATTATATTAGATACAATGAGACTTGAAGCCTAGCAAATCAATACTGTAAGCAATACGAGATTGATGAGTCCATATACTAACTCTGAAACCATTGATACAAAAAGGTGACATATAAGTCGTTTTAGACAACAAAAACCCAGCAAGCATCTGACTTATGCATATAACCAGCAGGTTAAAATATCTTGCAAAGCATTTCATTGAAGATAGCACTAATTTAAATAGAAACCTTGACTGGATGGAGTTTTGGGAATCCTAAAGGGAAGCGAGTCGACAACTCCTGTACTGCAAGTAGTATGCTTTGTCTTGCTTCTAGTGGCCGAAGATCAGACGGAACTGATATCCTTAGTCTGCTCAAAGCAGATATTAAGGGTAGCTGAACAGGAACCTAAAAAATCGCAAAAGCACAATTCTTAAAACTCCACTACTCACGCGAGTAGAATAACAAGCAAGTTCATCGGCAGTGAAAATGAAAGTGAACTCACCACATGCATCTCACCCTTTTCCCCAGGACGGGGAGGACACGGCTTTGGCTTTGCACCATTCTCGCTCACACCAGTAGAACAATGAAGTAGAGTATCCACTATATATCCGCCACCATGTGAAGAGGCGGAACCGGTTCCAACTGAAGCTTTTTTTACAACATTCACTACAACTCCCCAGCCCCAGTCTGTTCCACCTTCTCGTATCTTAACCTGTACATAAACACTTGTCCAAGTAAGTTATGAGAAGCTTCTGTTATATAAGAAAATTTACAGTAATATACAATATATTTTACTGATTAATTAGCATAGTTAGCTTTTAAAAAAACTTACCAGCCGACCGGTATCAAGAAAACAAAGCACCCTTTCAGGCCGTATTATTTCTGACATAAGCTTCTTTTCCAGTGAAGCTATGTCAAGTTTTAGCTTATGGTACTCAGCAACCTCAGCCTGCAAATAATCTAAGAAGTAAGAACGAACTCAAATTACAGACGTGAAATATGAAAGTGCTGAGCACCTTTCCGGAAGCATCAAGGATGGCAACTTCCTCTTCAAGTTTGGACACCTTATTCTCAATATCCGGTAAAGCCTGAGGTTGTAACACCAACGTAATTTAGCATAAAAAGTTGTATATAAAATTTAGAAAGAGAAAAGGGAAGAGAACACCCAACAGCTACCTTTTCATATTGGAATTGGTGGAACGAGTGCCTTATAACATGCTCAGCTGTAAACTGTCCTTCGGCACGACTCAATAGATTCAAAATTGTGTAGTAACTCAACCTAAATGTACTAAGCAATGGGGCTGGTTTGCCCAACATCATCTCCTTGAGTGTATTCATTTCCATCTGTTGAAATACACCAAACAAATTTTAGAGATTGGAAAAAACAAACAAAAGAAAAACAAACAAAAGAGATTTATCTAGAATCAATCCTCTTCGACAGCATAGAGGCTACAATTCTTTGGTGCATATGTCATATATAACTATAAAAGGCAGAGATAAATCGATATAATCCTGCCGGTAATCGATGTAATTAACTTCCATCAAACTTACCTGTTCATCGATCATAATAATGCAGATGCCACGTTCGTCCTTTCCACGACGTCCAGCCCTGCCACTCATCTGCAAACAACCAATATAAGCAGACAGTTACTATAATATCCATATATGCGCCACTTCGTCACACTCACCACTAGCATCTACAAACTTCGACCCACCTGGATATATTCACCAGACCCAATGAAACGATGGCTGTCACCATCCCACTTCTTAACAGCAGTAAACACTACAGTTTTTGCAGGCATGTTCAAACCCATAGCAAACTGATACAAAAGCGGCGTTTAAGAAATGATCATAAATTAGTACAACAGAGAGTTTAACATAAGTTATATAACTGGAAAGACAAGCTAATTCCAGAATATCTTACAGTTTCTGTGGCAAAAAGCGCTTTCACAAGTCCTTCCTGAAAAAGAAGTTCTACTAATTCCTTGAGGACAGGAAGAAGACCAGAATGGTGGACCGCAATACCACGTTGGAGCAGTGGCAACATCATTTCAATGGCAGACAAACATCTATCCTCCTCATTCAAGCACTGAATAGCATTATTGAATATTTGTTCCACAACCTCCTTCTCTTCATCTGTATTAAAATCGAGTTTTGACATTGACAATGCATGATTTTCACATTCCCTTCTACTGAAGCTGAAGATGATGACTGGTTGAAATTTTCTTTCCATGATCATCTGCAAAGATAGATAAGAGTTAACTAACAAACCTACAAGATGCATATTCCACTGTTTTGATAACTACAAGTCTATCATAGTACATAAATTTGAAACATAAAAGAAGCACATAAATTACAAAACTTTGATAGAACAATAGATAATTTGGGCCCTGAGTCTACACTTTCGGTCCCATCTCAGAGTAGCAGATTAAGACTTCAACAGCAGAACTACGATTGTTCATAATCAGAATTTGGAAACGTCTGAGCTAGAAACTATAGAGACTTTGATGCTGGAAGGACACGTCAGCCCAAGCAGCACAATAGGACAGCGATAAACGATGTATAAGATCATACCTTAACAATTTTGTAAACATCAGAATCACCAGAGCCGCCGCCACCTTTAGCACCCCTACCACCTGATTTGCCATTTGCACTCCTTTTTCCATCAACTGATTTCGGTTTTGGGAAAGTATCATGCATCTTAATGAAATTAGCCTCTCGAAATTGCTCATTCTCATCAACGACAAGGTACAGTCCACTCCCACCCATAGGAAAAGCATAATGCTGCAGAGGCGTTGGCCTGAAATCTGTGTACACAACATGACATGGCTGCTTATGCAGATAGCAAATCCATTCCGCAAACTCAGTAGCATTCGACATTGTTGCGGAAAGGAAAACCATCTTAATAGCAGGTGGCAAGAAAATAATACTCTCTTCCCAAACAACCCCTCTTTCCCTATCCTTCATGTAATGGATTTCATCAAAAATAACCCACGCAACCTCCTTCAAAACTTCAGACCCTTTATAAAGCATCGCTCTGAGGATTTCTGTTGTCATGACCAAACAGCTTGCATTAGGTGAGATTGTGACATCACCAGTCATCAAACCAACATCCTGAAACTCATGCTGCAACTCTCTGTACTTCTGATTACTCAAGGCTTTCAAAGGGGAAGTATATATCACCCTCTGCTTATCTCTAAACGCCATTGCAATGGCATACTCTGCAACTGCTGTTTTACCTGCTGACGTGTGGGCAGAAACCAAAATCGATTCTTTTCTCTCTAAGCATGCTACAGACACACTCTGAAAAGGGTCAAGCTGAAAAGGGTAAGTTTTGGCCATGTCACCATTGTACACGGGATTATCAAGCGTCCCGTGAATCAGCTCCTCTTTTTCTGGTGTATAACCATTGGGAACAGCGACTTCGTGTACACACGCCCGTTTTTGGCTGCTTCTACGCTTCGTCGTCGGTTCTTGCGTTGGGGTCTCATCAGAAAGCTTTGAGCTTTCGGCTACTTTCCTTTTGCCAAGTGTCTCCGGTTCTTCCATTTGGGTGCTCATGAATTTCTCCCAAAGAGAAGTCGATATCCGCAAGGGTTACAAAAATCCTTCACTACAGAATAAGCAAATCAGAACATTAGGGTTTAAGCACACAAACTAGGGTTTAACGAATTCACATGATGGTTGCCGGATTACTTCAAAGACAGAGAGACAAAGAGAGAGAGCGTGCGCGCATTACCTACCTTCTGCGGCGGTCGTGAAGACGGCGGTTTCTCGGCGGCGGGAGCTTGTTTCTAGTTTTTTTTTTTTTTTTTACAAACATAAAAGAGAGGTAGTGACCACGTGGCCGACAACTGATCACTGGGTTTAGGGTTCAATAAATTGGCCCACTTACAAAACTCTTAAGGAAATAAGGCCCATTACTTTTGTTTCCCGCCAAAATCCATTCGGCTCAGCGAGATCTCTTCTCTGACCGACGAGCGGTAACGGTGGGTTTACGCGGTGATGGGTATATACGGAGAAGGAAGCGACGGGGCAAGCATGACATCGAGACGCCGTGGATCGATCGGCATTGATTCTATCGACATCGCGAAAACATTAGCTGTATATATCAGAGACAACGAGAACTCGGCCATCGATGAGGAGAAGCTGCTGCTCACGGCGGAACTCATCCGCATATTCTCCACGCCGCCTGGTAGAGACTTAGTTTCCCAGGTATCTCATCCCGAAACAATTGGATTACTGCTTCTACACTTATTTGGCGGAAAATCAAAATTTCCGGTGAATTTTCTTTCCCGATAGAGAATGATTAATTAACTTCTCTATGCGTCAATTAGCTTTTCGTAGTATCTAATTATACGAGAAGTTTCTTTCATGGCTTGAGACAATTGACACAAATTGGGAGAGAAGCAGGTAAATGAAGAAGGTGGTGGCTCCTTCTCTTTGTCGCTTGATCTCCAACAGTTCAAGAAACTATCCGATATCGAGAACTTTTTCATAAATCTGGAGGATAATCCCAAAGATGTTATCCCATGTATGAATGCTGCAGTTCACAAGGTAGGGTATTGGATTTCTTTTGCGTTATGTGTTCTTGGATGGTATGAGTGATGAATGCTTCATTCACATCTTTCACAGGTTCTTTTAAGTCAATGGGAGACTAATGACTTCGATAATGTTATGAAGATAAATATTCGTCTGCATAATTATCCTGAATCTTCAATCTCCCTGAAAAACCTGAGAGCAGCATATATTGGTAGACCTTTGTCTCATTCCTCAGAATAAATAATTACATCAAAAACCTTTAAAGAGTCGAAAGCATGAGTGACCTCCGATTTTGTGCTTTAAAATTGCAGGAAAGCTTGTAACGGTTCATGGGACCGTTGTTAAAGTTAGTACTGTCAAGCCTCTTGTCACACAGATGGCTTTTGACTGTGCAAAATGCAAAGCTAGCATAACCCGAGAATTTACTGATGGAAAGTTTTCACCTCCACAAAATTGTGACTCCCATGGATGTAAGTCCAGAATGTTTACTCCGATTCGTTCCTCCGCTCAGACAATTGACTTTCAGAAAATCAGGTGCTTACCTATTTGCGCGTTTCGATTTTGCGTTCTTCATCTTTGTTAGTTATGTATCCTGCCATTGTTAATCAGCTGTCCAACTGTTATATAGGGTGCAGGAGTTGCAAAAGCATGAAGACCATGAAGAAGGACGGGTACCCCGAACTGTAGAATGTGAGCTGATGGAAGACCTTGTGGACACATGTATCCCTGGTGATGTGGTGACTGTGACAGGGATTATAGGAGTAATTAATAATTACATGGATATTGGGGGAGGTATTGACTCTATTCTCTCCCTAGTTTGCATATATAACCATGCCCAAATTTCTGCTAGCCTAATTGTATAATAGCTACTAATTTTTGTCTTGATAGTATTCTGCAGTGGTACATACTTGGGCATCTCATTGCAGGAAATCACAATACAAACTGCTCTTGACATCTCTTATATGCATATTTTCCTAACCATAAGATATTGCTTGTTTTACTAACAATGACATTTCACCACGAATTAACGAGCTAAAGCTTTAATAAATCAACGATTCCTCTATTTTTTACAGGGAAATCGAAGTCCAAGAATCAAGGGTTCTACTATTTGTTTATAGAGGCAGTTTCAGTAAAAAATTCGAAGAAACAGTCTGCATTTGAGAACTCAGAAGACTCCAATAGCGGTGTCCAGTCTGCAGATGTTGGTGACTTATATTCATTCTCACAGAGAGATTTGGAATTTATTGTGAAGTTCAACGAAGAATATGGTTCTGATACATTCCGTCGCATACTTCATTCAGTCTGCCCATCTATTTATGGACATGAAATCGTCAAAGGTCGAGTACTTTTGTTTATAAAAAGTTTCTCTGCGAAATCATTGGTGAAGGCTTAATAATTACTATTAGAAGCATTGCATACCCTGATACTTCTATCGTCTTTTTATTTCTTATCATTTCCACAGCTGGGATAACTCTATCCCTTTTTGGAGGTGTAAGGAAGCATTCTATGGATCGAAACAAAGTTCCAGTCAGAGGAGATATACATGTCATAATTGTTGGTAAGCTTTTAAATCGAATTTAAGTCAATAGCATACACCGAGTCTAGAGAGTACATGGACTGAGGGAAGGTTATTTTTTACTAGTTGAAACTAATGCACCAAGATTTGATTGATGATTTTGATGCACTAATAGGTGACCCTGGATTGGGAAAAAGTCAGCTCTTGCAAGCAGCATCGGCCATTTCGCCTCGTGGCATCTATGTATGTGGTAATGCGACGACTAAAGCAGGGCTCACCGTTGCTGTAGTGAAAGATTCCATGACAAATGACTATGCGTTTGAGGCTGGTAACTCCTTCCTCTGGGTTCGAGCCATGCTGTTGATGGATAGTTTTACTTAATACTTAGCATATACTCTCAGTTTAGTTGCGTCAGAAGTAATACCCAATTTGATGCTTGAGAATGAGGTTGTAGGTCTCAACTGATGTCATTTCTCTGCATATGTTATGTTGTCTATATTTCCGCTAGAATGGGGGGTCAATAAGCAGCAACGTAAAATTTTTCTTTAAGATAAAAAATAGTACACTCAAGCATCAACAGTATTTGATCAGTATAAGGACAGGGTTTATTATATAACTTCACTCGGAGAAGTTGTACTTGCATAGGAACTCTTGCTTTATAGATGTTCAAATGATTTATGGGTAAGAAGAGAAATCTTCGTCTTTGTTAACATAGTGCTACCCTATGAGCAGGTGCCATGGTACTTGCAGATGGCGGCTTGTGCTGTATCGACGAGTTCGATAAAATGACCAACGAGCATCAGGTTTTGTCTTATCGGCAATGTCATTACTTCTGGTGCTTACATTGTTTTCTCATTAACTTCCGTCACATCTCCATAGGCTTTGCTAGAAGCAATGGAACAACAATGTGTCTCTGTTGCAAAGGCTGGGCTTGTAGCTAGTCTATCAGCTCGGACTTCTGTTATAGCAGCAGCAAATCCTGTTGGTGGCCACTACAAGTAATTTTCTTACTGTGCTATTGTGGGAATGTTTGAATTATAGTTGCGACATTGATCTGTGCAGGATAACCATAATAGCATATTTTCTTGATACTTACAATCATCTGAATGATCTCATTTCAGCCGTGCAAAAACTGTAAACGAGAACTTAAAGATGAGTGCTGCCCTTCTCTCGCGGTTTGATTTAGTTTTCATATTACTTGACAAGCCTGATGAGCTACTCGACAAGCAAGTCTCAGAGCATATTATGTCGGTGAGTCTCTCCATCTGAATTTATTGTTGTGGAAGCATACCTCAAAGAGATATTTTAATACTTTTATCTCTCGTTGATGGCCAAAAATCAGTGACAGCTACATTGCATTAGACATATCTGAACGTCGCATTCTAAACCTTAGATAAAGTGCTTGGTGGATAGAAGATATATTTTAATTTCAGGAAACACTTTATTGGCTCTATGCAGTGGTTAATTTAAAGCCATTGAATTTAGGATCTTACCTTGAATATTTTTCTGGCAGCTTCATTCTGGAGGTGGTGAATCACCTGCACTAAAGAAGTTTAAGACAGGTCCAGTTTCTTTTGGTTGTTAGGTATAGCTAGTATAATCATGACCTTATCAAAGAAGTTTACTTCTCGTTTGATATCAAATGCAGCAGCAGGATATGCAAATATGCATGCGAAAGAGGGTTCTCTACTCTCAAGACTGCGGTTTGACTCTAAGAAAGATGATGACTTTACTCCCATTCCAGGCCAATTGCTTAGGAAATATGTTGCTTATGCAAGAACTTTTGTCAACCCCAAGTAATATATCAACCGTCTCCCAGCTGCAACTTACTACCAAAATTAGGCATTATGGGTAACATTTCTTTATCTACTCAGGATGTCAAAGGCAGCTGGAGAGATCATACAAAAGTTTTACTTGAAGCTGAGAGACCATAACACATCCGCGGATTGCACACCAATAACAGCAAGACAACTGGAAAGTTTGGTCAGGCTTGCGCAAGCTAGAGCTCGGGTTGACTTAAGGGAAGATATAACAGTCCAGGACGCAATGGTAAGCCAAACTATGATTTGAATACTATGTCTGAGCGTACATGCATTTGTTTGACCATACACTCGATTAGCATCCGTACCACACATGCATAAAAGTATTATTTCCTCTGATCGTTTTTGTTGACTAGGGCAAGTAGCTAGCATGAAAATTTCAAATCAAAGCTGCAACGTTGTGATGTTGGCTTGGAAAATAAAGATTCTGCTACTGGCTTAAGATGTCTTGACTCTTGACTTCTGACCTTGGATTTGCTTTTACAGGATGTGGTTGAAATAATGAAAGAATCTTTGTATGATAAGTTCGTAGATGAACATGGGGTTGTGGATTTTGGTCGGAGTGGAGGAATGAGTCAACAAAAGGAGGCAAAACGTTTCTTAAGTGCTATTGATAAGCAATCAGAGTTGCAGCAGAAAGACTGTTACTCTATTTCTGTATGAACAACTTCTCTTCTCCGCATTTTGCTACTCGCTTCTGACATTTTATGATGACCAATTCTTACAAATAGGAAAAAATATACTGCAGGAGATGTACAGTTTAGCTGATAGGATCGGCCTACGAGTTCCAGACATCGATACTTTCCTAGAGAACCTGAATATTGCCGGCTATTTGCTCAAGAAGGGACCAAAGACTTACCAGGTATATTCCTCCACCTAACTCAGTAACAAGATTGGTCCACGAACAGGTAAAAGATGGCTAAAGGATTGGATTTAATTTTCTCACACTGTCCTAATTTCATATGCAGGTCCTCTCCTCGTCTTATTCCCGTAGTCAGTCATCCAGGTCAAGATGATTAGCATTCTGGGTAGAGCAGAAACTTTTTAAAGTAAATCTAGTATATTTTCGGTACTTATTGCTCATATATAAGTATGAACCTGATCATCAAATCAGTCAATTGTATATTACACAATGCCAGAAACCCCTTAGTAGTTAATATCACATGGACTTGTGTTGAATGTTTAGGTCCTTGTTCCTTGGCACCTATTGACTTTCGAAGTATAGACCACATCTAACATCTAAAGATACAACCTAAGTATACAGTGGTGACCGAGAGTAGCCTGATCAATAGGATGATCTAGTCTTCTCTTGGACCTAACTTCCACTCACTTCCATAGTAAGAATTAGGCAAACCAAGCCAAAACTTGAACGCTTCAGCCGCTCTCTTTCGTTCTACCCGCCTATCTATCCTCGCTTGGGAAGCATGTTTGCTAGTGAACATCCTTGAGTGCATCTCCACATAGATCTTCTTGTACTTAGTTTTGTTCGGGGGTATCCCATTCTCCTCCATGCAGGCGATGATCTCCAATGCTTTCTTGAAAAACGCAGCCCTCACGCATATATCCGCTAGCATATCTAACAAGCCTTCATCCGGTTTCAGCATCGGAGGAGAAGGATCTGAAGGTGATTCTTCTCTCTTTTTCACCCCACACCTTTCCTGTATCTCCTTCCAAAGCAATAGCGCCTCACCAGGCTTCCTCGCCAGAGAAACCCCGTTTGCTAGACTCCCGTAAGTCGCCACATTTGGGTAAAAACCGTTTTCTTTCATTCTTGAAACTACTCTCTTCGCATCTTCAATCAAACCAAGCCTGCAATACCCTTCCACCAACATGTTCCACGCAATCAAATCAACTTTGACCCTTGGATCCCTCATCATCTCATCAAAAACCCTATTCGCCAACTTGGGTTGTCCCGACAGTGCAAAAGCCTTCATCAAAGTAGTGTAACTAATCTTCGTTGGTGCAATCCCTCTCGTCCTCATTTCATTGAAGAACGATAGCGCTCCTGCACTATCATCTATAAGAATGCATCCATCTATGATGATGTTATAGGAAACAACATCCGGCTCTATCCCAACATCTTCAGCCATCTCTCTTAGCAAATCCTCCGCCTTATCTATCTGCAACTGCTTACAATACCCTTTGAGCAGAACATTGTAAGTGATCCTATTCGCAGGTACACCCATCCGAGCCATCTCAGACAACACTTGTCGTGCTCTATCCATCATCCCGGCTTTTACAAAAGCTGACACAACCGTGGTGTAGGTCACTTCATCTGGGTGGCTATTGCTATCATCTTGACGCCTCATTGCCTCAAGCATTCTAGCTGTGTCAGCCACACGCCCATTCTTCATATAACCTTTCATCAACGTCGTATAGATCCTTGAGTCAGGAGCAAAGACTTTAGGCAACAATGGCGCCTCATCGCTCGGGTTAACCGAGTTCGGTAGCAGTTTCTTAAACACATCCTCAAACCCTTCTTCGCTTACTTCATCCCGAGTTGAATACCCTGAATCTTCATCATCCTCAAACGCATCTTCTGCTTCTTCCTCTTCTTTCTCCTTCAAATCCTCGCCGTTGCATTCTCGCAGAACCTTGCAAAGGTCTCTCCTTTTCTCCCTCATCGCTTGAACAATTCTCTCCGCACTTCTCAAATCACCAAAACCAACATAAGCTGCAACGAGGGAATGCATCGTAGTCATACAAACCTTAATTCCCTTCTCAATTATCCTTTCCAAGACAAACACGATCAGTTCCTTCCGATCAACCCTTGCACACAGCTTGATCATAACATTGTAAGTCAATACATCAGGTTCACAATCCCACTCAGACATTTCGCCGAACAGTTTCGAGTACTTCTCAGTATCACCAAGGTTCGCACAAGCGTTAAGCACCGCATTGAACGCCGCCGTGTCAGGCCTAGATTGAGCGACCAAAGATTGGTCGGCGAAGCGTCGCACTCGCCGTGTAATAGCTGTAAAGAGTTTAATAGATTCTTCAGGTCCGTCGTCTCCGGCAGCAGAGAGGCTAGCTACTGCAGCTGTCCACGCTTTAACGTGTGGCAAGTACCCGGAACGGAGCATGGACTTGATGACGGAGACGGCGTAAAGAGTCTGGCCGGACTTGGCAGCAGCCATGGCGAGGAGGCCGAGGGAATTGGCGTCCAGGCGATGGAGCTGGCGCTCATTGCGGAGGCGCGTGAGGATAGAATATGCGCGCGTGAGGCTATCGGGCTTCGATTGATAGGACAACTGGGAGACTAAACGGCTAAGGCAAGTGGGTCCAGGGAGATGAGTGGATTGAACATACTTAGCCCAAGCTTCATCGGTTCTTCTACTGCGGAGGAGAGACAAAAGCTCTTGGTCGTTGTGTGTCGAATACGCCTCTGGAGAAGAGCCCAAGAACGACGAGAGGTCGCCGGCGGAGCTGTTAGCAGTGCCGGAGGCGGACCGCACGAAAATTTGGCGGCACGTGGGTCGACCAGCGGCGGTGAATGGTGGATTGATCGAGCAGAGGGATATGGGGTTGCGGGTAAGAATGAAAGCCGGCGGCGGGGTTAACGTACCGGAGTCCGGGTACGACGGAAACGACGACGATGAAGTCGGAGGAGGTCGGAGAATATTCATCTTGAGTCCATTGGAGAGAGAGTGTGAATGTGTGTAATGAAATGATTCCAAATAGATTATTTGGGTGGAAAGGAGTTTAGCTACGTCGCCGTATCCAGGATTCAAGTTAATATCTCCAGTTTCTTTTTCCTAAAAGCTATTTAGATGATCGATCCATTATCATATGCTTAACTACCATCTAATCTCAAACGTTCTAATGTCAGAGACCAGAACTGATTGGATTAAATTCCAGACTCCGGACATTAGCACTATAATTAATAGATTAATTTAATATTTCAACTACGTTTAAAACAGCTTTCAAATTTCAATCTAGTAGTTTAAAGCGAAATTGTTGGTCTAAGACTTTTTCCATCAACTCAAATATCTTATTCATCAATCACAAACAGCCCAGTGCATATACGTCTGCAATACAAGGTCCCTTTATTCATTTTTTATGTGATTATTACAACGATAATGCGAGGGAACAAGAATCACACGAGATAGGACATGACACCACCAGCTTCTAGATTACTCGTCAGCAAACCTGCCAATCACATGAACGTACCAAAAATATTTAGACGCAAAAAACCAGGTGTTTGTAAGTGAAACTTGAGAAATGTCGAGAAAGAATTGTACTGTGTGCTACTTACCCGAGTTCTGACAACTTGAGATGAGCTTCAGAATAGTCTTCGAAGAAGGCATCCTCATCCTGAGGTAGTGGTAGAATCAGTAACAGACCCGACTGAAATATATAATATGATGATGAGAATTATGAAGTGATGAGTTGTATAACTTACTGCAGCATATTTCTCAACGAGAGGACGAAAGAGAGGATCCTGGAGAAGAGCCTTGTCGGTTGGCAGCTGAAGAAGTCCTTCTTTCTCTCCGCTTAGTACCTCTCTGTTTTAACAACCATAAGAGCTTCTCATTCAGCCTCGGTCTAATCCGAGCATGAAGAAGCCTAATGAAGAAGGAGATAAACTGATCTTACTTGAAATAGGAGTTGTCGAAAATGAGAGGGTTTTGTGTCCATGGTCCCTCGAACCCCGAGCGTTCCTTGTGGCACCGACCCTGAAAGTATAACACAATGGTAAGTGCCAAAACGGAGAAGAGGACATATGTCATTGTGTTTTCTGGAAGCAACAAACATACCAAGGTGTGTCCACCAGACAGTGCCACGATATCTTTGTCATTGAGTCCCATCCGACCAAATATATCTCTCAGATGATCCACGCCTGAATTTACGGTTAAGAAAGAGAAGGTGAATATGTATCTATGATCTGATACCCTAATTCAGACTATATGCATTCTCCTAGCAGCTTCTTTACCTTTGGTGGCCTGAGGCAGACGGCCTTCAGGAGGTGACTCAACTTTGTCCTGAAAGAAGAAGTTTGTATCAGTTAATCACATTAATCAAGCTTATACGAACCTAAGAGAGAGAGAGAGGTTTTCAGTTTCACTTTGACGGTCTGTTTGACAAACTATGATCTGAGCTTTTTGTCACGGAGAAACAGCGCACCGAATATAAATGAGGCAAAGAAGTTATATATTCACTCACCAATCTACCAGGATGAAATGGAATCTCGGGTCCTCCAGTGATCTCAACAGCAACAACTCCAGCTAGCTACAGTGACCAAAGAAACACATTTGAATCAATCCCATACGCTCAGGGGAAATACAAGAGCCAATGGCAGACAGCTCAAGCTAGAGAAGACTTAACGGTTTCAACCAACAAAATCACTTCCAAAATGTCTTCCATCGCACCACGAGCATTGATGCATCGGGCATTAAGTAACCCCTCCATACTATGGTTCTACCTCAAGCTCCTAATTACCACAGTTTGATGGTTCCCTTGCGCTATTACAGCTGAAAATTAAACGCAGCACATAGTTGAAATTTTACCTGGTAGAAATCAGCGTAGGACAAGATCGGGAATAGCTCCTTGATAGGCTCAAGAAGCCTGACGGCAATATCAAGACCATTGTTAGCATCATGGGCTAGCTCTTGTGGATGCCTTATCGTCCCAAACGGTCCTCCCGTCTTCGTCTTCACGTCAAATGTCCCAGCCGAGTGCCATCTGCAAAATTTCCACATGAACAACAAAAAGAAAAAAGCTCTAAGAGGCAGTCCATCGAAAAACTCAGACACGCATCATCACTCATAAGCAAAAAAAAGAAAGAAAAGGACACAGGATGGATTGGAACGAGAGAAGAACTTACGCAAGACGGAGGACGATGGGAGCACAGTGCTTCTCGGCGATAAGACCACGGAGCTTTCTCTTGCATCTCTGAATAGCTTTCTTGTACTCTTCCTTCACTTCCGGGTAACTCTTCACCATTTTCCAAATTCGCTTCTCTCTGCAAGTCACCAAAAACTTTATATATAACCCACAGAGAATTAAAAACCGGAGAACCTACGGATCAATAAGGACATACTCTACTATGAATACACAGTGGTCGATCAACAAAAGAACCTGCAGAAGTAGTTAACAGTTATCTCGACTTTAGGTTTCCAATTAGATTTATAGAATTGGCTAATCATTCAATGAAGCTTCTAGTTTCAGTTGACTTTCAAAGAAGCCGTAAGATACGGTCAAGAGTTCTAGAGAGAGCCATGTTACTTTCTTGGCGCGCCTTCCAGAAACCATGAGGCAGACAATAATACAACTTCGTCCAGCATATTCATGCCACGTGACATCATTGTCTTCTTTTTGAATTGCGACGCAATGGAAACAGTAGTGAATAATCTTTTCTTGAAAATCTAGTTCAAAATGGAACGGAAACCACAACGAAGCTTCAACATTTGCTAGTTTTTAGAAAATAGGACGATTCAAACTGACATAAAAACTTAAGCTTCGTCTTAATTTTGATTCATAACAAAAAACGCATTCATTTGAGGAAGAAAACATATATAAAAGTAACTTGATGAAAACAAGGTACCAAAAGAAGAAAAATAAAACTTGTTCATAGCTGAGCTTAACATTCCAACAACAAAAAGAAAACGCCAAAATCTTTCCCTAAACATGAAAGTGTTTCAAACATATGATATTATTACTGGCTAGCACCGAGCCATTTTGTGAAGTTATCAAACTCGGTGTAGTCACTGTCGGAGATCATAGTCTGGTACCATGACTTCCCTGCTGCCTTGATTGCCAATGCCTCCTCCTGTGAGATTGAGAGATTTAAAACACAGTTAGAACAACTCTAACAAAGAGCTTGCGGGAAAACGAATGAAATGTATCAACTTGAAAAGAAAAGAGAACACTTCTGATTTCTACTGTATACAAAACTCTAACCAAGACAAGACATACTTCTGGGTTGAGACAGACATGGGAGACACGAACTCAGACGAATACAAGCAAAGACATTTAGCAACCAAGCGAAAAAAAAAAGAAATTTCGATATAATCGCATCTCGGAATCAATAACAAGATCACGAATCTCACACTACCAATTTACAAGACCACGCAGATAAACACAGACATTAAAGAACATGCCAGATTTAAAAACCAGAGTGACAGATTATCCAACAGCTTAGAAATAGAATTCAAAACACATATCCCACAGCCCTATCATAAACAAACTCGGTCAGCGATATTAGAACAACAGCCAATTGAATAATGCATATCGAAACTGAAATGAGAACAGCAAATACAAAATTGATAGCCCAAAAATGAACAACCGAGATTACCTTGGTGACAGTTTTCCTCTTCTTGGTGAGCTTCTCCTTCTTGGCAGTGACCCTCTGCGCTTCCGCAAGCAACGACATCCTCTTGGCGGTCTTGGCGTATGGGTTCAACTTCAGCATCACGTTCAGGTTCTTCAATGGATTCTTCTTCATGACAGCCCTCTTCGCATCCTTCTTAATCGGCTTCACCACGCTCTGTACCTCATCAGAGTTGATAATCCTTGCAAGATCAGCATTCACCATTTTGGCACGAGGAAGCACGTATCCCTTCTTCTTCTCGGATGGCTTCTCGAATGAGCCATAGATAGACTCAAGCTTCTCGAAAGCAGATTTGGTCCAGATCACGAACCGGCCGAGGTGACCACCGGGGGCAAGCTTCAACAAGCTAAGCCTCTCAACGTGGCAAAGCTCAACACCAGGAAGGTTCCTATAGGCCTTCACTATCTTAGAACCTTCGGTTCCGTAAACAACGAGAGGACCTTTCCTACAAATGTAACGACGGTTCCTCATTTTACCTACACCAGAACGGATCCCAATGCTATCCTTGGCCTTCTCGGCGTCATCGTAAGCGCCGATTTGCTTCAGAACCTTGATAGCGGCTGAGGTCTTCTCCACGGCTTCGGCAGAGTCGCTGACAACAAGAGGCATCTCCGGGACATTCTCGATCTTGTGACCACGGGCCATCACAAGCGCGGGAACGGCAGTTGCGGCGATGGCCGACACGATCGCGTGACGCTTCATGTTGACATTGACGCGTCTGTGCCACCTGCGCCAGATCTTAGTCGGGGCAAACATCCGACCACCACGACACATGTTTCCGAACGCGGCCTGACCAGCACGGTGAGTACCTCCTCCGGGAACACGAGGGATACGCGAGACGGCACGTCCAGTTCCCCATGACTCGGCGGAGGTCTGGTGACCGGCCTTCTTTGAGACGGCGTAAGGCTGGCGGCTGTTGTTGGAGATTTGGGCGTGAACGTGGCTGACGATGTCCGGACGAACAGGCGCCGTCATGACGTCGGGCAATACGACGGTGGAGGATTGATCGGTGGTCATGTCACCATCCAAACCCTGGACGGTGACGAGGGGACGAGCGGCGGCGGCGGCCATTTCTCTCGATGGGTTTTCTCTCTCTCTCTCACTGTCTCCCCAGCTACTCTTAGTGAGACTTCTAGGGTTTTCGCAGCTTCAGCTTAACCACTTATATATGCTAGGGTTTCCTCTAGGGTTACTGATGAAGTCTTGACTAGTGGGCCTCCCAATAAGCCCAACTAATTTATTTTTTCTTTCAGGCCCTAACATTAAAGCCTAATAAGGATCCATAATATATTTAGCAAATTTCTCGTTTATGTTTATCTAAATCTTTTTCCCTTTTTTTTGTCGATCATTTAACACAAACAAAAAAAAGCAAACACAGTTGGTGGAGATAGCAGGCATGGACGATGAGAAAAGTTGAGAAAGAAGGAAAAAGGGAGAGGTCAAAATATGCTATCAATGATGAGAGCGATGATGATGACATTACTAATCAAGCGTTGAGTCAGATCACAAACCGGCAAATACTCGGTCCTGTAAACACATGAGGTGTGTGTGACTCATGGTCATGGATTCTAATCAATTTAATTTGCCGATTTCGAATGCTGTTTTAAGTACTTTGTTTAGGTTAACTTTTTAGTAGCATTGTCATTTGGAATTGATGTTTCTCTTTTGTTCGACAAATTATTTTCTCACAAACTATTTTTTTCTGTAACAACTTCAAGACAAGAGAGACTCTCCTAGAACATCCGCTTAGCAAAATTCAACTAGAGATTTACCCAACAGAACAACATATAAACACATAACAAAAAAAAAAAATGGAAAGAGAATTTTTTGTATATAAGTTAACCGACGGGGGTGAGGATGAAGCTGTCTTCTTACAGCTAACCGCGAACCGCAGCTTGAAGACCAAGAACTAGTTGAAAACGGAAAACCCTCGTATATATGTATTAAACTTAATACCATTCACCGAACTAGTCCTGGTCAAAACTCTGCACATGTCTCCTGAAGCTTGAAAACTTCACTCATGTTTCTCCTCCTCAAAACAACAAACCGTTTTATACACCCTATACACAATCCCCGCCTGACGCGTTGACAAGATTGTGATTCCCAGTGACGTACAACTCAAAACTTTATTAAACATGGAAAACCGACGAGTAAACCTGCAAATACGGTGAGAATCACATATAACTCTTTGTGCAAAACTTTAGAAAATTAGTAACAAAGCTTATAATTACAGAATTACTGCGCCGGTATTAACCATCGAGTGTGCAAACATTCTAAATACTACCATACCCGGGTCATTTTGAGTGTGACTGAGACTACCAGTGAGAACTCTGTAACTCTTAATGCAAACCTTAGAGCCAGAGGGCTGCGACTAGACTTACATCTAAGCAGATACTGACTCAGGTAATTTTGGATAGTGGTTAAGTGTTTTCTTGTATCTATTTCAAATGCATGACGAAGAAGAAAACATTTACTTTGATAACTGATGGCTGATATCTTCATGGATCTGCTTTGTCGCTTGTTGAGTTCTGGACAAAGGAACCAGTGGTAACGCTTGGGAACTCGGTGTTCACCTCATATGTTGATAGGACTTTCCTCTGCAGTATCATTACAGTCAGACTAGCTACGGTTAGATTGTATTTTATCACGAAAGGGTAAGAGCCTCATTTAAATGTAAGAATCATAAAGAAGTGACACCAACTAATTGGTTTAGACATTAGAGAGTGAAATAGTCAGATTCTGACAACGTGCTGGTCATCACAAAACCTTTTATCGTAAATTTAACACTTACAGCGGATTCGAAATCAGGGTTTGATAAGTTAACTGTGAGGTTTCTCATTAATAAAAGAACCTGCAAAAACAACACACTGCGATTAGTAAAGCTTGTTGTACATCAGTTAACCTGAAAGTTTTCTAAGCTCTGACTCACAGTTTCGAAATTTATAGGATCCATTTCCTTGAGCTTTTCCACGTGGCCTCTCGTTTCAGGATCAAACACACTCCCGATGAAGCTATAAACTTCAGAAAAATCAGGAACACCTGCAAAGCAATCATCACTAGTAGTGTCCACCACAAAACATCAAAAAAAAAACAAGCAAAATTGTTCAGAGATGGTTTACCTTGAAGCACCGGAGGCTGTTTCGCCTGTTTTACTACAATCTCAGAAGCTGATATTGTTCTGCTTGAGCTTCCCATACCGGATGTCGAAGGGCTACTAACATTTAATATGCCCTTCGATCCAATATCAGCTGAATCAGTGGCGTTATATGCCATAGTAAGCACATGAAACGTCCTAAGATGAAACCTATTCTACTACCAAAAATACCAATAGAATATATAATCAGAGAAGAAACAATAAAAACACAGACGAAATAGCATGCCTTCTGCTCCACGATGAGTAGCAACAAGTTCCTGCTGTGGTGAAATGACTCTGTTTAGCAGCATTGATGCGTCATCCCACGAAGTATATCCCCCAGGCATGTCGCTATTCAGCCTAGTAAAAGAGGTGGAAACTTGAAGTTGCATTTGAGCTGTGCAAAAATGGAGTCCAAACTCAGGTAATCGAAAATGAATATCCATCTCTCTAACCAAACTAACAACAACTATTGTAAAACCATCGAACCGTTCTTCGATGCCTTCTGAGGATACGGGTGAGCTGCTTTGCGCTTAGGCCGAGGGGGTGGCACGTGTGCTAGTGTCCCGTTTTTCTGAACCTTTAAAAAATACTTTTGAGCATGACTCCTTATCTGTACAAAATCAAGAATTCAGCAGAGGAACAGTAAGTCGAAAACGAAAACGTGCCCAAGTTTCGACAAAAACTCAGGAGTAAGCTGTTTTCAAACCTGAATAACAGTCTTTGAGCCCACGAAATCTTCTATCTTCTTCCAGTCACGATCAAACCTAAGGAAAAAAAACAATATATATACCAGTAGTATCAGCAAAATCAGGTCCTGCTAAACAATGAGACTTTCAAAAAGACCACTAGTATACATTTTTTAAGAACACAGAGCTCACTGTATATCATTCAGAACCTTGAGCAACACAAACAAATATTAAAAGCTTTTACACCAAAAATATTTGATATGGTCAAATTAAGGTAAGAATAGTATCGCCATAATGAAATAACATGTCCTCTGAATCTTAAGGCTAAGTTCCACATGAGCTGCTACACAAGATCAGATGTAACTCTGTTTACTCTAACAAAAAATTTTTACCATCAGACTATATACATATCAATTAAACTCAACGAAGCAGATCTTTTAGCTAAGAAATTATAAACGTTCATCTGTTTGTTCGTATCTCATACAAAAACGTTCCTCTGTTTGTTTAATCTAACGAACTAAACTCAGAGAATCAGCAGCAAACTTATAAAGCTTCAAGATATAAGCAGGGATTTTTACAGTTGAAGCGCTTCTAGGAACTTATCGTGCTCTTCCTCTGTCCAGCTCTCCCTGGACTTGGTGATGGTATAAGGCTTCCTCACCTTCTTCGACGAACCCTCCGCAACCACATCGTCGAGGTCGATGATGATGACGGTGGTGGTGCTTCGGCGGACGTCGGAATCCTTGACGGCGACGAGCTCATCGGGTTTTAGTTCAGATAGCGACAGTGTTTAGAGAGAGAAAGGTGGAAAATCCACATGGCGGGCAAGAAAGTTGGTGTGTGTGTGTTGTAGAAATTATGTGGAGTGGGTTTCGCTTCAATTCTAGACCATCCATTTTTCCCCTTTTTCATTTTTTTAATTATATTTTTGATACATTATTTTATTCTGGTTTAGAGCCTCAAGCTAAATCACGTGGCGACTTTGCTGCTGCCGTCTTCGATTTCATGGTCGTGCTTTTTTTTATTTTATCGCCTATAATTGGTATGGAAGAAAAAGACTTTACCGAATCAAACCAATTACCAAATGCCATATAATTCCAACTGAGGTATAATTCAAACAGGAGACTACAAAATTAATAAGCTCAAACAAAACCAAATTAAGTATCCACGCACGTCCCTCCACAATCAGTGCTTGCATCATCTCAGTCTTACCAACCTCTTTTATCAACTCTCGAAATAAGGTTTTATGGAATATAAAACAAGCAAGAAGTCGATATGTCCGAGTGGTTAAGGAGACAGACTTGAAATCTGTTGGGCTTCGCCCGCGCAGGTTCGAACCCTGCTGTCGACGAATATAATTTTTTTAACTGTTTCCCTGCTGTGCGTCAGTGAGCAAAACCATTTGGTGAAATTAGAGTTTATTTAAATATCGTCTATGTAGCAAATTGGATTACCCCGCTAACAAATTAATTAGTACTAACTTGATTTTTAAAAAACAGTTCACATTATAACATTGCTTCACTTTATAATAAGTTCTGCATTCATAATTATTTCGAATATTTGACCATTACACTATTTTAATCAGATTAAAATTTTACATAACCATTTCACCAATAATCTGAATCCCTCTTAAATACATGGCTGTGTGTATATATATATGTGTAGGAAAGAAAAAAGATGTTTTCAATCTCTAAACATCTTTCATTTACTTTGATCAAAAGGGTTTTCGCCTTCGTAATTCCCACGTGGATCATATTCACACACCACAAGATACCCACGCCTGTCGTTACACTTCACACGTGCGCATCCAACGGTTGTCGTGGCTCGCCATATGATCTGCGTGTAATGGCCGCACATCTTTCCCGACGCGCACGTATTTGTTTTCGAGTCGTAGTTAAACCTCTCCTTAAACCATTTCGCCACCACTTTCTCCGGTGACCACGTCTTTTTTTTCTGGTACCAGAAAATATTCTCACCGAAGGGCCCACCTGAATGTATCATCCTGCAGTCAGGCTTACGTTGTTTGGCCCATTTAGAAGCGTACCGGGCCAGGCCTTTGTCCCATCCAAGTGGTGGCACGCCTGAAGACTCACGCCCCATGTTGTGCGCGTATAGAAACTCCCTTGACTGTTTTGCTATCCTTGCTCTATTTAACACGCGCGCCGTCATGTCGGATATAGAAGTTCCGACGGCTAAATGATGATCGGAGAAGAGAAGAAAGAGAAGGAGAATACATGGTGATGGGTGGGATAACGTCGCAGACATCTCCACGTCTTTGTATGCTCATTGTGTCTCATCATGGTTTTCTCTGCTTCTAAGGGTTTTTTCTGCTACTTTCTTTCAGTTAGAGAGTTGCTATTTTTAAAAAAGAAATATTATCTGATTCTGTTGTTTCTTTCAGATTGTTTTAAAAACACGTATTTGAAGATTGATAAAAAACAAAACGGCGGTATATTTTTAGATTCTGTTTCGACTTTTCAACTGTCAAAGAATATGTACAAGATCAGAGGATTAGAGAAATTTTTCTACTTATTAATTATTAAAAATAAAAAGTTTAGAATGTGCGCCAAAACAGCAGATTTTCGTAAAAGAAAAAAAAATTCGTCAACAGCAGGATTCGAACCTGCGCAGGCAAAGCCCAACAGATTTCGAGTCTGTCTCCTTAACCACTCGGACATATTGACTTTCGATTGAAGTACCAACTGTAGCGTTTATATAGTAAATTATTCGAAAGTGGATTGACAACAAAAATTTGAATAGGGAAAAAAAGGCACTCAGTAGCTGAAAATCAGATAAGTTAACTAATCGGTTAACTCGTGGAGCAGATTAACCGAAACTTGTTTTTTTTTTTTTTTTTTTTAATTATACTTTCTTAAGTTTCTTTTTTAGAAAAGGGTAACAGTCGAAGTAGGCCCTCAGGAAAAATAAAATCCATTACAGTTGTCTAAAACCAAATAAAGGACTCTTACGCAATGAGAAACACTTTTTTACCCATTCTTCAATAGTAATCACCCTCCACAGGGCTACGGTCATCTCTAGAACTGTCTCCGCTTCTAGGGCTACGGTCGTCTCTTGGGCTGTGTCCGCCTCTAGGGCTACGGTCTTCTCTGGGACTAGGACTTCGGTCTTTCTCATTGGTTCCAATACCGCCATCATCGTTTCCTCTCGGGATCAGTCCGTTCTCTTTGGGGCTGTACTTCTCACGCATTGGGCTGCCTTCTTCAGGAGTCCAACTTCGCTTCCCATCTTTCGGTGGAGGAGAGTTGTCCACCGTTAGTTCAGGGCTTCTGCTTCTTGTAACTTCAGGACTACGATCCTTTTCCTTCCTAACCGGTGATCTGGAGCGACTGAGAAACCAGACCCAGACAGAACAAAAGAGAGTTGCGTCAGAATCACAACTTGTGTTTGATACTGTGAAAACCATATGTGATATTGGGACATCATTATACCTGTAGCTACGGCCACGGCCACGGCTATAGCTTCTGCTTCTGCTTGGGCTTCTTCTTTTGCGACGAGGAGACCTAGACCGAGACCGAACCGGCGATCTTGAGTAACTTACGTCCCGCCTGAAATACAATCAAAATAAATGATCAAACAAGAAATTGTGAGAAATGACAATGTTATAGGCTACAAAAGTGTAACATTGAATTGTCAAAGCGTACTTGAGCTTCTTAGGACTGTTTTTACAGTTCCTTTCGATGTGACCCCTATCTCCACATCGATAACATTTGTTCTTCCAGTCACCAGCAGAGCAATCTCGAGCCCAGTGTCCATCAAGACCACAGTTGAAGCAACGACCAGCTCCTGGTGGAAGGCCCCTGCTCGAGGAAATTTCTCGGGAACCCCGAGGTGTCTACAACAGAAATAAAACACAAAAAGGGTTAAAAGAGAGAAGATAAAAAGTCTGAAACCGACGAAGAACAGAACGTTTTCTATAAACTAGGATTATACCCCTCTCGCAAACTCCACAGTGATACGGCTTCCATCGAAGTCTCTTCTGTCCAACCTGTACCTCGCATCATCAGCATCTCGAGGATCACTAAATTCCTGTAATCAAACAGTGAAAATATATACCAGACAGAGAGCCATCAATAGGACAGAGCTAACACAATGGAGAAAAAAACTAGTTACGTAGCTATAGGGCAAAAATACTACTTACAATGAAGGCGTAGTCTCGCTTCATGTCCAAATCTCGAATTCTGCGGAAATGGTTTGCCAGAAACAGTAAGGCCATCTACTTTTAACAGGTGTTACTGGTGAAGCTAGTGTTATGATGCATCCACCACCATCAACGGCAGAACAAAACAGCAGATTTGAGATTGTTGCCATTTTCACCACTAAAACACGCATTAACACAACAAAAAGAACGGCTAAAGTCCCCTAAACACCATGAAAGAATTTCCACCAAGGTGACCCTCTCTCTCACCATATACCTCCAGGTCAAGAAACCTTCAACAAGATCAGTGAGGTTAACATATGCTACATGTTGAGCAACAACACTCCCACCCAACAATTCACATATCAATTGTAATTCAGGTCTTGTTTAGGCTAGGCCCCCAAAGTGCGCCAGAAACCATAATATGAGCTGAACCAAAGATGCATAGCTTTGCTCAGCCAAAGAAGCTGACGAAGTTCACAATTCGAGCAAACGAGAGCTATTTTAGCCAAAAAGAGAAGAGCTGAAAACAGAAAAACAAAAAAATTACCTTCCGTATTTGCTGAAGAGGCGTTCAAGATCTCGTTCCCTTGTTCGAGAGGACAGGTGGCCAACATAGAGACGTGTGCCGCCGTGTCGATCATTGCTGCTGTATCGATCATCGTAGCGAGGCATGTTCAAGCTACAGACAAAAAGAAGGGATATCTGAAATCTTGAGCTTTCGAATAATGAAGTCTGGAACACAGTTTCTGAGACCTTTTAATAGCATCAAATCGTATAACTTTAATGATATTTGAAATCTTGACCTTTTGAATAATGAATCTTTTTGCAAATCCCATCAGGCACACACACACACAATAAAGAACAAGTTTACCAAAGAAAAGAGAAACCACGATGGCAATAGAAAAGACTCAAAGAGGTATAAATTTTATCACTTTATAGCGTTTACAGAGCTGAAACCGGAGAAAATTACTCCAATGATAAACTATAAAGAAGACAATCATCAATACCAGAGCAGAGAAAAATCATTCTAATTCCCTCGATTGTTAAATCAAACTCGCAATACGCACAAAGACCAGTAACATCTTTTCGAATTAAAATTGTATCGGAATAAAATGATCAATGGATTTCCATGACGTCACGATATGATTCGAAACTAAGAATTACACCGAATTCTCGAAAAATGCTGAAGATAAACTGAAAGAAGAACCCTAAAGCGATAGAAATCTTCCAGCCAAAGGCCATACCTCCTGTCTTCTGATCAGAGAATTCGCCGCACTCGGTGAGTCCAGCTTTAACCTAACTCTTCTCTTCTATCTCGAACCTACATAAAAGAGGAAGTAGACATCTGACGGTCAATATTAATTGGTACCAAACAAACGGCACAGATTACCATACAAAATTTGCTCCCGTGTATATTACTCGATCTTCCCATCAGTTTGACTCACATTCATCAAAAATAACATCAAACTTTAGGATCGATGAAAACTTAGGTGATTGTTGAGATGTTGAAATCAATGCTCTTTAAAATTATAATACCAAAAAGAAGTCAACAATTAGAAAAAACCTTATCCAAACTTTAAAATGCCACTGGCGATCTCTCTCCCAACCTCATCTACCTCTCATTTCTTCCCTCGCCGTCGCCGTCATGCAAATCTCCGATATCGACGCATTTCCGCAGCTCGATCTTCAACCGAAGAGCCGAATACTCGAAAGAATCAGGCGGGCGTCATCATCATCGGCGCCGGACTCGCTGGTTTAGCCGCCGCTACTCGGCTCACCTCCGAGCGAATCCCATTCCTACTCCTAGAAGCTTCCGACGGCGTCGGCGGTCGCGTCCGTACAGACATCGTCGACGGCTTTGTTCTCGACCGAGGATTTCAGATCTTCATCACTGCGTATCCCGAAGCTAAAAAGCTTCTAGATTACGAGGCGCTTGACCTCCAGAGATTCTACGCCGGAGCTAAGGTTTTTTATGGCGGGAAATTTCACACCGTAGCTGATCCTCTCCGACATTTATGGGATTCGGTGGCGTCTCTCGCGAACCCGATCGGATCCGTCGTTGACAAAGGGCTTATCGCGTTGACGAGAGCTAGAGTTCTAATTAAATCAGACGAAGACATATTGACTGCCGACGACGAAGTTCCCACCATTGATCTCCTCCGGAAGATCGGTTTCTCCGAAGAGATCCTGGATAGGTTTTTCCGACCATTCTTCGGCGGAATTTTCTTCGACAGAGACCTCGAGACCACTTCTAAACTCTTCGATTTCGTATTCCGGTGTCTTGCTCTCGGTGAAAATACACTTCCCGCCGTGGGAATCGGAGAAATTCCTAAACAGTTGACCGCTAAATTACCCGCTAATTCCGTCTCCTTGAACACAAGGGTCGCGTCGATCGAGTATCCAGATGGATCGGATTCGGATCCGGGTCCACCGAGCGTGAGACTCCACAACGGCGGCGTTTTGAAGGCAGAGCTAGGTGTTATAATCGCTGTCGAGCAACCAGAAGTGGATAAGCTTCTCAACGGGATCAGAGAACCGGTTATGCCTAAACAGGCTCGGAGCACCATTTGCCTTTACTTCGCTGCTGAACCGAACCAGATACCAGTGCAAGATCCGGTTCTGTTTCTCAATGGGTCAAATGCCGGTATAATCAACAACATGTTCTTCGTTACAAACGTTGCTCGGAGATACGCGCCGCCGGGAAAGGCTCTTGTTTCGGTATCATTGATCGGTTCGTTCGAGGATAGATCCGATGATGATTTAGCAGCAGAGGTTATCAAAGAACTCTGTGGTTGGTTCGGTCAGTCTTCAGTTATGTCATGGAGACATTTGAGAACCTACCGGATACAGTTCGCCCAACCGAACCAATGCCCACCCACTGATTTGGTTAAGAATCCTCGGGTCGGGTCGGGCCTTTACTTATGCGGTGATTACATGACTTCTGCTACGTTTGACGGGGCTTTGGTCTCCGGAAGACGAGCTGTGGAAGTTTTGTTACGAGAAAAGGGACTAATTTGAGCATTCTCAATCTGAACTTTTGTTGCCTTGAATTTATATATATTCAAGCCTTGTATAAAGACCATATAAAATATATACCAGTGTCAAGTGGGTCGTCTGTATACCAAGAAGGCTAGAATGTTTTTGTCTGATCACGGGCAATGAAACACATAGAAACAGAAAACAAAATAGTCAGAAGGCTAGAACAAAATAGGGAATAAGTCAAACCAGACGCAACAACAAGAAAGTCTCTATTGCAAGAAAGTGGCCACGAAGTATCTACGGTTGCATATATGCACTGAGCAAACCAAAAATATTCAGAGAGACTCGATAGACTTTTTAAGTATAACCAACATAACGTGATATCGAACTAGGGAGTGAGTAAAGCGACTAAGTTAAGTGGCAGTGCACACAATGAACAGCAGATGCGCTAATCTTCTTCTTACAAGCAAAAACGTCTTAGGGGGGCAAACAAGCTTTTACAATATAAGAGAGCACTACACAGTTATTACCTTTTGCAAATAAACTAGTTCTGAAGCAACAAAAGAGAAAGAAGAAGAAGAAGAGAAAAGGCGAACTTCCTCGTAGTCGCAGCTTATGTATAGTCAATGCAAGTCCTTGATCTGTCTCAGAGTTCAAAATCATCCTCCTTCAAGGCCAGCTCCGCGGCTTCTTCATCTTCTTCGTCTAGAACGAAATACTCATTCTTCTCAACCGGCCTGAACATATAGAACATCAACATATAAAACGCCAGGCTTGCAATCTCCTCGGCCGCATTGCTCACCCACCGATACTTATACGCCGCGATTGTCTTTAGCGCAAACACTACGATCCTCGTGAAGTACAAGTACCCGATGACAACAATGTAGAACTGTCTAAACAGAGTCAACTTTGCTAAGTTCCTAGCTGCTTTTCCATCGGTCTTCGAAGTCTCTCTCAGTGAACGTATCGACCAGACAATGGGGAATAAGATGGCACAACAGCATACGATATCTACAAGCAAGAACACCTGGTTCCAAGTTACCCAGTCTTTGAGGAAAGGCCCTGTCTCTCCGATCACAATGGAAGCTATGTTGGCGAGAACCTGAAGGGGAACAACGACCATCAACACGTTCTTCTCTTTCTCCTGTAAGAAGGGCTTCAAGAAGGACCAGCCAGTTCCGATCAACACAATAACCGTGAATAGAAGAACGACGCGGATAAACTGAAAAATGTAGAACAAGACGTCCCACCCGTGAGGAGTTCCGGTAACTTTCACGTAGTGCTTGTCCTCGGCGGCGCAGATCAGATTCAGGGCCTTCATCAAGAGAAGAGCCGCCATGAGAACGTGGATCCTATGAACGACCCGTTTATTGACCCAGCAGGCATAGCCCCAGAGAGCGAGGAAAGCCAAGTAGCCGAGGAAGAAGAAGAAATACAATCCGGGTAATCGGGTTGACCCGGCAGGGAGGTAGTCCTTTGACCCGTTCGGATCTAGATTGTACATTTCCGTTCTGACCTTCATCGAAACTTTGGTGTCCGGTACGCAGTTGACGAAGAATAGAGAGTACTCGTTCGGAGAAGTCACCGGGTACAAGTGCTCGTACTTGGAGCTCGGCGGAGGAGAGAGATCGTGGAATGTAAAGAGATGGAGGACGTAAGAGGAATCCAGTACACAGAAGCTAGGGTTTTGCTGGATCTCTAAAAGTACCTGGAGAAGCGATTCCTCCGACATAAGGAAGAAACCTAGCCTCGAAGGATCCGGGACCGTAACAGCCGAAGGCGATTTTACTGATACAGAGGAAACGGAGACGCTAACGTGTCCTGACTGGGTGAATCCGAACTTTTCGAAGAGAATCATCGGCCTAGAGTCGTCGGAAATGGTGAGAGACTTAATCTCCGCCGCCATCCGAGGGATGAAACTGGCGGCGGGTAGAAGAAGGAGGACGACGATGATGGGTAATCTCGTCATTTTGCGCCGCCGTATCAGTAGAGTAAAGAGACGACGATGCTTCTCGTGCTTTTTGTATTTCTTTTCGGGAAACGAAAATGGCGTTTGACCCGATTTCAAGCTGCGGAAGCAAACGGTGTCGTGTTCGTGACGGAGGATTTTAGTCTTCCATCGCGGTAGATTGACCCGGCTTTTGCCCAAGCCCATTGGGCCTCCTTGATCTAGAGATCGGTTGGTATTTGGTAGGAAAGTAGAATGTGTAACACGTGCGTTGTACCTGTCTTCTTCATCGTCTCTGTAGCAATTTAGTTTTCCGCTAAAAAATGAAAAAGGAAGAAGTGAACTAAATGATATAGGGCAACTATTCGTAGTAAAATATTATACTATATGCTTAAAAGGTATTTGCGTCTAAAATTAATCGGAGCGACCACCAGAGCCGGACCTGATAAGGATGTGGCTCTTAGAAAACGAGTTAGGTGAGAATGTAATCACATTAGGACACTTGTGAACGATGCTTATTAAATACATCTACAACTCTTGTTACATAATTTCATATTAGGTAAATAAATAAACAAATTGGCTATATATATCAGCCACTAATGATGAAACAAATTCCCACATATAATAACAAAATTCAATGAATAAAAATAAAATTTTATTCGGTAACGCAACAAATCATTAACAACAAATGTATGTTTCATTGTAAATTTGTTTTAAAAAAAGCATATATATATAATATTTTGTATTATATAAAAAAACCAACAAATGGATGCATTTTTTTTTTTTTTGAAACTGAACAAATGGATGTATTAAGACAATAGTTTGTATCAAGACAATAGTTTTTCCTTTCTAATCTAGAGATTAAGAAGTTGTTTAAAAATATTGTATCCATAAATTCGATGTAGTATTCTTTTTCTAAAGCTTTTAATTGGTCTTCAGTATTATTAATTTGACACAAGAAGAAACTGCACTAGATGCTCATAAAAAAACAAACATAGGTTATTTTTCCTTCAACAAGCAAAACATATCCACTACATAGTCTATATAGTTCAATGAATGAGCACTTGCATGTATATGAGAAAAAAATGGCATGTCTATGACTCTATGTTATTTAATCTGCCCTTAAGGAGTGTCGTATAGTTTTGGTTGGCGATAGAAACAAGCAAAAATGGTCTTCTACGTATAGAAAACGAATATCCCACTAATATGCTACTGTGTGGATAGATTTGTAATATTCCCACGACCACGAATATCCAGTTTATTGACGAAATTTATTTATATAATCTTACCACCATTGCCAAAACTGTTTTTCTTTATCACTGATTTATTCATTACGAATTTTTCTTAATTTAAGAATGAAGAATTTAAATATTTTTCGGAGTGAAAAATGAAAAAAAAAAAAAAGAAAAGGAAACTCACACTACAAATGCGGTTTAAAATCGAGCATTTGTTTTGTTTTTATGTTGGGAAAAACCCCAAAAAATACCCAACTTGAATTACATTTGTTAGATAAAAACATAAACTTTTAAGGTTGTCCGATTAATACCTCATTTAAATTTGGTTACCCAATTAAAACCCGAACTTTCAAAATCGATTAGTTTGACACCGGTAATTAAACGTCGTTTAATTTCTTAACAGAATCTTCTAAACGGTGTTAATTTCGTTAATGAGATAAGAGGAATTGACAATTATGCCCTTCTTCTATCTCGAAGAAACCACGCCGATTTCCGATTCTCCTTCCCCGTCTCCCTATCCCTCCTCCTCTCCCCTCCATTGCGCTCTTTCCTCATCCCATTCCTCCTCGGCCTCTTCCTCGTCGGAACGGTGTTTATATTTTTACCTTTCTGCTGATCGCTTTTGTTTTTCTGTAAAAAGCCATCTTTTGTGTTCATCCTTTTTTACCCGATAAACAACAATCTTCTCTGCAAAAACTTTCTGCATTTTTTTCGTGACCATTTTTTTTGCTTTTCTTCTTAAATTTAATATCTTGGCCGGTCCAAAAAGCTCTTTATGCAAAGGTTTCTTCTTGATAAGATAACAAAGAGAAGAAAATATAAACAACAATAAGGACTTCTTCTTTTTTCTTCTTCTCGTTGAGTAATTTTTAGCTCTTTTGAGATGAGAGCAGATTTGATTACAATACAGCAAACGCTGACGCCGGAAGCAGCTACTGTTCTTAACCAGTCGATTGCGGAGGCGACACGTCGAAACCATGGCCACACGACGCCGCTCCACGTGGCGGCCACTCTCTTATCTTCATCCTCTGGTTTTCTCCGACAAGCTTGCATCAAATCCCGCCCAAACTCCTCTCACCCACTCCAGTGTCGAGCTCTCGAGCTCTGTTGGAGCCTCTGCTTTCAAACGCTCTGACCGCTGCTTTGAAACGCGCTCAGGCTCATCAGCGGCGTGGTTGTCCGGAGCAGCAGCAGCAGCCTCTTTTGGCCGTGAAAGTCGAGCTCGAGCAGTCGCTTTTTGGCCATTCCGCTAATTCGAGACAAGCCGGAATCGTCAACCCATCTTCAATTGGATTCGGTTATCGAAGCGTACCGGCACCGGTTAACCGGAATCCTTACCTTAATCCCCGGTTACAGCAAAACGACAAAGCACAAATGGCGGCGAGGTTTGGTGAAATCTCCGGGTTGGTGGAGACCTGGATCGGGAATTCGGAGTTGAACGGTGGTGTTGTTCTCGACCTCGGCGATTTGAAATGGTTAGCGGAATATCCGGCGGCGAACGGCGGAGGAGCTGGGGCGGAGATGCGGAAGCTATTGGAGAGATACAAAGGAAGGTTATGCTTCATTGGTACTGCCACTTGTGAGACTTATCTACGATGAAGAAGCTCTTTCGAATTTGAGATGAAAGAGAAGAGGAATCAATTTTTGAAATTAAGGTTCTTATGATTTTTTGATTTGGGGGAAATTTTTTGGGAGTCGACAGAGATGAAGGGCAAAATTGTCACTACCTATCGTATCACTAACGATTTTAACACCGTCTTAGCTTTTCTGTTAAACAATTAAACGTTGTTAAAATTCTCGTGTCAAACTAATCGATTTTGAAAGTTCGGGTTTTAACTGGGCAACCAAATTTAAATGAGGTATTAATCGGGCAACCTTAAAAGTTTGTGTTTTTATCTGACAAATGTAATTCAAGTTGGGTATTTTTTGGGGTTTTCCCTTTTATGTTCGTGAGCATATTCATCCACATGTCGATCGAATCACGGAAATACCAACTATACCCTCCAAAAGATCTACTTATTACGAGAAAAATCCTAGACCCTTCTCGTAATTCTCCCTCCCACAGAGGGAGTGATCTATTTAAGCAATTACAGTATCTCTTAGTCATGGCGGATTTAATTTTGTTCTCTGGTTATCCAAACAAACATCTTTTCTCTCTTTTCTTGGAAAATCCCCCCCACCGGTAAAATACAATCGACGAAGCAACAGAAAAGTCTTCACAACTTGGATAATAGAAAAGAAAATTCCGTGAATCTTTTAAGGAACCCAATATTTTTGTTTTGCCCCGAGTAAATTCAATGCAATTGATAGAATAGGAGAACATTCACAAACACACACACACACACACAAAACCATTTCAATCCAATAGAATCTCGATTTCGTCTTTTCTTCCGCCGGCGTTTAATTTTCTCGGATTCTCCGCCGAGAGTTCTTAATCTGTAAGTAAAGAATTCGTAAGTTGGTCATTTCGTTATCGCGATTCCCGACTCTTGATATGTAGATAAAACGTTGGATCCTAGTTTCTTCGCGGACTATCATCGTATATTTTTCCATCTGTCCTACAATTAAACCGCTGTTTGATTTTTTTTATTTGCTTAAATTTAGTTCGAAAACTGACATTCGTTGGAATCGCTAAAGCTGCATGCCCGAATTCGAGCGAGTCTGGTTGGAAACTTGTGATTACTAATTGAATCCGCTGGGTTTTGATTTGATTTGATTTGATTACCCTTCTGGGTTTTTCGTTTTTTCAGTCTCACAGGTTTATTGGGTTCTCTAATTTTGGATTGTTGGGTTGTTTTGTTTCCATCTGCAGGCTGGAATTATTTATTTTCGGTCTCTCTAGTTTCTCGATCTTGTATATGATTACGACAGTGGACTTTCTCTTACATTTGATGAAATGAGTTTGGTTGGAAGATTTGGAAGTTTGATCTCCCAAGGGGTTTACTCTGTTGCTACACCCTTTCATCCGTTTGGTGGTGCCATTGACGTGATCGTTGTTCAACAAGAAGACGGTTCGTTCCGGAGCACGCCTTGGTATGTTAGGTTTGGTAAGTTCCAAGGCGTTCTCAAAGGTGCTGAGAAGTTTGTGAAGATTTCTGTAAATGGCACCGAAGCCGATTTCCACATGTATCTTGATAACTCCGGCGAAGCATATTTCATCAGGGAAGTTGATCCTTCAGCTAATGACGCCAACAATTTGATCTCTGGTCCTGAGAATAACAATGGTAACGAGAACAACGGCGTCGGTTTTCGACTTGAGCATAGTTTATCGGATGCTGGTTCTGGGGAACTACGAGAGGGTTTCAACTCTTTGAATCGGCTTGACAGGACAGAGTCCGATTGTAATAGGAGGTATTATGATTTTCAGGATGATCCGCCTTCTCCGACCTCCGAATATGGGAGTGCTCGGTTTGATAATCTGAATGTGGAAAATTATGGGGATTCTCCAGGATCAGATTCTGAAGTGGTCTTGGTGAGTATTGATGGGCGTATACTCACAGCTCCTGTGTCAGCGGCAGAACAGGAGGCTGAGAATTTAAGGTTGAATACTCCTCAGTTTCATTTGGCCCCTGGTGATGGAACTGATTTTTGTGAAGGTAATACTGAGTTTGCTTCCTCTGAGACTTCGTGGGATACTACTGAATATGTCAGCAAAGTGGAGTCATCTGATGCTGTTAATATTGGATCCGAAAAAGAAGACATTAGGAGCGTAAAGCGTGATGATGTAGATTTCCGTTCTCGTGGTTATACCGAAGAAAATTCTCATGATGCTGAAAGAGAGATTGTTGCGAGCTGTTTGGAACAGCCTGAGCTGACACAACCTGGTGAGAATGCAAAGTCCGAGGAACCAGCTACTACTTTTGAGGTTCAGAATCTAAAAGAAGGCGAGATTCTTCGTACCACCATCACGGAAAATGATGGAGGCGAAGATGAAGTGGCTATTGAAACAATAAATACTCCACGTGATTGTTCTGAATCTTCTACAACCCAAACAACAAGAGAAGAAGTGAAATCAATTGAGGAATCCAGGATATCTGTTGATTCTAATACGGAGTCAGAATGTGAAGATGAACAGACAAGAACTTCTGCAGAAACTGTTGCCATCTTGGTTGACAACCAGGAAGGCGAGATTATAGAGTCAGAATATCAGGCTTCTGAGGGAGTCTCTATTGATTCGACGAGGGAGGACGATGAGCAACTAACTCCATCTAAATCGACCGAGGAGGATAGCCAGAACAGGAAAACTATGGATTCAGTTGCTGCGAGTTCTAGTGCGGACATAGGAAAACCCAATACAGATCTGAGTAAGTAACTTTTTTTTTTGGTCTGAACTGTGTCTATTTTCTGCGTTGTTTTTTAACAGTGGCTTAACTTTACAGAGTATGAGCTATCACTTTGCAAGGATGAGCTTCGTCAGGGTATGGGACTTAGCGCAGCTGCTGAAGTCTTTGATGCGCATCGGATCTCTATGGAAGAATACAAAAATTCGGCAACATCGATTCTAGAAAGTGAAAATCTGGTTGTTAGGATTAGAGAAACGTATATGCCATGGAATAAAGCTGCTCGAATCGTGCTTGGGAAAGCTGTGTTTGATCTAGACTTAGACATTCAGCCAGATGATGTGATTTCTGTGGAGGAAAATGAATCTACGAAACCCAAGGATGATGAAACTACAGTAACGCCTTCTTCATCTGGAAGAAGATGGAGACTCTGGCCCATTCCTTTTAGAAGGGTTAAAACAATCGAGCATACTGGTAGTAACTCCTCGAGCGAAGAAGATCTGTTTGTTGATTCTGAACCTGGCTTACAGAATTCACCGGAAGCACTATCAACAACAGAGAGCCGCCATGAGTCTCCGCGTAGACAACTTGTGAGAACCAACGTCCCTACCAATGAACAGATCGCATCTCTGAATCTGAAAGATGGTCAAAATATGGTAACTTTTAGTTTCTCCACAAGAGTTCTTGGAACGCAACAGGTTTGTTGACGCCATTAGTTGAAAATTCAATGCACACCAAGGAAAATCCCTCGAACTTTGGTTTTCATGTACTCTTTGGTTTTTATTAGGTCGATGCACATATTTACCGATGGAGATGGGACACCAAGATTGTAATTTCAGATGTTGATGGAACTATAACTAAGTACAGCTTTGACTCCTTATTGCAGCTTAGTTGTTTTCATGTTAGAATTATTATATCTAGACTTATGCCAATGTGATGATCCTTCTGTTGTTGTGTTTCCAGATCTGATGTGTTAGGTCAGTTCATGCCTTTGGTTGGAAAGGATTGGACACAGTCTGGTGTGGCCAAGCTTTTTTCTGCCATAAAGGTAATATACGCAGTCTGGTCTCGCATGTCGCATTTTAAATTGGGAAAACATGGGATCCACAACTGCTAATATAAGATCCAATTTGTTCAAGTGGTTGTTTCTTTCTTGAGCAACTGCTCGGATATATTAAAATCTGCACCGCCCTGTAACTATGGATCTAACAAGAAGTTTCTTGCTTAATCTGAGTAACTGCTTTGGATTTTTCAGGAGAATGGATATCAGCTGCTGTTTCTGAGCGCCCGTGCCATTGTACAGGCATATCTAACAAGAAGTTTCTTACTTAATCTGAAGCAGGTAAGACTAAGATCTTTTTACCTTAGAATCCATACTTTATCATTATGAGTACATAAGCCTAAGGAACTGAAAACGTTGCCATGCGTGGCTATCTATAACCTTTTGTTATGATATCTCTCTGCTTCTTATGTTTTTTTCTCTCTGGCTTGCAGGACGGAAAAGCTCTGCCAAACGGTCCTGTAGTCATTTCACCAGACGGGTTATTTCCAGCATTGTACCGTGAAGGTTAAATTTACCTAATGCCTTGGAGATTTATTAGTAGCATGTTAGCGTATTTGTAATTTGATAGTAAGGATCTATTATTCTTTTTCTCATATACTTTATAACTGATTTGCAGTGATAAGAAGAGCACCTCACGAATTCAAGATCGCATGTTTGGAGGTAAAAGTTGTCTATTTGTTTTCTAGGGCGTAAGAGAAAATGGTTAAAACCAGCGGCATATAGATAAGAACAAGTTTACAAATGTAATGTGCAGGATATCAGGAAACTCTTCCCAAAGGATTACAACCCGTTCTACGCTGGATTTGGAAATAGAGACACTGATGAGCTGAGTTACAGGAAACTCGGAATCCCCAAGGGAAAGATATTCATAATCAACCCAAAGGTAATCAATTCTCTTGGAATCTGACATGCATGATTAATTATTTGTTGGAATCTACTGAGAGACTCTAAGCTTTAAAAATGGATCAGGGAGAGGTAGCTACAGGACATCGCATAGATGTCAAGAAGTCGTACACATCACTTCATACCCTTGTCAACGACATGTTTCCTCCAACTTCGCTTGTTGAGCAGGTAACTAAAGCTAGAAGCTTTTTTATTTTTATTTATTTTTATATCTGTAGCTAGAAGCTTTTATTAGCAAATGTAATATAAATTCATTAATGGTTGCAAGTGTTTGCTTACACATCCACAGGAAGACTACAACCCATGGAACTTCTGGAAACTACCAGTTGAAGAGGTTGACTGAAGAAATCAGTTAGAAATGAGCTTCAGATGGGTCCAATATGGCAGCTGCGGAAACTCCATTATTGGACTTTCGCAAGCCTTTTCTATGACTTCGTACACGAGAAAGAGCTGGAACTTGTCTGTACTTTGTAATGTCTCACGTAGGAGTTGATACAATAGAGGAAGAATTATATTAGATGTGACAATGTTATGTAGAAGGCCATATATTTTTTAATATTTTCCTTTTTATAAATACAAAGAAAAATAAAGAATATAATTCTTTGCTTTTGGATATTAATTCATAGGTTTCCAGATAATCTTGATATATTCGGACCTTCAAGGTGTTGGTGAATGGAAGGGAGAAAAAAGTGCAAACACTAATATAAACGATAGCAAGTTTGCAAGATAGAATCCAATCTAATCTAAACCAAATCAACATTTTGACAGGAGCGAGTGCTAATAAATTAGTGAACTTTTGGAAAATCTGGGGTTCTCGGTTCTGATTTGACTAAAATGTTAGTTTCGATTTGCTCGAATCAAACATGTAGACCCCATGGATCCTAGTGCAAACATGTATGCATGTATACGAAATTGGAATAGCGAGTAAACAAATGTTGTTAGTAAATGTTGAACACAAATGACGTCATATAATATACAACTATAACGAAATGCATGACAACAGATAAATGGCTATTTTGAACCGAAACGAATCCGTATATCTTCTGCAATGAATTCTCATTATTTTTTCTTCAAAGAGTTCATATACAATTGGTAGCTAATTAAGAAATTCTTAACTTATCTACTTTACTGGTATGTTAGGTCATTTTTGAATAAACACTTGTTTTCTATTTTCCTTTCGTTACAAGTAAGACATAGTTCAACTTTTCCTCGCCAAAAAAAAAAAAAAACTACACTTATATAGATCAAGAAGAAACAAAAACATGAATTCCAAGGATATTCAATTATCATCGATCAGATTGCGTAAATTGGATTTACCTCCGATTCAGTCTCCGATGGATTCGCATGATGCCACGAGCTCGTCCCTGTTCTAGCAAATTTCTTCTTCTCCTTCTTCCTTACTTTCCTCGTTCTCTTCGATTTCACAACATAATAAGTCATTATACTCAAAATTCCGGTCATCGTCACGGTTCCTATGACCGTAACCACAACCGCCGCGTATCTGTTTCTCCGACCAACCACAATGTAGGAGGAGGAAATGAATGCCACGGTGGTGCAGACAGAGGCGAGCCACATCAGCTTATTGATTACTTCCACCACACGTCTCTCCGTCTTGGTCTCTCCTCTTACTAGCGTTATTTGCACGACAACTACTGCTAACGAAGTGAAGAGCGCTATCGCGTTGAATATAAAGAATATCTTGAAGGATGTTGCATGGACCATCACGGCCACGCCGTGGTTGTCGTCTCCCCCTGGAACCGTGAAAATGGCGGCAAATGCCACCGTGGCGAAGAGAACAGCCACGACGGTTACCGAATTCGTTGCATTGTTGATTCCAGCTCTGTGGAGTTTCCGTAGCTCCTTGGCGATTCCGTCGACGTTTTTGTTCGTCCTTCGGGTTTGTTCGAGCTGCGTGTGAACATCTTTTTTTATCTCAGTCACGGTTTTTCGCAGCTCATCTCTTGGCTGGTTAAGTTCGTTGGCTTTGAGCGCGCCACAACGGGATAATATGTCTTTGATCTCTTGGGTTTCCTCTGAATGAGTGAGTCCTTCTGCGATGTCGTAAGCGGTTTTATGGTCCCGTGTTAGCGCATTCACGTTTGTATCCGGAAGTTGTAACAGCTCATTCACAATCTGCAAATCAAAACAAGAATCAAGAATTGAAAAATCAAGAATCAAACCAAACTACAAATAAGAGGGCGAAACAATCAATTTCGTTATTTTACCTCTGCTCTTTTCTTTCGTGTAGCTATATGTAAGACGGTGTTTCCGAATTTATCAGGAAGCATGACGATAGCCGGATCAGCTCGAAGGAGTAGCCTCACGACTTGTGAGCTAACTCCTTTCACAGCCATATGTAAAGACGTTTGTCCTTTCTTGTCTGTTCGTCTTGCTAATTGCGGATCTTTATCGAGCAACGTTCGTACGATATCTACATGACCTTGACGTGCAGCGAGGTGAAGCGCGTTTTTTCCATTCGATCTTGAAATCTCAAGCAAGCTTGAGTCTTTAGCAAGCAATTCGTCAACTACTTCTGAATGCCCTCGCGTTGCAGCAGACACAAGTGGAGTTGCGTTTGATTGAGCTACTGTTTTACTCAGTTGAGGTTCATGCTCAAGCAGTAACTGGACAATAGCTGCAATACAAGAAGCTCGTGGTTTCACCAAGAGCTCAGGAAGAAAGATGCAATATTTTGCCCAAAAAAACGTAGTGAAAGTTTTCGATTAGTGAGACATACATCGATGGCCTTGACTGCAAGCAATGTGTAAAGCGTCGAATCCAGAAAGATTCTTCTGCATAAGAGATTCTTTGGTGGTATAACGCAAAAGCTCTTTGACAACATCAATATTGCCTTTCTCTGCCGCTGTAAAAAGCGGCGTCTCTCCCAGCTCGTTCACCTCGTTTACCACTGATGTCATTATTTGTGCTACCTTTTCAGTTATCAACACAAGACAATGACGTTAATATTTGTTTCATTTTTGAGCTTCGCTCCATCCAAATGGGAGAGGAAGGCTTCATCATACCTCGTCATCAAAATCAGCTCCTGTAATGGTGCCAGTAATCTGAGAATCAATGTCATTAAGAATCTGCTTAACAGCAGCCAAATCTCCTCGCTGAGCAGCTAGGTGAAGCTCGGTGTCGTTGTGGCGGCCCGTGACTTGTTTCACATACTTCTTTTTACCCGTTGGATCAAACCGTTTCCCCGAATTAGAAAGTCCTAAGGACTTGCTTGAGTTGGACACCATTAAAGCCTTACCCGAATTGGACAGAACCAGAGTCTTCCTTGGGGTTGGAGTTGGCGACAGGTCCGCCACAGTACTCCCTGCCGGACTCACCAGATCCGTCGCCAAAGCCTTCTCCATATCCGGTTCCATTTCCTTCTCTGCGAAAGTCAGATTGATAACACCTTGTTTGTTTGGTCATCACGCAAATGACAAATCCGTCGAAGACACAAAAAAACAGGCTATGATCCCAACTTAAGACCTAACCCTAATCTCACAAACAGATTAATCCAAGAGGAACGTAAAAGTGTAGCTAATCTCTTCACACGTTTCCTAATTCCGCAACAGAATCTCGTAACGATTCGAGTCAATATCGAAAATGAAGAAGAATGAGAAATCGTTTCGAGTTTCGTATCCTATGAATCGTTGTACCTTCTTCGATTCTGGATCCCATTTGCAGAGATAAAAGCAGAGGGATTTTAAAGCGGGATCATGATATTGTAAGATGATAGATAGACCACCGATTCTTCTGGTTCTCCGATTGGAGAAGAAGAATAAGTCGTGCGAGCCGTCGTCGTCGTTGGTCACCGGTACCTTAACTATCACGGCAAGGGTTTGAGATCTGATTATGGCTATTGGTACGAGAAGCAGAGAGCTTACCTTTGTTGTGTGTAATTTGAGTTGTCTTCTTTCTTCTTCTTCATCAGTTAGGGATATTTGCCACGTCGGCATATTACACACAAAAAGACAAAACATATGGTAAGTTAAAACCTTTTTTTAGAATGTTGCGATATAGCCTTGTGTTCAATACGGTTTAGGAAATGTTGTTGTTGGAAAACAATTTTGGTTTGTCAACAATTGTAATTGGTATTTAGTTTCCGACCGGTTCACACTCTTTTAACGTTAAATAATAACTTAGGCGAATCTTCTCTAAAATATCTAATAAGATTCCAAATATTTTAATATAATATTTTTAAAAAAAATGCTACTGTCGGCAACAATTACAAAAAAGGGGGAAAAAAAGAGAAAAGATTATTTATTCTCTTAACAGTTCCAACAAAGCTAACATCAATGGTTTGCAGTTGCAACAAAGAGTAATTATATCCCAAAACCCCCCAAAAATACAAAAACTGAAACTGTCCGAAATTAAATTTGATATTTATAAGCAGTATAAATAGTTAATTATGGGAAACTTACATGGACTTCACAGATCCCATCACGCCGGCGAAACTCACAACGCCCCATTCCCACCGTCTCCAGCTAGGCCGTCTTCATCGTCACCATCCGGCCCCCAAATGGCGGTGGAACCATATTGCCACGTAGACTCCAGCCTCCGCTCCCTCGCCGGAAAGGCCGAGGGTTTCGGCCGCGCCGCCGTTGGTGGTCTTAATGGTCCGATTTGCCACGTCACTTCTTTAGCTGGTAAGTTCAAGATTCCCTCATTCACTTATTCCTACATGCTTAGACTTATTCCTATTTTTTTATTTATCTACTTCTTTGTTGATACTTCCGTTATGTTATATTTATATCGGATCAGTCGTTAGTGTTTGCGCATATGAACAAAAAGTTTATAACTGTAATCAAAAATCCAAAAAAAAAATTCTTAGTATTTTTTATTTTCTTGATCTGTTCGATCAGGATTTCACTTGCATATACACAGAACATATTTTTTCTTTCAAATTTGGTGATGTATTTCACGTTTGTTATATTGAAACGGTTGATGTGAAATGGAACTACCACTGGATCAAAGCTTGTGGCATAAATTCAAATTAAGTCTTTCTCATTTTCGTAAAAGTAGTCGATTTTGATTTAGTATCTAGGTGTTCGGTCGATTTAACAACATTATAGGACACTTCTAGTTTAAGAATTCATATAAAACGAATCGTATGTGTTTTCGCAGACGAGGGTCCAGGATCTTTACGAGAGGCTTGTAAGAGGCCAGAACCGTTATGGATTGTGTTCGATGTGTCGGGAACGATCAATCTATCTTCGTTTGTGAACATATCATCGCACAAAACGGTGGACGGAAGAGGGCAAAGGGTAAAGATAACGGGGAAAGGGTTAAGGCTAAAACAATGTGAAAACGTCATAATCTGTAATCTTGAATTCGAAGGCGGTGTGGGACCAGACGCAGACGCTATTCAGATCAAACCAAAATCAAGCAACATTTGGATTGATCGGTGTAGTCTCAAGAATTACCATGATGGTTTGATTGATATCACACGAGAAAGCACTGACATTACTGTCTCAAGGTCTGTCTCTTAACTAGTTTTAGGTTCTAACTTTAACTTCTTTAGATCACTAATTTCTAGATATTTATTGTTTTTCGTTTTCTACCAATAAATTCAACTTTTTCTTTCGTGCTGATCGATTATGAAAGTGATGTAACAATCCTAGCTTGTCCCACCAATTTAGAAAGCAATACGGGGTAAACGCACCAAGCTAGGAAAATTAATTATATATATTTGAAACAAATAATAAAAATATGAAAAATATTCGAATGTTTATTAACTCTTATCCATTGTACTTAATTATTTGAATAAAATTGTTAGATGCCATTTCATGAACCACAACAAGACGATGTTGATTGGCGCGGACCCAGGTCACGTGACGGACCGATGCATAAGAGTTACGATTCATCACTGCTTCTTCGACGGTACACGTCAGCGACACCCCCGCGTTCGCTTCGCAAAAGTTCATCTCTTCAACAACTACACTCGTCACTGGTCCATCTATGCCGTCGGAGCCGGTGTCGAATCTCAGGTCCGTCACCGGGGGGAAAATATTCATATATATATACACATATTTTCCGATTTCGCCATCATCGATTTTTATATGTTTCATTACATTTTCTATGTGATTTTGATAGGTGTATTCTCAGTGCAACATATATGAAGCTGGTGAGAAGAAGACCGTCTTTAAGTACATCACTGAGAAGGTAAATCTACATTGTATTCTTAGTGATAAATCTAATTTGTTGGTTCTGAAACTATTATCTTTTAAAAAAAACCTTTATTGAAAAGATACTATATTTAAAAATTTTAGAGATTCGTAAGAATTTTTTTTTTCCGTGATACTAGCGTCTTGGATTCCATAATCTTATCTTAAAACTCAATTCTAGGTGTCATATGATGATAAAAAAAAAAATCTTAGTTAAATCATTCATTCTTTGCATGGTAACTTGTAGACCATTACTATACTTGCATGATTGTATCGTTTCTGTTGAAACTACTCTTTGATTACAGTATGATTAACCAAGTGATTTTATCACTACTCTTGGTCTAGGCCAACGATTGATCTCTGCTGAACGTGTTGACTTTTCGGTTTTACCCTCAATACATATTTCCATTAATAATAAAGAGCCAGTTACATACTCCATATATGTTTGTAGTACAATACACTGTTTATATAAACAATTAAAAAGTAAAGACAATACTAGAAAGTTAGACTTATTAACTTCTTTCCATTTCTTTGGGTATAAATGTATGATATAATCAAATTTGTCTTTGTTTGGTGATTAGGCTGCGGATAAAGAGAAACCCGAAGCTGGTTTCATAAGATCAGAAGGGGATTTGTTCTTGAACGGTGCCAAGTCATGTCTTAGCCACGATGGAGAGCACCACGTGTTCGCTCCTAACCAACACTATTCTGAATGGACCGTCGAATCTCCAACAGAGAAACTCAAGAAATATATGAAACACTCAACCGGCTGGCAGAACCTTCTGCTTCCACCCGACCAAGTTCCAACCACCGCATAATTACTAGTCGGTGGTCGATCGAAACTTCTTTGGGTGATGCTTGTACCTTCCCCAGTCATTTTTAATTTCGTGTTTTGGGATTATAGAAAGCTTATGACATCCATCAGATCATAACGCCAGTTTGTGGATGTAAAACCTGACACTAAATATAATTAAGTTCGAAAAATTATATCAAAAAACAGTAATAATTAATGGGGTTATTTTTGCATAGGATGATAGGATATAAATGATATCCCGTGTCAATCCTCAACCCCTAGTATTTCTTAGCTCGTGGATGTATTTGTATTATTATAGATTTAGGTTGATGTGCGCTTCTTTCCTTTAGGGGGCCGTGCCATATCTCGGGTAAGTTCACGTCATGGGTTGTTGAATGTGCGTACACGCTGGACTTACTAAAGTACTGGAAAGGGAACTTCACCATAAGGTCATAATTTGACAAGTATTGATTTGTTAAACTCGTAAATAACTTCTTTTCTTTTTACTGACAACTCAAATCAAATGTTCTGGTATGCAATTTTACGGTTTTTAAGTATTTATTATTTGTCATGAGTCTACAGAATTTGTGGCTTCTTGGGCTCTGTCAAGTCGTCTTCCGTTGATTGGTTCTGTAAAAGTATGTCTGGTCTCTACAAATCGTGTGATGTGACTTGACTTTGATTCTTCTAAATACCTCACGACGGCCCTCAGCCACCATTTATGGACCAAGACTCTAATACCCACCTACATCTAATCTGACTACTAGTATATGATTGTCAATAAATGATCACATTTATAATTTGACACTGATTAAATGGTAATCGTTGTTACACCTTTAATCACATCCATCATGGAGTTTTTTAAAAACCCCAAGAATGATACTTGTATAGTATACTTATAGAGTTTAAAAAATGGCGGGAAAAAAAAACGAGGGAAACATCTATTTCCCCTTCAAAATCTTCTGCATGACAAAGATCGCGGCTGTCGTCCAGAAGCGTGAGGAGCTGTAAGAAGACAGAAAATTGTCGAACACACATATGGTATATCAGAGACACCCTTCCCGCTAAACAGTCCCGACAAGCAGTTTTCGATATCTTCGGGGGTATATCGGACATTGTAGTCACCTTCCGTTCCCGCCAACATAAGGGCATTTCCATGCGCGTTGTAAAAATCACGATAAACCGGCAACAACGTTCTCCCTATCGACATTCTCATCTCCTCCATCAGTTCCGGATCAGGTACGACGCACGCGCTCTGTGACTCGCACGTGCTCCCGAAGCTCTCGTTGAACAGTTCGAATTGCTTCGTGGCCTCCTCCGGCGACATCTCCAGCGCCTCCGAAGTACTAATCGCGGGACATAACGACACAAGTGGACCCCACGCAAGGCGCTCGTAGCTTCTGGCGAACTGCCTAACTTTCTCGAAATGCCTAGCGATCCAGTCGTCGCCGAGGAGCTTCTTCAGGTTCGTGGAGCGTGCGCGTGACGCCACGTGCTGGAGGTTGTTTGCTAAGAAGAGATACTGCATAGAGAACTCCTTATACATCTCAGCTTTACCGTCGATCTTGCATAGGAGGACGAGAATCATCCAGGCGAATCGCATTCTCACCTCCGAGGCCGGAGATCCGTCGGATTCCGAGGCATTGAAATAAGATTCCGGAAGCAACGATTTAGCGGAAGAGGATGATTGGTTGAGAATGTTAATGAGAGCGCCACTGTACTCGGCGAGGTGAGATAGGTGATCCATGGCGAAGATAGTCATCGGATGCACTCCTCCACCAGGAACCACCATCTTCGACGCGTCTTTCCGGATTTCATATTCGAAATCCACAAGATGCCCGAGAACCGACTCGCTGAGTCGGTTAAGCGAGTTGAGAGCTTGAGATGGAACAGCGGAGACTGACTGGAACGAGAAGATGGATTTGAGCGCCGGTAAGATGTCGGTGATCGTGCAATACATATCCAGCAACGGGAAAATCTTCTCCGGGTGTGGATTTTTCTTGTCTCTCACGGCAACGGTTTCCGGGAAACCAAACAAAAGAAGAGCTCCTTCTTTAGTGATGTCTCGGAAACAAGACTCTCTGAGAGAAACAGAGGACTCGAAAACTTCATCGCAGAGAGCCTTTTCGCCTTTGAATAGAATGTTCATCGAGACGTGAACCGCATCGATCCACCTCTTCATCTTCAACTCAACAACCTCACATGGCATCTTTTTCGCCTTGGACGAGCTTATTATCTCCACTCCCATACGGTAAATCCCTTCGTCGACAATCGATTTCCTGACGGATTTGTAGGTACTCGCACACTCTTTCGCGTAACCGGCGGCGATCATGCACTCGGCGATGGATTTCAGCTCCTTCGTAGAGTTCTTGGACACTTCCTTAACCTTGAAGATGGAATCTCCAGCAGGACGAGACTCGTGCCAGAGGTCTTCATCATTTGATACGACGGAGGTAGGCGATCTAGAGGAGACGGATTCGGTATCCAAATTTGCACGATTCGTTGACAGAATCAGGAGAAACTCACTCTGAAGCCTTTTCATAGCGATCTGCATCAGTTTATGGGCTCTAAGGAGGCTCTCTGAATTCGGATCTTCTCTAATCAACGAGTTCATCGCTTTTTGCAGATCCTTCACCCGTTTCACGAACTTCTTCGCCTCTCGCTTGCTCTCGCAAAACAGAGAATGGAATTTACTTGTGGAAACATACTCTGTGTTCCATTTCTCGATAATCTCGGCCGCGTTATCAATCGTACGGTCGATATCCGACGACTCGAAACTCTTCCTAGGTATTGAGAGAGAAGGTCTCCTCCTGGAAGAGGTCATCTTAGAGAAGAAGCTGAAACCACTCTTGCTTCTCATCCTGATCTTATTTCTTTTTTTATCAAACGTTGTCGGTGCAGGAATTTTGAAGGAGAAAACAAAAAATTGTTTAATTTAACATTAAATAACTAAACGCCTCGCCTTCTACGTGGATTCAAGAACCAAGTGGTGAAGGGGGTTCCCTTTTTGAAGAACCTACCACTGAATCCAGATTCAGGGAGGCGTCGTTAGAACAGATAAACTCTTAGACCTTTTTTTATCTGCTACAAAACGAGATAATATTGATGAATTAGGTCGTTCATCGTTGAGGGAGAAATATGAGGAAGAATGTGCCATAGCCCTTTGACTCATCCTTGCCCTTCACGTGTCATAGTCATGGACACTAATATTTTTGAGGGTGTGAAAAATATGAGAGTTTTGGATGTATTTAAAAAAACTAATTTGGGTTATTCTACTGTATATTAGTTTTTTATTAAAAAAATTTTTAACAACAGATATTTTCAAGAATAACAAAAAAATAATAATCATAATTCACAAATTAACCATTTTCTCTCTTTTTCTCTCTCTTTTTCTTCCTATCTCTCTATGTGGTTTGGTTAGTTTCTTTAATTTTTTGTTTTTTTTAATGATTATTCTACGAATCCACCCTTTAAACAAATATTATTCTACTGCCATCGATATATTAGACGTAATAGCAGCCTAGTCCATAGTATTTGACAAAGGTTTCCAACAGATATTAATATACAAATGTTCGGGTATCTCAAAACTTTGAAATACTTTCTCACTTAATATATGTTTGCAAGAATCTTCTAAATTTTGAAATATCCAACCATTTTTATATCAATACTTTTAGTCAAATGTTTGTTGAAAACCTTAATTAGACCATGTTTAACGCAGGTATCTTATTCAGTCTCTAGATATTAAAAAACAATAAAAAACTAAAAGGATGAGAGAGAAATAAAAAATGTCTCCTAAACAAGAGTAATAAGAGACCGTTTTACCTCCGTCTTCTATTTTTTCTCCAGATGTCTTTCTCTTAGTGGTTTATTTTATTTTATTAAAATAAATTTTAATTACATAATTATTTTATAATAAAAATATTATTTAAAAATCTCTACTGCGTCTCCAAGCGATAATCATGCTCTTAGATATAGGGATAGAGATGACCTAATGTTTTTACTACAATATACTTTTCCATTTTCTTAGTAGAAAAGTCTTTTTCATAAAGATATTTCCTACGCGTGAGTTGCGTAACATTTCATTATTTATCCCAATTAATCATTTATAGAGTTTTTGCAAAGAAAATCATCTAGTTATAAAATAAAGGTATCAGTCTTGTAAAAAGCTTATCAATAAATAAGTGCAAGAACTTGAACATTTTAGCTTTACAAAAGTAAATAACCACGTATGTAGTAGTACACTTTATGATACAGCATCTCAATCCATCCATCATTAATTGGTCGTTACAGACAATCATAAGAACCTTTCTCCACTTTTATGTCGTTGTCGACATCATTCATTTCTCTTGAGGTAATAAAGAATACTAGAGCAATAACTGCCAAAGCCAAGATTAACTACTATTGCCTTTTACAGTTAAGACAAAATGCAAATGATACGTACGGAGTGTTTTTTTTTTTTTTTTTTACTTCAGGACGTGGATTGCCGTGACCGACAAGACGACGGAGAAGAGACAGATGAGTTCCCAGAAAGACCCTCCCCCGAGAACAAATCAGACAAATGGTTTTCAATATCTTCAGGGGTAAATCGGACAACCAAGCTCAAGTTTCTCACGCCACCGGCTCCCGCCAAGATAACAGAACTTCTAGTGTTGTAAAACTCGCGATAAATTGGCACCAGCTTTCTCGCTATCGATAGTTTGATCTCGTCTCGTAGCTCTGTATCCGGTACGACACATGCGCTTTGTTTAGCGTACACCCTCTCGAAGCTCTCGCTGAATTTTTCAAACCGCTCCTTCACTTCCTCCGGCGACATCTCCACCGCACGATTCTCAGGTAGGGTCGCTAAAACTGGTCCCCACGCAAGTCGCTTATAGCTGTCGGCAAATTGCTTAATCTTAGAGAGATGCCTCGTGACCCAGTCGTCGCCGAGGAGTTGCTTTAGGTTTGAGGAACGAGCGCGTGAGACCACGTGCTGGAGATTGTTGGTGAGGAAGAGATACTGCACGGAGCAGTCCTTGTAGTAATTTGCTTTACGATCGATCTTGCAAAGGAGGACAAGGATAAGCCACGCGAATCGGATGGTTAGCTCAGACGACGGTGAGTCGTCGGAATCCGTGACGTTGAAGTAAGACTCCGGAAGCAAAGATCTGTCCGGTGGCGGTGATCCGGCGAGGATATCGACGAGTACGTTACTGTAGTCGGCGAGGAGGGAGATATGAGTCATGACGGAGATCGTGAGTGGATGTACTCCTCCGCCGGGAACCACCAGCTTCGACGAGTCTTTCTGGATTCTGGACTCGAAATCCACAAGCAGTGATCGAATCGACTCGCTGAGAGAGATGAGAGATTTAAGTGCTTGAGCTCGTACGACGGAGCTCGACTCAACGGAGAAGATAGATTCGATGGCTCGCCAGTTTCCGGCGATGGAGCTGTACATGTCGAGCAGCCGGAAAGTTTTCTCCGGTGGAGAATTCTTCTTGCTGATTTTGGAAGCAATGGCTTCCGGGAATCCAAAGAGAAGAAGAGCTCCTTCTCGGGAGATGTCGCTGAAGCAAGACTCTCTAATCGCGTCGGCGGACTCGAAGACGTGATCACAAAGAATCTTCTCCCCTCTGAAGAGAGTCTCCATGGAAACTTTCACTGCCTCTAACCAGCTTCTAATCTTCAACTCCATCTCCTCCCACGACATTTTCTTCGCCTTGGCCGCACTTGTTTTCTCCACTTCGAGACGGTAGATCCCTTCGTCGATGATCGATTTTCTGACGCTTTTGTATATGCTCAAACACTCCTTGGCGTAACCAGAAGCGATCATGCACTCAGCGATGGATCTCAAATCTGCCATGACGTTGCTAGAGACCTCTTCGACTTCTACGATTGAATCACCGGCGGTGTGCGAGTCCTCGTCGTCGGGAAAATCTGAGTAGCTAGATCTCGCCGAGGTAAGTGAGGAACGAGTAGAGACGGATTCTGGATCGAGATAAGCACGATTCATCGATAGGATCTGGTAAAACTCCTTCTGAAGCCTCTTCATCGCGATCTGCATCAGTCTATGAGCTCTCACGAGCCTCTCCGAGTTCGGGTCCTCAACCACCAGCAGATCCATCGTCTTCTGAAGATCTTTCACTCGATCGATGAACACCATCGCTTCTGCTTTGTCCTCGTAGAACATAGAAGTGACTTTGGCGAAAGTGGAGGTCTCTGTGTTCCATCTCTCAATTATGTCCGCCGCAGCTTCAATGATTCCGTAGACAGCCGCCGATTCCAAACTCTGGCGAGGCGTTAAGGTCAGAGGAGGTTGAAGATTCGACGGCGTTTTGGCGACGCAGCATAACTTTCTCATCGCTTTTCTCGTCATAGGTCGTCCAAGAAATTTCGAGAGGGTTCAATTCTCCGTTGTTTGAGGGAAGAATTTTCTGAAATTTGAAACTTCCCAAGTGGGGAAGGAGAATTATGAGGGGGAGGATCGAGTCGTTGAGGGGGTATTTATAGGACGACAACAGCGGTCGAACGACGTCGTTAAAATTTGTGGAGAGGAAGGGAGGAAGAAAGTTGTTGTTGACTTTGTGACTTTTTGCCCGATTTGTTTTACTCTGGGCCTCCACGTGTATTGGGCTTTGCATTATTTTATGCCATCTTCCCCACAAATATGACGTGAAGTTCTTGAAATTATGATAGTGTATTGTAAGAGTTGACCAAAAATATTAATTTTGTATCTTTCATTTAGATTTGATGAATCAGTTACAATTAGCACTTAACCAAACGATCTTTAAAAGGCATTGAAAATCATCTTAAAATCCTAAACGTTTTTTGGGTTTACCCGAAAAGAAAAAAACGTTTCTTGGTGCCGGTATGATATACTATCAACACAACTAATTAGGACAAAACGCAACAAAACTACACAATTATTCAAGGGAAATCTTAAATTTTCAAACATATAGAATAATATAGTACGTATATAAATCATGCATATAACATTTTCAAAAATATTACCTAGTCTATTTTTCAACAAAAAAAAAAAAAACTTATGCATTCAAAAAATTGTAGTATCTCCAAAAATAATGTTGTCGCCTACTTTTTTAAGTTTCTGCATGCGTTGTAAGCTATAGCACGGGGATTAAATTGGTCAGGAACTGTAAATAGATAGGTATATATAGGCTATTTAGTCAGAAACTGCAATAATGTAATCTTTATTGAACGTATCATATCGAGTAATGCTCTCTTGACCCTGATCCTGACCCATGAGCTAACCGTCAGATACAGTCTTGAATCTACGTTACTTGTGGATGGTCCAACACTGTCTATTTCACAAAGATATAAACAGGAAATTAGAACAAAAGGTCAATTAATGGACCGCGTCGCTCATGTCAAAAATCGACGCAATCAATAACGATTTGACTAAATATTACAAAATTGTATATTTTCTATATGTCCAAACGCAATCCTTTTTTGGTTTTGGTTTTTCATTATATTCCTTCTTTTATCGGTTGTTTTCTTTTTAATAACAGATGCACACTTTATGTGGTGGAATTTTCGTAATGGACGTAGATATGTGAGGTTCCCGACTTAAATATGAGTGTTCCCACAACTTTTCTTTTTATGAAAAATCTACATAAATTTAAGTACGTTTACTTATTTATATATATATACATATTACTTTTAATTCCGAAAGCATCAAATATATATATGTGCATTTGTACCAGCCAGAAAATATTATACTTTTTGGCTTTTTTATATCAGAAAACCTTTAGTATGTTTTAAAACTAACTACAACATGAGATTCTGTACTCTCCTTTCAAAACCTTTTAGATACAAAATCAGTTTTTGATAATACATATATATGGCAATTGCAGGAAACGTAAATCATACAATGAACCAAGCACCGAATTCAAACTCAGCGTGATAGGCTGATAGCAATGAAAGTCTGACACAGATCTATATGTATATACTGTATACATATCCGTACACACACAGATATATATATATACATGTGTATATGTATATTGGCTCTAAATTGATCGTCACGTGTACCTGAGGTTATATGTTAAGATTCAGAATTAAAATCTTCGAAGAGATATGTATAACAGGCTAATAAAATTAAAATATTCTTACAACCACCTGTTAACTATATATGTTTTTAATTTTGTCAACCAACTATATTATGTTATATACATTGCTTCTTTGTATGTCAAAAAATTGTTATAGGTAGCTTATGCATTCATTTTAGAAAATGAGTTTAAACTTGTGGTTATTTTTTTCCGTCAACAGTCAGATTAATTATATACTTTTTCAACCATGTGTTAACTATGTTATATACATCGCTTTTTTTGTTATGTCAGCAATGTTGTTATTGATAGCTTATGCATCGAATACGATAAGCCTATATGCAGATTCGTTCGATTTTTGAAAATGATTTCAAACTTGTGATTACATTTTCTTTCCATATTAATAGTCAAAATTCAACGCTAAATATTCGTAAGGCCGAAGGCATGCATGATAAGATCAAATAGCTATGCATATTTGCTGACATATATTGTTTCCTCAACACTTATATTATTGTTATAAGTCGTCAAATTTGAAATCCAACAACGACACCCCTAATACAGTACGTACTATTTTATATTTCACAAAATAGTCCCGTCTTCATTTCTCTCCTATTTTTCCTATTTATTTATTTTCATTGATGAGATACTCTTAAAAAAAAACGAATAGAGTTGCTCTAAAGTTATTAATTTATTTGTCTTAGATAGCACAGTTTTGTGAATTGACATTGCAATATATATACATAGATCCAAACTGACGGTCTAGCCACCATGATACTTTTACCGTAACTAATTTAATTATCTAAAATCCATCTATTGCCAAATGCAATTAATTAACGTTTTGTACGACGAGCATGAAAAATGCGTCAAATTAATAATTAATCTATTTTAAGTTTTTTCTTTTTTTCTATATACCCTATCGGTTTCCGGTCGACTCCGGTAGAAACGCACCAAATTGCTATAGAATGGACTTCTCCCGTGATTCAAAACGGTTCAACGGTTCAACGGACACTACCTCACGGGCTAGGCCATAAGATCCATGAGATCCAAAGTGGGCCACCACACTGTCTATCCTGAGTTTGGAATACCTTCCGAGTTCCGAATAGTGCTAGGGAATAGTCAGGCCGCCTGTATTACTGATTACAAGGTAAACCAATACAGACTTTCAAACAAAGTGTTGTTAACATCAAGAAAGGAGAACCGAACCCTGAATGTTGGGAGTTGCACCCTTCCACCCGAAGAACCTTCTACCACTAGCCCACTACCTTGTGAGGAAAAACTAGGAAGTTCAGTGTATATGAATAATATATATGCATGGTTAAGATGTAAACAGTAAACTCTCGGAAACTTGCTTGGAAGATAAGCATTTAGAAATTTCTTTGATCAAATATCTATCTAACCAAAGGAAAATCAAGAAGAATATGAACGCGGTTTGTCGCGGTAAACTTAACACCGTTAGCCTTGTTGCACATTCACATGCATGTCTTAATATTGACCTCATATTTATTGGCTCAGTTATTCCAAGGTTTTTATATATTGCCGTCGCTATAACAACTTTCACGTAATAATCTTCCACAATTTACACTATTGTTCTTCGATGATTGGTCTGTACACGTAACTTAGGAGGCACAAGCCGCGACTAACGACAAAGAACGCCCGTTTGAAAAAGGGTACAAATTAAGCAATCATTTAAAATTATTAAAATTGACATTCCAATGAAAAGGTAGAGCAATTACTCAATTAGGCTTTCAATAGCATCATGCATTAGTTCATAATGCAACTGACTTTTATATCCAGAATTCCAGACTATTCAAAATATTTTCGTCATCTTTCTCTAACTATGTTTCCCAACCTTTAAAAAAGAAGTTTTACACCACTTATTTTAATTTATATATTTACATTGTTTACAGTTCTTACAAACAAAATTTATATCGCTTATAAAAGCAATTCTAAAATGTATATATTTCAAAAACTTATGTCGGTTGTAAAATGAGGTTTATTTTTATATCAATTAGTATAAATAATGTATATATTTATTACTATAGTTATTAACTTATTATAATTTCTGCTAAATATTTGTATTATTTTAAATCAATATTATTTTATATCAAAAAATTTGATATTATAAATTTATTAATAATTTTACAGATATCTATAATTAAAATAAAATAATAATAATAATAATAACAATAATAATAATATCAGTTAGCCAAATCATTGTTACAAAAAACACATCACATATTTATTGAAGTACTAAAAAATGCAAAACATTTGAAGTCAAATTTTTATAAAAATAGTTTCTTATTTGCATTCTCACAGATAAAAAAAATTGTAGTGTTAATATATGGAAGTTGGAAAAAGAAAAGTTTATAACGAAATTAATACCTAAATGTAGATTTTATATTTTTTGGAATACAACACTCCACGATATATATAGTGTGACAACTGACAATCCATTCCAAAAAATAATTATATGAAAGAAAGCACATGTATGATTTAACACCGTTTAGCCGCTGATTAATCTTTATACCAACTAAGTCTACCTAGAGCATTCAATTAATGTAGTAAATTTTTAATTTATTTTGGATATAATTTTTATTTAACATTCATACAAAAAACAAAAATGTAATAATGTTTTATTCATATCGATGTAACATAAACACGACATCCACACTGATTTTTCGGTGTGAGGATATTTCACCATATACCAGATATAATTAACATTCTTAGATCGATGTTTGATGACATTTGATCCATGAAATGATATTCACTATTCTTTTTCCAAATAAAATTTTAAGGATCAATTTTATTCCAACCGAATAGCCAAATCTCACTGTTCTAGTCTAATTTTTTTCACTCCAGTGGCATTGTTCATATTATTTTACGTAATAACCTAAAACAAATAACGGCATTTCCGTATACTTTTCTATTGTTTTGGTTACTTGTTAAATGAATAAAAAATAGTTAACACAGTGAGTATTGGTATGAGGAATTACATTATCGCTATCTATGTCTTTGACAAGAAAGACCGCATAGCGCAGTGGATTAGCGCGTTTGACTTCGGATCAAAAGGTCGTGGGTTCGACTCCCAATGTGGTCGCAAGTTTTTCTTTTTATATCTAATTCATTTGTTGCGCAAATACAAAGAAAAATGCTGTCAGTAAACGATGTGTATCATGGTTCCGACATCCGAGTTCCGCTGCCTCGTCATCAGTTATCTAGATGGGAAAGTTGAGAAAAAGTAGTTCCACGCTTTCATTTGTTTGATATAAACTTATAACCAGATACTCTTAATGACTAAAATGTGAGAACTTATTCCTTGCTACTCTCACACTTTACATTGGTAATGTGAGCAGTGTGAACATATGCTTACTAAGCATAATTCGACGGTGAAGACGATTTAATAACTTCATTATACTATGCTTCCAATCATTTGTGACGTTGATCTAATATTTTAGTCATACAGTACCACACTGGAACTGCTTGTAACCAAACAAATCGAGCTGGTTTCAACCCCATTTTCAAGAAAATAACGGCCGGAATAGCAAGACGTTAGAGATGGATGTTTCTTTGGTAAGCAAAAAGAAGAAAGATAAAATGCGAAATAAATGTCATTAGGAAACAAAATCCACGTCTTTGAAAGTGTTTGACACAATAGCACAAGGGAAGAACAAAAACAAGTTTCCATCAAAAAACAAAGCTGAAACAGTATCTAGTAGCTAGATTTAAACTTTGATAGCGTACTTCCTGATTGGGAAATACATCTCCTTCTTCTTCTCACGCTCTGTCTTCAACGAGAGCTGCATCGCAAGGGGGAAAAAAAAAGGCAAGAAACAAGATCAGAAAAACGGCATTGGCAATGATCAACCATTAGAAAACAAAAGAGGACAGTGTTCAAAACAAATTGAGCTCTTAGGTTTATGTTATCGCCAAAAAACTTGAAAAAAAACAAGATAAAGAATGTAGTTTCCAGATGAGAAAATCGACAGACCTGATGTTTGGTGAGGCGCCTGCGGATAGCACGGGTTTTCTTGGGACGGAGATCAAGAGGAATGAACTTCTTGTTCTTGTATGCTTCTCTGAGAGCAGCTTTCTGCTTCTGAGAAGTCACTGTCAAGACCTGGGCTATGGATTTGCGGACCACCTTGCTGGAGATTACCAAACACGTACAGACTTTCAGATTCAATGTTTTATTCTATTTAGACACAGATACAATCAAACCAGGAAATGTTAAAAACCGAAAACACATTCGCATCGAAGTATAATTCTGAGGATGCGTAAAAAACGTACTCTATAGAATTCCATTGTCCTACGATATCTAACTCAGTAAACGCGAAGCAAAGCTTTTAACAGATTCGATAAATAGATAACATCATTTCAGACTCTGAACTGAAAGATATGATTAAGCTAAAATCGAAAACTAAACGTACATTTTAGAGAGCTTGTTGGGAGCACCTCCAGTGACTTTGGCGACACGGAGGAGAGCGAGCTCAGCCTTAAGATCCTTAAGCTGGTGCTGCAGATCGCTCTTCGACTTGTCCCTCAGTTCGTGAACCTTAATCCTCGCTGTAAACGGAACAAACAAAAAAAAAAAAACAAATCAATCAAACGCAATCCTCCGACGAATCCGGTTTTCGAAACTGAAACGAAACCGACTATATAAGAACTATCGCCATACCCATCGTGAGCTTCACTCGTGTTCAACTGCTGCGCCGCTGCTACTCTTTTTTTCTGGCTCCGAGAATCAGAAACCCTAAAGGATGAGGAATGGGATTTTATATATGAAGCCTCTTGTTAGCCAATAGAGAACTCAAAAAACCCTCGAGTCTCCTTAATGGGTCGTATAAAGCCCATTTACCAATCATAGTCTCACGGATATAAAATTATACTTAATGGGCCGAAACCAAAACTTCAAGAAATGATACTCTGTTTTATACTGATGATGATGGTCTTATACTGACCGAGAGAATACACTCTGTTTGGATATCATAAACGCCAGATATTAAATGACGGGTAATTGGCTGACGACGACCCCGATCTCACAATCGTTGTAGACCAATTTACGTGGGAAGCACGATATTTACTGAAACTATAATGGTCTAGAAAGATAAAAAATGGTAATCACTGACAATGAATATCCGTGTAAAAACAATAGTGAGATTATAAAATCTAGAACAAAATTTAGACATAAATACTTGAATTACACCAAAGCAAATGTGTGAAATGATGGTTTCAATCAGATAAAATACAAACTATGGTTAGTTTACCAAAATTAAAACAAAAATAACATAATTTCATAGAGACAACAACACACAATAGAGTTACAATGGCAAGTTTCCATAGTTAGGAAGTACAAGTGTTTCGCAGCCTATAAAGATTTTTTTTTCTTTGTTATTCACTAATCAAATTAACTAAACTTCTCGAAGGCCGAGGCTATAAAAATCTTAGCAAACGTAGTTATATAGCAGTAGACATTATTGTAAGCAACGATGACTCTCCATTCCGATACTTTCTCTGCGTTCGCTGTCGCAGTCACAACGTATGGATCACCCGGAAGCAGCCTAGAAACTTGCTCGAATTGCTTTGCAGCCTCGTCTCCCTTCTTCATCAGCGAATACACTAACCCTTGAAACATATATATCCTGAAATCTTTTGGATCATCCTTCACCACTTGTTCACAAATCCGAGTTGCTTCAGCTAGTTTGCCTTCGATAACCCTAATCTGCGCGATCAACATTCTGAAACCGCGAACCTCTTTCGTCTTCTTTGAAAGTGTTTGAAGTTCCTTGATCATTAACGAAATAGGTACAAGGCTTTATATAGCCGAATTGGTTACAGAAGATCAGTAGAGAATCTACAAAGATAAGGAACTATACAACAGACTAAACAGATTCCTAAAAATATGTAACAGAATATATTTTATGTCTATCACCCTCCCTCAGTCACAGCGTGGGATGAACGGTGAGGCTGGATCTGAATTCGTTGTGCAGAGATGATGGTAGGCCTTTAGTAAATATGTCTGCATATTGGAGGGAAGTTGGTACATGAAGAACTTTGACTTCTCCTATTGCGACCTTGTCCCGTACGAAATGAATATCCAATTCCACATGCTTCGTGCGTTGGTGTTTCACCGGGTTTGTAGAGAGATAGACGGAGCCAATATTGTCACAGTAGACCACCGAAGCACTTTTTATCGGTCTATGTAGTTCCAGCAGTAGATTACGGATCCAAGTGAGTTCAGCGACTGCGTTAGCTACACCCTTATACTCTGCTTCTGAGCTTGATCTTGAAACGGTTGGTTGACGCTTTGACGACCATGAAATGAGATTGGGACCAAGGAAAACACAGTAGCCTGAGGTTGAACGCCTTGTGTCTGGACAACCCGCCCAATCTGCATCTGAATATGCTGTTAAAGCGTCGATTGCCCCGCGTACCATCTGTACGCCATAGTTAATTGTCCCCTTGATATACCGAATGATCCGCTTTAGTGCATGGAGGTGAGGTTGGCGTGGCTGGTGCATGTATAAGCAGATTTGATGAACGGCATATGAGATATCTGGTCTCGTCAATGTGAGGTATTGCAGGGCACCGGCAAGTTTACGGTAGTAAGTGGGGTCTTTGAGAAGGTCACCATCATCGATGGATAGCTTGGATTTGAGATCCACGGGTGTAGCTAGTGGTTTGCAGTCAGCCATACCTGCTCGTGAGATGATGTCTTCAGCGTATGTGGATTGAGACAAGAACAAGCCTTTGGAATTGAAGTCAGCCTTTATTCCGAGAAAATGATGGATTTTGCCTAGGTCTGTCATGGGAAATTCGGACTTCAGCTTGTTGATCACACGTTGTAGGAGTGAATGAGATGAAGCCGTGATGAGGATGTCATCCACATATAGTAGCAGGTAGGCATAATCTTGGTTTTTCTTGAAGATAAACAAGGAGTTGTCTGCCCTACTTTGAACAAAACCCATTAGTTTCAAGTAATTCGAAAACCGAGAATTCCAAGCTCGAGGGGCTTGTTTTAAACCATAAATGGCCTTGTTGAGCTTGCAGACATGGTTTGGAAACTGTGGATCTTTGAATCCTGGTGGTTGGTGCATATAAACAGTCTCCTCTAGCTTGCCCTGTAAAAAAGCATTTTTAACATCCAATTGATGTATAGGCCAATCAAGAGCAACCCCCACATTCAGGACTGTGCGTATTGTTGCAGGTTTCACAACTGGACTGAAGGTTTCATTGAAATCGATTCCTTCTTCTTGTGATTTACCATTTGCAACTAGCCTTGCTTTATGTCTTGATAAAACCCTATTAGCATCATGTTTATGCTTAAATAACCACATAGAGCGCACAACATTCACCTTAGGTGGTCTTGGTACTAAGTTCCAAGTTCTTGTCTTAATCATAGCATCATGTTCATCAGTCATTGCAGGGTTCCAGTTAGGGTCAGACAAGGCTTCTATGTGGCTTTTTGGTAGTGGGGATTTCGTTTTGGTGAGGAGGGATAGGACTTGTTTTGGTTTGGAAATACCCGATTTGGATCTTGTTTGGATAGAATATGGTGCCTGAAAAAGAGGATCCGGACGAGTTGGGCGAGATGGAGCTCTAGGTATTTGTGGCTGAAGAGTAGGAGAGGAGAAAGGAGCTTGAAGGATGGATTGAAACAGAGGAGAGGGGTCATCTGAGACGTCCAAGAAGTGGTAAGTATCAGTGTTCTGTTTAAGCTCAGCGGAAGGGAATTTCTCCTCATTAAAATAAACATGTCTCGAGATTATTATTTTGTTTGTTTTGAGATCCATGCAACGATAACCTTTGTGTTGGTTGGGATAGCCAAGAAACAAGCAAGGAGTGGATCTCGGAGACAGTTTAGGAAGATTTGAATTGTTTAGATTTGGAAAGCACAAACAACCAAAAACGCGGAGATGGTCGTAAGTTGGTTGTTTTTGAAAGAGAAGAGTGAATGGGATTTGATTCTGAATCGCTTTGGAAGGAATGATGTTGAGGATATGGACCGCAACATTAAGAGCTTCTACCCAAAAAGTTTGAGGTAAGCGAGCTTGAAAGAGAAGAGCTCGAATGGCATTGTTGACTGTCCGAATAATTCGTTCAGACCTGCCATTTTGTTGGGATGTATGAGGACAAGAGAATCGAGCATTGATCCCTTTGGAAGCAAAGTGATTTTGAAACTCAGAGTTATTGAATTCCCCCCCATTATCACATTGGAAGTTTTTGATTCGAGCTTGAAATTGTGTTTCGACATAAGCAGAAAAGTGGAGAAATCTTGAGAAAACTTCACTTTTCCTACGAAGTGGATAAACCCAAAGATAGTGGCTGTATTGATCAAGGAATAGAACGTAATATCGAATACCACTAAGAGATAGAACCGGAGAGGTCCACAAATCCGAATGTATGACTTCAAACGGAGTCGAAACAACAGTATGAGAGGATTTGAACGGAAGTTTTATTGATTTGCCCAAAAAACATGGTTCACATGACGATGGCAAATTGCCTTTAACACAGAGTGAAGGATTTGAACTTAAAAAAGAATTAAGAGATGCGTTATTAGTGTGAGCAAGGCGCTTGTGCCATAACGCGGGTGTGGAAGCCAAAAGAGCAGTGGAGACAGTCGGCGTGTTATTGAAAGAGGAAGGAACGGAATAGAGATCGCCCGAACTGTTACATCGGAGCAGAGCTTTCCGACTTTGAAGATCCTTCACAGTGAAACCAAATGGGTCAAAATCAACAGAACACCAATTGTCTCTGGTAAATTTTCGAACAGAGATCAAGTTTTTAACTATGTGTGGGGTAACAAGAACATTGGTAAGTTTAAGCGGAGTGGTTTTAGTAGAGAGGAAAGATGACCCAATGTTTTTAACAGGAATGGAAGAACCGTTGCCCACAATGACTGATTGACCGGTACCATGTTTAAGAGTAGAAAGGAGTATACCAGGGTTTTGGGCAAGATGAGCTGAAGCACCCGAATCCATATACCAATCACTGGCGGAGGGATCTGCGACGGAGTCGGAGGTGTAGGCCTCATCCATAGGTGGCAGCTCCACTAGATTAGCATGATTCGTCGGAGCAGATGGCCGTGGAGGCTGAGGCCAACCTTGGTATTGTGGGAGCCAGTATGGTGGTGGCGGAGGAGGCCAATATGGATTCGAATTCCACGGTGGGTTGGAGTAGTTGCCGTTGCCGCGGCCTCGTTTGTTGAAGGTGCCGTTGCCTCTGCGATTGCCGCGATGGTTGTTGTTGTGATGGCGAGTTGATTGTTGCAGCTGTGGTGGGGAAGAGGCAGTGAGTGCCGTGGTGGAGGAGGGAGTGGCAGTATGAGAGGCAGATGCACGAGAACTTTTATTGAGGCGGTTTTCTTCCCACTCAAGCATCGATTTGGCAGAGTCGTAGGAAGGAAAGGGCTCCTTGTGTTTGATAACGTTGATGATGTTATCAAACTTCTCGTTAAGACCATTGATAATGTACATAACAAGAGTTTTGTCGTTGAGTACAGTGCCGACGTTTGCAAGGAGATCTGCAGTGGACTTCATCTTTTGGCAATACTCTCGGACAGTCATATCACCAATCTCCATGGTGCGGAGTTCTGTGTCGAGTTGAATTGCGCGGGCATCTTTGTTATTGCGGAATTGGTTCTCCACACGTAACCAGATGTCACGAGCTGTTCCGCCGGGTTGAAAAGAGGAACGAAAAAGCGGTTGAGTCATCGTTCCATAAAGCCAGAGTTTGACTAGACCATCGCGCTTGTTCCAGGCATGGTCGTTGGCGTTGGACGGCAGAACAGAGCCATCAAGATGTCCGGAGACATCAAACGCCATACAGTGTGTCTGGAGCAGCTCTCTCCAGGCGTCATAGTTGTGTTCGTTCTCGTCGAGCAGAATAGGGATCTGGTTTTTGATGTTTGTTACGCCATAGCAGCGTTCAGTAGAATTGGTGTTTGCAGCCATTGAAGGCGCGAAAGAGAAGGAAACAAACGAGATAGAGAGAGGATTGGGAGGAGAGAAGAAGAGAAATAGGAGAAAAGAGGTTCAGAACCAGAGAAGCTCTGATACCATGAAAGTGTTTGAAGTTCCTTGATCATTAACGAAATATGTACAAGGCTTTATATAGCCGAATTGGTTACAGAAGATCAGTAGAGAATCTACAAAGATAAGGAACTATACAACAGACTAAACAGATTCCTAAAAATATGTAACAGAATATATTTTATGTCTATCATTCTTCTCCTTCTCGCATCTTCGAATTGCCTCGTTGATCCTCTTCTCTACCTCTGTTAGTTTCGCTTTAGAGTTGTAATGCTCCATCACCAAGTAATGATACGCATGGACGCTAATCGGATCATTTAAGAGAATCTCTTCGAATGCTTTGATCGCCGATTCGCTTTCCCCGTGGTATGACAGCATCCGAGCCTTCATAACCGGCCATTTTTGTTCATCGGGATCGATTTCGATCAGACGGTTCATGATTTCAACCGCTTGCCCACGCTTACCAGAATCGAATTTGATTTTCGCCAGCGATAGTAATCGAAATCTGACAAGTGTTAACTTCTTTAGGTTTATGGAAAAAGGAAGAGACGATGATTTCTGAAGATATATTCGCCGGAGATTATTGTGGAGGTGAAACGTGGGTTTGGAGCATTGAAAGTTTGCGTGAGACGCCATTGTTGCTTCTCGTAAAAGAAACTACTACCAAGTACCAACCAACAAACAAGTCAACAGAATAACAGAATGATTTATAAAATGATTCGCCGTCTTGTAGAAGGCTAAGGCCCATTAAGCCCATGATAGAGTCCACTCCTCTTTGCACATAAATAGATATTGACCGTAGATTATTTGTCACCACTCGAGGTGTATGATAACGCCACGTTGGCGATCCACGTCATTGACCAAGAACCAATCATGTTCGTTCCAGAACACGTATATTATCTCGATATGCCTCCGAGCCATCATCATCCAATCGATCGCACTTGTAGAAAAATCTCTCAAATCCTATCGAAATCAATGGCACCGAAGGCAGAAAAGAAGCCGGTGGAGAAAGAACCGGCGGAGAAGAAGATCGCGAAAGAAGGCGGGAGCGAGAGGAAGAAGAAGAGGACGAAGAAGAGCACGGAGACGTACAAGATCTACATATTCAAGGTGTTGAAGCAGGTTCATCCTGACATCGGGATTTCTGGAAAAGCCATGGGAATCATGAACAGTTTCATCAACGACATCTTCGAGAAACTCGCTCATGAGTCATCCCGCTTGGCTAGGTACAACAAGAAACCGACGATCACGTCCCGGGAAATCCAAACCGCCGTACGTCTCGTCTTGCCCGGTGAATTAGCGAAACACGCCGTCTCCGAGGGTACCAAGGCCGTCACAAAGTTCACCAGTTCTTAAGAATGGTTCAGATTTTCTCTTTTCTTCTGCGAGATAGATTTTGCAGTAATTTCGGATCTGTTCTGCTAAATTTTCCATCTGGCTTTTATCCTTTACATGTTGGTCTCATCAAACGTATGAAAACATAATGCACTAATATCATATCGGCTCTCTTTCATCTCTTGCTAATTGATATTGACGTTCTAATGCTAGAGACATTAACTGTTTAATAACTCTGGTTGATCAGTAAAACTTGTGAATTCGCATATGTATATACATAAGAGATTGCGATGGTGTGGATTGTATGCAACCGAAGCAGTTGCTTAAGCGAAAGTGGATGTAGCCCATAGAAATGTTATTTTTACAGAGCAAGCAAACAGAGAGAAGCTTATTGAAAACGAAGCGAGCGATTCGCATCATGATAACATCAAGCAAAGATGAGAATTGTGTGTTTATCCTCACAGGAAACGTGAAATGAAACTGTGCATGAGATTAGTGTAATTTGCTCATACGTTACATTATGTGGTCGGTATTTTTAATGGGCCCGGCCCAACTAATACAACTCTCAATCTGATATAAACCGATAAGCGAAAACTGAAATTTTAAACAATACCGGAACATATAATAAACCGAACAACAATCGAGTTAAACCAGCGATTTATCGTCTTTCTTCCGATCCAGGCTCGTCTCTCTGACACTCTTTCTCTCTCTTCCCACATGGTTTGACTTTCAGTGTGGTGGTGCTCCGCTCATCTTTCCCGGGGCCGTAGTCGGCGAGGTGGTCGGAAAAACTCTCCGCCATGGATTCCAGAGACGACGAGGAGGCGCCGTTGGTGTATTGCGAGGATCGGAAGGTAAGACCGGAAAAGAGGTATACAAGGGATGTTCATATCCTCAGCATCTCCTTTTTGTTAATCTTCCTCTCCTTCGGTGCTGCTCAGAACCTTGAAACGACTATTAATAAGGTGCTTGATCCTGATTTTTTTTAGTTTTTCCTTTTCCGTTTTCGTCAATTTGCGTATCGAAGTCGATCATTTTACTCAGTTGTGACTTTCTGGGGGAAAAAAAAAACATAGAGAAACTACAAGTTTTGAATTTCTGATGGAAGTTATACTGTAATTATTACCTTTTTCTGTATTGATGGATCGTGAGAGGACTACGAGTTCGAGAGCAAGGACCCGTGAAGACTGTTGTCGAAAATTAAGATGAGACACGGGACTGTCTTAGTTCTGTGTGGTGACAGTTTAGTTGTTTGATCCTTTCCTTTCAGGATTTGGGAACAATCTCTCTAGGGATATTGTATGTGTCCTTCATGTTCTGCTCCATGGTTGCATCTTTGGTTGTCCGGTTAATGGGATCAAAGAATGCTCTGCTTTTAGGAACCACAGGTTATTGGCTCTTTGTTGCCGCGAATCTGAAGCCATCATGGTATTCTCATCTGCTCTCTTGTCTTCTTCTTTTTTTTTGATCAAGTGCTCTCTTGTCTTCACGACTAACTTTTGCTTCATGCAAATTCTTTTGATCTTTCAATCACTTGAACACTTAATACTTGACATATGGTTATTGGTGCTAGGATCACTATGGTGCCAGCCTCTTTATACCTTGGATTTGCAGCTTCGATAATCTGGGTTGGCCAGGTGCAACGACATGCTCCTGTTTTCGTAATCTTAATCATGCGGATTTCTAGTGGATTTCGAGACCTGAAACTCAAATTGTCTTCACTGCTTTAGGGAACCTACTTAACATCTATTGCGAGACGACATGCTGAAGATCATGATGTGCATGAAGGATCAATAATTGGTGTCTTCAATGGGGAGTTTTGGGCTATTTTTGCCTGCCACCAGGTGCATGCTTGTTTCGTTATACTTTCTTTCTGCTCTTCCTAGAATCTTGTATGCACTTACTCTAAAATCTCTTCTGACACATTTCGCATCAATCTTTTTGTAGCTATTTGGGAATCTCATTACACTTGCATTGCTGAAAGATGGGAAGGTACTACTTTTTTTTTTTTTTTATCGTTGACAAGAATCTTATAGCATATACTAGAGTTGAAGTATCATATTCTTTTAGGGCTTCCCTTTTTGTTGCTATAGTTTGATTTCTTTCATATGGCTATTACATTAGTTGATTACTGGTTCTCATCAATTCACAAAGTAATTATTGCTATGGTTGAAGTATCGAATGGCTGACTCTGCTACCACATTCTCAGTGTTGTTTCTATAATTTCCCTTCTAGTTGGGTAGCTCCACCATTGTTTCCTTCTTGTTGACATGACTGTAGGAAGGAAGCACCAGTGGCACAACCTTATTGTTGTTGGTGTTCCTCCTCATTATGACATTAGGAACAATACTAATGTTCTTCATTCGAAAAATTGACGGAGAAGATGGAAAAGAACCTGTGGCTTCTTCTATGGGCTTAGTTGATTCCTTGCTTTCTCTTCCAAGGATGATAATCACTCCTTTGCTCGACGTACGGATGCTACTGATTGTCCCTCTCCTTGCATACTCAGGATTGCAACAAGCATTTGTTTGGTATGTCTCTCAACAAACTGTATATGCATCCCTCGTTTTCCATGTGTTGCCACAAGAGTGGCATAAATGGAGTACTGTACAGATAAAAGAGAATATTGGACTCTAGATAACTTCACATGAATTTCCTAGTGAGGGTTGGAGTCTCGCCGCTGACTAGTTATTTACTCCTTTATGTAGCTTATCATTTTCTATCAGTGAAATCAGCAAAACTTTCTTTTAATTTATCATATGATATATATCTTCATTTTTCTTACAAGTTGCGTCTTCCTATCTTTAGGGCTGAGTTTACAAAGGAAATTGTTACACCTGCGATTGGTGTCTCAGGTGTTGGCGGGGCAATGGCTGTCTACGGAGCTCTTGATGCAGTTGTAAGTTAAACAGAAGAGTCAAAAATCATCCGTTTTAGCTGAGATTTTTTTTTTTTTTTTTATTATTGGCTTGGTTTTTTTGAGGTTAATCCTTAATCTCTTGTTGAAAATCATTTTAGTGTTCAATAACCGCTGGACGGTTTACCTCTGGTCTGTCATCAATCACATTTATAGTTTCTGGTGGGGCTGTTGCTCAAGCTTCTGTATTTCTCTGGCTTCTTCTTGGGTACAGGTTTGTTACTTAGACTCCCTACGTGACTCTGTAACTCCTTGTGTTTGTGCCTTCGTGAAATGGTTTCCCCTTAGAATGTTGTAACTGGTATCAAGCAACTTTGTGAAATTATGCTAGAAACGGGTTCTTTTACTAATGAAATGCTAATGAAACTAGGATTTGTGTGAATCTCGTAGCCTACAAGTGATTATGAAGAAACTCAGCTATGGTGTGATATGATTATGTTGCAGGCAAACTAGCGGAGTACTTGGCACAGCGTACCCACTTATAATGGCGGCGATATTAGGAATTGGTGACGGAATATTAAACACTCAAATCAGTGCTCTTCTCGCGTTACTCTTCAAACATGACACGGTAAATGTCACAAAAACATTGTTATCATTATTCTTATTCACTAAAACATACGTGAAAAAACCCGTGAAAACCTCTGCGTTTTCACTTACTTATGGAAACAGGAAGGAGCGTTTGCGCAGCTAAAAGTATGGCAAAGCGCATCGATAGCAATTGTGTTCTTCCTAAGCCCATATATATCATTGCAAGCCATGCTCATAGTGATGCTTGTTATGGCCTGTGTGTCACTCCTCTCTTTCTTGGTTTTAGCTCTTAAAGTCGAGAATGTATTCACCCGCGACGAATGATCCTTTTGATTTGTTCACGTCCCGGGACAAACCCAAAGTGTGTATTGCTGTAAACCTTATTCCCAATTGAATTGTAAATAAATGCTTGTTTTGTTGTACAATAAAAGATCTCTGGAATATCATTTTACTTGCTTTCTTTCATTGCCCAACCCCCAATTTATCCTCTCCGGTTCTCGATGTGGCCTTTGTATAAAACCGATATTATTCAGCCTAAACCACAATTAATCAGACGAAAATCTACTACATGTCGGTTCGGTTTTGGTTTTGCTTTTATTTTGTAAACGCGGTCGTTCTGTCTTCGCCTCTTCAAAAGTGGACTCAGCTCAATCTTCGCCTCTTGTTCACGCGTTGCCTGCTCCTCGGAAATTCTCTTTCACGAAATTCTCTGCGTTTTCCAAGGTAAAGTTGGGAAGTTTCTTCGCAATTTTTTAATTTTGGGTAGTGAATCTTCTGCATAATTTCATTTCCCATGTTTCTTACACGGTGATCTGATGAAAAGCCTAGCCTTTCCTTTTAACTTACTGCTATCAGATTCGATCAATGTCGGTTTTTGCTTATCTTATGGATCGGTTTGTTTGATCTAACACGTATTGTCTTTACTGGATGTCGATTAGCTAGATGTTTGTGCTCTCTATCATGTCTTATTTGTACAAAAAGTTTTAACTTGAACTTGTTTGTAATCAAAAGTTCTGAATTCATGATAAAATGTATAGCCTTAATTATTGATACCGATTTCGATGGAGACTCGAGCATAATTCAGACTTGGAATTTTTGGGTTACTTTCTACAAGATCTGGCTTAGGCTCTCCATCGTCCTCTTCTTGTTCTACTCTTGCGTTTCACAAACGAAATGGAATTGATGTGTGAATATCTGTTTGGTCTTAGATGAAGAGTTAGTCTTTCACAAGCTAAGCTTCTCTCTTTATTCTAATACTCTCTTATGGTTGGTTATTGTGATGTTACAGATGTTTGACGACCAAGATCTGGGCTTCTTTGCCAATTTTCTGGGAATCTTCATTTTCATACTGGTCATAGCCTACCATTTCGTGGTGGCTGACCCGAAATTCGAATAGAAATGAGGTCCCAAATTCAGTAACTCTGATATGTCCGAATCTACATGAAGTTCGCATTCCATACTTGGAACACTTTTTTCTTTTTCTTTTTCTTTCAGTAGATGTATGTTGACAATGTGGTTATAGCTGGATAAATCCCTCTTCTTATGTAGTGCTACTATTCACAATGTGTTTTGTTGCATTAGAGAAACAATTTATCTCATTTTGCTATAAATCTCTCTGGTTTACAATTAAGTTTCTACACCCAAAATCACCTGATGTGTCTTACATGATGCTATGTGCTATAGTTACTAAATGTCGTCAAGAGCAAAATCAAGTTGTATGGGTTATTTCTGTCATAATACATACTGTTTCTTGCATCAATCTGCTGATGCAAAACCCTAGACTGCTCAGACATAGAGTAGTTTCATTCTTCAACACCTCTTCAGCTGTGCTACCACTTATCTTGTCTGTTGCCTCCTTCAGTAGCGTTACAAAAGAAACTGAAAACCTCTCTGCATCATCTTGGCTTGGACCCAACTCCACGTCTGAGTGGTTGTCGTTTGATCTTGTGCCTGCTTCCACATCATGGCATATCTTTCTCTTGTGCAACTCTTTTTGGAGTCTTGCTCGAGTCTTGGTCGATGCGATCTCTTGTAAACATTTCACCGAAGAGTGAAGCTTTTCTTGGAAGACTTTCAGGTCTTGAGTGATGTTTTCCCAAGGATACCCAAGTGTTGGTTGAGCTCCAGATAGGTTTTTGAGGTCATCACAAACATAGAGACAAAGATCAGATATCTTCGAGAAAGAAACCGAAAGCTTGTTGTAACTGACCGCGTTGAGAGGGCGGATGAATGGGATATTAGGCTCTGTCAAGGCTTCTGCTGTGAACCTCTCCAAAGCTTCAACATGAGATTTGAGTTTCGCCTGCTTGCTTCTTAAATCTGACATTTGCTGGTTCTTTTGCTCAGAACAATGAACCAATGACCGGATGCAGTCTAAGAGAGCATCGAGACAGTGTGAAAGTTCGGTTCTTGCAAGACTTGATGCTCTCGCAGGGGTGACCAGAATCTCTCCAAAGACAAAACAGAGCAACCCGATTGAAGCTTCCACAATTCTAGTGATCGCAAAATCAGTCGGAGCTCCATAGTTTCTCCTTCCGAGTATCAACAGTGCTGCAATGGCGGATGTAACTCCTCCAGGTTGGCCGTAGACTTTGCTGTGCCTCATGAAGACGGTGACGGCTATCCAAGGGAGCAAAGGTAAGAACCTGAGCTCTTCTAGTCTTTGGAAAACAGAGCAACATAACAGACCGTAGACTGATCCCATCGCGGTCCCTTGTAGACGAGAGTTCGCTACTGTTAATGTTGCTTGCCTACCGGATACAAGGCTAATGGCTACGGTTAGACCCGACCAATACCCGTTTTTTTTGTTATACATTATACCAAACAACACCGCGAGGCCAAGAGAAATCGAGCACTTGAATGCAAAAACAAACCTTTCTCTAGCCATCCAGACACAGATAAAATCCCAAACCCTTTTGGTTTTGGACAACCCTTCGTGTTTTGGGTGAGTTTCTTCCTCGGTGTTACCACATTTACTGTCTTGTCTCACTGATAACAAATCACCTCTGAAGAGTTCCACACAGTACCGGAAGAAGTAAACCGGTAAAGCTGAAGTAGAAAGAGAACCAGCCTCAGGATGCCATCTCAGTCTGTCCTCAGGCTTAAGAGTAGATGCTGACTCAGGAGCAATTTGTGTTCTGGGAGCTTCTAAAAGTCGTGTCAGTTCATCGCGGCTCATGCCTAGAGGAAAAGAACTGCAAGATCCCAACGCCATCTCCATCCCTCTCATCAGAAACTCTGTGTCTTGCAGTTTCTCCCCCTGATGCTTCTGCTTCCTTCTCAAGAATCTTGTATCTGGTCGCTCCCATGCAAGACGCTCCTGTTACCAAAAGGATATTTTTGTCAGAAACAGATGATAAAATCCACACGACAGCCCGAAGAAAAAGAATTTCAGTATTTAGCAGATGATCATATTCAATATTTTAAAGACAGTTTGCTTACATGGTGGATTTGGACGCTCTTGAGTGTGTGTCTTGCTGCTGCAGACAATGAAGCGGCCTTTGCGATCAACACCTGAGCTGTTGTGTTGTCTCGAGCCATCATGACCTCGACGAACAAATCTAACCTCTCGAGAGCATTTTCAGCATACACTTTACAACTCTTAGTCATCTGCAAACCAGTTAAAACCCGAGGTAAGTTTTCTGTGAACGTCTCATCGTCATAAAAAAGAGACAAAATAAATAAATCGCAAGACTCACCTGACTATGAGCCAGCCTTGGAAACGGGAGAAGCACGGCGAGTAGAGAAGCAATGACTCCAAGCGCTGTACTAGCCGCCACATGAACTGGGAGCATGACAACATGGGCCATCTCTCCATTGAACACCACGAAAGTCACATAGACAACAACGATCTGCCCAAAGGCAATTCGTTTAGTCAGAAGACTCGTGGACACTGGGAAAGCGACGATGAATGAAGCTACAGCCACAGCAACTGGAGCCACCAAGACATTTCCTAGCGAGGCTGGTCCAACCACCAACACACTCATTAGAACAATGGCTATTGTCTGAAAAGTAGCGTAAGCGACGTCAAGACAACACTTGAGAACTTCGCCGTATGTTGGTTCAGCATCGGATAGCCAGATTAAGATTGTGGTCAGGTAAGAAAAGGCTGGAAACGTTGTGAAGTGGCTTAGTGGTTTGGGACCGTACAAAGTGGTCAAGCTCACGATGAGACAAGCCATGGCGGTTCTCAAAGCCAGGCCAAGTCGCTCGAAACATGTTGTGTCTCGCATTCTTTCTACAAATTGTTTTGTTGATATTTAGGTAGAGCTTTTTTGTTAGATGAAGATGATGAGATGAAGGTTATGGTGAACAAGAAGAGTACGTATAAATAAGTGATGGGATTCAAAGTGGCAACGTCAAAGAGTTAATACTTATGAGCAGCTGTCTCTTAGGTCCAAGTATTATCATTTTCTATATTTTGTAGTAATGGGACCAAAACCAAAACAAAACAAAACAAACCAGACTTTCTAATACTGCATCAGTTTAGTTTGGGTTTAGGCAATGCCATACATCCAAGGGGTATTGAATTATAAATCAGGTGATCTTCTTAGATAGTTTTGAGTTTGGCCATGCCAGAACATTTAGGTGCAAAGGAAACTGAATTTAACCGAAAGTTTTAACGGTTTAGTTTGATTTAGTCCATGCTATGTACATAACTTAGGTTCATTTTTTGTTCGTTTACGTTACACTTCTTCACATATACTCCAAAAAGCGTAACTGAATTGACCAGAGAATGCAACTCTAGTCGGTTTATGGATACGGTTTGGTCAGGTTTAAAGGAAATTGGACAGGTAGGTGGGAAACGAGTTAAAGCAGCTGGTTACATACCACAAAACAAATACGAAGTGGTTTCAAATAACTTTCAAAACTCTCCCTTTCTCCAAGTTTCTCGAATTTTGTATTTTCTTTGGCAAGTTCTGAAATTGTAATTTCGCCACATAATCGAACTTTATTAAATTTTTGTTCTTTTTCAATTCCGTCGACGGAATAAAAAGGTAACGTTTGATTGATAAAACAAAATTGATTATATGGAATGAGACAAAAGAGAAGTAGTGGTATGAAAGGCATTAGTCTCATCAGCTTTTCAAGTTTCAAGTAGAGAGCATTTATAACAAGCTGCACGCTTCATGGTTAGCATTGTTTCCTCTTCGTCAGGGAATTTGTAAGAATAAGCATTTAGGTCCTACACTATCATATACTTGGTATTTGTACACCTATTTTATTTTCATTGACGGATGCAACTTTCTGTGCCACAAAAAAAAAGAAAATAAATTATTTATGAATTGAAATCTGAATATTAATTCCCTCTTCTTATCGGTTTTTAAATATCACTACGTGGAAAAATAAAATAAAAAAATAAACATGCACAGTTACGTTGAAACAGACGGAATCCATGCAATTTGCAAACCTGTTTCATACGTTATTTTGGGCTTTTTCAAAGAATCCCCCGACGATCTCTTAAACTTGACTACATGCATTAGTAAGGCTTAAGCAATTTTTGTAGAAGCCCAAAACTTTTGACTCTTGTTATTTTCCGATTGGTGTGTAAATTCATTGGGCTTTGAATACACAGGTCAAGCAACAACTCAAACTATCTAAATATCTCATCTCACCGACACTTTTCTTGTTGTTGTTATCATTTTGACTAAGACTTCTAATAAATAGGATGATAGACTTAAGAGAGTAAAGTTTGTGAAGAAGTGATATTTTAACCAATATAGTTTATATTTGATTAAAAAATAAAGTAAAAAAAAATACGTGTACACTGATGGTGACCAATGGACCATTAAAAGCCAATCAGGCCGAAAAGAAATGTCTAGCTGTACAGAACGTCACAGCCAATGACCGACTATTATGATTGATTTGGAAATAAGCAATAGATTCGAACATTCTCGAACTTTTTAAACGGCTTTGAGTCGTATTCGTACGCGCTTAATAATTGTTTAAAAGGTCGAAAAGGAAAAGCGAAAGAAGAATCGTTCAGCGACCGTCAGATCGACCTCCGAAAGATCGTACGGTTACAGAACAAGCCATCGAACATTCTCGAAACAAGAGCCCGCGAATCTATATAGACTTCTCCTTCGACCTCATCTTCCGGAAGAAAATTAAAAACCCTAGCCGCACTCTTCTTCTTACACTTTTCTTCTTTGCAAATCTCTTGAAAGTTTTTGTTTCCCTCGATTTTCCGTAGAGCTTAACAATGGCGGGTAAAGGAGAAGGTCCAGCGATTGGTATCGATCTCGGTACGACGTACTCTTGCGTCGGAGTTTGGCAACACGACCGTGTTGAGATCATTGCTAATGATCAAGGTAACAGGACGACGCCGTCGTACGTAGCGTTCACCGACAGCGAACGTTTGATTGGTGACGCCGCTAAGAATCAGGTGGCCATGAACCCCATCAACACCGTTTTCGGTACGTTTTTCTCTGTTCCTCGATTGTTGCTTCTGTTAGCGAATTTGTGCATCGAAACTAGGTTATTATTAGTAGATCTGTACATGGAAGATGCATTAGGATGATTACAAGTTTTCATAGTAAGCTCTAGCTCGTTAGGAACTAGTGAGTGGTTGAATTCGATTTTTGTAGATTGTTCTGATAATCTCAAGCTGTTAATCAATGCTTATCTTCCATGATAATCGATTTGGGGTTTTAATTTGCTGTAACTTACTTTTGCTCTTTTCTCTTAAGAGAGATTACCTGATTTAGTAGTATTCATCTTCATCTTTTTAGTATTTCGTGATATAATGGTTGCGGAAAGAATGTTCTCTGTTACTTAATCGTTTTATAATTTTGCAATTGTAACAGATGCCAAGAGGTTGATTGGTCGTAGATTTAGCGACAGCTCTGTTCAAAGCGACATGAAATTGTGGCCCTTCAAGATTATTCCGGGACCGGCTGACAAACCCATGATTGTCGTAAACTACAAGGGAGAAGACAAAGAGTTCGCCGCTGAAGAAATCTCTTCCATGATTCTCATCAAGATGCGTGAGATTGCTGAAGCCTACCTCGGCTCCACGATCAAAAACGCTGTCGTCACTGTTCCGGCTTACTTCAACGACTCTCAGCGTCAGGCGACAAAGGATGCTGGTGTCATTGCCGGTTTGAACGTTATGCGTATCATCAACGAGCCTACTGCAGCTGCTATTGCTTATGGTCTAGACAAGAAGGCTACGAGTGTCGGAGAGAAGAACGTTTTGATCTTTGACCTTGGTGGTGGTACATTCGATGTCTCTCTTCTGACCATTGAAGAAGGTATCTTTGAAGTGAAGGCGACTGCAGGAGACACTCATCTTGGTGGTGAGGATTTCGACAACAGAATGGTGAACCACTTTGTGCAAGAGTTCAAGAGGAAGAACAAGAAGGATATTAGCGGAAACCCGAGAGCCCTAAGGAGGTTGAGAACCGCCTGTGAGAGAGCGAAGAGAACTCTCTCTTCTACCGCTCAGACCACCATTGAGATCGACTCTCTGTACGAGGGTATTGATTTCTACTCTCCAATCACCCGTGCCAGATTCGAAGAGCTCAACATGGATCTTTTCAGAAAGTGTATGGAGCCTGTTGAGAAGTGTCTTCGTGATGCTAAGATGGACAAAAGCTCTGTCGATGACGTAGTCCTAGTCGGTGGCTCCACCCGTATTCCCAAGGTCCAGCAATTGCTCCTTGACTTTTTCAACGGTAAAGAGCTTTGCAAATCCATCAACCCCGATGAAGCCGTCGCATACGGTGCAGCTGTCCAGGCAGCTATTCTCAGCGGTGAGGGTAACGAGAAGGTTCAAGATCTCCTCTTGCTCGACGTCACACCACTTTCTCTTGGTCTTGAAACCGCAGGAGGTGTCATGACTGTTTTGATCCAAAGAAACACAACAATACCCACAAAGAAGGAACAAGTTTTCTCAACCTATTCAGACAACCAGCCTGGCGTTTTGATCCAAGTCTACGAAGGTGAGAGAGCAAGAACCAAGGACAACAACCTCCTCGGTAAATTTGAGCTTTCTGGCATCCCTCCAGCTCCCAGAGGTGTTCCTCAGATCACTGTCTGCTTCGACATTGATGCAAACGGTATCCTCAACGTCTCTGCCGAGGACAAGACGACAGGACAAAAGAACAAGATCACAATCACCAATGACAAGGGAAGATTGTCAAAGGACGAGATTGAGAGAATGGTTCAAGAAGCAGAGAAGTACAAGTCAGAGGACGAAGACCACAAGAAGAAGGTGGAAGCCAAGAACGCGCTCGAGAACTACGCCTACAACATGAGAAACACAATCCGGGACGAGAAGATCGGCGAGAAGCTAGCGGCTGATGACAAGAAGAAGATTGAAGACTCGATCGAAGCAGCCATTGAGTGGCTTGAAGGGAATCAGTTAGCGGAGTGTGATGAATTTGAAGACAAGATGAAAGAGCTTGAGAGTATTTGCAACCCGATCATAGCAAAGATGTACCAAGGTGGTGAAGCTGGTGGTCCAGCTGCTGCAGGAGGAATGGACGATGATGTTCCACCTTCTGCAGGAGGTGCAGGTCCCAAGATTGAGGAAGTCGACTAAGCTTCTCTCTCTCTTCTCGTGTGTTTGTAATTCCAACATTTCTTTCTCTATTTTGTTCCCTTAGTTTTTGAGGGTCTTTTTTTGTATGAACTTCGGCACGACGCCAAGGTTCTCAATTGTTTTGGTTACCTTATAATTTTTTTTAATCAAAAACAGAAATATTTTTGGTTAATGTCTCGTGACTTTATAGTTGATTCCATAAACATGGTCAACAGTAAACCGATTAACGTCTCTGCTTATCATGACTTTTGATTCCATAAATATGGTCAAAAGTAAACCGATTGATATCGAACTCACAAAACCCTCCGTTAGTCACCATGATGAGAATGCTGAATTACGACAAGAACAATCTCTTATTTGCATAACGAGGTCACGCAGGTTACCTTATGGACAAGAAACAAGTTGCACTCTTGCTGCTAACGATTGATCAAGCAAGAATGGAGCCACCATTTTGCGTCAAATTACTTTGGAAGGTGCGTCTCTACTCTCAGAACCATCGCCAAACCGGGTGAACTGTTTGGAGAATGATATTGGTTGGGCCGCTTTGAAATTTCATCAGGTCGTAATTGGACACACTAGTGAAAAGATCTCTTAGATGATCGAGAAATGGTTAAAGTCTCTCCTTTTGTATTAGACTCAAAATCCTCACATGGAACCGGTGAGTATTGCATTGGGAAGCTCAATCAAAAGTTGATGTCTTTAATTCCTTGGAGGAGATATTTTGTGAATTAAGAATAGGTGGTATGAATTTATTAGCCGCTTTTTTCATTCAGGCGTATATAGGTTAATACATAAATAGGAATAATGAAAAGAGAGAGCTAAAAAGATTTGATAAGAACTTGACTATTATATATGTTTTTGTTGATTTAGATGTATAATACTTTGACACTCATAAATTCATAATCCATTTCATTAGAACCAAGTTTCATTCGTTTTCTTCCTATAAAGTCAAAAGACTCAAATACACAAAAACCAATAAAATGGCATACCATTTCGATCTTGATCTGGTTGTTTAGATTGTCTAGCTTGGTACTAGCAAAGTCGGGAAACACATTTGATGATGTCTGATCATCGTGGAAACCAAGTTGGGCTTTCTCGATATTCACCGATTCCTAGAAGATCCTGCAGAACAAAATGAGCTTCTTAGATCGTTAGGAAGAACATAACACAATGAACATTGAATCTAGGAACATACAAATATGAGTTTACACAACTTTGAACTCGTAATATAAGTTTTCTTCAAGTTCATGTGCTCTAATTCCTCGTTTTTGTTTTCCTTAAATCATTTCATGAACTCGTTAAAAGAGTAATCAATATTGGAATCAAACGTTGTGCCAGACACATGTTTAGTAATGAGCATTTAGTCTGATGGTAAAGAGCAAGATATCAGTGTGTTCAATTCCTTGATTCCTTCCACGTAAGCAGGATCGTCAGGCCTAAAACTCTGCATGTTAAGGTACTTTATTCTCTCTAAGCTTCTTTGTCATGCAGATCATTCAAATTCAAAAAGTATAGTCTGTGACAGAATGACATTGCAACCTTGGTCAAAGTAAGTGGAGCATTAGAAGAGGAAGTTTACTTGGCAAGCTCTGTTTTTGGCTCTGGTCTCTGCGGTACTGGGGATATCATGATTTGGTTTGAGAAACTTCTTCTCACGTCGCTCACAAGATCCCCATCCATCAGCGAATCTTCCTCCTCTGAGAGAGCCCACAAACCAAAAGGTTAAACAACAAATGATCACTGCAAACTATCTTCCAAAACCACATTCAAAATTCAGGGTTTTATAAAGAAGAACATTACTGCATTATAGCTCGGACGATGAACTCAGCACGCTGGACGTTTCTGTTTTCGTCGAACTCAATATTCTTGTCTCTTATTTCGTAAGACACATTGAAGTAAAATGATATTTTCCTCCAACCTTCACATTCCATAACATGCAGCATCAAAACCAATATCAAAGTGTTTAGATTAAAGACAAACAAGCACAATCTTCACCTGACTTTTTAATGTATGCTTTCCCTGATATCATCGTGTAATCAGGTTTCTCTAGAATCTGTAAAATCGATGAAACTATGTTGTTACTTTACAAAATCATAGCATTAGATGTAACTATAACAAATATATGATAGTTAGTTATGTAAATCCAAAAACAGCAACATCTCTTTCACAAGCACATAAACACTAGTGGTCTAGCTTAGGTTTGAAACGAAGTTACGAACAAGTCACGATCGAAACAAAACTCTTGACATTTCATCAAACACATTCAATGCACAAACTCTTTCCTGGAATCAACAAGAATAGTTTGGATGGAAAGAGCAAATCGAAATACCGCCATGGCTGTATTCTGGTACTCCTTGAACAGAGTAGCAGAAGGAAAGCTCCCAGACAAACAATGTCGCGTCTCGTTGACCACATCATTCTTAACGCAGCTCGCTGATGGAGAAACCTCCGATAAGGGAGTAGACTGCCTGATCCCAGGCGACAAGTAACTCTCCGGTGAAGAAAACTTGGTCGAATGGATAATCGGAGTCGAGTTCCGGTGCACCGTCGTTACAAGAGCCATCGGACTCTCACTGTTCAACTCAGACAAGACGCGGGATCTGGCCATTTTGTTCGGACGCGGTGACTCCTCGTGTGACCGCCGGTTAAAGCTAGGGCTATGATTCGGCACCCGAAGAATCATCGACTGTGGAGGAGGGTAAGAAACAGGTGTCGGAGGGGAAGTAATGTTTGGATACCTAACAGCGAGGGGCTTCGGAGATTTCCCGACGGCGGAGGAGGAGGTAGTAGCCTTGGCAAGAGAAGAAGCGGCGGCGGAATCGATCACCGCCCATAGATCGGCGTCGTCTAGATCTTTGTCATCGAAGGTATAGGAAGAAACAAGCGATCGTGACGATGACGACGCCATGGAAGCGTGCTCTGTACAAGGTGGGAAAGTAGCTTTACTTCATTGATTCAAATTTTACACGAATCCTTTCTCTCTCCCGTTTGAACCGGTTTGACGAACCCGGTTTAATTGTGTTTTTTTTTTTGTTGTTGTTGGTCAACCTAACCTGGTTTAAGTTGTTGTGAGGTTCTTTTCAAATACGAATTGATCCATTCATTTGATTGGGTCATACTAGAGTTAGTGGGTCCCACAGATGTAATTAACATCATAAACAAGAGTGTGCTTTAGTGATCGCTCCTTTGGTGGCCTCTTCTTCAATGGCGATTCCCAGGTTTAGCTCTCTGTTTCGATGCAGAAAATGGGCTAAGGGAGATTGGCTTGTGGCTTCCATTGGATTCGTGTTGATCGTGTTCTTCCTCTCTTTCTTCTTCGATCCCACTTCTGACTCTGTCCCCTCCGTTGACCGATCTCCGCCGTTCACATCCCCACCCGATCTGGTCAAACTGAGGTTGTCCAGTAAAGCTAAAGAGAGAGGAGCCTGTACTGTGAAAAATTTGTCTCCTTCTTCTACTTTTTCGTTTCAAAGTTTGAAATTTTCGAGTTTTTTTAATTGAAACTTAATGCTATATTGCAGTTTGCTTGGATGGAAGCTTGCCTGGGTACCATTTTCACAAGGGTTCTGGATCAGGTTCAGAAAGCTGGATTCTTCATCTGGAGGTATTATTCTTATTTTGGTTTATTGAATTTGAATTTTTTACTTGGAAACTAGAATATATTTTTGAGTGAAATGTATAAAAGGGTGGAGGCTGGTGCAACACAATAGCGTCATGTTCTGCGCGCGCAATGACTAAGTTAGGTTCTTCCAACTACTTTGAAGATGAAGTGGACTTTCAAGGTGTTTTAAGCAGTGACCCATCTCAAAATCCTGGTAGGAGATATCTATATAGTAGCTTCTTCCTTTTTAATAATTGACCTTCTTCTATACTGCTTGTATACGTTCAGTTTTGAATCCATTTGTTGTCTTTGGTGTTGCAGAATTCTTTAACTGGAACAGAGTCAAGATACGGTACTGTGATGGTGCTTCTTTTGCTGGACACCCTGAAGCTGAATTCAAGGTAACAAGGCTTTGGTAGGCTCAGAATTCGTGTCAGGTTCTATCGAGAGCAAGAAAAGATTCTTACTTTCATGCTTCGTCGACTCTATTTCTCTATTTTCAGAACGAAACACGGCTTTTCTTCCGGGGCCAGCTCATTTGGGAGGCAATTATGGATGAGCTCTTGTCAATGGGCATGTCAGATGCGAAACAGGTAGCGTCCTCGTGATTTTATAGAAAGAATTGTGTTAATGGTATATTGGTCACCATGAAAGTCTGTCTTGCATTGCCATCTTTCTTTATAATTTCTACGTTTGCGGGATTCGCCTAATTAGGTAACTTGCATCCTCTAGAAATTAATACTTCTTTTTTTTCTTTCTTACACGAATTTGAGAAAATGTAGGCCATACTTACAGGATGTTCTGCTGGTGGCTTGGCAACTCTTATACATTGTGACTACTTTAGAGATCATCTGCCAAAAGATGCAGCTGTTAAATGCTTTTCTGATGGAGGATTCTTTCTCAACGTGTATGTTTTCGTTCATAAACTGCCTTTTTCTCATGAATTGTATAGAGACTTGTGAGGTCCAGTGCTCTTTTGTTAAGTTCTTCGGGTCTAAGCTAGTTTAAAGAAGCAAAACCTGTAAGACTTCTCTAGAATTCTTTGCAGATTATACTCCACAGAGCTAGGAAGTTACTGTCAATGTGAAATCAGCTAAACAGTGTCTCTCAGCCTCAGTAAAGCTATTTTCCTTCTTTTCAGGCTTGATGTCCTTGGAAACCCTACGATGAGCTCTTTCTATCATGATGTTGTTAACCTGCAGGTTTGCCATTCACTTTCTGTCAATAGTTGATCATACTTTTTCGTATATTTTCTTGATTTTTAAGAACATGTCATGGCTTTTTTTGGCTTGCAATGGTTGGTTCCAACCAGGGCGTAGATAAGAGCTTGGATCAGAATTGTGTAGCCAAAACGGAGCCATCCAAGGTAGGTTTTATCTCTTACTTTGTTAACATCTTTGTTGTCTGGTTATGATTAGTATTGAGACTTTTCTATAATGATTTTGCAGTGTATGTTTCCTCAAAAATTTCTTAACAACATAAGAACACCAGTATTTCTTGTCAATGCAGCCTACGATTTTTGGCAGGTTAGAATTACCAAGCCAAACGTTAAGACTTTTCGCATGTTTCTATTTGATTTTACTCCAGTTCATGTTTACTGTTCTACTAATACTTAGCACATATTCAGATTCAACATGTATTGGTACCAGCTTCTGCTGATCGAGATAAAAGTTGGGCAAAGTGCAGGCTCAATATTAAGGAATGTGATGGCGCACAGATGAAAGTTCTACATGGTAATTTACTCCTTATTCAAACTGAATGACCCTAAGCCAAGAGGAGGAAATTGATAATCATAAATCTCTTCTGTTTCAAAGTACAATCAGTATATATGATCTGTTTTGGTCCTTTGTAATCTATTATTCTTGGAAAAACTTCTCCTTAAACTGCTTCCTAAAATGGTCAGTTATATAAATCCCTATTCGATTTGCAGGTTTTCGCAGCTCTCTTATGGATGCGATCGGGAAGTTTCATCAGAACAAAGTTGGTGGCATGTTCATCGATTCCTGCTACTCTCATTGCCAGACACTTATGTCAGCGACATGGCACTCCCCAACCTCAACAAGAATCGAGAATAAGGTCAAGACATTTGACACAATCTGTTGCTTTCGTTCTCGAGCCTTTCTTCTTGCAAAGGAACTGATCTGGTTCGTCTCTTTTCTGTTTTGTTGTTGGAACAGACAATTGCGGACTCTGTAGGTGACTGGTACTTCAACCGGAAACCGGTGAAGCTAATCGATTGTCCTTACCCTTGCAATCCCTCTTGTTACAACATGAATTTCACTTGACCTTTGCCTTATAGCCGCATTGACCAATCCCTCTGCTCCTGAATTTCTCCGTTTCTCCGGAAGCTTCCTCATCTGAGGAGCAGCCATTTCCTCTAATTCTCCATCCGGTTGAGTCCGAAAGGGTTTGCATGGTCTTGAAGCATCAAATATCTAGAGGAAGTCACCTGATTTGTGTTCCAAAGTAGTTGATTGATCACGAGGGACTTTATTACAAAAACAACACAATTCGCAGTCTATATTGGCATATTGCCACGTTGGAATCTCCTGAGGTTGCACATGTATATATTTATTGTGATCGTAATGTATTGAAACGAGGTCGGTTGTTATGTGGAAAGAAGTTCCAGTGTTATGACAGCAGCAGATCTTGAGATCTTTTAGATAACATAGGCCAAAACCAAATAATAATTATATTCAAAAAGGGGTTACAATTAGGCTTTTTTAAAAGGTCAATTGACTATATAACAAAAGAGTTGAATATGTTTAAGCAAATAGTAAAATATCCTTTTTGTTAAGCAAGTAGTAAAATATCCTTCTTGTTAAGCAAAAAGCAAAGAAGAAAATAGAGGTCGATAAAAGTATCCATGTTAATTGTAGGTGGTGTAACAGTAGTTGGGATTTCTGGTAATTCGAATGAGCTATTGTTAGATATGGGTCTAAATTAACACTTTAAAAGTCAGCTTGTGAAAGAAAAATATGATAAACCATTAATGTTCTTTCTCTTTTTCTTGCCAATGTGGGATCTTATCTTCTTGACGTCTTCATGAAGAGAAAGAAAAATGGACGCGCGTGACGAACCATACGAATGAGGTATGTCCTCCACACGTCTAAACAAGATTGCTGCGTTAAGGCAACTACTTGGGGGGGGGCAACTGGGCAAGAACCCTTTTTAAAGAATAGAATACTTATGGTATTGTTTTTTAATAATGTGTTTTTTTATATGCAAACACTAAAAAAAATGGTATTTTGTAGAATGTTTGGATCTTTAAACTCGTTCAAATCGAATAGAGGCAGTTTCAAAACTATGATTAGTTCATCATCTGTATGCGTCCTTTACCTCACCTCTTATTAGTCTCTTACTTTTAGTTTTACCACATGTATACATGTGTAATATACTTATCACAATATACAGGAAAAAGTCAAGAGATTATATGAGATTTTAATTCCAAAGCTCTTTGCTTCCACGTTCTCTTTCTCGAAATCGTTGACAAGTTTTTACAAAGATCCACAAAATGTAATTACGTGCTTAAGCATAATATATGATTAAGTTGATAGCCTAACTGACTTATATAATAATTAAATTTTCGAACACTCTGTCCTGGATTCCTGATCATGGCAATTCATCGATTTGTTCTCATCGACTAGTAGCACTGTAGCAGTATAATTATTATCATATTATTGAGGTCTGTGAAAAATTGAAACATGGTATGTTGAAATTTTCAAAAGATTTTTTCCTTTAGAAATTTGATTGCAGAGTTCATGCAATGCATATTGCAACGTAAGCAGCCAGCTGCTCTTTCAGGAATATCTGGTATCTTTTTATGATATTTATTTCCAATCTGAGAAAATAAGAATTTTGTATTCTGCATTCATACTTAGTCATTGCGATATTCACACGATGATACAATGTAAGGGTTGAATTATCAGTTTGTTTTTTACAACGCTACTTACTATTAAACGAAGTAATATTTTTACTAGTATTTGGTTAGGGGAAACGTAGCTGAACCAGAAACCAACATTGCGTTTAAACACATCTTTTGGAAAGAGTTTCATCGTGTTTTACCGTAATTAATTATGAGACCTACTGAATAAACATGTTTATATACATACTATTTTTTTTTTTGGTGAGCAAAAGGGAGCAAGCTCCCAAAACTTAAAAAAAGAAAAAAAATTACACACGATTCTGTCGCAAATGTAAACGACCAGACTTATCATCTTCCAACACAACTTCTAGATCTGTTGGAACTGAACTCAAACTATGAAAACCCAAAGGAAGAGAGAACGCATAGTTGGCTAAACCATGGACAAAACAGTTAGCTTCCCTATAAACATGAACAATCCGGACTATCAGTCCCTTGCAATGAAGCCATGACACAGCCGTACCAGGAAAGACAGCGGGTGAGTCTCTACAATCCCTGTCGTAAGAAACTCCGCCACCATTATCAAATCGATCTCCAACTCCACTCGCCCAATGCCCTGCTCCCAAGAAATCATCAGGCCGTAGTAAACTCCCCATAACTCAGTCAGAGGAGCAGTACAACTCCCAATGTTAAGAGCAAAACCACCTCTCCACTCCCCATATACATACTATTACTAACACAAAAGTGATGAGACAAAAATTGAACAAAACTCTTACTAGAATAGAATTATTCTCTCAAGTTTTATTATACTTTTTATTAATATGATGTAACTGCTAATATTTTCGGTATGTTTTGTTTTTGGTTAGAATATTTGTAATTAAATGTTAAATAACAAATTTTATGTAAAATAAAATATTTTTTCTTATGATTTGGTAATTTCTGTTTTTTTAGCTAGAATATTTTATAAAATGGGAAGAGAGTAGTTATTGATATTATTTTTTATGATGTTAATTTTGAATAGCATATTTTGGTAAGTCATCAGCACACAGATTTGCTTTCCCTAGATAGAGGCTAAAGCAAGTTTCGTGCAATTAGTTTCTTCGTAGTGACTGGTCTAATCACATTAGTCATGGAATTAACATCTATGTCATTTGACTTTTTGCATTCCATTAGTTTAATAATTTCATACTTTTCTGTTATTTCTAAAAATCAAACCACACGTACCCTCCTTTAAAAGTCAACCCCCTCGTACTGAATAATGAAAATTTTTACCAAAACAAAAGGTATTGTAAAAAACAAAACCAGACTTAGGTTTATACTTTCTAGTGGAATAGGTTAATTACTCCGTCGCAAAATCAAAATCTTTTACGATCCCGTACAGTTCTACATAATTAGATATACACACATCTTCAAATCAGAAATATCAAATCCAATTTATTTGATGGACAAAAATGTTAATGTCTCTGGCTAAAAAGTATTTATCTAATTTACACTCAGTAAAAGTATAGAAAAAGACTTTCGGGTTTTTCAATATACGAGTACTATTAATTATTTTGTTTAATTAAAGGAGAAAGCTCTTGTCAAAAGTTTCATTTACAGGTTTTACTAATTCCAATGACGATCAGAATAAACATAAAACCAACAGAATAAACCTCTAAGAAAAGTCAACTCATGTCATCATCTTCACCATTTGGCTCCACAACATAAATACCCAAAAAGCTATTCATAATGCCTCCACAGATTTCCCTCCGTTTCGCCTCCAATATGCGATACGACACGGTTCGTCTTCACTAAAACGGTACCGTTCTAGTAGCTGCGTGATTCCTCAGCTCACCTCTTCCTTGTATACGAAATGGGAAATGGAGCCAGTGGCTGTTGCGCGGGAACCGCCGCCGGAGATATTTCAAGTCGACACGATGTCGTAGTCGAACCCGTTCACGACAACCTCGGTCACTCTTTCTGCTATGTCCGGCCAGTTATTAACGGATCAAAATCTTCTTTCCCGCCGGAACCGTCCCTCCGACCCGACCCGATCCCTGGAACCACCACCACTTTCCGTTCAATCTCCGGCGCTTCCGTTAGCGCCAATACTTCAACGGCGCTCTCGGCATCTCCGTCAACAGACACGTCGTTATTAGCCTCCGGGTTCGAGAGCTCCAATCGATTCGCCTCCTTGCCGCTCCAGCCTGTCCCGCGTGGTCCTACTAAGAAGCCGGGTCATGGGTCGGGTCTGTTCGAGCGCCGGTTCTTATCGGGTCCGATCGAAAGCGGGTTGGTTTCAGGCCCGACTGGGAAGAAAAAGAAACCAAAGAAGACCAGTGGGAAAAAATCATTCTCGAATAACAAATTTCTCACATTCAAAACCATTTTCATCAATCTGATATGTAACAATCTATCTCGCTCAAAGAAGAGCGTGGTCGAGCCAATCGACGGTTCCGATTCATATCACGGATCATCAGATTCCGATCATCACAGACCTAAGATCAACCACTCAAGCAAGACTCTGAGCAGCCAAGAGAAACCTAGAACCAAAGAACGAGAAGACTTGGAAGAAGAAGAAGAGGAGAAGACTGAATGTGCGTTGGAGGATCCAAAGATTCAATGGGCGCATGGGAAAGCAGGGGAAGATCGAGTACACGTCATCCTCTCGGAGGAAAACGGTTGGCTTTTCGTCGGGATTTACGACGGATTCAGCGGTCCAGACCCACCGGATTATCTTCTCAACAATCTCTACACCGCCGTGCTCAAAGAGCTCAAAGGGTTGCTGTGGAACGACAAGTTCGAGTCCGAGGATCTCGGATCATATAGCGATAATGGCGACTCCCAGATCATGAAGCAGAGTATACTTGAGCATGATTCTGATTCGGGTATAGGAAACTGCCGTGTGATGGAAGGAGACACTGTTGCTTGTGACTCAAGAAACATAGCTGAGAATGTGAAGAAGTTGCAATGGAGGTGCGAGTGGGAGCATAACTCAACAAACAATAATTCTAATAACAACAATGCGAACCAGAATCACAAGGAATACGATTTGGAGATGATTAACCACAAAGACGTTCTAAGAGCTCTTCAACAAGCGTTGAAAAAAACAGAGGAAGCGTTTGATCTGACGGTGGATGAGAATCCAGAATTAGCATTGATGGGATCCTGCGTTCTTGTGACATTGATGAAAGGAGAAGACGTTTACGTCATGAGCGTCGGAGATAGCCGAGCGGTTTTGGCTCAGAGACCTTATCTCCGGCGGAAGAAGATGCAAAAGGAGCTTGAGAGAATCAAAGAAGAGTGTCCATTAGAGACCTGTTTGATCAGAGAAAAGGGACTGAGTCTTTTGGTTCCTGTTCAGCTTAATATGGAACACAGCACAGACGTTAAAGAGGTGAAACTTTTGCAAGTCCTGATTTCGAATTGTTCTGATTTGTTCGACAATAATGAGAAACTGATTTTACCTTCTTCTTTTTTAATGCGACAGGAAGTGAGAAGAATCAAGCAGGAACATTCTGATGATTCATCGGCGATAGAGAATGGTAGAGTGAAAGGTTATCTCAAGGTCACTCGTGCTTTTGGCGCTGGATTTCTCAAACAAGTGAGAACTTTTAAAAGTTTCTAACAATTTGAGTTATTTATGACAACTTCCATATAGTTTCAAGTAGTTTAGATGATATAACATATTAATCACTAGGAGGCTATATAAGATTGTGGATCTAGTTATGTATCTAACTAAAAACAAAAAAAACCTTTCCTCAGCCGAAATGGAACGAGGCGCTTCTAGAGATGTTCAGAATCAACTACGTTGGAACATCGCCGTACATCACGTGCTCTCCGTCGCTCCACCACCACAGACTCACGTCGCGTGATAAATTCCTCATCCTTTCCTCCGATGGATTGTACCAATACTTCTCCAATGAGGAAGCCATCTTCGAGGTCGACTCTTTCATCTCAGCCTTCCCTGAAGGCGATCCTGCTCAGCATCTCATCCAAGAAGTCCTCCTTCGTGCTGCCAAAAAATATGGTACTAATGGCGAAACGCAAACGCAGCTTAGGATACAAAACGCTAGTTTTTAAACTTAAACTCACGTTACAAACTTGTTATTTGTTTTTTCAGGTATGGACTTTCACGAACTGCTGGAGATACCGCAAGGAGATCGTCGCAAGTATCATGACGATGTTTCTGTGATTGTGATTTCACTTGAAGGAAGAATTTGGAGATCTTCCATGTGAATATTATTAAAAATCTTGGGAAGAGACTAACTCAAGTAACTTAGAATTTTTTTTTTTTTTTTTTTTTGGGATTCCACTGAGTTTTTGTTATCTATTAATCCTCGGATATTTGAATATGCTGTATTTTATAACCAAATATCTAGTTTAGTGAAAATGATGTATAATGCAAGAAGAGCATGGCCATTTTATTTTGGCATAATAAACCAGACGGTATGTATCTTCTTCTTGCATTGGTCAGTAAACTATATTGGTAAAGCAAACACAATATGCCATATTTTCGCCAACCATATCATGATCGTCTCGTAGTCGTAATGTTATTATAACCATGATAAGTTAAACTGCATTTGTCTATAATCAACTAACCGTAATGTACCAGCAACCATAAACTTACATGCTTTTTGGTTTGATCATTGGTCACTTGGTCGACTAGGGTCTCACAACCCATGAGTACCGACCAAGTAAAAGTTAAACATGAGTAAGTTATAACTATGCTCTTTCTTTTCATTATTCTGTAACTAGTGCTAACCTCAAAAGTCAAAACTCTTAAAAACCTTAACCGATCGGTTACAACCAAAAAGAAGAAGGGAATAAAAGTTGGTCATTCGTTCGTCGACATTTTCTTTTTATCAACTTTTTTTTTTTGAAAGAAGGTTTTCTTTTTATCAACTTTTACGCCAGGATATTTTCATTTCTTTAAATCTGGAATATATCTATTTGTCAAAAAGAAATTGAAAAATCATTGCATAGGATGACTTTTGACAACAATAAAAAGCACTTTTCATATTTGTAATAATTGATATTTCGGATAAGATTCGGGAAATGAGTTTTCCTACATTATTATTCACTCCGGACCGCACATAGTGAGTTGTCCTTTTCAAAGATTTTCGCCTGCTCCTTTTCAACAGATTCTCTAATAATATCAAGGAGACAAGAAAAGAACTCCTTGTTTAGATAGTTTTAGATATTTTCCTTGCTAATAGTGTTATGTTATCTTTGATTTACTATTTATTAAAAAATAAATAAAAATAATATGGCAACAGAACATCTAATAACTCGAATTACTAAATTTAATATTCCGTGTTTAATACTATTGAGATCTGTATTAAACACAAATATCAAGATATGAAACAATTTATTTTCCATAAAGGCCCTTGTATTAGAGTGATGATGCTTCATGCGTGCATGTGGAACCAATACAATTTAAATGACAACCGTAGATTTAGATCTGCATATAAGGCGGTGTTGATCTGAACGGTGATAAGAGTGCAACACACGGAACTCCGGCACGCTCTAGGAGGTACCAGAACAAACACAAGCTCCACAATTATTGACCCGACAATTATTGAACCGACGTACGAGAATCAATGCGCGAAGGGTAAAAACGGAATACTTTTGGACTGATATTTAAATTTAGGAGATAAGAGCGGAGAAAGATTGCGACAAGTGTATGGTCAATGTTCTCTTATTGAGCCTATAAGTTGGGGAGCCTCATCAATCAATTATCAATTTTCATTCCTGTCGATCTATATTTGGTAGAAAAAATTCTTTTGAATTTCGTCGAGAAAAATGTCTTGCTGCGGAGGAAACTGTGGTTGTGGATCTGGCTGCAAGTGCGGCAACGGTTGCGGAGGGTAAGTCTCGAGCCTCTGGTTTAATGGTCGCTTCTTTACTCATATTTACATGGAAAAGCTGTGAAGTTGATGCTGTATCGTTGTTTTCGATTGGTTTCTCGGGAAATTCTGTGAAAATTTGGGGTAACTTTTCGGAAAATTAAAATTAACTAGATCCTACTTTTTCGCTTCTTTGCAACGTTGAATCGGTTACGTGATTCCGTCTTTGATTTTGGCGATTGGTTGGTTATATTGTTTTTTTTTTTAAAGAAAATAAGGTTAGAAAAAATCTGAATCCGTAGATCGTCATCTGAAATTTTAATCTACGAAACAGATTTTCAATATGTATATGTTTTTATATTTCACGACCTCTGTTTTCGTTGGATCCTTACGGGTATTTTCTGGTTGCTGCAGATGCAAAATGTACCCAGACTTGGGATTTACCGGCGAGACGACCACAGCTGAGACTTTTGTCTTCGGCGTTGCACCGGCGATGAAGAACCAGTACGAGGCTTCCGGCGAGAGTAACGCTGAGAACGATGCATGCAAGTGTGGATCTGACTGCAAGTGTGACCCTTGCACCTGTAAATGAATAAACCTTTAAAAAGAGGCAGAGATAATCAGAGTTTTCAATTTAAGTAATAAAATATATAACCCTAATGTTGGTGTTCTAGGTTTGGTTTATGTGTAATAATGGCTGCGGCCTTTTGTCTTTTAAGCCGATAAATGGTTTTCGTTTGTGTTCAGGTCATGTCTAGATTTCTCTGCCATATGTGGCCATAGTCGACGAATCAGTTTGTACTTCAGTGGAATGAAGTTGAATGATTGTCTTAATATAATATAGTTTCTTTTAAATTCTGTCTTCGTCTCTTGTCTGTTTTCCCCAATTGGTCCTCCGACTATTTCCAAATTCAATTCCAGACCACTCATTTGTTCCGTTTGGTTGCCGAGTAAATAAATTAGATCGCACTAGGGATCTCAGTTGAATAAGGCCTGCGTGGGCTTCTATAGCTTTAAACATCAACCTTCAAGAAAACTATAGTCAGTTCTCGTATGCGTTACTAAAACAGAGATGCTACGTCGCCTTTGGTTTAGCAACCGTAGCTTTACCGTTGGCATATTTCCTTGACATCGTGTCACAATTGTATTTAGCAAACTAGTATGCGCGTTCGTTTTTGACAAAAAAGAATAAAAGAGTGTACGCGTCCGTCGCATGTACTCTCTCATCTTCGAAGAATATACAGAGCTTGTCCTGAGCTGGTGAAGTGTAGTATAAGTGTCTGTCATCGCTTCTAGAAAATTAGTTGTAGAACAGTGGTGAATATTACAACTCGTGTACCTTTACCACTAACTTTTGTATCTTAAGGTGGAGTGTTCGACACTATTTTTTACCTCGTTTTTTTTTTTTTTTTTTTTTTTTTTTTTTTTTGAACTTGTTTACCTCGTTAAAATGTAACGGGCCAAGCCTGACAATATCTACTTAAACAACATCGATGAACGTTTTAACAGCGGTAAACACTTGTTTTGTTTTTCGTCTCCTCCATAGAGGGATTTAAGGTTTATTTCGTTTTACTGATTCACACAACTGATAAGTTTTCTATTGGTGATAGCTGCTGTTTTAAATTTTGGCCGTGGAGATTTTAGTTTTTAAAATTATAGTTTTTAGTTAAAGTTTGAAAATATAAAAAGATAAATAAAATAGAAGATAACTTTTTGAAAATAATTTTGAAGTGTTTTTTTAAAAAATTATGTTGTTTAAATTATAAAACACTGATTAGTAAAATTTTATTTTCATGATTATTTTAAATCTTAAAACCTTTAAAACCTTTATATTTTAGGCTGCCATTGTATTTTACTAGTATATCGAATTTATATTCTCAAAAGGGAAAATATAGAAATTTTAAATAAATTGATGAAAGTAAAGTAAACAAAAATATAAAAGAAAAAAATATATTAAATTTTCATAAGAATAAAGTTACAATCTGTATAGATATATAGATATTGAATAAACCTAATTTTCTAATTATATTGAATAAAATTATAAACGTAATTTTTTTTCTTTTATGTAATAGTAAAAATCAATTATTACTTTTTTTTTCCTTTAATGATTCTTTTTATTTAAGAAAAAATAATAAATAATTATTAGACTTTTTTTAAAAGTAATAATATTCTCAATTGGAATTCTTTGATATTCAGCTACAGTTTAAAACTGTTTATAATTTTCCTAATTTTTAAAGCATATTTTTTCTTTCTTTATCGATAAAAACTGATTATAATTTTTATTTTATTTAGTTAGGAAAATAAAGTTATTACATGTCAAATTTTGATTAACTCACTCAACATATTTTTATGATCTTGTAAATTATGAAAAAGCTAAGTTTTTTTATATAAACATCATAAATATTTGCAAGCATTCATTATTTTTTAAATAAAATATTAATAAGTCTGTTTCCTTAATTATCCTTAAAATCAACCTAACAATGAACAATGTTACACTTTATATTTTTTACGCATTTTGGAAATTAAGATATGTTGGTCTGATTTTGTCTAAAAGTTGTCAAAGCTCCACTGGGGAGATTGAAGATGTCGACTCTGACCCCTCCGTCGAACTTGAACAAGACAGCATCAAATACATTTAGGGTAATGCGGGTATCATATTCCCCAGAAGGTCTAAAGCACTAGCTATATTTTCAGAGAAGTTTCGTTCGCGTTTGTAAGCGAATGTGATTATGCAGATCATTGTGGAAGAAGCGAAGAAATGTGTGGATGATGATTTAAGGTTCAATTTTATACTTCAATACAATCCAATCGACATATCATATTACCTTAGTGATTCCGCGGGCCGCACCTATTTACTCTGGTCAACGGTAGGTCCAGAAGATAAGTACCTAGGAGTAACAAAAATCATGTCATTATTAATTGAAAAGTTGCTGTAGGTCCTATCCAAGACCAGTTTGGGCATGAACTTTGTTGGGCTTATGTTGATCAGTTCTGTTAGGTATTTACAAGGGTTGGATGAAAAGATGTATGAAGATAGCTGTCAATGTGAACATGGACATGGTTGTTTTGGTTTTTATCTAGAAAACGCATTAATATATGCTAAGGTACATGGAGTAGCCGAGAAGATCCAAAAGACAAGTATTTTGATTGCAAAGTAGAAAAGTTTCAGTGCCGGTGTAACGTTTTGAACTACCCTAAGCAAGTTAAAAAATTGTGCATTTTTAAAAATCATAAAATGATAACAATATAGAAAAAATATGTTAAAGTTTCGTAAGATAATCAAAATCTATACACTGTTTATAAAAAAGGTAAACAAATAGAACAATTTATCATTGCTTGTGGATTGAAGTGTTTTGATGATTGGCAGCTATATCATGAAGCTCAAAACCATGACGATATGAAGATATATTTAAGCCCGCAAAATAGAGAGAAGTATTATGTTAAACATGCAGCTATTTTGATTGAATACAAGAAAATTCGTAGGACAAGAGTGGGAATATGCAAATTGAGCAATATAGATTATACAGCCAGTGATGGATACATAGTTGTGTGTCTCGAAATTATGTTACGATATGTATAGATATATAGATATTGAACAAACCTAATTTTCTAAGTTAATATTAAATATTATATTATAAATATATGTGAATTTTCTAATTATAGATAAAAAATTTAGATACTTTCAAATCTTTCTAATTTTTTCTATTCAGGAGGTTATTAGGATCACATAGAAAAGGAGAGAAAAGAACCAGAAAGATTGAGAAAAATCAGGAATATTTAAAAGAATATGAAATTTACCTTTATCTATACTTTTTTTTTTTATCCAACCTTTGTCTATACCTATATATATAACTAGATGATACCCCGCACCTTGTGGGGTAAATATATGATTTATATTTGATTATTACATAAACTTTTATCATAGTATCATAGTAGTCAAAGTTTTTATGGCTAATATACTATCTATAAATATAATATTCAGTAGAATATTTAATCTAATAAACAATAGCAATATATCATCAGCATAATATAAACTTTATTACATAAAAATATTTATAATATTATAATTTTGATAAATTTAAAATAATTCTAATATTTTCACAATTTAGGAAGTTTCTAATATTTAAATTTCTATAAAACAAAAGTATATAAATATTTTTAAATTCAATTTAATAACATAATTCAAATAAAACTTGATTAAATCAAATAAAAACTTACAAATTTCTGCGTTTATTAATACTTCATATACGTAATTCAAAATTCTGAGTAAATTTAATTATTTATAAGCAATATGCATGTCATCCCTTTTATTTTGTAGTCCATGTGGATAAAAATTTGCATTTATATAATTTCTAAAATTTAATATCATATAAGCCATTAAATCTCTTAATTATATGCTTCTAAATATTTGAATTTAATGATACTATAAAAAGAGAGAAAAAATCTAATGGAATATATATATTTCCATATATTAAAAAGGATATTAATTTTTTGTTGACGTGTCTGAATGTACTATTTCATTGCTTAACTTTCCCTTAAGTTATTCTGAGTGAGACATGTGTATGGATTTTCTCTCGGTGTCTTCTCAATTAATATATAGGGGATATTCTATATTAATTTAGAAAGTTAGGTTAATTCAATCTCTACAGCCTTGTGTGCTCTACTCTCAATTGTTCTCCCCAAGAAACAACGGCGTTCGTAGTGATCGGAGCAATACTGATGAGTTCTCAAATCTTAGTAGAACCAATAAACCAGCTCGAGATTTTTGATATCCTTTTAACTTCATAATCTGTAACACCCACTGAATTCCTAGTGATTATGTCGATTATTGGATCAAAAATTCTTTTTTTTTTCCTTGACAATCTACAAATCGTATAAAAGATATAAAAGATCCAGAGCATCCTGAGCTTTCATTGGAGGATCTCCGTGTGATTACAAAAGAATCAGTTGAAGTTGATGATGACAAGAGTTACGTTAGTAAACAAAAGGAAACGAAGCAGTGGGATTTATTACCTCTTTTTCTTTAGTCCAGTCTGATAAACTGTGTCATTTTCTTCTATACAGAATTACATTCACGCCAACTCTTCCACGTTGTCACTTGCCAAACGTAATTGGTCTTTGCATATACGCAAAACTTCTAAATAACCTTCCTGCTCGATTCAAGGTACAAGGACTTGTTGCCGTTGAAGATTAATTTGTTTCTTTAAGAGTTATCAGAATCTCTAGGCCTAATTAAATGTAATTAATTCTTTATTCGTTTCGTGCATATTTTTGTTCAGGTGGATGTAAGAGTAGCACCAGGGAGTCATGTAACAGAGGCTGCAGGTACAATATTTCGGACTCTTGTTAGAAAAGTTTTGTTGGTTTGTACGTAGTTGATATATAAAAGTTTCAGTCTGATTCTCAAATTGGTCTTAAACTGCAGTCAATAAACAATTAGGGGACAAAGAGCGTGTAGCGGCAGCACTTGAGAATCCCAACTTTGTGGGTCTGTTCAACTAATGCTTAACATGTGTGACTTTGGATCCATCTAGTTTTGACACCTCGTTTACGATTTTTAACCTTCGTCTCTCAGTCTCTTATATAACATTATAATTCGGAACAAGAGCCTTGTAATCTTTACTGCGCTTCTTCAACTTCATTGTCAAATTATTTAATCACAACTTATTGTCATTACTAAATGATTAGTATGGTATGAAAAAGTTGAATGATGATGTGGATTACAAACGTGCCAGAACATGGAGTTGTTGGATGATGTGTTAATGATCTCTCTAAAGAGTTTCTAGTCAAAATCAGGAACTTGCTAACTAAAATCTCTATGTAGTATTTGTTAATTATAAAAACGGGCATTAACGGCTGAGAAATTATTTCAATTGACTTGGGTTGGAAGTTTCCGCATCTTGTAAAGAAGGATTTCGTGATTGAGGACTTGTAATGTTTTGGCCAGTTAAGCTGGCAAGTTTTTCTGTTCTTCTTCCTCTAATTTGAACTTGTAGGTCTTAGCAAAGCATCACTAGATACCAAAAAGGATCACGCTAATGGAACTAAAAAGCCAAAAGTATGCGAATTGCAAATAGAAGACAAACGCAAAAAAAAAAAAGACGATACTCTTTGATTTTCTTTCTAGACACACCAAGCCAAATAAAGACCCTATACCACTCAATAGAGAGCTTACAAGATTTTAAACTTTTATGATTATAAAACTTTACGATTATAAAAAACTGAAGAAATACGGTGTAAGTCGTTCATCTCCCTTATTTTGATTATCATTGTCTCATCCGAATTTGAAAATGAATCTGGATATGTATGTTCTGCTATTAGGTTCGATCTCCAGTCTTGTACGCTCGGATTTGGTTATAAGATATGTACTGCACTGCGTCCTTGTTCTAACTTACTCACCCTCGATGCTAAGCTGGGCCTTCATCGTTACAATTTGCTGCAGGTTTTGATTTTTCTTCATCCACATGCTCTCTCTTTCTCTATATATAATTTGTGCTTCAATATTTTTTTCCATTCTTCAGGGTACAAAGTTTCAGCTCAATGACGTTAAGAAATACATTTCTCCAGTGGGTTGTGCTGCTTGCCCTTATTACATAACTTTGCATGCAGTGGACCCAACTGGTGGCTCCTCTTTTCAGACTTTTCAGACTCAAGTATCAGAAGAAAGCTATCGCAAATTTATTCTGACCTGCGATCTCACAAGAATTCGAGGTAACATATGTGTTGCACTAATTGATCATTTAGTCTCAACTAAATCTTGCTGATTTTAATCTTTGTATAGGTGAAACAAGAGATGACGACCCAGTATCGATGCCTAAAAATATTCGAATAAGAGATAACGACCCATCGATGCTTACAATTTTTGCATGCCTGAGTGGCCGCCAGAGAATCCTTTTGATATTTATTACCTGGTAAGATTATATTCATTTGGCGGTGACTTCATCATACCATATGATCAATAAAGTATGTTTCTTTTTTTTTTTGCGTACGGTTAGCTCAAGAAATCAGAGCTGCAACACAATGACTGGATTCGTCTATATTTGGAACTTGCTGTTGCCACCGCCTGGAGCTAGTGATGATGCTCTCTCCAACTTGGAGATTGTCAACGTGGCTATAGCTGATGAGGGAGGACTCAATGCAACCTTTTACATAAGGTACAACGACTTGTCGCTTGGTAAGGTTTCTGATCGCATCGCTCTAGTTAGAAGAAGCTTTGTTGAGGATACGGGATACTTTCTTCTCCTGGGTCACACTCTTGAGAGTTCGCAAGTTATACCAAACAAGCGTAAAGTTGCTTATGAGGATACGGGTCTTGCCGTCGACAAACCGTTTGCAAAGAATAAAAAGACCAAGTTACATCTGACTGGACTTGCAAATCAAATCTCTTCACCTCTAGCTACCTGTGAGTGAGTATCCAAATCAGATGGCCGTGAACAATTACGCTGACGCTGAAGGAGTTTCAATGGTGGAGTAACAATTTTACCTTTGTCTTTTAGTTTATTGTTTCAGTCTCTTGTATGACCATAATAATAATGTAGAACAAGAGCCTTGTAATATTTGTTTTTTGTTTTTTCAACTTCATTCTCCAATATTTGATCACATCATCTTGTTATTAATAAATGATTAGAGTATTCTTGCTAGAATCAGGAACTTGGTAATTAAGATCTCTCCGTAGTTTATTGACAATATATCTACTTGTTTTAAGCTGGCAAGTTTTTATGTTCTTCTTCCTCTAATTTGAACTTGTAGGTCTTAGCAAAGCAATAGTAGATACCAAAAAGGATCACGCTAATGGAACTAAAAAGCTAAAAGTATGCGAATTGCAAATAGAAGTCAAACGCAAAAAAAAGACGATACTTTTTGATTTTCTTTCTAGACACACCAAGCCAAATAAAGACCCTATACCACTCAATAGAGAGCTTACAAATGCTTACCAATCAACCTTTTCTTCTACGCTTCTTCTCCTTCTCATCTATTAGTTCCGGATTCTGGCGCTTGGCGAGAACCTGCCTGAGATTTTCAGTGATGCCCCCGAGGCCAATGGAGGTGAAGAAGTTGATGGAGAATCTTGTGTTCTTAGGATGGTCCTTTGGGAAGAATGACTCGAACGTCTCCTCCATGATTGGATTCTGAAGCTTCTCATTCAACGCCCTTATTCCCAATTGCTCAGAGAGTTCTTGGAAAAGAATCTTGACAAAGATACGGGAGGACGATGTTGTGTCTTCCTCTGTTAGACGAACGTTGGCAAGGACATGCCACGGAAGAGCATCTGACGCTAGCACCTGAGCAAAGAACATGGCTACACTCCTCAGCTTATTCGTCTCTAGACGATGAACTGTTGCGTATTGCTGCACAAAGAGATTCTCGAAACATGCTCTGTATGTTTTGCTTCTTAGGCAGAACCTGTGCGCTAAGTGGCCATAGAAGGAGCGATAAGTTCTCTCCTCAGTGCAACACCCGAGGATCATAACGCATAGCTCCATCTCCTGACCTGGTTCGAGCCTGACTTGGAGCAGTTTATGTCCTGCTTCCTCAAAATTAAGACTTGACATGATCGTCTGATAAATCGTCCTCCTAAGACTGACAAGATCAGTTTCTGTATGATCTTGTATAACTGTTCCTTCATATTCATCATCATCACTATCATCATGACTATCATCATCTTCGTCTTCTTCTAGGTCTGCATCTTCCTCCCCAAGTATCTTCCTTTTCAGCTGCTCGTACTTGCTCTCGTTCTGTTGGTACTCAGGGTCGGGCTTGAAGACGTCGAGGGAAGTCTCAGGATCGATGTCATCGAAGAGAGAGATCTCATGCGTCTCTTGCTCGCCTGAATCCGTAAGAATATCTAACTGAGGACGAATAGGTGGATGACCCTCAAAATTGGATATCCTAATAGTGCCCAAAGACTCAATCAAACATTGAGACCTGTACTCCAAGTCACCTTCGTGAAGAATCCTTAGAAAGATATCGAAAATCACGTTGAGGGCTCTCGGAGACGCCTCACTAAGCGTGGCTCCACACTCTTTAACAAACGCAACAGCAACCTCGACGGTGTCTCCGGTGGGCTCACCAAGAAGCATCTGCAGAAGCTCGAGGGCGACAGTCTCGCCAGCGACACGCTGGTTCACGAGATGCGCGAGGAACCTAACGACAGCCAATAAAAGAGGCTTGTCGTTGCGATCGTAACCCCTTCGGATCTGCAAAACCAGCCTTCTCAACAACAGATCTCCGATCGAAGGGAAGCGGGAGTTGACGACGGCGATGAGAGCGGCGAACACGTCGGTGAAATTAGGAGAAGCGATCTGAGATTTCATACATGATCTGCAGAAAACACCTCTTCCTCTGATGAGATTCTCTTCAAAGAGTTCCAAAACAACGTGGTTCAAATTATTGGCGTTTACCTTATTCACCAACCTGTTGATGCGTCTCCGGAGCTCGTCCCAGGATTCGCGCTCCACATCTTTCGTCTTCTCCTTCTTCCTCTTGAAAGAAGGAACGTACACTCCTTCCATCTCTGTAGCGTCTCCAAATCCAAAGAGAGAACCTTTTTTTTTTTTTTTTGTTTACCAGAAAACTGTTTTAGGATTACGTAGTCTTGAGTTCAAGAGGTCTCTCTATATATAGGTATCCTCTTTTTCCTTTTTAAAAAGTTTTTACCTTTCTTTTTTGGATATTTTCCTTTTTGTTTTTTAATTCTTTTCGTATTTATCCCCTCTCCTTTTTTCAACAGTATTATGTCAGTCAACTCGCAACGTTGACCAACAAAAAGTAGTATTTACAATTTAAATCCAACCTACAAAGATTTAGCAACAGTTAAAATTCGTCAATTGATTCGAACGTCTTCATAGTTTCGACTCTCATTTACAGGAAAGAATTTGGAATATTTTATGACTGAAACTGATCTCTTTTTTTGTGTGCAAATTATGACTTTTTATTTTGGGTATTATTAACCCGAAAACCTAACTCATGTGAGGTGTAAAGTAATTCTTTGGATTAAATACAGCTTAAAAGTTAAAACCCAAAAGTAAAATAAAAAACATACTAAAAAGAAAAACCAATAAAAAATTCAGCGTGTAACGACGAAAAAGATCTCTTTCTATCTTTTTAGCCTGGGAGTTGCGAATCTCCTCCATCAAGCAACTTATCTTTGTCAGATGATTTGGTTTCATCATCAGCCTTCTCTTCTTCTGGAGAGATGAACTCAAGCTGTCTCGATTTGAAAACAGCTGTTCTTTTGGATCTTATCCGGTACGGAGGAGACAAATTGTAAGCATTTGATCCATTATTCAGCTTCTCTTCACAATCAGGGCTCTCTGAGATATCATTCACCTTTTGATCATCAACCTCTTTAGCTGCTTCTTCTGTTTTCGCCGCACTGTTGTTATCAGAAACACCAACAGCCTTGCGTCGTCGTTTCCTGAATATAGAAGGTGTGTTTGGGAAAGTCCTAGCAGCTTCTCTCAGGAAAGATTCAGGGCTCGTTGGAGCTAAACCGTTACTGTACTCTTTTCTGCAAGGCGGTGGTGGAGTGAAGAAGATAACAGGTGATGCGCTTGGGCTGCAACCACATTCATACCCATACATACGCTGCCTATCCGCTTCTGACGCCATGTAATACTCTGTTTGAGGCTTGCTGTAGTAAAGATGATAACCATTCTCTGGCGATGGCTCTGGGTTAGGCAGCTGAGGAGAACGACCGTACTCACTAACACCGGTCATTGGTGAAGCAGCTACTGCTTCTTCGAGCGGTACAGAAGAGTTTGATTGGTCTTTTCCGTCTTTATCGGGTTTGATTATCTGTGTAGTTCCCGAAGAGGTTTGAGCAACTGTTACAGTATCCCTTTTATGAAAATACAATGGACGTTTAGTTGCACTATCCGGAACACCGTTCTTTGTTGCTGACGGTGGTAAGCCACCATTAGCTAAGTAGAATTCTGACTTCTTCTTCAATGAACTATTCCAGTGGTTCTTTATCGAATTGTCGGTTCTGCATCAAGTTTTTAAAGTAAACCCTTTTCATTAGACCCAGAAGCTAAGCCTTCTATAAAGTCCTAACTCCATCGAAGGATGCACAAAGAAAAGTATATACCTGCCGGGTAAGACCTTAGCAATTTCAGCCCATTTGTTTCCGTGGATTACATGAGCATTCATGAGAGCTAACTCTTCCTCTGGGGTCCAAGCATCCTTGTTGATACCAGGATTCAAATGGTTGTGCCACCTGCATACATATCGAAACACATTGAAGCTTCTAAAATAACTACCAAGAAAAATGCTTTTTGCCCATATGAATTAATAAATTACCTTTCTCGACACTGCTTCCCAATTCGACCTGGTAAAGACTTTGAGATAGTGGACCATTTCGCAGGCCCGTATTTTTCAACAAGTTCAACGATTTTCTCATCCTCCTGCAAAAAAAATAAGCTTTATAAGCTCTCATATTCACAAAAATGAAAAGCCAACAGAAATAAAGAATCAGAAACAGAATGAACCTGTTGTGTCCAAGGTCCCTTAATAAGGTCCGGATTCAAAACTTTCTGCCACCGGTGCAGGCATTGAACTTCAGTTCTATCAGGGAAAAACTCCGCTGACAAAAACAAAACACACCAATTCAAACAACAAGAACAGTTGATAAAACCGCATAGACAAGAGTATGGTACTACTAAGTAGACACTGCAAACCATTTAAAAGTATATACAATTGCATACAAACTCCGATATTCGAACCACAAATCTCATGAACACGTTGTAAAAGCTCACAACAATATTGCTAATGGGAACTAGAGTCTAAAGAAAGTGGTTCATTTACCTACTTTCTTCCAGCTCTTGCCATTAAACGTACCAACTGCTTGTCTCAATGTCTCATCCTGCATTAAGCAGAGACAACTCTCATCTCAACTTTCGAACTAAAAGTTTAATATAGTAAAAAGCAATCAATACTAACCTCTTCCGGAGTCCACCCGCCTTTCGCTCGCCTTATAGGGCCACTCGTCCTCCTGGCATACCAAAAAAATTACAACATATGATTCAAATTTGTAAACTTCCATTGAAAACTAAAACATTACAGTTACCAGTTTTGGGGAAAAAACGAGTTCATATGATTCAAATTTGTAAACTTGACAGAAGTTCTGTCGAAGAAACAGGAAAACCAAAGCACCTATTAGTAGGAGATACTGTGGCAGGACTTGCAACAGCAGGTGACTTGAGGAAACTACTGCCACTGCCATCAGACACAGAGGAGCAAGACGCAGCTGTTGATTGCTTATTCTCTATACACTCATCCTCCGTTTTCACTTTATCTTTTCCTCCCTGACGATCCATCTCAATTCGATAAGAAACAGTAAACCCCACCATCGCAGCAGACAGAACCCAGATCTCACAAAATCGGAGAATTCAGTGAAAATCTAGGGTTTTATAACAATTCTAATCACAGGAATTTGTTTTTCAGAAGCCCTATTTCCAGACGGTGGAATTTGTATCGATTTCAGACCTAAACAACCCGTGAACTCGATTTTTTCACTACAGGAAAGCTATAATCTGATCACAAGAACAAAACCCTTCAATCAGATTCGAGAAAACTAAAAAGACTAACCTCATCTGGAGAAGAAGCCGGCGGATTCAAATTGCAGCTCATCGAGATAGACAGATGCACGAATTCGCCAGCAGAAGAACAAGAGGACGAAGGGAACGTTAAAAGAGAGACAACAAAAAAAAAAAAAACCAAAACTTTATTCGAAAAAATACTTTGCCCGTTGAACCAGAGAGAGATAGAGAGAGATAGAGAGAGAAAGAGGAGACTTGGATCGAAACAAGAAAAATCATTAAAAAAGGGTTAAATTAGCCCTCTCTACTATTATAACGAATACTTCTTCGGCTGACGTCACCGTTACTTGCCGTTCTTTTTACCATTATAAGTAGTGCTAACCTATTCTCTGACCTGGCCGGTTTATTCTAGTAATTACCATCACTCATCACATACCGAAGTACAATTCAGCCAAACCGAACCGATATTTCTCCATCAACTCAGAAATTAGTTGAACCGGAGGGTGTTTTGCTAGAAGATGTCAAGTCTAAACCACCTTTACAACTAGTGAGTATCTCATGGTGCTGCTGATAATTTTACCTAGTTTAATGTGCTTTAATTTGATAAAAATGAAAGGAGCATAGCGAATTTTGGTTAAGCGGGTTCAGTAAATAACCAATTGTCTAAAATCAATTAACGCCGTCAACGGTTTTGTTCTGGAAAGTGGAAAGTCGGAAACTCGGAATGGTAAAAGCCTATAAAGGTAAATGACGGACGTTAAAGGCAGAGAGTTAACCTGAGGAACACAAGTTTGAACTCAAACGGCACTATTAGCTGATCCGTAGACCATCGAATGAACACGTATGCGATGCCAAGCTGTGCAGGTGAATCTGGACCGTCGGATTCAGAGTGTAGTGAGTCATTTTCCTATTGGGCTGAATGAAGGCCCAAAGACTGTTGCTTCAGTGTGTGGTGAGTCATTTCTCTATTTGGCTCAATGGAGGCCCAAACGAGGAAACCAAGCATGTGATTGGTAGACCAACACATCTTCTCAAGAGTTACGAAAAAATTAATTAATTGTTTACCATTTTTTGGATCTATATAGAAAAAGTACTATAGACAAAGCATTTAGCACATGAAGTAGGTGAGCAAAAGTTGAATTATACATGTCTTGTTACATGTTGGCTCTTAATTGTTATCTCACTGAATAACCATAAAAATGAAAAAAAAAACTATTCAAGTTAAATACACTTAGCTTTAATTGATATATTAATTTATGTTTTAGTTAAATAAATTGGTTAATTAAAAATAAAAATATCTAATATATTTTACTAAATCTAGGAAAAAAGAAAAATCAACTACTTAAAACAATTCACTAGTTAATTTGTACAATTTTTTTTAATCATATAAACTTATTTAGCTAAATTTAATGTTTTAGATATTGATAAACTAGTCATAGGAAGAAAAAAAAATCAAAAGAAAATTCGTGTAATTTATACAACATGAATTTGCAAGAAAAAATGAATATTTTATATTTTACTGAAAAATAGAATAAAAATTCTATAAATTAATATCCGAATAAATAATAAAATTAAACGGTTTTAAATTACGTTTAACTCAATTAATTTTTATAAATTAATAAATGTTTAAATTGATAAAATATCAATGTCTCAATCTTATTAAATTATAGAATTCTACTGTACATATGGATGTTTTAAAAATATACTATGCAACGTAAAAATATATAGGAGATAGAAGCAAAGATGCACAGAACACTCCTTTTTTTTCTTCCAATCTTGATATGTTATATAAAAAAAAAAGGTTACAAAACAAGTTTATTTGGATTTTCTTCTATTAACGCACATAGAATCAAGTAATCAACAAGTCCGGCAAAAGAAAAGAAAAATGAAATCTTCATTTCAGAATATATCAATACAGTCCAAAATCATAACCATCCTCCTCTTCCTCTTCCTCTTCGTAGAGTTTCTCGCCGTTTTGAAAATCTGTATTCATGTCATATGATTCTTTTTGATCCTCTTCAGCTTCATCTTCGTATTCATTTTCACCATTCTCATGTCCATTGCTCCTCGCTTCTTTTTGCTCTTCCTTCTTTGCCATGACTGTCTCGGTTTTTGATATTTTGGGTGATTTCTCAGCTGGCTAAAAGAAGAAATGAGCAGAAACTATACTCATTTACAACCGAAAAGTGACTATAATTAAGGAAACGAAAGAGAGAGTAAAATACTTACAGGTGTATCAAAGAGCTCTTCCAGAACATCGTAGTTGATTAACCCACTAAGTCTCTGTAAGAGTCAAGACTAGAGTCAGGGAGGAAGAAACACAAAATCCAAAAAGTTCTTCGAAGTTAACTTTTAAGTAGAGCAAATATCTTATGGCCATAACTATGTGCTGGTCGGGGTTTTAAAAAGATGTTAATTGGTGATTAAAATTTAATTCAGTAGTCTTAAAGGCATCATCAAAGAAGAGACATTATAACCTTTTTATCAAGCATTCTGCGAACAGATTCCACAGGTGTGGCTGGGGGAGGCGCATTCTTTGCTTCTTCAGCTCGTTTTTGCTGCTTTTCCTATATGAAGAGAGACAAAAGCGAACCAGAACTTGATTGAGAAACCATATGTCATTATTCTCCATAAGTCAGACACTTGATACGAAGTCAGGAACATAATAGCAACAAAGTCGAAATTGAGTCACCTTTCTAGATTTTGCCACAGCAGCTTTAGAAGCTTCAACAAGCTTTCTTGCATGTTCTGGGCACTTAGAGTTGCTCGCGTTTAAAGCTTCACTAGCCGCCTTCAGAGCTGCTTCCTTATCTGCTTGCTCCTATAAAACGATATAATTTTTTTTTTTTTTTTTGGTACTATAAAACGATATAATTTTGTACCATTCTTATGCATGTGACAACTCATAAAGGAATCCACGAGAAGATAAATGATACATATACCCTCAGAAATCACCTTAAGATATTCTTTGTTCATTTGTTCCCATATCATCTTCTTCCAGCGTGTTTCCTCCTCGTTGTTAATATAGCCATCCAACTGGTTAACAGTAAAATATTACGACCAAGATCAATCTAACAAGCGAAACAGTAGCAAGAAAAGGAGACCGAGACAGAGTCGTAATTTTTTTTCTTTCCATTTCATGTTCCATATTCGAGGTTGAACATTCGACCACTTAGCACGTAACGTAATCAACACAAGAAAGCAAGCAAACTTATTGCACACCTCAGTATCACTGAAGTCAGAAAGGTTGCCTGACTCATCCGAAGATTCAGCATGTCCATCATCCCCATCCTTTTCTCCTTCACCTTTCTCTGGGACGACACAGCACACTAAAGATTCTCAAGAGCTCAAACGATAGCAAACAAAACAAACTTTGATCTGATTAGACAGCAAGCAGACTCACCCGAACGTCGTTTTTCACTTTTGCTCACACTGGAATAGTCTGCTTCTCTCTGGGACTGCCAAAAGTTGGACAGGAGAAAGATTTGAAGCATAAGATGTCACCAAAGCAAAGTTGAACAAGCTTTGTATACAAGTGCTTTCAGTAGGAAGAAAAAAGTTAAACTGCAATCCTCAAATAAAAGAGCACATTAACTTACATTTATTTGTTCATCGTAGTTTAGGCTACTAATTCCTCCCTCATTTTCTTCTCTAGCTGCCTTTTCCATTCTCTCTTTCTCTGCTCGCTGGAAAGCAGGAGGATCCGACCCCCCAACAAGTCCTCCGGAAACAGTTAGGAACTACAATAGCATCTCACTGTTAACTCTCATAGCCATTTGCTAAGGACTCGAATTGCGTAAACAGAAGACATGAAAGAGACAAATTAGGCATCAAACGAAGACCTACATCGTTGTAACAGCTCTCACATAGTCCGTAACCAAAGGGTTTAGAATCCTTATGCATACAGTGAATACTCTCTTTGTTAGACCTCGGTTTCGTGGTAAAAGATCTTTTATCCATTTCCCTTTCTCTCTCTGTGAGCTCATCAACCTAACCACACATGAAAAACGGTGCCAATCATGTGTGATAGTATGAACAGTCAGCGAATGATTCTACAACTAGAAACTCTTTAAGCTTAACTCACATTTAAACTTCCAGACTCGGTATTTCGGAACTCAGCCAACCGTTTGGTTAGAGTTGATTCACATATATGCACAATTTCTACCTGGAATATTTAGAAAACACGCCAAATCAGTATCAACACTAAATTAGTGAAATAAAAGGCTAAAACGTCTTTTTCTCTATCATCTCTAACAATACTTTTTGCGAAGCTAATCATATCTTACAATTTCTGTCTTCGAGCACTTGATACCATGGGCAAGCGCAGCTGTGTAAAGTGCTGCTCCACATATTCCACTAGGCTTTCGCCCTGTCTGGAAGCCAATACATGGCCAATATTAACACAATGCATAATCGAAATAACTAACGCTAAGATAGAGGGTACATAGGAAAAGATCAACTAACAAAAAAGGTCAAACCTGTATCCAATCTCTCTTCATACTAGCTATAATGTTTCTAGCTGTACTCACGACAGCTTTATCATGAGTTCCTTTCAATAAGCCTGCAAGTGTATGATGAAACGAGTAGGGTGGGTTAAGTACTACTCTATATAAATGTTTATCTCGTGGCTGATGTTCAAAGAAACTAGAAAAGGAGTAACATTCAGCATCAACCAAACGCAGAAAAGAATGAGTGTCAAAAGACGATATACTTACTGTTTGAGAATCGAGGAATATAAATTGAAGGATCAACAAGCTTTTCATAATTCTTTTTTTCGGCAATGTACAACATTTCACAGAGTTGCAAGTACACAGAACCTAACTCATAGCTGCACAAGAATTTTATGAAACAAAAATATCAAAGCCCATGTTACAAAGGAAAGAAAGAGAAACAGCATGGAAATGAAAAAAAAAAAACTCATCTTACACGCTAACTCGAAGGTAGCTTGAAAAATCAATAAGAAGAAGCGGAATGTTCTTTTCCCTACAGATCAAGAAAGTTTTTGGTTCAACAGACAGTCAATAACACATCATCGGTGACATAATTCAGCATGGAATTTTAAAGAGGAACCAAAATTAGGAAAGCAACAAAAGAACCTAACCTGCAAGTCAAGTAGAGACAGGAAGATTGTACTAGTTCAGTTCTGCGGCCCTTAGTGAAATTTTGCTCAACTGCCATCTACAGAAGATAAATTAGGCTAAAAAGGGGGTAAACAGCTTAATATTCAGAGAATACGTAAACCAAACATACTGTAAAGAATCGAGTAGCAGTATCAATCACATCATCTCTCTCGTCACCAATCCCCAAGGCATCTCTCAAATTCATAAACTCATCTCTAGCTGCAAATAAAAAACAAGGATCAAAATTGCATCAACGTCAAGTATCTAATAATGCAGTGGATTTTCAAGAATGGGAAATACAGAATAACGAGCACAACACCTAAGCAATTGTTGAACCGAAAAGTTTGAAATGCAGTAAAAAGAGAGAACTGCATCATCAAACTGAATCTAGTTAAGCTGAATCTAAATGGATTATGCATCATCAAGCTAGATCAAACATAAGCGAATACTGTAGGTTAGATGTATCAGTTGCAGTAATTAGGCCAACAGTGAAGAAAAATTAATATACAAAAAAAGGCATACCTATTCTAATTCTCCTTTCACGTGAGCTTGAAATCCCACCCTGAACACTTCTCACTATGTTACCTGAGGCTTGGCTCTGCAGGTACAGATAAGTGGAGGTAAGGATCAAACTAAAAGGCACGAGGATAAACAACATACTCACTGGAGTCAAAAAAACCAGAAAAGTTCCCAACTTCTCATACAAATCCTAGAGATTTGATAATAATTCAATGATTCTTTTTTTTCCTTTTTTTGAACAACAGTAATTCAATGATTCTCCGACAAGAATTCTCATATCCTCTAACATTAAACATCCGTTAGTCTTAAAGAGATGCAACTGAAACTAAATCGCAGGTTTGTCTACCTGCCCAGCAGCATTCTTAACGAAGGTGACATCAGTTGAAAAATTGAAATTTTCCAATATCCTCCCACATAAATCACACGCCCTGCAAAATTACAAATATGCAATTCATATTTTTGAAGCTGGAGAGACACACAAGGCAAACATAGTGAATACTCCAAACGCTTACAAGGCACTATCGTATGGGCGTATTCCGGGAACGTTCTTCCCACAATGGGTACACCACACCATGGCTCCGCAACTCAGAAAGCTCCCAACTTAGCTAATAAATTGGATACAAAACTCAGAAATGAGGCTTCAGTCGATTCCAAACTGCAGCTCCAAGAGGAAGATCAGATTGTTTCCGGCAAAATACATTTCTTGTACGCGATCGTGCGAGAGAGTGGAAAGGATTAGGGTTTATCGGTGTACATGATTACATACATATATATAAAACATACCCGTCCAAGTCCTGGCGGCCGCGACGGCTGAAGAAGGCGAAGCTGAGAGATGTGTTGAGAGATTGTAACTGCTTCGAATCGAACTGGCGTCCAAGCACCTCCATCTGTAGATATCTCAGTGGGAACCGGTACAATCAAGCCATTACTTTCATTCTTCTTTTTTCTGGTCAGCTTAATTTTACAAGCTAAACCGGTACAATCAAGCCATTGTTAAAGAAATTGTGACAGATCGGTGGAAGCTCTATGTTCTCTTTGGATCAACTTCTGTATGTTTTTTTTTTTTTGGGAGGCAAATGACCAACTTCTGTATGTTATCAACTTATCATTAATTACGAAAGAAGTTGAATGCACAAAAAAATTAAAAGTTAAATACAAGTCGAACCGGTAAATTATGTGGTCCAATCCATACTGGCTGTTGCTAAATTGGAGCTGGGAGGAAAACCTGTGAATTGAGGTATCTTTGAATCGAAGAAGAATTAAATCTGAAAGTTCTTAATCTAAACAATTACAATAGTAATAAAGATCTCAAATAATCGAATATAGAAATTGCCATCACACAGAAACTTGATTCTTCACATTGAAATGAAATCTGTATCAATCTTTTCTGAAAATTTGAAATGTTTACAAGACAAACAAAAGCATAAAATTTAGCTCGCCTATGGTGCGGGTCCAAGTAGTTTCAGAGGTTCTTCTTTCTTCTCAGTGGCATTACGATTTGCTGCAGAAGCTCTGAGAGGAGGTTCGAAGAGCTTGCTTGCGACATCAGGAGGCAACGCGTCTTCACCGGGGAGAACAAGAAGCCCTTTCTCCCTCAGAGAAGAAGGTTCATTGTAGCAAACCCTCCACAGTGAATCCACGAGCTGTCTCTCGTCTTTAACCGTTCCAAGATCCTCTTGTGACATCAAGCTGAGTCCTTCGATCCGCTCTTCTAGGAGCTGCCTCAGTTTCTCATCGCCTTTCTCTATGCTGCTACATCCACTTCCATCGTTTCTCTCTCTTGCAAGCTCGAGCAATCCACGAAGAGCAGCTTCTCTTGTCTCAGCATCGTCACTAGACGCGAGATGCATCATCACTCGGGGAAATCCGAGTCCAGTGGCAATACTGCAGTCCGAATCATCCTCTTGCAGAAGATACTGCAACAAGTTTAAGGCTTTCCTGGGGAATTCAGAGAGAGAAAAGCAACAATTTTAAGAATCTTCCGAGGTTTGAAGTCGACGTAAGAAATAAAAGCAGTTGAGTGGATTACCTTTGAAACCTCACACTATCAGATGCCAAAGCATCTCTTAGGCCGGCATAACCATTGGCTAGCTTGAAAGCAGTGACTCCGGGTTTGTTATGGCGAATCAAAGCTATAGAAAAACAGGTAAGAGTCTTTTAGTAGATGACCACAAACCGAATATGACAAAAGCACCCAAGATTCTGTTCATCTCAATCTTTACTATAAACTACCAGAGCAGGCTTACATGATATTGCGCCGAGAGCTTGAGTTCGAGCATGAACATCTGTGTCGGAGGTGAAGTTTGATAGCAATGACTCCAAACCATTGGCTTCCATAACTAATTCCTGACTTCGAGGATTGTTCTGAACTATTGTGCTTACGACATCAGCAGCCTTCGCTCGAATATTAGCATGAGAGTTTTTAAGAAACCCCAGAAGAGGAACCAAGCCTCCGATAGAATGAAGATCTACAGAACAGTAAGTAACCAGGATTCAAATTGAGCTTACCAAAACACGAAAAAGAAGAAAACTAAGTTCCAAAGCAAGAAGAGATAGTCTACCGTTAGCCATATCGATCGATTCAACGTGCTCCTGCAACTCATCAAGCAAATCTGCCAGAACATTAAAGACAAGTCAGTACCCCCACAAGCTTGCACAAGATAAGCCAAGAAGAAACTAGAAACTGTGTGTGTTAGGCTGAATAAATAAAGCACCTTCGATATCTTCAGGTGTTACTCCATGTTCCACCAAAACCTGTTCAGGTGTTTGCATAACTAGTGTAATCTCCTTCATGCGTTTGACTACATCTACAGTCTGAGATTGCATAGCCTCCATAAACCACTTTCTATCCTCCTCGCTGTTTCATCAAACAACTCAAATCAACAAAACAATCCACTACAAACACCAAAACACAACATAGAACGAGAAAAAAGATACCCTTTCACCTACATAAGCTGCAGATTCGATGATTGCATCTAATCAAACCGATAAATTGAACGGATACTGGTAAAAAAATAAAATAAAACATATTTTCACACAAGCCCAGATTTGAATTCACTCACAAGATTGATCTTGCTCAAATGAAAGCCAAAATCACAGCCATATAGATTTCTATACCCACCAAGCATCCCAATCCAATCTCAGACAAACCACGAGACAGAACCTAAGAAACTAGAAAGTGAGCTCCGTACCTCAACTGGCGAGTTGGTCGAGTACCGTCGGCGTGAGAGAGACTCCATTTAAGCAATCCATCCCAATTGGGTCCGTCTTTCGCCATTGAAGAACGCTTTCACCGGGAGAAAAAAACTTGGTACAGAAGAAAGAGAGAGAAATTACAAAAGAGGAAGAGTCGGCTAATCGCCGGTTCAGTTTTATAAAAGACCAGAAGAGATTATTCGCGAAGCTGCTACAACATTCTCAAAAATCTTAAACCTCTTCGACCTCTGAATAGATAGCCGAAAAGCGAAGACGATGACTCTTTAACGTTATTGGGCCTTAAGGCTCCAGCCCAAATAGTCCAGCTCTATTGGGCTTATATAAGCCTGTTACGTTAAAATATCACGATCGTACCCATCTTATCCAATATCCCACACAAACTGAAAATATCGATAATCTCTCAGTTCAATCCAGAAGCCTATATTTTAGATCACGTCTTCTATACCTTTGACTTTGGCTTTGACATGCGAACGATAACTTCCACCAATTGAATCAACTACTAAATATATCAACTAGAATACTATATCATACATGATACATATGATATGATCGACGTGACAACAAATCACGACAGAATCTCTTTCTCTTTCTTCCAGTCTTCATCTCGCTCCTCTGTTCTCTCTTTCTTCCTGTTTCCTGTCTTCTGTCCTAAAATTTGTTGCTTGCTCTGTCTCTACTCTTTTCTAAAACAGACATAAAGAAGATGAAGCTTGAGGAGCAAGAAAGTGACATATTGTTTCATTCAGATGATGAAGAATGCCAAATCGATGTATCATGTAATGATTATGATGACATCTCCACTACATCTTGTCCATTATCCCGGAACAATTCAGCTCCATGGCCTCGAAGTTATCGGTAAAATGAATCCTCTTTTTTTGTTTCTCATTGAAAATAAAACAATCTAAAGAATTAATTTCAAGGGTTTGTAGTAATATTTGCCTTGGAAAATTCAGGCAATCTGTGGATATCTTAACCGGAGTTACACCTCCTACAATCAGTTTCATTCACCGGAGAGGTTCTCAGACATCATTCACCAGCTCAATCTCTTCCTTATACAAGAGACGCCCAAACTCTATTCTAAGTTCGTTTGCTTCTTTCACAAGTAAACAACAACCTCTGCTTGCCGAAAAAGACGATGTCTCAGACAGACCATTCATTTCATCTCATCTCAAGTTATCGATCACCGATCTCCCATTCGAAGAACATGATCTCTGCTCGTTTCCTCAATCCGTTCTCAACGGTAAAGACCTAATATCGGCACTGGTTATGTCTCAAAAGTCTTTCACGCATATCTTTTAGAGTTGGGCCTGAGAATGCCTAAGCATCCGGTTCGGTTCAGACGGTTATCAGATTAAAACACCGTTACGAACATTTTTCAGTAAACTGCAAATATGTATCAATCATCTGCAAACTTGTTTCTCTCTCTCATTTTAAGTTGAACCTATTGTGGTGCAGGAATCAATATCCTATGTGGAGTAGGTCTACTCACAATGCCGTACGCAGTAAAAGAAGGAGGATGGCTCGGGCTTGTTATACTTTTCTTATTTGGTATCATCACTTGCTACACTGGTATTCTCCTCAAGCGATGTCTTGAAAGCTCCCCTGACGTCCATACCTATCCCGACATCGGTCAAGCTGCCTTTGGATTCACTGGCCGCCTCATTATTTCCGTAAGTTATATGGAAACCATTTACATATATACTAATTATAAGATTCTCTCTAACATCTCAAAACTAAAACTTAGGTTTTGTTTGCTTTTAATCTCTCGAGAGTTGTAGATACTTTTGTACATGGAGTTATACGCATGTTGTGTGGAGTATATTATCATGATGAGTGATAACTTGTCGGGACTCTTCCCCAACGTTTCGTTAGACGTCGCTGGAGTATCTCTTGATTCTTCGCAGATCTTTGCCATAGCGACCACTCTGATTGTTCTTCCTACAGTTTGGCTCAGAGACCTTAGCTTGCTCTCCTATCTCTCAGGTTCCATTCTACATATACCGATCGTGAATCCTTTCAAATACTTTGGGATTTGACCATTCTCTAATTCATCTATTTCATTCTCTTAGCCGGAGGAGTCTTCTCTTCCATCTTGCTGGCTCTTTGTCTCTTCTGGGTCGGGTCGGTTGATGGAGTGGGGTTTCACTCAGGTGGACAAGCTCTGGATCTCAGTAACTTACCTGTCGCGATTGGGATTTTCGGGTTTGGGTTCAGTGGACACGCGGTTTTCCCGAACATCTACTCCTCTATGAAAGATCCATCCAAGTTTCCTTTGGTGCTCCTCACTAGGTAAACCCTTTGCTCTAAGTTACTTGTAATGAAAGTAAATGGTATTAGGTCAAACTTTTCATTTCTTCTTGCTTATTTTGCAGTTTCGGTTTCTGCGTGATCTTTTACATAGCCGTGGCGATTTGCGGCTACAGCATGTTTGGTGAGGCGATTCAATCGCAGTTTACACTAAGCATGCCACAACACTTCACGTCATCTAAAATTGCAGTTTGGACAGCGGTTAGGTTACTTGATCAGAATTAAACTTGATAAACATAGTTAATTAATATAACTTGTTCTTCCACGCATACACTAAAATTTGATTACTAAGTTTTCTCGATCGCACTTCAGGTCATTACACCGATGACTAAATACGCGTTATCTCTCGCACCGATCGTGCTAAGCTTAGAAGAACTAATGCCGTCTTCAGAAAAGATGAGATCAAACGGAGTATCAATGTTTCTTAGAACGATCTTAGTTCTCTCTACTTTAGTTGTCGCACTTACATTCCCATTCTTTGGTAAAATCCTAATTAAATTCGTTTGCAGAGCTAATTTTTTTTGTTCCTTCAAATGGAAACCTATATCTTTAATTCGTTAGTTCTAATAATTAATTTTGCAGCGATCATGGGAGCGCTGATGGGATCTTTCCTTTCAATGCTTGTGGTAAGTCTCCATTAACATTTGAACAGAGTTTCAACTATTACATATCAAACATGTTATTAAAAGATTCAATTATATTCGGTTTTATTTACTGTGCAGGCTTTTATATTTCCATGTCTTTGTTATCTCAGTATCTTGAGGGGTAGATTGAGTAAGATACAAGTAAGAGACATATTTATTTGTTTTTTTTTCACGAGCTATAAAAGTGGTTATTCCTTTGATTCAATATTTGGATTTTCAGATGCTAATTTTACTCTCGTTACTTTTGGTAGATGGGAATATGCGTTTTGATCATAATCTCTGGCATTGTAAGTGGTTGCTGCGGGACGTACTCCGCGATTGGAAGATTAGTAGGAGAATGGAGTTGAGTGGGTACACGGTAGACTGATGAACAATGAAAAAACATAAAATGTGGAACAGTCAAAACTTTAATCAGGGTAATAAACTTAAATGGATTTTGAGACTTCTTTAATACAGCAACAAAGTCTTGCCAAACAGCAACAATGTCGCAACAACGAAATTTTGTTCCAACTAGTGATTTTCGGTTTTGTGAGTGAATTTGAATATATGTATGCTTTTTAGCCGCGTATTTATATATGGTTTAATTCGTTTTCTAGCAAAGAGTTAATCATTTCGCTAATAGCAAAATTTTGTCATCAACATCAATATGCGACGTTTTCTAGCCAGATGAACTGTTTATGATGCTATAAATGAATTTCAAAAGAGATGAAATGTTCAAACGTATTAAAAGGAAATCAATTTTTTCAAAGTCAACTGGTCAAGTTCATATTTGAAACATGACATAGTTTTTGTTTAAAAAAACATGACATCTCTATTCCCTAGCTTGGTTAATGATGTTAATAGGACCTTTGAGCATCAATTGAAAAACAAGAGGGGGGGAAACGAGATAATATAAGAACCAAGGGGTCGTTTTAGTTAGGTGGGAGAGCTTGGAGTTAAAGACATTTAACAGATCCAACTTCAGACGTACTCCAACAAAAGAAACGAGAAGAAAAATAAAAGGAATTAAATTAAAATCCAGTCGCCGGAGACGCCGTCGTATCGACGCCGGTGCTCCGTAGTTTTTTTTTCCGGCGGAGGAGGAAAGCAAAATGAAACGGAAAGGAGTGGGATTTTCTCTCCCCGTCACGGTGGTGTTGTTGGTGATCGGTTTCATCTATTTCGCAACGGTTTTCACTTTCATCGATCGGTGGTTCAGCCTCACTTCCTCCCCCGGAATCGCGAACGCCGCCATGTTCACCGCCTTGGCTCTTATGTGTTTATACAACTACGCCATCGCGATTTTCAGGGATCCGGGTCGGGTTCCACTCAATTACATGCCGGATGTTGAAGATCCGGAGAGTCCTGTTCACGAGATTAAGCGCAAGGTCTCCTCTTTCTCTCTGTTCAATTCCGTGATTCCTCTGCACTTTTTTTGTTCGTTTTCCACTTTACCATGTTGGTCAAATAGGCTTTCCGGTTATGGAAAATGTATTTAGTTTTTAGTACCAATTAGATTCGCTAGAGTCGTGATCCTTCAGCCTTGTAGATTGTTGAGTCCATTAGAGATATTTTGTTGGCTTGGAAGAGAACTTTCAAGCTATTCGCCAGAGTCGTGGTGGTTTGTTTGCTCTCCTGATATTGTGCTTTTGTGAGGCAAACTAAGTTATATCTTTCAAGCTATCAGATTTGTAGCTAGCTTCTAATTAGGACCTTAAAGGTTGAGGCTTTTATGGGATTCTCTTGAAACTGTGATCTTAGCTCTTCCCGGAAAAGACCACTTATGAGTTTTTTTGTCTCATTGCTTACTTCGGTTACGTCGTTCAGGGAGGAGATTTGAGGTCTTGCCAAAAGTGTTCACATTTCAAACCTCCGCGGGCTCATCACTGCCGAGTTTGCAAAAGATGTGTGCTTCGAATGGTATTCTCTACTGAACGCTTATGTCTCATGCCAAACTGAACATCTAAATCGCCCAAAACCCATGCGATATTATGTTAAATCAGTCGTTTTTTATTTGAAGGACCACCATTGCATTTGGATCAACAACTGCGTTGGGCACGCTAACTACAAGGTCTTTTTTGTTTTTGTTGTCTATGCGGTGACTGCGTGTGTATACTCTCTGGTACATTTCGTAACTTCTGTTAGTTCGGTGTAAATCTCTCTGTGCCCCTTAGTATATGAACCTTATATGTATATTCGTTGGATCTTAGGTTTTGCTTGTGGGAAGCCTTACTGTTGAATCTCAAGATGAAGACGAAGAGATGGGAAGCTATCTAAGAACTATATATGTAATGATTTCAATTGTATGGTTTGTTTTGAAAACTACCAGGAAACATCATTTCCCCTTTACTAATGTTAATGGTTTTTTGTTCTCAGGTAATTTCAGCTTTTGTTCTTATCCCTTTGAGCATTGCGTTAGGTGTTCTTCTCGGGTGGCACATTTACCTCAGTTTACAAAACAAAACGACCATCGAGGTTGTTCTTTTTCTTTCTCTTCTTTTGTTTCTCATTTCTAGTTAGTTTTTTTCTTCCATCGGCTAATGATATGATGTTGCGGAAATTGAGCAGTACCACGAAGGGGTGAAAGCGGTGTGGTTAGCAGAGAAAGGTGGGCAAGTCTACAAGCATCCATACGACATAGGCGCATATGAAAACCTAACCTCGGTAAACAACTTTTATATTCTTTAGATGGTCAGTATCAGTCAAAAGGTTTAATCTGTATTAAGGTTTGAGTGCTTGTTTTTTTCTTCAGATTTTGGGTCCCAACATACTTTCTTGGCTCTGTCCTACATCAAAGCATATCGGTTCCGGTCTGCGTTTCCGCACTGCTTTTGACTCAATACCTGTTTCATCCGAAACGAAACCTTAGCCAAGATCCATATCATATATTCCCAATTTTTTTGGTGAGTTCCATCGAAAAAGGCAGCAGATTTTCAACTTCAGAGCACTCTGGCTCGTCCTTTTCAGGCGTTTTGGCTGCCTCAGCTTAAAACCAAGACTAGCCCTTAATCAACAGTAGACTGCATGACAAGGTTCTTCAATCTCTCATCATTGTTAACTGGATCAAGAACATCCGTATGTGAAAATTATGATGTCAGTTAGGTTAGTTATTTCCCCTGTTTTTCTTTGAATTCCTCGAAAAGGAGAAGGAAGTTAGGTTTGTGGATACAGAACTCAAAAGGTGATTATGCTTATACATACCAATTAACAGGTGAGAAGACATCTTTGTAAGATAGTTGAAGGCTTTCATAATTTTCAGAATCAGACAGTTCTCAGTATGTGTTTGTATGCAGAATTTTATAGTTTGTAAGCAAGCTCTTTGACTCTCGGGTTTCCCAAGAAATAAGAAAAAGAAGTTCGTAAAACTTTTTGAAACCAGATTGGACAAAGAAGAAGAATAACAAAATCAGAGAGGAAGATCAAGCCCTTTTCCAACTTCAACACCAATTATTTGAAGTATTCCTTTGTTCAGTATCTGACAAAAAGAAGAAGAAGGACATGTGGTGTTAAGTTTATCTCTTTGTCTAATAGTATATCGACATAACTCCCATAAGCATTTGAACTCACCAGCTCAACAATGAAGGTTCCAATAAGACCAATCATACAAGCTCTAGAGTTCCATATCTCAGCTGTATATGTGAATCCCAGGAACGCTGGTACAAACTTGGGTTCCACTTTTGGCACTATCATCTTCCCAACAGGAAAAATAAATAAAATTTAAACAAGAAAGAGAAGCGTGAGAACAAAAAACAGTATCGAACTATCGAAGCTTTAGATATAATTTTGTCAAGAGTGTTTAACAGACTATGTATATACCATACCCCTTGAGGGAGTTTTGCGGCGCGAACACGGAGAGACGATTGTTTCCGATCGAACCAGAGAGTTCTTTGGCTCTGACAACGGCCCGACAACTTCCGAGGAACAGGTGAGAAAGATGAGGATACTGGCGTCGAGGTGAGAAGCGAGCTCGCCATTTTCTTTTCTTTTTTTCTTTTTTTTTGTCTTTTTGGCGAAGAGGAAGAAGATAAAGGATGATGATGATGAGTGTTGATTTTGTGGATGTTGTGCTCCGTATTCAGATGCATTTCGATCGTACGAATTCTGCAACGTGTCATATTCTTCTCACCACAAATGGATTCCGACACACTGCGACAATGCGTTTAAATAAAAATCAGGAAAGAAACTTCTCCTTCGCTTCTTTGTTGGTTTTCTAATAAAAGAGTATCCAATCCAACTCTGGGCTTCTGAATTTTTTAGATTTATGAAATGTTTAAAGCTTTTGAGCTATTTGTAACGGATTTGTATTACTATTTTTGAAGCCACTATTAAGGGCCCATGTGGTAATGGACTCATTACTAACGTCGTCGTTTTATATCTCACAGAGAGGGAGAGGGGATTGATAGAGGGACGTCCTTGAAAGAGTGTTCGGACTTATTACTCTGTTTCTTTAAGAAAAGCTTTGTTTGTTTGAGTTTTGCATTTAATGGCGGTCCTCGTCTCCGTTCATCGTCCTTGCGCAACCTTCTTGATCTCTGCAGACCCTAGTCCTCCTAAACTTCAACAGAAATTGAATACTTCTCGCCTGAGTTTTCATCATCTTCCTCGCAAGCATCAGCTCCGTTGCTTCTCTGCGAAATCGGCGCCTTCGAATCCAGACCCTGAATCTCCTCTAGGTCTCTCTTTCTCTATCCTAATTTTAAGTTCTCTCTTGGCTTGGGCAGTGCGACTTGCGACTAATTGGTTGGGTTCAGATTGTGAAGAGCTGGAGAGTGTGGGAGTCAAAGCAGCTTTAGCAATGCTCAGATTCTACAAGAGTAATCAAAAAGACTCCCCTTTTGCAACCCTCTTCTGATTTTTGGAACCAGGGTTTTGTTTTCTTGTGCATGAGTGTTTTCATTGGTCGTTAACGGCGTTTCCCGGTGAAAACAGGGGAGATATCGCCGGTGTTACCTAGAAGCTGCCGTTACGTCCCGACTTGCAGCGAGTACTCCATGGAAGCTTACAAGAAATATGGATTTCTCAAAGGCACTGTTCTTACCACTTGGCGTCTCTGCCGCTGCAATCCTCTTGGTACTTTCCTTTTGCTTTTCTTTTCTTTTATTCTATCAACCAAATGATTTCTTTTGACTGTTTTGGACAGGTGGATCTGGATACGATCCTCCAAGATGGTTTAGTGAGAGTAAGATCAGTCCCCAAGAAGAAGAAGAAGATAACTATGGCGATGAGGATGAAAGAGAGATTTGAATAAATTTTTTAAAAAGGAACAATAGAAGTTGTAAACTATTACTAGAGAATAGCAAGGAAAGCTAACTGTGTTTGTTGAAACTACGAGAGAACAAGAGTTACAACATTTGTTACCAAAAGATTTGATCTTTTCTTTGCCTTTTGGAGCTATCCATTAAGTTGACAAATCTTGAAATTGCCATGGGTTGAACTCGATTGACTTAGGGTCGGTGTTATCTTCAGAGTTATCCGCGGCTTCCCGATGTTCTGAGTACTTTCCGTTGAATTGGTAAACTTCGAGATCTCCCCATGGTGTTGGTGTGACTTCTTCCGTTATATCGAACCACTTTGGAGTAAAGCTTTGGCCTTTCTCTTCGCGGGTTCTCTTTTCGGCTCTCTGTCTCTCTTCCATGCTGTGTAACCAGATGTGGGATGAGAATTAGCTCACTTACATTTCAGATCGTAAAGGACAAGTTTTTGTTACCATACCTGCTCTTCTCATAGCCGGATTTGGACATGTCGCCCATCTCGAGTGCGTATCTATCAGGGCGTAACCGTGAATCAGACGGCAACAGCTTTTTTGGGGCAGTGTCGAAGCTATTGATCTTGTGAGCAAAGTGTGTGTATTGGTATTTGTCATCCTTTGGAACATCAGCGAGTTTCCAAACCTATGAACAAAAGACAGCACTGGAATGTCATCAAAGTGAGAATTTTGGAAAAAGCACTGAGTTAATGACGGCGAGAGAATTGGCCAACCTCCTTTAGTTCGGTGCCTGGGAGAGGTTCACCTTCACCGTCACATTGCTGATAACTCATGGACTCGTTCCATTTACCGGTCATGAGTATCTTGGGCTCCTCAGAGGCATTGTAGACGTATCCGTCCACTTCATATCGACCAGATCTGTTGAGACAGTAAATGCACATGTCTTTAAGCTTAAAATGGGGGAAACAACAAAAAAACAGGGAGATGAGGTTGCGGCAAAGGGAACTTACCCGAACCAACCACATGGTTGAAAGTAGAGCACGACTTTGTCACCAGTGGTCAGGTTGGTCATGATCATTTCACCAGGAGAATCGACCCAAGTTCGTCCAAAAATTAGGTTGTGAACTTTGGTCAGAGGAGGTACCAAGTCAAGAACCACTCCATCTCTTTTAAGTGTCACTCGTGTCCTGCACCACAGATCCATCACATTTAAGGTTCAGGATAATGGACAAATGAAGAATGTTACTTCAGCAGCCCATGCTGTGGTTTTGCAGAATCACCTTCCTACTGGGTAAACGTCAATGGAATTGCCCAGAAATTTTGTTTTCAGTTTTGAAGTACAATCATAAGTGAAATGCTCATTTTCAGCATGACCAGCGCTCATAGGCGGGTGATGGCTGACCTGAGAACAAGACTATTGGTGTCAATATTCTGGGAGAAGTTGGCAGCTTAAAGAACTAAACATTGAGTGGTTGACAATTATTTAAGTTTTAAGAAATGGCTCTGACCTGTTCAGATATGAAGTTCACACCATTGTAGTAGGCCATCTCATAAGTCTCTCCGAGGATTGGATTGAACGGTTTCCAGGTACGTTGGAAAGCATAGTACACAGATATTGCCCATGATGCTGTTAAAAGGTCAATTCTTACTATTCAGCCACACAGGACACATAAACTACATAATGAACAGACACTGATCATAGCAGAAATCGAGGAAGGAAGAGATGTGCTTACACGCATACACCATGCGCATATAAGGGTCCTCGGTTTGGTCTGCCATGTCTAATAGATGCGAGTATTCCATCAACTGTCAGAAACAGAGCACATGTCGTCAACATTATCGGACTACAAAAGCATCAGACAGGAACAAAACATGAGATATTGTCATGAGCTCAAACCTCTGCCATTTTCTGAAGCATTGTCATTGGCTCAAAAATAATCACAGGAAGGGTCACCATTGATGTGACATCAGATCCAATGTACTTCTGCATCATCTTCCAATATCCATCTCGATCCTGAGAATTGTGTAAAACATATGTTTCTCAGAAAGTTGATGACAAGGACGATAAAACAGAAGTATATGTGTATATATATACCTCTTGCTTCCATCTTCCTCTGTTTGCTTCCTCGGCTGCATCTTCTGTACTTCCTTCAGGATTGATAACTTCAAGTCCCTCATAGCCAACCAAACTGAGAAGCAAATGAAAGCACAAAACGAATCAATAAGCTTATTCCAAAAAGGGGTAAACTTTAAGCGAACCCCTTTTCACAAGTGGATCGAAACTCTGCATCTGTGAATTAAGCTCTCATCTAAATATCGATTCCAAAGAAGCAGGAGTAAATGAAAAAATGTACGTTAGAAGAAGATCTGAACATGGGAGACACCAAATCCCAACAAGTTGATTGAAAAGGATTCGAGGAGCAAAAATGCAAAACCAAAATAGTTCCCAGGATTCAAACAAAAATTGATATAGCATTACGAATCTAGGTGAGCGGCGGATCCGGGTTTAACAAAGTGGATCTCAAAACCTCACCCGTTAACTGATTTGGTCATGGCCGATCCCAAATTGGAGATCGAGGAAGCAAGAGAAGCGAAGAAACCGCTGCTGCCGCCGCCGTTTTTAGGATCGTTAGGAGCCATCTCTCCGCCGTGGAGCACCGCACTACGAGCGAAGAACAAATCGAGATAGAGAGGCTTTCGTTTGAAATCTAAACGGGTATGTTTATGAAGGAAGAAAAAAAGGCAAAGAGATTCCTCAATCCTCAATAATGGAAGACCAGCGATGGAGAGGATGCAGAGGATTTAGGATCGTGTGCTGGACCTGCTGGTCTTCGTTGGCACTTCTTCAATTTTAACATGATCAAACCGGTTCCATTTTAAATTATTGTTTCCTGAATCCGAACTAATTCGATAAATAAACCGAACCGGTTCGGCTAAAGTCCTCCTGATGGTTATGAGGTATTCGTCATTGATGGCGTCACCGAAAATGCATGTTCCTTCAAATTAAACTCGCTCGATGTCCTCTTGCTCTTTTACGATTATGTTTCTGTATTGCAATGGATTTTTTCACAGTCATCAGAGTCGCAAATGGCTGGTTGAGTCAAATTCGTATCAAAATTTAAGTTGGTGTTAACTATACAGCATATATATACTGTACATGTTTAAGCATATATAAGCTACGAATGCATATACATCGATCTTTGTTAATATGTTTTCTAGCAAACACTATACGACTTACCTACTGATAATATATTCTTATATGCTGAGGACCAATGACCTCGTTCGAAAGTAACAATTAAATGAATTATATATCCGTTAAAAAAAACTCCAAATATGAGGATTATATTAAGTGTTGAGGTATGGAGCCGAATGTTTTGTGGACGTTGTGATTATTCAACGACTATGCGGACGCTGCTAGAAAAGAGAGAAAGTAAAACTTGTAAACTCTGAAATCTCCATTATAGAAAAGTGAATGTACTTATCATATTACGAATGAACCACAACCAAGTGTGTCGTTTACGTTTAGATCCAACTTCTAACATCAATAACGTCAAGTGTCACAACGGTTCTCAGTGCACAACTCGAATAATCTCTACCATTGATGAATAGATCAATAATTTCGAGTTTAAGTTTAAGTAATTCATTTTCCATTAACAAGCAAACACTAAATCCATATATATTTGTTTGGACGTGTTTGTCATTTACAAAAGCTGGTCAATTTAAACGAAGCAAGGAATCAACACAACAATGAGAATTGTAGCAATAATAGATATACATGCATACCTTCAATGGAAATTGTGCCACGAATCCATTTGTAATAGACGGATTCGAGAGTTTGTTTCAAGATTTTTGTTTCCTTTTGATATATACAAATATACAATGCAATCAGTATATGATTGATTGAGAGATTATGTTGTCTTCTTCTCCACGGTGCTTTGGCCTAACCGGAGCTCAAGATCCAATCCTCCAATCTCGCGATGGTAACTCGAACTCGAACCATCTAGGCTAGTCTCCGTGATTTTACCGTCATCATCATTAGTAGCAAGCTTGCTTTTTTGAACCCAAAACCCTAGTTTCTGACTAGGACTTATATCTTTGTCCACATCTTGATCTTGATCTTGATCTTGATCATCACCATCATCGTCAAATGCCAAAGCGTCTTGTTGCTGTTTTTCATTAAGGTCTAGAGAGACAACTTCTGATAAATCACTTTCGGCAACAACATCATCCTTATTATCTTCCATAAGCTTTTGTCTGAGATTAGCTCTGTCTCTTCTGTGGATGTTCATATGCCCTCCTAGTGCTTGAGCATTCGAGAACCCCCTTACGCAGAAACTGCATATGTAAGATCTTGACAGGGAATTATCAACGCTTTGATGACTGTTTCTCGATATACGATCGGAACAATCATCCGGGTGTTTAGGGTTTTTGATGTTTTCCATAAACTATTTGGATTTCTTTCGTAGAATAGAGAGAAATATGGAGAAAGAAAATCGTGAAATTTAGCATTAAGATGAAGGAAGAGCAGAAGAGAAGAGTCTGTTTAACTTCATCAAGAAAAGAAATGGTCAACTCGAGCTTCTTTGTTTGTTTACTTGGGATTAATTATTAATTAATCAACGCTTCTAATCAAAATCTACCGTTCCAAGACGACAACAGAAGAAAAGTGAAAACAACTGTTTCTATGTCATTACATGAATAATTTATTCTTTGATAATTAAAAAATTATTTGCACACATAAAATCATGGCATAATATAAAACACTTCTTGGAAAATATCGCATTTAACAGATATAGTTATTTATGCAAATAAATACTGCTTTCAATAAATGATTTTTGGTTTTTACAAATGGCTACCGCAATAATTTCTATCAATAAAGCTTCATACTTAATATATTTTCTAACATATGAGGTATTCGCTTATATATAACACTAGATAATAACCCCGGCTCGGGTTATTATATATTCATAATATAATCTACTTAAAATTAAATTATTTTTTAAAAAAAACCAATATAGTTGTTTTGATAGTATAAAATTTGAAATATATATATATCTATCCAAAATACACTAATTATTAACATATTACATATTATTGCATAGTTGTAATTTTTTGTTCAATTTGAACTTTAAAAACTTTGGAAAGAAGCGAGAAGATATTTCAGGATGAGCGGTAACTCTTTATTTTCAAAAGGAAAAGGGTTTCGAATTTTAAATAACCTATCTGGGATCCAGATCCATAGGTTTGGAAATATTATTCGAAATCCGGATCCGTATCCGGGATCCGCTCCGTATCCAATCTGAATATTCGGATATCCGGAGGGCCGGATCCGGATAATAAAACCTAGGATCCGGATATCTGATTTTTAAGTCCGGATATCCGGAGCCAGATCCGGATCCTATAAATATACTATATTAATCTATTTTATTAATAAATTTTTAAATATATTAAGAATATACATAAAAACGAACTTAAAAATTATTTATATAATATTCTTTTTTATTTTTGCTAATAGTATATTATATTTTATTATTAATATTATTTTATATATTTTAATATATATTTTACGGATCGGCAGCAGATATCTTGATTTTTAGGCGGATATCCAAAATCCAGAAGCCCCGGATCCGGATCCATATCCGGATATGAATACCTAAAAAATCCGGATATCTGGCTTCGTCCCAGTCTTTATAGCTAATGGGCTATTAATGGGCTACTAAAGTGTTAATAAGTTAAATAGTTAATAATGACATGGCTAAATAAAAATATCTCATTGGTTCAATTTTCCTTAATTACTCTCAGTGAGACACCTGGCAGAAATCTCTCTTGGTGTTTTCTCTATTAATATATAGGGGATATATCTTTGATCAATATGAAACATTTTATATTTTCCTTTTCAGTTTTCTTATAGAGAATATTAAATTCGGATATGTATAACACACTACCATATATATACAAAGAATAATTGTAAGTGTGGTTGTTGTTAAAGACCGTTTTTGTAGACCCATTTTTATATACGAACTCAACCTAATTAATTTCTAGAATTAGTATTTGTTTAATTAACAATATATATTCTGCATAGGATAACATCTCTATCGAGTCAAACAGTTGAAACGGCCGTACAATTTAATGAAATGATTAATACTTCTTTAATTTACAAGGACATATTTTGTAAATAAGTATGTAAGATAAAGTTACTATATAAGAATATTTCTATTTTTATAGTATAGATGTATTGGGTCATTTCAATTTATTCTATTTTAAAGCAAATTTGATTATTTTTGTTGTTTTTACTCTATTAGTTTTATAACAAAGGTAACAGATACGCAGTTGACAAAACAAATGGTCCAACCAAGCATTTTGGCGTTTTCTTTTTGTCTTTGCACAATCAGTAGTTTATAAAACAACAATAGCTTTGTTTTTGTTATTGGCATTAGCATGTGCTTTTCCTGAAATTATCAACAATTATTCCAGTATTTGACATCTATCAAGAGTAAATAAATATACAAAATCGTTATATATTCACACAAATTGATTTAACAAAAAAAAATCTTCGCAAAAGTTACATTTCGATCAAAACAGAAAAACGAAAGTTAAAATTTGAAATAGAAAACAAAAACTACAATGATTTTACGACAAATATGTTGGACTATGTTCAGTAGTAATAACTTTTTAATCTTGTATTTTAATTTTAAGTTTACATTAATATTATACTATATGGTTAGACTTTTCTAACGAATCACCTTGCGAGTTAATTTAATTGAATATATAGTCGAAACAAAATGCGAAATCAGAAGTCCAAACATATTTGTCAAAGGCAACGAACGACCCTTGGCCTTGAGCAATAGATAAAACTATGTCGTGATTATAGATATTCACTATTTGTATTTGCGTATAGTTATTGATTTGCCCAAATGAATATATAAATAAAGAGTTACCTGTTTAAGTGTAAATATAAAAAACTTTACATCACTATTTTAAAGAGATACAAGAGTCGTGTTAAAGACTAATTAATCAGAGAGAACTTATATATAGTTAATGGTAATCGATTGACCATTGCCATCGAGCATTGGTGCAATGAGTCATCAACTGAACTTTTCTTAGTGAAAACCTTTTATTAGTATGACACAGAAGTCACTCGATCATTTCAATTAGTATGAGATGTGCTTGTTATTAAAGTTTCTTGTTTTTTTTTTTGGGGTAAAGAGAGTTGCATTTCAAACGAACGCTCAAAAGTTTCTTGTTTTATCTCAACTTATATATAGGCATTCTAAGTTTTCCCTGAGTAAGATTAAGATCTATATATAAGTATGCAAGTTACATTGGTGTTAATTTCAAACTTAGATAATAACTTGAGATTGATATAAAACTTATTTAATTTGGAGCACACCCTAACCACCATAAAATTACATAATTGCGTTAATACTCGGAATTAATTTAAACTTTAATTCACATATGTCTGCTATTAAAAAAAGACGTATTAATATTGTTTTGTTGTTTGAAATGATTGATCTAATCTCACATGAAAAACATCAATTTATGATACAACTGATCCTGATATTATTTTGAATTTTAAGAATCTTTGACAAGCAATATGTTGGTTATATAATTACATTCATTGTTATGTTATGTGAATGGTACGGACAAAATCAATTTTGTTTTTACTTATATATTATACTAGTTTTTCGTCGGCAATTAAATATTCTACTTGTGAGACTACTTGATCTATATGATCAACACGGAGAAATGACTAGCATCTCCCACTCGTTAATGACTTATCATCTCACGATAAAATTCTCTAACAAAAAATAAGCAAAAGGTTTTTAATTTCTACTCTGGCACTCAACGAGATACTTGAAAAGAGAGAAAAAACGAAAGCCTGTAATGTAAGGAAACAATGGTAGAAAAAAAGATTTTTTTTTCACAGCATCACCAAATACATCCTTATTATCACCGCTCTGAAAAACACCGTCGTAATTCTTCTACCATTGTTTTCGTCAGTTTTATCTGTCGTGATCTAGTTTCTTTCTCACTGTCTTTGTAATTTTATTTAGTTTCGTCTAGCAAAGAATGAGCAGATTTTTAGTTTTTTCTTTTCCTGTCAATTTTTATGGCTACTAGGGTCAATGTTTTTTACTCGGAAAGACTTACCGTTCTATCGAATTTAACTGTAAAACCCACAGTATTAGTGGTCTAGTCGGATCATGAGTGGGCTATAATAGTGGTACTGTTGACAAAAAAATGTAACTTAGAAACCGCTTCATCAATAACTAGAGCCAGAAAATTGATTTTACTGTTTTTGTTTGACATGAATGTAATTATCTTAGAGTTCAATGTTAATGAATGAGTAATAGTATGGTTTTAATTCTAAAACTCCTTATTAGACGAAAAAGAATGGTTGTGTAAGTGTTTACCATGTACGTAGTACATATACAATAATACATCACGTATGTACATGCGAATATATATGGATATACGTCTTATTTGGAGAATATTCGTCTAAAATATCTAGTGATGATGTTAAAAGGAAAAATAAAGACCAACCTCTTAGTTACGGTGTCACCGTGTACGTAAGACGTATTGTAAGTAAGGAAGAGGTAATCCGCATCCCGAGGATTAAAAGCTATTCTAACACACATACATATATATGCCTGCACATATTTTTGCGTGAAATTAAACCTTTAAACCTCAGGATGCAGATTACCCGGTCCTCACCAATACTCGCATAGCAAGATCATTTGCTTCTATCCTGTGAGATTCTCGTTTTAGGAGTTTTTGTGGTTTGTTCTTGTTGTTTTCGTTTTCGTTGTGTTGATAAGTTAATTACTAGGAAGATGTCAGAATTTATAAGCCTCTTCAGGCTTAATAATGATGAGAAGATCCTTATTCGAAAGGTTTAATGCTATGAGAATATATGCTCTAATAAAACAAAATCTTTTTTTTTTTTCATGTTTGTCGTGCATTCGTGCTTTGGTATGCCTTACTCGACTTCTTAATTATTAGCTTTGTTTCAACTTTCAATTATAAATGGTAGAGCTATAATCTAGGCGTAGTATTCTAGGATCGATGTAGAATTTGTACTCTAAACTTATATATAACTCTTTGAGAGGATAGTTATATTTGATTGTTTTGTGAGTTTTTTAGATGAAAACTCACTTTTTTAGGCATACATTGAGAATATGTGTAGTTTTTTATGTTTATTTTGAGTCTGGGATTATATATCTTGCACTTTACATAACTTTTGAATCTTTTTGGGTGAATTGGAAACTTTGGAAAGTTTTTGGAGCCTTAGACATAGAGAGGAAAAGCAAGAAGAACAAAATAATGGGCATATATGCAGCGGTCACTATATCCGCTCGTGATAGCTGAAAGAGAAGAATAAGAAGCTAACAACCAACAAGCTGGTGATGGGCTACTAGACGCTCGGAACAACCACGATCACCACCATTGTGGTGTTTGTCGATGCTGGAAACCGCTACCATGCACTCACCCTGAAGCCGAGAAACATCATCTACCCCCACGAAGCCTTGCTGAGAGAAGACACATTGACCAAGACTTCTACCTCTGCTATATGGGTTAATTTTGGATCAAGCCCGGTCTGCCCCGGAGTCGACCCGCTTTTTATCTTTCCTAACTAAGTAGACCTAATTTTCAAGAAAAATCTTATCAAAAATTATTATTTTTTTTTGTCTTTTTGGATCAATAACAATAAGCTGTCTTAGATCTTGAGTAACTCAATGAATATTCTCTTATCTATTTCTTAGATTTTTTTTTTATCTTATTTAGTTTTTGTTTCATTATTAGTCGTGATTGAGTAGCTTTTGTAATGGGAGTAGACCTTTAATGCAGAGATTTAGAGCATCTTTAATGTAGAGATTTCACAAGGTTCTAAACTTTAAAAATAAGAAAAAAAATAATAATAAGGTGGCAGCTCTTTAGCATGAAATCGCTTCTCAGTGAAGAGGCTTTGCACAGGGTTCTGAAAAAACTCTAAAACTTTTCACTTATTTATTAATAAAAAATACTTAAAGAGTTAAACCAAGTTCTGCAATATGATGCTCTTAGTAGATACAGATGGTTTGATGGATGATTAATGATATTTAAGACTAGATTTTTTATTTGTCTTCATTTAACTTGTCCTTAAAGCTAAACTAGGTTAGTTAATCAAAACCTAAATGCTTAGGATTTGTACTCTAGATTAGCCTATGTATCTTATATCTTAACTATTTTAAATCCTTTCTTATTCTAAATGTGAGATTCCTAACAAAACTCTTCAAACAAAAATTACGCAATCGAATGCGACAACATGTTAAAGGTTTGCAAATTTCATGGACCTGGACTCATACTAGTTTCTAGACTGGCAACTATCTATCTTGTATATATTTTTTAAAAAATCTGTTTTGACGTCGACCAATCTAACGAAACCACAAGTTAGTAAATTACAAACACTTCATTCGCGTAGAGTGTTTTCTGCGTAAGCACTAGGCATATGAAGCGTGAAAAGTAAAAGGAGAGAGCACGAGACATCAAATCAGTAGAGAAAGAGATTCTTTGTTCTCTATCAGCCAATGATGGGAACTTAGGATTATGCGTTTTTTTATAGACTATTGAAATTAAACTTGATTTTGGGATAAGATATATGTGTAGAAAAATCTAGATTTGTATGATAAAAATCTAGATATTATGGTAGAAAAATCTAGGAAGTAAGGAGGTTATGGATAAGATATTTGTGTAGAAAAATCTAGATTTGTATGATAAAAATCTAGATATTATATTAGAAAAATCTAGGAAGTAAGGAGGTTAGGATAAGATATTTTTGTTGAAAAATCTAGATATTATATTAAAAAATTTAGAAAATTAAAAATATCTAGGTAAGGAGGTTAGAGTAGAAAAATCTAGATTTATGTTGTAAGATCTTTTGGAGGCTATAAATACCTCCTCACCCCATCATTTGTAAAAGTACAAGAAGTTGAAATAATAAAGAGTATTCATCATAAGTTCTACAATTCTCTTTAAAAGTTTTTCAAGTATTCTCTAATTGTTCTTCCATATTCATTCTCATACTTAGAGGGTTATTCTCTTGGGTTTCTCGGGTATTACGATCTTGGGCTAGTGCTAAGCACTATCGGTGTTGCTTTCTTTACATGGTATCAGAGCCATTCTAATTTGGTTCTTTTCAAGATCGGAATTTAAAGAGAGCTTGAGTTTATTCTAAGTATGGAGTCAATGGGTCGTGTTGTTGGATTGGGGATGGAGATCTTAAACCAATCTAACTACCGGTTATGGAAGTCATGCATGGAGTCATACTTGTGAGTGAGTGAGGACTTATGGGATGTCGTCGGCGGTAGTAGCACAACACCACCAAGGGGAGATGCTGCAACAGCGGAAGCGACAAAGGAATGGACACGGAAGAATGCCAAGGCGGAGTTTGCGTTGAAGAGGTCAATATCCTCGGGAGTATTTGAGCATGTCTCAAGGTGCACATCCGCTAGTTCCATTTGGCAGGCGCTGGATCAGTTGTTCAACAAGAAGAATGAAGCTCGTCTACAATTGTTAGAGAATGAGCTGGCGAATGCGAAGCAGGGGGAGTCTTCAATCTCAGAATTCTTCATCAAGGTAAAGAACCTTTGCTCTGAGATTAATACTCTTAATCCGGAGGAATCTATTTCGGAAGCCCGGTTAAAGCGGTCTATTATTCGGGGTCTGCGACCGAGTATACACCGTTTGTGACTTCGTTCAAGGATGGGCTACACAACCTTCCTTGGAGGAGTTTGAGAACCTGCTAGCTTCGCAAGAATCATTAGCCACACAAATGGCTGGAGTCAAAATCCAAGATGATTCAGGGAGTGCTTTCGTAGCTCGGAGGCAACAGAGCTTCAAAGGCAAACCCAAGTTTGAAGGTCCAAAGAACAATGATGGACGGGAAGGATCTTCTACGGGAGATAAGAAGCGGTTCAAGTGCTACCGGTGTGGAAAGCTTGGACACTTCAAAAAGGACTGCAGAGTCAAGCTGAAGGAAACAAATATGGCAGAATCAAAAGCTCATGCTGAAGACGAAGAATGGGGAAAATGCTTCACGGTGGAGGCTGCATCTTCAGGTACATCCAAAACTAAAAATCTGGGAATGATTGGATCGTGGATTCTGGTTGTAGCCATCATATTACCGGAGATGAGAAGTTATTTTCTAGTCTTCAAAGTCATGACGGGAAAGAAGCCATTATTACCGCGGATAATTCAGTCCACCGGGTTGAGAAGGAAGGGACTGTTGTCATTGAAGGAGATGATGGAAGTCCAATCACTCTCAAGAATGTATATCATGTCCCTGGAGTAAAGAAGAATCTTCTCTCAGTGGTGAATGCGGTAGACTCAGGTAACTACGTTTTATTTGGCCCAAAAGATGTTAAATTCTTGAAAAATATTCAGGAATTAAAGGCAGACGTAGTTCACACCGGAGCACGGGTTAAAGATCTTTATGTCTTATCTGCTTCCAACACTTATGTGGAGAAGATGAGTACGAATGATAATGCCTTATATGGCATGCTAGGCTTGGTCATATAAATATGACTAAGTTGAAGGTTATGGTGAATAAAGATCTGGTTGAATGGGCTCCCAAAGTGAAGATTCAGAATGAAGGAATACTTTGTGAAGGTTGTCAATATGGAAAATCACATAGGCTTCCATTTGACAACTCTACTTCACGATGCAGCGCTCCATTGGAGAGGGTCCATAGTGACTTGATGGGTCCAACGAGAACATCCTCCTATTCGGGTTCCGCTACATGTTGCTGTTCGTTGATGACTTCTCACGGTACACTTGGGTATACTTCGTGAAGGAAAAATCAGAGGTATTTTCAAGGTTTCAAGAATTCAAGGTCACCGTGGAAGGAGAGTTAGATCGGAAGATCAAGACTCTAAGGACGGATAATGGAGGGGAGTTTATGTCAAAGGAGTTTCTCTCTTCTGCCAGAAGCATGGTATCAAGAGAGAATTTACATGTCCATATACACCTCAACAGAATGGAGTAGCAGAAAGGAAGATCAGACATCTAAGCGAGACTTGTAGAAGCTGGCTACATGCGAAGAATTTACCTAAGGCCTTATGGGCGGAAGGTATGAGATGTGCAGCCTATGTCATCAACCGGATGCCGCTTAGTCAAAATAATATGAAGTCTCCGTATGAGATGGTTCATAAGAAGAAGCCAACGGTGAAACATCTCAGGGTATTTGGATCAGTCTGCTACGTCCACGTGTTCGATTCTCATAGAACCAAGATGGAGGCAAAGGCAAAGAAGTGCATCTTTGTCGGCTATGATGAACAGAGGAAGGGTTGGAGGTGCATGGATCCAGAGACACACAGGTACACTGTATCTCGTGATGTTGTCTTTGATGAAGTTTCTTCCTATTATGGACCTCCTCAAGTCTTGTTTGAGAAAGATGGTACGGGTTCCCTCAAAGGCGATGAACCAGCTGTTCAGATACCAAAAGAAGGTGGAAGTTCTGAACAAGAGACACAAGGTGAAAGGGGGAGCACTAACCAAGAAGAAGATGAGGAAGAAGACCATGGTTCCATGGCTAATCAACGGCCGAAACGGAACATTGTCAAGCCTGCTCGGTTCAGAGATGACAGTTTTGTCACTACTTACTCATGCTATTTTGCAGCTCCATTAGATGAAGAAGAGCCATCATATGATGAAGCAAAAGGAGTTAAAGAGTGGGAGACCGCAATGAAGGAGGAGATGGATGCTCTTAAAAAGAATGAAACTTGGGATTTGGTTCCAAACCCAAGGATGTCCAACCCGTCTCATGCAAGTGGGTGTACCGTATCAAGCGAAGGACAGATGGAAGCATTGATAGATACAAAGGAAGGTTGGTTGCCGGGGATTCTCCCAGAAGTATGGAGAAGATTATGATGAGACTTTCAGTCCAGTGGCAAAGATGACTACGGTACGTTCACTTTTATCTTTAGCTGCAAGCTTTGGCTGGAAGTTATGGCAGTTAGATGTGAAGAATGCATTTTATATGGAGAACTCGATAAGGAAATCTATATGGAGCAACCACCTGGTTACACATCAAGAGAGCATCCTGACTATGTGTGCAAGCTAAAGAAGGCTCTATATGGGTTAAAACAAGCTCCAAGAGCCTGGTATGGAAAGCTTGCTCAGTTTCTTCAGTTCTGCGGGTTTGTCCCATCTAATTCTGATCCGAGCTTATTCCTCAAGAAGAATGGAAGAGTCCACGTGGTAGTTCTTCTCTATGTGGATGACTTGATAATCTCCGGGAATGATGAAGCGGAAATCGCTCGTCTACAAGAGGATATGTCAATAAGGTTTGAGATGAAGAAGTTGGGTGAGCTTAATAACTTCCTTGGATTGGAGGTTGAAAGAGTAAAGGATGGAATATTCATCGGCCAACAAAGTTATGCAAGAAGGATTGTTGAGAAGTTCGGGGTACACGAAGGAAAGACACGTACTACTCCGATGGATGTAAACATTAAGTTGAAGCGCGATGAAGGATCTCTGCTACCCAATCCTCGACCTTATCGATCTCTTGTAGGAAGTCTTCTGTACTTAACCATTACAAGACCTGACATTTCCTTTGCGGTTGGTCTTGTAAGTCGGTTTATGCAGACACCGAGGAAGCCACATCTAGAAGCAGCAAAGAAGATCTTGAAGTATGTGAAGACAACTCTTGGCATGGGTTTGGTGTATAAGTACAATGCCAAGGTCTCTCTCTATGGCTTCACGGATGCAGACTTTGGTGGAGATCTGGATGATCGGAAATCAACTTCGGGCTATGTGTTTCTATGTGGAGACACAAGTGTTTCATGGTGCAGCAAGAAGCAAGCAACAGTGTCGTTGTCAACCACTGAAGCAGAGTATAAAGCTTCAACACTCGCAGCTCAAGAGTGCATTTGGCTTCGAAGACTACTTGAAGACTGTTCGAGCCAATCAACAAGCCAGTTACTATCTATGGAGATAATCAGAGTGCTATCAAGCTGGCAAATAATCCGGTGTTCCATGCAAGGACTAAGCATATTGAGTTGGAACATCACTTCATACGGGAGAAGGTGCTTGATGGAACGATTGAAGCTTTGGAGGTTCGAAGTGAAGATAATGTTGCAGATATCTTCACCAAGTCACTGCCAAAAGGCCAGTTTGAACTACTTCGTTCAAAGCTCGGGATGGTTGACAAAATCAAGTTTAAGGGGGAGTATTGAAATTAAACTTGATTTTGGGATAAGATATATGTGTAGAAAAATCTAGATTTGTATGATAAAAATCTAGATATTATGGTAGAAAAATCTAGGAAGTAAGGAGGTTATGGATAAGATATTTGTGTAGAAAAATCTAGATTTGTATGATAAAAATTTAGATATTATATTAGAAAATCTAGGAAGTAAGGAGGTTAGGATAAGATATTTTTGTTGAAAAATCTAGATATTATATTAAAAAATTTAGAAAATTAAAAAATATCTAGGTTAAGGAGGTTAGAGTAGAAAAATCTAGATTTATGTTGTAAGATCTTTTGGAGGCTATAAATACCTCCTCACCCCATCATTTGTAAAAAGTACAAGAAGTTGAAATAATAAAGAGTATTCATCATAAGTTCTAAAATTCTCTTTAAAAGTTTTTCAAGTATTCTCTAATTGTTCTTCCATAATTCTCATACTTAGAGGGTTATTCTCTTGGGTTTCTGGGTATTACGGTCTTGGGCTAGTGCTAAGCACTATCGGTGTTGCTTTCTTTAATAGACAAATGATATTCGACTTCTTTTGACTGCCTTTTCTTGCTATTCTTATTGTGTTTTGTATATTAAAGAGATCTTCCCTCGGATCATTATTTGAACCGATTCTCTTTTCCATTAGTGATTTAAATCATTTAATCAGTTTGTATACGGAACACTTTTTGTGGTTTTAGGGTTAATATTAGCTCCAAATTATAGGATAGTCTATTGTTTGTTAATGCATGAGATGCATCATAGATTCACAATACCAAGTTACCAACAACAAAAAATAGTTTCTAAGGTAGAAAGTTCCGTCAAATTTTTCTAAGCATGAAGAAAATTTCCAACGGCCACATTCAGCTTTTCCTAGCGTTATATTTGATTTAGTTATGTTAGTTTGGGTTTAAGATCGGTCTCAAGTATTCATGTTAATCGTGTCCTATCATTAGCGGGGACAGGCTAATTTACTTTGTTCTGGTCTCAGGTCCAAATCTCTTAAGTTTTTTTTTCTTACTAAGTAACTAATAAATCAGTCTTTTAGATATTAGGGCTCAATAGTTGCTCTTGAATAATTTTATAAACCCTGAGGTTTTTCTCCAAAGTAAATTGTATGCATATCTCATCTGAGAATCAATCGTCCACAGTGCGATAATCACCTTAATTAAGAAGATAAACTTTTTGTGTTATTAATAGAGGACTTTTATATGTTACTTATATATTTTCAATATATATTTTTTGGAGTTCTTTTTTATCTGTTAAAGATTGTTGGATTTCATCTCATTGTAAACTTTGTCTACTTGTGTTTATTTTTCGTGAATAAAAAAGTTACATGTCGGTATCCAAAGAAAAATAGTAGCCTAATCATGAGAGAGGGTTTATGAGAATAAATTCCATAATCAGTGACCTTTTCCTTTAATTTCTCTAACGACAGGAGGAGAAAGGTTTTGTCTTGTCGAAATAACGGAAAAGGAAAAGTTACGAAGCAATTTAAAAGCAACATTTGCTTGCTTTGCTCTCTCATCATGAGCTCTTCTAAGATTAACACGGGGAAGAGTAGGACGGCGGAGGGAGAGATTTCATTCAATCAACCACAAGAAAAAAATTCAGACATTCTGGTGCTTATGGCGGATGTTGCGGTGGAAACTGCAGATGCAGTTATGGAGGCGCAAACTGGAGAAGTAGGGATTCCGGTGGAGGGAGGTGCGGATGAAACCGCATAATGTTTTGCCCCGGTGATTCAAACTTTGATTAGAAATATATGATGATGGAGTGCATTTCTGGAATTGCCGGGGGGCAAACAAACCCAATTTCCGAAGATCTGTGCGTTATCTTCTGAAAAAATTTAATACTGATATGATTGCTCTATTTGAAACACATGCTGCAGGTGAGAATGCAAGGAGGATTTGCAGGAACCTGGGCTTTGAAAATTCTTTCTGTGTGGATGCAGCTGGGCAGAGGGGGTCTTGGCTGCTCTGGAGAACTGTAGTGGGAGCTGTAAAATTGTGATTCGACGAGTCAATACATCCACGCACGAGTCGATAATGGCGGAGAGGTATTGCATATTATTTCAGTATATGCTGCGCGCCCACAGCAAGTAGAAGAAGTGGATTGTGGGATCAGTTAAAAACGGTTGTGCGAGGTATCTATGAACCATTGCTGATTGGAGGAGATTTCAATACCATCCTTCGTGTTGATGAGCGGACTGGGGGAAATGGCAGTCTTTCACTTGATTCGATTTCTTTTGGAGAGTGGATTCATGATCTGTCACTTATTGATATGGGATTCAATGGGAACAAATTTACTGGCGAAGAGGTAGAAATGCTCATAATTTGTCGCAAAACGCCTTGACAGGGTGTTCTGTTGCCCCCAAACGAGGCTGCGATGGCAATCAGCTATGGTTAGGCATCTTCCCTTCTTGGCTTCTGATCACGCGCCAGTCCATGTTCAGCTTAACCCGAGGTGAAGGGTAATAGACACAGACGCCCTTTCCGTTTTGAAGCGGCCTGGCTAGAACACCCGAGTTTTAAAGAATTGTTGGCAAATTCATGGAACCGGGATGTCACCACTCGGAGGCACTTGAGGAACTGCAAGTCAAGTTAAAAATATGGAATAAGGAAGTGTTTGGGATATCACACGTCGTAAGGAGAGATTAACAGGATATTACGCTACTTCAAAACCAACTTGACTCGGTACAAACTGATGAGTTGCTGCAGAAGGAAGCTGAACTGATACAGGAGTTGTATGTGACTATGGAACAAGAAGAGATACTCTGGTTTCAGAAGTCTCGGGAGAAAGGTTTGCTCTGGGAGACAGGAATACAAACTTCTTCCATTTATCGACTGTAATCCGTCGCAGTAAAAATCGGGGTGGATATGCTCAAAGATAGTGAGGGGAGATGGGTATCTAATCCAGAGGATCTCGAGAAGCTTGCGTTTGACTTCTACTCTCGCTTATACTCTTTGGTGGATGTCCCCGATGTTGTTCCAAACCTTCCATCGATAGGTTTCAATCGCTATCGGATACAGAGCTCAGAGACCTGGATAAACCATTCACAGCTGCTGAGATAGAATGCTCAGTGAGGAGTATGGGTAAGTATAAAGCACCGGGACCGGACGGATTCCAACCGATTTTTTATCAACATTGTTGGGAAGCTGTAGGGCCTTCGGTTGTTCGTTTTGCACTTGAATTCTTCGAATCAGGTACCCTACAGCCTGGTACGAATGACGCTTTAGTCGTCTTGATAGCAAAAGTAGCAAAACCAGAAACGATGGCGGAGTTTAGACCAATAAGTCTCTGTAATGTGCTGTTTAAGTTGATAACTAAGGCGATGATGACACGGCTAAAGAAAACTATACCAAAACTGATTGGACCTGCACAGGCTAGCTTTATTCCAGGCCGCCTAAGCTCGGATAATATGGTTCTGGTACAGGAGGTCGTACATTCCATGCGTCGTAAGCAGGGACGTAGAGGTTGGATGCTATTGAAACTTGACTTGGAGAAAGCCTATGATAGGATAAGATGGGAATTCCTCCATGATACACTCAGAGCTACGGGCCTATCAGAAAAGTGGCAGAACTGGATCATGAAATGTGTAGTTAATCCTTCGATGACTATTCTCTGGAATGGAGAGAAGACCGCTTCCTTTAATCCGGCGCGTGGACTGAGGCAGGGTGATCCGTTATCGCCTTTTTATTCGTCTTATGCCTAGAAAGACTCTGTCACTTGATTGAAATGGCAGTGGGATCGAAAGAATGGAAGCCAATCACTATCTCTCGCGGAGGTCCTAAATTATCCCACGTCTGTTTTGCTGATGATGTGATATTATTTGCTGAAGCTTCCTTATCCCAGATTCGTATAATCAGGAAAGTTTTGGAAAGGTTTTGTATAGCCAGCGGACAAAAAGTGAGTTTGTCCAAGTCCAAAATATTTTTCTCGCATAATGTTAGTAGAGATGTGCAGAACCGGATTATTGCTGAAAGTGGGATTCGCGGTACTCGAGAGTTGGGGAAATATCTAGGAATGCCAATTCTCCACAAAAGGATAAACAAGGAGACGTATGGAGAGGTTTTGGAAAAGGTGTCTTCGCGCCTTGCGGGCTGGAAAGGGAGATCTTTGAGTTTTGCGGGCCGAGTTACCCTGGCTAAAGCTATATTGTCATCTATCCCGATACATACAATGAGTACGATGATACTACCTCAATCAGTTCTTGATAGTCTTGATAGACTGACTAGGACGTTTCTCTGGAGTGGGACTCAGACGCAGAGGAAGCAACACCTAATTGCTTGGCCGAAAGTTTGTCTTCCAAAGAGTGATGGCGGACTTGGAATTAGAAGCTCTACGGAAATGAATAAAGCCATGATGGGAAAGTTAAGTTGGCGACTTTTACACAACGGGAGGGGTTGTGGGCACGCGTGTTGAGAGCGAAGTATAGGATTGGGGATGTACATGACCCTACCTGGTGACTTCGAATGGGCGTTGGTCCCCAACTTGGAGGGCTATCTGTGTTGCCTTCAGGGAGGTGATTTTGCCGGGGACGAGCTGGCTACTGGGGGATGGCAGAGATATACGTTTTGGCACGACAGATGGTTGTTTCCGGATAGCTTGGCAGACTTGTCTATAGAAATGCCTCCGGAGGATACTAGCGAGGTACGAGCACGAGATGTATGGGTTAGTGGCATTGGTTGGAGCTTGGGACAGAATGCTCAGTTTATCTCGGAGAATACCAGACTGAGACTATCGGCGGTGGTACTTGACGATATTACGGGTGCCGTCGACCGACTGACTTGGGGACATAGTGCAGATGGGTGCTACTCTGTGAGTTCTGCTTACAGATTTCTCACTCGCTCTTTCGTTCCAAGACCGAATATGGTCAAGTTTTTTAATTCTATTTGGAGAGCAGTAACAACGGAACGAGCAAATGCTTTTTGTGGCTTGTTGCACATGAAGCTATTATGACAAACATGGAGAGATTTCGCAGACACCTTAGTATGACGGGAATTGCCAAGTGTGCCGGCAGGGAAACGAGACCATTTTACACACGCTACGTGACTGCCCGTCGATTTCAGGAATATGGCAGAGGTTGGTACCACGAAGTAAATTGACTTGGTTTTTCACGGCGTCACTTCGGGAATGGTTGTTTACAAACCTGACTGATGGTACAGATTGTGATGGTTATTCCTGGACAAACGTTATTCACTATGTGTGTTGGTGGAGTTGGAAGTGGAGATGTGCTGATATCTTTGGGGGTTTGGGTTTATGTCGTGATCGAATGCGCTTCCTCCAAGACAGCGCAAAAGAAGTCACCAGAGCCCAAATAAATTTTCACGGACCACGGGTGCAGTATCACTATGATAACCTTCTTGTTGGTGGAAGCCACCAGGGAGTGGTTGGCATAAAATCAATACTGATGGTGCGTCTCATGGTAACCCAGGTCCGGCGACTGCAGGAGGAGTAATACGAGATAGTGAAGGGCGGTGGATGGATGGTTGTGGTTTGCTCTAAATATAGGTGTTTGCACGGCACCGCTGGCAGAGCTATGGGGGTATACTATGGGTTGTGCTTGGCTGGGAGAAAGGTGCACGACAAGTGGAATTGGAAGTAGACTCAGAGATTGTGGTGGGGTTCTTAACAAAGGGAATTAGCGATTTTCACCCTTTGTCTTTCCTAGCACGCCTGTGCTATGGCTTCATTTCGAGGGACTGGATAGTCCGAATCAGTCAGTGTATAGGGAGGCCAATCGTCTTGCAGATGGATTGGCGAACTATGAGTTTTCTTTACGTTAGGTTTGCACTTTTTGGATTCAGTTCCCATTGTTGCTGAGCCTTTATTATTAGAAGACTCTGAGGGTAGGACTTTTGTCAGACAAATTCGTGTGTAAGACTCGGTTTGCGTTTTTTTTAATAAATTCGGGGGCACTAACCCGGTCTTCACCAAAAAAAAAAAATCATGAGCTCTTCTAAAGGCGATCCCTTTACACTTGCGATAACTTGAATCAAACCACGTGTTCAACCTGAATTCGGGCCCTTTGATGGGCCAGTAATTTTAATTAATCTGGGTCGTTCAATAAAAAAAACCTGAATTCGGGATTAAATTTCTCTTTGGACTCTAGTTTTTTTTGCCGGGTTCTAAACTGCATCAAACTCTCTCACTTCTCGGTTGGCAACGCAATATGTGGAGTTATAGTCTTTAGAGAGAAATGAACGAAATGCTCCACTGAAATTGGCAGCGATGCACAAATTCTTTCCTCGGCCGCATATCAAGAATCCTGCTTCTTCTCTGAGACAACACCATCTCCACACTTTTAAGTAACCTGTTTCAACTCTACCATAGACTCGTCGGAAAAGATGTGAATATCACATTGTCAAAAGAAGATATGTGAATCATCATTCCACCATCAACTAACTAGGCATACCGACAAAAATCTACTTGGTTCAAATTTGTTCCTCTTATACGGCTTTGAATTGATCGAAATCTTTATAAGGAAAAAAAACACAAAAACACAAAAACAAAAAGGAATACAAACAAAATAACAAAACGTCAAAACCTATTATAGAATACAAAACAAAGAGGAAGCTAGTTCCCGACCACCTTCGTCTTTGCCTGGAGACAAACAGCTTCACTTTATCTTTCAATCAAAACACATCTCAGACAAACTTTACATATAAACACATCATAGATCTCGCTGCCTTTAGTTCACTAATATATACTCCTCTGTTCCAATTTGTATGCTGTTAGATGTTTTTCTGTTCCATTTTATTTGTTTTTTACAAGTTTCTATGCAGAGTTAATAATTATTTATGTTATGATTATTTATATTATAAAGTATCTTTTGTGATTGGTAGAATAATGTAATGATGGTTTCTTAATCTGCGCGTTTTTAACTAAACAACAAAACAATTGGGAGAGAGAGAGTATATATATATAAGAAAATTTACCAGGTTTAGTTTAGTAAATAGTAGTAGCTAGGGATGATCTAATATAGGCTGGTACTATTTGAAATCAATTTATATATACCAAATTCCATAAGTTTGTCTCTAGATCCAACTACATAAAACCAAACCCAGTGCTATTTTTTCTAGATTATTGTATAAATTTGTATTTTTCACTAAAGTCTGCTTTTCTAATTCCAAATTAATTTTAATTTTTTTTTATATATTTGTGAATCGATTTAAAGCATTAATAAATATTTAGTTTGTTAATAATAAGTAATAAGATGATATTCTATAATTGTTTTAGCAAATTTCAGAATTCCTTTGATGATTATGTAGTACAGAGAAATATCTCCTTATAAATTTTGACCAAAACAAAAAATATCTCCTTATAAGTTAATTAAGTACATGCATACACAATGTATAGACTTTTTTTTTATTGAATTTGTTAAACTGTAATACTACTATATTAAATTTCACTTCACGTGTACACCCGTATGATTCCTCCGGCCAACCCGACAACCCCATTGGAGAACACATAAATCAATTATTTGTTTATTAAAAAACTTACACTAAAATCATTTTCCGGCTAAATTTTAAGCGTAATAGTCTACCCGATTTTCCCGGAAACCAAACACTCGGAAATTTCCATATGACACCGAACGATCTCTCTAACGATTATAATAAAAACAAACTAGTGGCTTCAAGAAAGAGACTAAGAAAATTCGAAATAGAAAATATTTACATCTATAAATAACTCCATTACCACAATCATCTCCAAGTAAACCAAGGAAGAAAAGAAACCAGCAGATATATTAATCAACCAAACCCTAGCTACAATGGCAACAAAACTTATATTCCTATGTTGCTTACTAACTTACGCCTTGGCTATGGCCGCAGCAACATCGGAAGCTGAGCCTCCAGCAGCACGGAAACTCGGTGGGCACCACTGGACAAAAGCGGAGGCAGAAGCCCCTGAGGTTTCACATTTGGAGGAGATTGTACGGAGAGGCCACCACCATTCAACTGTAGACAGATCGGTCGCCGGTGGTGGAGTTATTCTCGGCGGTCTAGCTACTACGTTTCTTGTGGTGGTGTTTTGTTATATAAGGGCCACGAGGAAACTCAAACCCAATTATGATGCAAAGGAGACTGAGACTCCTAAGGTTTTAGTTTAATTTTGTTTTTTGTCAATATTGTTTTGTTGTATATGTTCAATGTTAGTAGTAAATTTTTCATTTATAAAAAAGTTTCTTGGTATAAAGTTTATTTTTTTATCTTCTTCGTAATTAGTATTTTAAGTTGAGGTTGACTCTCCTCATACTATTTCTTTCTCTGTTTTTTGTTTTCAGTTCAATTTAGTTCAGGTTTTATACAATTGCTATTTAATGCTAAGTATGTTTACGATTGTTTGACAGCTAAACAATCGTAAAATTTGCTCAAAAAAAAAAAAAAAACAATCGTAAACAATTTGTTTTTTTTTTTTAATTTTGTTTTTTGTCAATATTGTTTTGTTGTATATGTTCAATGTTAGTAGTACATTTTTCATTTATAAAAAAGTTTCTTGGTATAAAGTTTATTTTTTTATCTTCTTCGTAATTAGTATTTTAAGTTGAGGTTGACTCTCCTCATACTATTTCTTTCTCTGTTTTTTGTTTTCAGTTCAATTTAGTTCAGGTTTTATACAATTGCTATTTAATGCTAAGTATGTTTACGATTGTTTGACAGCTAAACAATCGTAAAATTTGCTCAAAAAAAAAAAAAAAACAATCGTAAACAATTTGTTTTTTTTTTTTAAGTTTGCTTTGAGCAACTTTTTTGCCGGCCGAAACTGTTGTGCGTGTATCAAAATCAATTACAAGGTTCAAGGTACATTACCTTGAGGCTTTCGGTCTTTCTTAGGTTGCATGGAAAATCTGTCCAGAGTTTATTTTCATTTTCACATGAAGCTTCATCAAATTGCATATCAGTTAGTTCGAGGCTTTGGGTCTTTGTCAGGGAATTTTAAGTTAAAGATGTTATCGCTACTGGGCCTCGAGGCCCTGTTCGTTAACTTCATCAAACATGCCCTGTTCGTTAACTCCGTCTTAGAAAGTACTGACTCAATATTTGTGAACGTAATTTCTTACGTAATCGCCTGTTCGTTCTTCTACACCTGTGAACGTAATTGCTTACGTAATCACTAAGAACTAATCATAAATGGAAAGATTGCTTAACAAGAAAGTATTGAATCCGTCAAAAGCTGACGGTATTAGCGAACTAGAGGTTACACGAAATAATGTCTAGAATTTTTTTCCTTTATATATTATAAGCAGATAATACCTAAAGATTTTGATAAAAGAAAAAAGAGAGAAAGCTTAAGATCTTGTTTTTCATTTAATTTCTTTTTATATATACAACAGACTAACAATTGTCTTGGAAAATTAACTAAAACCATTCGTGTAATTTATGCAGCATCGACAAGGTGAATGTTACAGGATACTTTGTATGGTCATTGTTGGATAACTTTGAGTGGCAAGATGGTTATAAGAACAGATTTGTACTCTATTACATTGATTTCAACAATAACCTCACACGACATGAGAAAGAATCGGGCAGGTATTACAAAGAATTCCTTAGAATTTTTGTAATTAGGATTATAATTTTGAAAATTTTGAAAGTGCTAATAGTCACTAATATGTGTTCATAGTTTCACATCGAAAATGAGAACGAGGAAAAAGGGTATACTATATATAGTATCACCCTAATTTGTGACATTTTATACGAATTGCATGTATTCATTAATTAGTAAACCACAACACATACATGCTCAACCACTACCCTCCAGGAAAGTCAAGAGTTTGACCAACTAATATTTTCTTTATTATTATTTTCATTTTACGGCAGTATCGTTGATTATTAATGACCAATAATAATTCTTAATAGATACATGCATTTGACCAAGTCTAAAGCGACTATAACAATTCTTAATAGATGCATGCATTTAACCAAGTCCAAAGTGACTACAAATAGCTGCTCACCAGTCACCACCAGGACCACCGCCCATTTCTCAAGAGAACACACACCAAGAAGGGAAACCAAACCAAGTGTTTTTTTCTAAACCGGAAAGATGAACCAAGAAGAACAAGTTAAGCTTTTGGGGTTATGGGGAAGTCCTTTCAGCAAAAGAGTAGAGATGGTCCTGAAACTTAAGGGCATACCTTATGAATACATCGAAGAAGATGTTTATGGTAACAAGAGCCCGATGCTTCTCAAATACAACCCTATACACAAGAAAGTCCCTGTCCTCATCCACGAAGGCAGATCAATATCTGAATCTCTGGTGATTGTCGAGTACATTGAAGAAACTTGGAAGACAAGTCAGCCTATCTTGCCTTAAGATCCGTATGAACGTTCTATGGCACGTTTTTGGGCTAAGTATGTGGATGAGAAGGTACATATATATATATACACACATAGGATTTACACAGTGAAAGTGAAACATTCAAGTTTTAATATCAAATTATCCACGTGATTTCAAGAACGCATGTTTAAAAAGCGTTTTATACAGTATTGATTTGATCATATAGCATATTTCTTGGGGTGTTTTTAATTGTTAAATATACTTCCAAATTAAAGATTAAATATATGGCTGCTTGACTTTATGGACTAGTTACAAGCCATCACCAATATGTATGAATTGTAGTGTTCTGCGGGTTTTAGGTAATGTTAACATTGTGGAAGACTTGTTGCGGACTGGAAAGCGAAAGAGAAAAGATGATGGAAGAAGCTTGTGAGGGTTTGAAATGCCTTGAAAAAGAGCTTGGAGATAAACAATTTTTTGGAGGAGATACTATTGGATTTGTCGATATAGCGGCTGATTTCATAGGATATTGGTTGGGGATCGTCCAAGAAGCTTCAGGTGTGACGATCATGACCGCAGAGATGTTTCCGAAACTTCAACGTTGGTCGGAAGATTTCGTTGGGAATAATGTTATTAAGGAAGTCTTGCCACCTAAGGAGAAGCTCCTGGCTCTTTTTAAAGCTCGATTAGGAAATTCTACATCTAATTAATTAATTTAATGAATCGCATTCTGTTGTTTCTGATCCTTGTGTTTTGGCCATTTCTATGAATTTTCTTTGTGGTTCTTTTTCCTTGATTTAATAAATTTCAACCCAGCCTTAAGAACAGAATAATATTTTAATTTCATCAGTTCCATGGGCTTATTTTGTTAGAATGGGGCTTTCCAATTAAGAGGAAAGGTTCAGCCTAGCCCATACGTTTAGTTAGGCTGCTCTTATATATAGGAGAGAAATTTAGTGACTTTTGTCATAACAAAATCCAGTAAAACAAAACGGTGATCTAACCCCCAAAAAAATAACTTGAAAGCGCAGGCCCGCCTCGACCTACCTCATATGAACTGAAAGAAATAACAGGCTTCGTGGAGATGTACTCAGAACGGCAGACCACATATCCTGATCCTATGGTTCGTTGAGCAAGACGACGAAGAGGTCACGCTGGCCATTATTGGAATAGAGTCACTATAATTTCTACTTTTTTATTGATTAGGTTTTTTTCACCACTCTTTCAACTGAATGGGCTGCTTCAAGATTTGGTTCCTATATTAGGTATTGTAATTGGCTGAGCAGCAAAAACGGGGCCGGCTATGAGCTATTACTCTATGGCATATTGCCACCCTTTGTATTTTATTTTCTCATGCATTTTATTATTATATCTTTTGTCAAGAAAGATAAAAATAAAATTTCATTGTCTGCAGACAGCAGTAACTCACACTAATATATAGATTTTTAAAACAATATTAAAATAAATCTATACTGCACCATCTAGTCAAATTTTTAAGTCCATTATTATTGGAGGTTCTCGGAGAAAGTTTCTAAACAAATAATAATAAAACTCTATTTTAAAACTTCTAAATAATCAAGCTCTTATATTTTTAAATTTTTTTACATAAAAGGTAAATGTTCTTATAATACTTTTATACGTGCTTAGTATATTATATACTAACACATATGGCCACATGGGACCATTTAGTAACAATTAGTATATTACAATAGATGGAAGATTCATTGGTTTTAGAGTTCCAAAACGATTCATTCAGTAGTACTAGTACATTTTAATATTGTGCTCGTTAAACACGAGAAATATCATATGCTTTCAAATTTGAAAACAGATGAAGAGATCGTCTTCTATTGATTTATTGGAGTATTAAACAAATCGGTTTTATTAAAAGCAGGTGCAAGTGCAACCATATTCTACGGGAGGTACGTACTATTAAACTATCATAAAGAAGCTTAACTTTCTTTTTTTTTTTTGGAGTTACACGACGACTTATTGTAATCAAAATCACATTTTAATATGTTGCTCGTTGGACACGCGGAATATTATATCTCCCAAATATCCATATTTCAAAATAAAATGTTTTAAGTAAATGATAATGCAGAGACAAATATCATTCGATGAATCATCCAGCTCTATCACCCGATTTTTTACTAAAACTCTGTTGTATATTAATTTGTGAACAACTAGATCATATGTCACTTACTAGATCCCTGCACAGCGCTTATATATCTTTATTAGTTTATTGTTTAATTATTACCGGAATGATAGTTTAATAAATAAAAAAGTACATGCAAGAAAATTTAATTTTGCAAATATATAAAAAAATATTACAATAAAAAAAATTCGAATATGATTAGTTTTTATAAAGTCAATTAAGTCTCTCAGTAAATGTGTGTTAACTAGTCTTTATTGACTATATAATTAGATTTGTTTTAATATTAGTTCGTAACAAAATCTCATCAATACTTAATATATATATATATATATATATATAGGCTAGCGTCAATATCCATGCATGTAGTTATTCAGATTTGATCGACGAACGATCTGGATCTATAAATTATTAATTACTTACAGGCCTTGTTGGCAAATTGTAAAATGTATAAAAAAATAGGCCAGTCAGTGAATCAGATACTCTATATAAGAACTCCAGTTAGATGTGTATAAGACCATCCGAAACTTTTAACATAGAAAAAAAGAAGCTTGAACCCCAAAATGGCTTTGCAAAAGTACATTCCGCTGATGGGGCTGCTTTTGCTCCTAACTATCGTCGTCTCTCCGGCAACAGCTGATGGACCAGTTTGTCCGCCGTCGACCAAACTAAGCCGAGCAAGTTTCCCTGAAGGTTTCTTATTTGGCACCGCTACTGCGGCATATCAGGTACAATATATATATATAAGTTTCTGTAAACACTTTTAAAAATACATAAAATGAATATTCTTAAACTATTTTACATAAGAACAATATGTCAGCATTCAGATCATCTTTCTTTGCTAGTTATCTAGTAAACTTCTTATCATGATAAACCCTACTTAATATTGTACATAGCGATTTCACCTCTGTTTTTATATATCATTTCCCAAAAACATAAACTAATTTCGTTGTATCATTAGGTTGAAGGTGCAGTGAACGAAACTTGCCGTGGACCGGGTTTATGGGATATCTACTGTAAGAGATATCCAGGTTAGTGTCTCTACATTTACATTTCTTATCGCTTAATTTGCTTATAGCTAGTATTATTCTTTTCCCAAATTATTATCGAAAACCATTGATTTTTTCTTTAATTTTGAATTACAGCTAGATGCAACAACGATAACGGCGATGTGGCCGTTGATTTCTTCCATCGTTATAAGGTATAGATTGAAGAAATGATATATCAGTTATAGACTACATTAATAGATATTTCCTATTATTCTATTTAGCAGCCCATATTGATTCATATTGATAATTTGTCTCGTCTGAAAAAATGTTTATAGGAAGATATCCAACTCATGAAGAATCTAAACACAGACGCCTTCAGAATGTCTATCGCGTGGCCAAGAATTTTTCCTCGTGAGTATTTATGCAGAAAATATATATATGATTGTTAGACAAATATTAATGGTAAAAAAAATGTGTTATCAGATGGGAGAAAGGAGAAAGGAGTGAGTCGAGCTGGTGTGCAGTTTTACCACGACGTCATCGACGAGCTAATCAGAAACGGTATAATGCATGCAAATATATATACATATAGATTCATTAACAAGAAAATATATATACATATTACGGTTATTACCCATATTGTATTCTCTACTTATTTTTGATTTAATATTGGACTTATAGGTATAACTCCCTTCGTCACTGTTTTCCATTGGGACACACCACAAGATCTGGAGGACGAATATGGTGGCTTTTTAAGTGAAAGGATTGTGTAAGTTTTTTATTTGTAAAATGAATATACCAAATTATACAAGTGCCATATAGTATCAAGTATCAACCAGTAACGTGATCAATTAATTAATTCAATATAAAAAATGCAGGAAAGATTTCAGAGAATATGCGGACTTTGTCTTCCAAGAATATGGTGGAAAAGTGAAACATTGGATCACTTTCAACGAGCCATGGGTTTTCTCCCACGCCGGTTATGACGTAGGCAAGAAGGCACCAGGACGTTGCTCTAAGTACGTCAAAGAAATATGTCAAGACGGACGATCAGGATTCGAAGCTTACCTCGTCACTCACAATCTCCTTAACTCTCACGCAGAAGCAGTTGAAGCATTCCGACAATGCGCAAAGGTACATCATAAAATTACATCTTAACTAGTTATGGTCAATTTGGATCTGATAATAATTTGTTTTTGGCGACAGTGTAAAGGTGGGAAGATCGGAATCGCACATAGTCCGGCTTGGTTCGAGCCACATGACTTTAATGATTCACAAGACGGCGCGTCAATTAACCGTGCACTTGACTTTATTTTGGGATGGTAAGTCGTGAATTCCCGTGAAAACTGTACTATGTGATATAATTGTAATTTTATCAAAAAGTAATTAATTTTTATATGATATACTAATTGAAGTTTTTTTTATGTAGGCATCTAGATACAACTACGTATGGAGATTATCCACAGATCATGAAAGACATTGTTGGACATAGATTGCCTAAATTTACTACAGAGCAGAAAGCAAAACTGAAAAACTCGGCCGATTTTGTTGGGCTCAATTATTATACTTCAATATTTTCGAACCATTTGGAGAAGCCAGATTATTCTAAGCCAAGATGGATGCAAGATTCTCTTATTGAATGGGAAAGTAAGTTATTATTTTTTTATTTTCTGTGTGTATTTACTTGAAACCGAACCATGAAAACCTTGGCAACAGAACGAAAGGTAAAAGTTAATTTGTGTCTGATACTAATTAAAATATATCTTATTTTCAGCTAAGAATGCGCAAAATTTCACCATTGGTAGTAAGGTACACATTTAATTAAATATCACCAATCTGAAATTATATTGTTTTTAGATACACAAATATTATACTTTTTATATGACTTAACATTTTCATTTTTTCAGCCTTTGACCGCTGCATTGAATGTATACTCGAGAGGTTTTAGAAGTCTTTTAAAGTACATCAAGGATAAGTACGGCAACCCGGAAATTATGATCATGGAGAATGGTGAATAGAGACTCTATTATTATTCATAGCTATAATTTCTTCGTGTGTGTGTTATAGTGTATATAAATTTTGATGTTATTTTTGTAGGATATGGAGAAGAACTTGGGGCTTCAGATTCGGTTGCAGTTGGTACAGCTGATCACAATAGGAAGTATTATATTCAGAGGCACCTTTTGAGTATGCATGAAGCTATTTGGTAAGTCATATTTAATTTCTTTTTATATTTATACGATAGACTAACAATTGTCTTGGAAGATTTACTAAAACCATTCGTGTGATTTATGCAGCATCGACAAGGTGAATGTTACAGGATACTTTGTATGGTCATTGTTGGATAACTTTGAGTGGCAAGATGGTTATAAGAACAGATTTGGACTCTATTACATTGATTTCAACAATAACCTCACACGACATGAGAAAGAATCGGGCAAATATTACAAAGAATTCCTTAGTCAAGGTGTTCGTCCATCTGCAATCAAGAGGGATGAGCTTTGAGCTATATTTTGAGGATCTGGTTTTCTGTTTCAATGTTCCTTTCTTATGCGTTCGTTTGTAACTGACCAAGATCATCAATGAGGTTTTGGTTGAATAAAAGAGTATCTTTTTTTTTTTCATTTATCAATGTCTACATGATTTGTAAGATCTGGAAGGCTTTGGTATAATAAAATGATTCTTTTCTAGAAATCGCTATGTTTACATATTATTTACATGTTTTTGTTTGTCGGGAGCCATTTGAATCCATCCACACATGGGCATTAGTAAAGTCGGGATCATGAATGCTCAAAGATTCCAACCGGTGAATTTAGTACAGGGCTATAATAATTTCGGCATATATATTGACATCTAAAGTTTGTATTTGTTGACTAGAAGGTCATTTCTTTGTCTATTTTCCCACCGTTTTCACAGCAAAGTCAAAATACATTAAAATTTTATGAACTTCAGAATTAATTACAGTACAGTATGGTTTAAATCTGTAAAAAAAATAAAGTAATCTAAAACCTATAGTCTTACAATAAAAATGCATTTGCTTAAAAGTAGAAATAGAAACTATAGTACTAAACTATCCATATATATTACATTAATTTTTTTTTGTCACAATTATATCAATTTATTTAATATCTAATATTTATAAAGATAATATTCAATCTCGCCATATTCGTTTTGTGAGACAAATTAATCCTTACAAGTATTACACAGCGACTTTATTCAAAGTCACATTTTTAATATAATTAAGCTGCTCGTGGGGCAGGCGAGAAATATTAAATGGTCCATGTTTTGGGAGAAAAAAATAAACAACTAGACCAGGATAGAAATCATCGTATATCCAATTATGCACTAATAGTTTACTCGAAAAAAGGAAGATGGCATCTGGTTAACGTGAATATCCAATTATATATTAAGATTTGGTCGAAAGCACGATCTGGATAGATAAACAAGAAGATTAAAAAATGACCCACGAGGCAGCCTCGTGGTGGTTGGCACAGTACAAAAATAAAAATTAAAGATCAATCAGTGAATGGAAATCGCTATATAAAGAACTCCACTTGGATGTATAATTAACAGCCATCCCAAACATACTCTTGAAGAACACTAAAACAAGTCAAAACCAAAAATGGCTTTGCAAAAATTTCCTCTGATGGGGATTCTTTTGCTCCTAACCATCGTCGTCTCTACCGCAACAGCTGATGGGCCTGTTTGCCCTCCGTCGACCAAACTAAGCCGGGCAAGTTTCCCTGAAGGTTTCTTATTTGGCACGGCTACTGCGGCATATCAGGTACAATATAAGCTTCTGTTAACATTTTTGAAATATATGAAAGGAATATCCATAAACTGTTTTACACAAAATAATATGTTACCATTTATATAGTAAGACAATAACTAAATACTGGTGTTTTATCTACTAGTGTATTTTTAAGACAATTCTTTATATCTAAAACACCGTGTATAATTGAAAACTATATATAGAATTAATAAACATAACATTGTCATGAGATAAGAGTATATATATATATTGGTCTTTTGCTATCTTTCTTTGCTAGACATTTAGTAAACTTTTTTATCATTATAACTCCACTTATAATATCCCTTTAAATCTATTGAATATTATATATTATCTCCTAAACCCATAAACAAGTTTCGTTGTACCATTAGGTTGAAGGTGCAATAAACGAAACTTGTCGTGGACCGGGTTTATGGGATATCTACTGTAGGAGATATCCAGGTTAGTGTCTCTACATTTACTTTTCTTATCGCTTAATTTGCTTAAAGTATTATTCTTTTCGCAAATTAATACTGAAAATAATATATCTTTTCTTTAATTTTTGAATTACAGCTAGATGCAACAACGATCACGCCGATGTGGCCGTTGATTTCTTCCATCGTTATAAGGTAAATATTGAAGAAATGAATTATCACTTATATCTAGTAGACAATTCCTTCTTATTCTATTGAGTAGTCCATATTGATAATTTGTCTCGTCTGTAAAAAAAAAAATGTTTATAGGAAGATATCCAACTCATGAAGAATCTAAACACAGACGCCTTCAGAATGTCTATCGCGTGGCCAAGAATATTTCCTCGTGAGTATTTATGCTTCCAATTACTAACTTAATTTAGTGTTAATCAAATTTGGTGTGCAGACAATATATATTTGTTAGAAAAATATTAATGAAACAAAAAAAATGCGTTATCAGATGGGAGAAAGGAGAAAGGAGTGAGTCAAGCTGGTGTGCAATTTTACCACGACCTCCTAGACGAGCTTATCAGAAATGGTATAATGCATGCATATACATATAGATTAATTAACAAGAAAATGTGTACATATTATTACGGTTGTTACCTTTACTGTACCCTCTAATTGTTACTCTTTTTTTTTTTTTAATTTAATTTTGTGATAATGCGATTACAGGTATAACTCCGTTCGTGACCGTTTATCACTGGGACACTCCACAAGATCTTGAGGACGAATATGGAGGCTTTTTAAGTGAAAAAATTGTGTAAGTTTTTTTGTAAAACGAATACCAACTTGTGTGTATATCATACATATATTCATATATATATATTTCATATAATTGCAACCAGTAACATGGTAAACTAATTAACTTAATATAAAAAAAATGCAGGAAAGATTTCCGGGAATATGCAGATTTTGTTTTCCAAGAATATGGTGGAAAAGTAAAACACTGGATCACTTTTAACGAGCCATGGGTTTTCTCGCACGCCGGTTATGACGTAGGCAAGAAAGCACCAGGACGTTGCTCTTCTTACGTCAATTCTAAGTGCCAAGACGGACGATCAGGATACGAGGCTTACCTCGTCACTCACAATCTCCTTATCTCTCACGCAGAAGCCGTTGAAGCTTTCCGACAATGCGCAAAGGTACACCATAAACTAAATCAATAATTAATTATCCTCTTTTTGGGTCTGAAAGTAATTTGTCTTGTGCTATGTTTATGGCCACAGTGTAAAGGTGGGAAGATCGGAATCGCACATAGTCCCGCTTGGTTTGAACCACACGACTTTAATGATTCACAAGACGGTGCGTCCATAGACCGTGCTCTTGACTTTATTTTGGGATGGTAAGCAGTTTATATCATAAATATTACATACTGACTATCTTGTAGCTAGGTTCGTTGATATATATATATCTATTATCTTTTTTTACTTTTTTTTTTGCAGGCATCTAGACACAACTACGTACGGAGATTATCCACAGATCATGAAAGACATTGTTGGACATAGATTGCCTAAATTTACTACGGAGCAGAAAGCCAAACTGAAAAACTCGGCCGATTTTGTTGGGCTCAATTATTATACTTCAGTGTTTTCCAACCATTTGGAGAAACCAGATTATTCTAAACCAAGATGGATGCAAGATTCTCTTATTAACTGGGAACGTAAGTTTTTTTTTTTGCCCCCTTTACTTGAAACCGAACCACGAATACTGATAGCAACAAATCAAAGGGAAAAGGTTAATTTGTATTTGGCACTAATTAAGATTTATTTTATTTTCAGCTAAGAATGCGCAAAACTTTAGCATTGGTAGCAAGGTACGAATCAAATTACATATTAACAATTTGATTTTTTTTTTTTTTTAAACAAATTGACTTATTTCAATGATATAACATTTTCACTTTTATCTTATTTCAGCCTTTGACCGCTGCACTGAACGTATACTCCAGAGGCTTTAGAAATCTTTTGAAATACATCAAAGATAAATACGGAAACCCTGAAATTATGGTCATGGAAAATGGTGAATAGAGATTCTATTATTGTTATCAGCTATTTTCTTGGTGTGTGTTGATTTTATGTTATAATATATATAAATGTTGATGTTATTAATGTAGGATATGGAGAAGAACTTGGGGCTACGGATTCGGTTGCAGTTGGTACAGCTGATCACAATAGAAAATATTATATTCAGAGGCACCTTTTGAGTATGCATGAAGCTATCTGGTAAGTCACATTTCTTTTTATATATATGATAGACTAACAATTGTCTTGGAAGATTTACTAAAACCATTCGTGTAATATATGCAGCATCGACAAGGTGAATGTTACAGGATACTTTGTATGGTCATTGTTGGATAACTTTGAGTGGCAAGATGGTTATAAGAACAGATTCGGACTCTACTACGTCGATTTCAACAATAACCTCACACGACATGAGAAAGTTTCGGGCAAGTATTACAAAGAATTCCTCAGTGAAGGTGTTCGTCCATCGGCAATCAAAAGGGATGAGCTTTGAGAAATATTTCGAGGATTTGGTTTCTTATTTCAATGTTTCTCTCTTCGGTTTTAGTTTGTATTGACCAAGATTCATGAGGTCTTGGTTAAAATAAAAGTGCGTTTTTCATATCTTAATATCTACACCTGATTCGACAAGATCAAAAAGGCTTTGGGATTATAATGAAAATTTTCCTTTGGAGAAGTCGCTTTATATGTCAAGTAACATCTTTGTGCCTTCAATTAAAAGACGAAGAAAAATACCATAGAAAACTTACAAAAGTTGTTATATAACACATGAGAAAAAAAATGTCAACTTTATACCTTTTTTATGCTATGATGGAGTAGCAATTGTATTGAAGAATTCCGATTATAAGAATAAAACAAATGTGGAAAATCTATAGCATCCAGAAGGTAAACGTTACGGGATACATTTTATGGTCATTGTTGGATAACTTCCAATGGCAAGATGGTTATAAAACCAGATTCGGATCACAAACCCAACCTCACACGTCATGAGAAAGTTTCAGGCAAGTTTACAGTGAATTCCTCAGTTAAGATGTTCGTCCATCCACGATCAACAGAATGAGCTTGAAGCTATAGTTGGAGGCATTGGTTTTCTTTTGTTTCAATGTTTATGTTGTGTTTGGATTTGTGATTGACAGAGATTCATATGAGGTTTGGATTAGAATAATAGTGTGTTCGCCTACAAAAAATTAGAATTCATACAGATTACAAACACAACAACATCAAACGTCAGAAATTATGCCTCTTCTTGTTTCCTCTCTACTGCTTTGGTCCCAATCGCCAACCACAGAAATAGAAACACAACAATCTTCAATGGCCCTTAAGCAACCGCCAATATATCTCACCGCCAACCTCCAAACGCGAAAAGGAAAAGGAAACAAGAAAACGTTTTGAAATTGTGTACCATCTGTTGGAAAGGAAACTATTTTAGAGGTGATGGAGAAAGTGTTTAAGAAAATTTGGGAGAGAAAAGTTTTGAAAGGAAGACTTTGTAGAATGCTTTATATTTCTTGATTTTAACTTGGTTACAAATGAGAAGGGGGTGAAAGTATTTATAGCCTCCACATTACAAAATATCTTACATATTATAATCTAAAATCTAGAGAATTCTTTCATAATATCTATATTATTTTATTCTTAATTATCTAGATAATTCCATATGAATATCTAGATTTTTTTGTTAAGGAGGTGGAGTGATTAGATATTTTTAAGTGATCTTCTAGAAATTGGATCAAGTTGTTTTGGATTTGGCCCATGATTTAACTTGATCCAAAATCAAGTTTAGTTTTCAACACCCCCTCTTAAACTTGATTTTGCTACCCCGAGCAAACTTCTCATCTTTATGAAGTCTTCACGCTTCAGTGGCTTGGTGAAGATATCGGCTACTTGATCGTTTGTCTTCACATACTCCAATTGTACTTCCAACTTAGTAACACACTCTCTAATGTAATGATAACGAGTGTCAATGTGCTTACTTCGATCATGGAAGACAGGATTCTTTGCCAATGCTATTGCTGACTTGTTGTCCACAAAGATCTTCGTTGGCTCTTCTTGTGGCAAACTCAACTCTTTCACCAGATTCCTTAGCCAGATAGCATGACACACACATGAAGTAGCCGCTACATACTCCGCTTCACAAGTAGAAAGGGTGACAATTGGCTGCTTCTTTGACATCCATGTGAAAGCGGTTTCTCCAATGAAAAACACAAATCCACTTGTGCTTTTCCGGTCATCTACATCTCCTCCCCAATCGCTATCGCTATATCCAACAAGCTTGTAATCATCAGAAACAGAGTAATACAAGCCAAAGTTTATGGTACCTTTGATATAGCGAAGGATCCTCTTGGCTGCCTTGAAGTGAGTTGTTGTTGGATGCTCCATGTATCGGCTCACAACTCCAACTGCATATAGATGTCTGGTCTTGTGCAAGTCAGATAACGTAGGCTTCCAACCAAGCTCTTAAAAAGTGTTGAATCCACACTCTCTCCTTCTTCTTGCTTTGACAGCTTGGCTCCACATTCCATTGGCGTACAAACTGGATTTGAGTCATCCATCTTGAACTTCTTAAGCACCTCCTTAGCATAGCCTTCTTGAGTAATGAAGATTCCATTTTCTTCTTGCTTCACTTCAATTCCAAGGTAGTAGGACATCAATCCAATATCGGTCATCTCAAACTCCTTTGTCATCTCTATCTTGAAATCTTCAAACATACTTGGATTGTTGCCTGTAAATATCAAGTCATCTACATACAAGCATGCAATCAGTATATCATTGTCTTGAGTTTTGATATAGAGTGCATGCTCATATGGACACTTGATGAAGTTTTTCTCCTTGAAGTATTTATCAATCCGAGTGTTCCATGCTCTTGGTGCTTGTTTGAGCCCATAAAGTGCCTTCTTCAACCTTAAGACTTTGTCTTCTTCTCCCTTGACTATGTAGCCTTGTGGTTGTTCAATGTAAACTTCCTCTTCAAGTTCTCCATTCAAGAAGGCTGATTTGACATCCATTTGATGTATCCTCCAACTCTTTTGGGCTGCCAATGAAATTATTAGTCTAACAGTTTCTAAACGAGCAACAGGGGCAAATACCTCGTCATAGTCGATTCCGGCTCTTTGACTATATCCTTTTGCCACCAATCTTGCCTTGTATCTTTCAACTTCTCCTTTAGAGTTCTTCTTTGCTTTGTACACCCACTTTACACCAATTGCTTTATGCCCATTTGGAAGTGAAGCTAACTCCCATGTCTCATTCTTCTGTATCGCCTTGATTTCTTCATCCATTGCATCCTTCCATGTCTTCTTTTCCATAGCTTCTTGGAAATTCATGGGCTCGCAATCCGCAAATAGACAAAATAAAGTGAGATTATCTTGATTTTCAGTTACCTCATAAATCTCTTGAAGACTTCTAAAACGTGGAGTCCTTTCACTTGAGTTCTCATCTCCTTGAGAACTTGGTGTTGGTGAAGTTGGTGGGGTAACTGGTGGATCCTCTCTTGTTGCTCATCTTCTTCAATATGTGGAAAGAAGTTGTAGTCTTCATCAATTGATCTCCAATCCCATTCTCCTTCTTCATCAAAGATGACATTCCGACTGATGATTGTCTTCTTTGTTTCAGGATTGTAGAGCTTGTAGCCTTTGGAGTTAGCATCATACCCAATGAAGATGTACTTCTCACTTTTATCATCTAGCTTGCTCCGCTTCTCTTCTGGAACATGAGCATGAGCAATACTTCCAAATACTCTTAGATGTGAGACCCCAGGCTTCCTTCCACTCCATGCTTCTTGTGGTGTCTTTCCCAAAACGCTTCTTGTTGGAGATCGGTTTGATAGATAAACAGCGCACGCAACTGCTTCTGCCCAAAACTCCTTTGGTAGCTTCTTACTTTTGAGCATGCTTCTTGCCATCTCAAGGATAGTCCTATTCTTCCTTTCCGCTACTCCATTTTGTTGAGGAGATCTAGGCACCGTCAATTGTCTTCTAATGCCGTTATCTTCACAATACTTCAAAAATTCTTTGGACATGAACTCTCCTCCACGATCAGATCTCATGGCTTTGATCATAAGGCCACTTTCCTTCTCAACATGGGCTTTGAACTTTTTGAAGTTTTCAAATACTTCTGATTTTTCTTTCAAAAAGTAAACCCATGTCTTTCTTGAGAAATCATCAATAAAGAGAAGGAAGTAGTTACTCTTACCGAGTGAACTTGGTTTGATCGGGCCACATACATCTGTATGTATGAGTTCCAATGGCTTCCGTGCTCTTGTCTTTGACTCATTTGGAAAGCTCATTTTGAATTGCTTTCCAAGTAAACATCCTTCACAAACTTGATTTGGATGATTGATGCAAGGCAATCCTCTCACCATTTCCTTCTTGGAAAGTTGCTCTAGGCCTCCAAAATTGAGATGTCCGAATCGGAGATGCCAAAGCCAAGACTCCTCCTTATAGCACATCTTGAGGCATTGTGCGATGTCATTTTGAATGTTTAGGACAAACATTCGATTCCTTGTCATCGGCACCTTGGTGATTAGATTGTCTTCATGATCTCTTATAGAAAGGTGTTATCCTTTAAACGAATATCATAACCTTTCTCTAAGAGTTGTCCTAGGCTCAAGATGTTGGTCTTCATGTTTGGAATATAGTAAACATTGGAAATGAATTGATGGTCTCCATTCTTCAATCGAATGAGAATATTTCCTTTACCTTTCACCTCCATCTTTGATTCATCTCCTAAAGCCACGTTTCCTTTCACCGATTCATTAAGCTCCACAAACATGCTTCTTTTCCCGCACATGTGATTGCTTGCACCACTATCGAGGTACCATTTGTGAATCTCCTCTGGTTCATCTTTCTTGTAAGCCATCAATAACATATCATCTTCTTTGCTCCTTTCTTCAATATAGTTGGACTTCTCTTCAACTCTGTTGTTGTTCGGAGCTTTGCATTCGGAAGCATAATGTCCAAACTTTCCACAATTGTAACATTTAACACTTGACTTATCGTACCTTGTTTTTGGGCTTCCTCTTCCCCGACCTCTTGATGAGCTTTCTCCTCTTTGGTTTGTATGGTCTTCATTGGATCTCCAACCACGTCCATGTACATAACCACGACCTCTTCCTCGGGCTTGACCACCACCACGTCTTTGATAACTTCGGCCAGTTTCTTCTTTAGTATCAATCCGCATCTTGAGTACTTGCTCTGCGATGTCTTCCTTTTTCTTCTTCTTTTCTTCATATGCTTGCAGTGATCCAAGAAGTTGCTCCATCGTCATAGTCTCCAAGTCTTTTGTCTCTTCAATCACCGTGACAATATGCTCAATTTTGAATCCAACGATCTAAGAACTTTCTCCATGATTCTCACCTCATCTAACTTCTCACGTTTCTTTTTAGGTTATTAGTAACCGTTAAGACTCTTGAGAAGTAATCAGAGATGAGTTCACCTTCCTTCATATGCAAGGCTTCAAATTCTCCTCTTAAAGTTTGAAGACGTACCTTCTTAACTTGTTCAGCTCCTTTGTAAGAAGTTTGAAGCTTCTCCCATGCTTCTTTGGCCGACTTTGCTCCTGCGACCTTCTCGAATGTGTCTTCATCTAATCCTTGATAGATTAGACAGAGAGCCTTCTTGTCTCTCTTCCTTGAGTCTCTCAAACCATCCCTTTGAGTTTGAGATAACCCACCATCATTCTCCGGTTCAATGAAGCCTTTCTCGACTATCTCCCACACATCATGTGCTCCTAGGATAGCCATCATCCTTAAACTCCAATTGTCATAGTTGCTCTTTGTGAGCATTGGGACTTGGAAGGGAACACCATTGTTTGACATCTTTAAGAGAAATAACTAGCTCTGATACCACTTTGTTGGAAAGGAACTATTTTAGAGGTGATGGAGAAAGTGTTTAAGAAAATTTGGGAGAGAAAAGTTTTGAAAGGAAGACTTTGTAGATGCTTTATATTTCTTGATTTTAACTTGGTTACAAATGAGAAGGGGGTGGAGGTATTTATAGCCTCCACATTACAAAATATCTTACATATTATAATCTAAAATCTAGAGAATTCTTTCATAATATCTATATTATTTTATTCTTAATTATCTAGATAATTCCATATGAATATCTAGATTTTTTTTGTTTAAGGAGGTGGAGTGATTAGATATTTTTAAGTGATCTTCTAGAAATTGGATCAAGTTGTTTTGGATTTGGCCCATGATTTAACTTGATCCAAAATCAAGTTTAGTTTTCAACACCATCTCTCTGCTTCTTGGATCAAATATCAACAGGAGAAGCATGGTGTACGCATATAAACCATTGCCCATCGATCCGTTCAAACACATTGGTCACAAACTGAGCTCCCCAGCTACTACTCCCTTTCGTCTTCACAAACTCCATACACGTTACATAACCTACTTCGCCTCGGACATGAGCCTCAACATCTTTCAGCTCGATCTGTAACGGAAACTCATAGTTCATCCACACTACTTCCCAGCTTTCCATGACGTCATCATACCCGGTTATGCCTTTAGCTCCTGGATGGACACAGCAGGGGCTTCCGGATTTCGACCATAGCGATTGCATCGCAGCTAAATCCCCGTTTCTGAAAGCTTGGTAGAACCGAGCGTTGGCAGATAAAACAGAGGCCTTGTTGTCTTCTTGAAGCTCTTTCAGTCTATCCCTGATTTTAGCTGCCTCCACGTAGTTTTCGTCCTGGATCGCAGTCGCGAGATCTTGCTTCAACGTGTTCTCATCCACTGTCATGCTTTCGACATCTGCGGTTTGGTTATTGTCTTCGCGTTTGACTCGGCATGGCCTTAGACGAAAGCCTGCTTCAAATGGTACGCTAACATCAAACAAAACCAAGACTAAGAAACGGGTCTTACCTAAAACTACATTTTCTCTTCTATACATAAAGATGCTGGAACTAAAATCAGGTTGACCACAACAGCTTGTAAGAGTAAAACTCACACGAACCTTTCTTGTCCAGCTTGAGAGGACCTAACCCGAATGTACTGCTGGCTGAAACCATGTTGCAGTGAATCGGATAAGACTTGGGCAATTGAAGCAGCCTCGTCGAACCACCAAACAGAGAAGTGAGCTCTATGGTGTTTGAAACCTATCAGGGAGCAAAAGATTCGAGGCGAGATTAGCACAGCAAGAGATTCAGAGAACCACTCAAACAACAAGAAAAAATTCATCAAAGATGCTCAAGTGGGGAACTGATAAGTAACAACAAGTTCGGATCCTTTAAGAAGACGCCTACAAACACTACATCTCCGGGTCGAAATTCAAATACTTTCTGATCGAAAACAAGCTTACATATCGATATGGATCTCCTTTAGGGTGTTAATATTAGTATAAGACCTAGTTCGTACGAATTCTCACACCAAACAAGATCATAACGCTGCAGATGAACATAAACCATCTAATTTCAACGAGTTCTTCTTAGAAACTGAGTAAAACCGACGATTACCCACGAAATGTATACAGAAGGGAGCTTTAGAATGAAGGAAGAGACTCTTTCAACTAGAGATATTTTAGCTTACTTTGCATACAATATCAGACCCATGAAGCGCCATGGGAAAGAAGGAATCGAAAAGTTCAAAGAGATTTCGGAACAAGAGATCAGAATAATTTCACAATCAGGTTTCCGAATAGATTGATCAGTCAGTCAATCAATCAGGATGAAAAGCTCGAGAGACTTTAGGATTTCAGGATAAACTAATGGGCTTTGCATCGAGCCCACAAGTAAACTTGTAATTAGGCCTATCTTTTTTAGGCCCAGTGATTTTACCCAATCGATGATCTTTATCACGAAGCCCTTATTACAAGTTTAGAGTTGGAATTTTCTTGGTAAGCAATTTTTCAACTCATTGTAATTCTCATCAATCCAATTTCGCCCGCGATAAGAAACGACAACCAAGAGAGAGAGTAAATTTCCCACCTTTATGGTCTGTACTTGATGCTAGATTGTGAATCATAATTGTTTGATAACTCTATCATATCAGCTCATAGCGACTTCCTTTCACACACACACAAAGACACACTAGAGACTGGCCTATCCATGTTGTTTTTTTTGGTTTTTAATAAATAAAAAGTGTATGATTTTTTATTTTTTTTATCCATGTATCTATTTTTATATAGGTCACCTAAACGAGCGTCCCATTACAGACACTATAGTTTTCAGAGTGTTTTTTTTTTTTTTTGGCCAGTCATGAGCAAAATATACCAAAACGATTTGATAACAATATATGTTTATAAAAGTACAGTATGGATGGAGGATGAATTATGGTTTATGAAATCAGATTAGTGGGACGGATATTACACCCCCAATCTCGAAAAGCTGCGGTAGAAACTAAAAACCAAAATTGTTTTTGTGGAACATTTTCTGTTTAGACTTAAATTCTAGAAGTAACTGTATCTACGATGATCCACTGCAAACAAACTTTAGATTTAGGTTAAACATGAAGACAAAACTCAACCGATCGATATGTTATGTTTTTTCCTAAAATAAATGTTTCATGCTCAAATGAAGAAATCAAATGGAACAAGCAAACTAATTTCTTTACAATATAACAAGATCCTGTTGACATTTATCGCATTTTAAATAATATAAATGTATGTTGATTTTTTCAGAAGCATATTATATATTGTTCATCAACTATTTAATTATGAAAAAGAAATATTGTTGTTGTCTCTTTTTAATATTTCCCGGGGGCGGGAGTTTCACCAGGCACTTGACAGTTGACAGTTTTGGTCCACCGGAGAAAAGAAAAAAATTAATCTCGTCGTCTTTCTCCGTTGCCGGCCATGGGTTGCATTTGTTTCAAGCCTTGGCGTCGCTCGCCTTCTCCGTCGATTAAATCCACCGTCATCGACGAACTTGGTAAGTTCCGACGAATTCTCTCAAGTTTCTCCTCTGAAGAAGACGATGATCAAGAAACCAACCCTGTTCGTTTTTCTCTGCAGAAAACAACGAGGACGACGACGGAGGCTCTTGTCCGAATTTCCGAGAATTCAGCTTGGAACAGCTGAGGGTCGCTACTGACGGGTTCTCGGCCGGCAACATCGTGTCGGAGCACAACGAGAGGGTTCCTAACATCGTCTACAAAGGGAGGCTCAACGACGGCCGAAATATCGCGGTGAAGCGGTTTCAGAGGCTTTCATGGCCTGATTCTTCCGAATTCATCGTTCGTCCTTTTACCTCTCCATATTTACTTTCATTGGTGCCATTAAGATTAGGATCTTTCGAGTCGGATGAAATCCCTGGATTCTTCTCTGTTTGATTTACTCTTTGTGACTTGATTGGTTGATATTTCCGTGAAACTTACTCTTGGATGTGGCAATGTTTTAGATTCTGATCTGTTGCACAGGAAAATTTTCATTTCTTTTTTACTTGGTTAAAATATTCAAATTAGGTACTAGCTTGATCTGTTTCACATGGAAATTTTCTTGAGTATGGCTTTTTTATTTTTATTTTTCCAGGAAGAGGCACAAGCAGTGGGGAGGTGTAGGAGTGAGGATATGGCCAATTTGATCGGTTGTTGCTCAGAGGGTCACGAGAGGCTTCTCGTTGCTGAGTACATGCCCAATGGAACACTTGCAAAGCATCTCTTCCACTGTGAGAGTTAGATTACGATACTCGCATGCCTATATCACTTTGCCATTAACTTTGTGTTTCATCAAGTTTGATGGGCTGTAAAATGGTTTTTCAGGGGAGAAACGACCGATGAAATGGGAAATGAGGTTGAGGGTTGCGTTACGTACTGCGACAGCCTTGGAGTACTGTAATGATAGGGGGATAGATTTGTACCATGATCTCAACACCTACAGAATATTGTTCGATAAGGTTATAGAATTTTCTCTTCATTTTTTCGGGTTTGATAACTGTAATCATTGTAATAAGTTATTTACTTTTGAGTGTTGCAACAGGTTGGGAATCCTAGGCTGTCTTGCTTCGGTCTCATGAAGTGTAGCAGAGAGGGTAAGAGCTACAGCACGAATTTGGCATTTGCTCCTCCTGAATATTTGCGTCTAGGTATGTGCTTTCTACTGAATTTGTTCTTATCGTCAACCAAACATTCTTCTCAAGAGAAAACTTCTAAACTTCTTCAGCTGAAACACTCGTTAACTTTTATTCCTAACTTCGCTAGGTACTGTGATACCGGAGAGTGTCATATTCAGCTTTGGGACCTTGTTACTGGATCTTATGAGTGGCAGACATATACCACCAAACCATGTAATTTTCTTCTCACAGAGCAAATGTCTCTTGGTCCTCAAGGTGTCAAGTTTCAATCTTTAGAAGTCAATTGGTTCTTTGTTAAGTAGACTGTGATCATTAGTTGCATACATCTTGGGAAGTTTCATTGATTTTAAGCTTATCTGTCATTCCAGGCACTTGATCTGTTCCGTGGCAAAAACTATTTGGTGTTAATGGATTCAGCTCTGGATGGTCAGTTCTCTGATGAGGATAGGACAGAACTCATCCACCTAGCTTCCCGCTGTTTGCGACCTGAACCAGACGAGAGGCCAAGCATAAAGTTTCTTATGTCGGCTCTTTCAAGACTTGAGAAACGAGCTGAATTATGGCCAAACGTCAAAGAAGAAAACATCCCTGTAAGTCATGACCACATTGATTCTTCCAAGGTTTTCAGGTTTTTCAGACTTCTTATGTATTCATGGGACTTCATAATGACAGGCTCCGTCGTACGCCAAACCTGCAACAAAGCAGCCAACGCGCGTGACCCCTTTGGGAGAAGCATGCTGGAGAGTGGATCTAAGTGGCATACACGAACTGCTCGAGAAACTCGGATATGGAGAGGATGATGTGGTGGTCACAAATGAGGTATATATACGTTTGTGAGAAATATAATCTCTAGATACCTCTCAACATCTCATTCTGAGGACGTCCAAAAACAATATTGCAGTTCTCATTCCAAATGTGGACGGGTCGAATGCAAGAGAATACGGATTACAAGAAGCATGGAGATACCGCATTTCGTGCTAAGGATTTTGAAACCGCAATCGAATTCTACACAGAGGTATCATTATGATTCATCAAGAAACCCTCTTATTCCCCACCAAACACACAGATTATTTATAAAGATATGAAATTCTTTTATGAACAGTTCATGACCGGAGCACCAGTGGTATCACCAACAGTATTAACCAGACGGTGTCTATGTTACCTAATGAGCGATATGTTCAGCGAGGCTCTAAGCGATGCGATGCAAGCTCAGGTTGTATCGCCAGAGTGTTCAACCGCTCTCTACTTACAAGCGGCTTGTCTCTTAAAGCTTGGGATGGAAGCTGAAGCTAAAGAAGCACTTAGACATGGCTCTTCGCTCGAAGCTTTTTAGAGTTACAACAACACCGAAACCCATATTTGTACAGCTTCTTTCTCTCCATACGTATATATATACGTATTTAGAATTGTCAATACACACAGCATATATAACTTGTTTGCTTCTTTGGCTCCGTTTGAGAGAATCTTGATGTACTACCAGATTTTTGTGTGCTAAAACCGAATTTTCTTGCCGTTTCCCCTTGATCTTGACTGGATTATGGATTTTTTTTTTCTTACACGTTCGCACGGATCAGTAGTGTTGTGATATTAAGAAGCATTGTAGGCTTGTTGTGACGCCATGTTACAATGTGAAACAACCATCACGATACGGTAAACACAGACGCCATACAAGTCACATGGAAGTTGAAAGACTCAATTTCATACTATAGAAACTATTTCTACTCAATTACATAACAACTTCGATTACAAGTAACTCAAGCTCTCTGAGATCAAGAGATGAAAGAAGAAGAAAAAAGGGAATAAAGAAACCTGAAGAAGAAAAAAGCCCAGTTGCTCTGTTTCTGTTCTCCTATATTTAGGTCGACAGGACATTGGTTATGCTCTTTCCTTGTTCAGATACAAGATAATGATCTCGATGTCCTCTTGAGCCTTGAGGCCTTAACCGACCAGCTGCTTCTTCCATCGCCCTCACGCTGCTGCTCTCTAAACCGCTTCTCAACCAAGCGAGGCTGCTTATATCCGTTGCTATAGCAGCTAGTTCGTAACTCGGAAACGTTGGTGGGTCTAAGTAGTCCACAAACTCTGGACCCAACAATGAGTTTTTCTTAAAATTGCCAACGGGATTGTTGCTGCAACAACCACGTCCGCATTTCTGCGGAACAAACCGTTCGCTGTAAGCTCCTTCAAGCAATCTTAGCATTGCCGTGTCTTGTTTACATGATTGAAACTTATTTTGGTCTTGTATATGTGGAGAGGAAGACCTTTCCATGTGATTGTAAGCATTAAAAGAACTCAGCCGTGCTACAGGGCGGAAAAGCGTTGGAGGATCATTATTACCTTCTTGCCAAGAAATGCCTTCCCCATTTGTTTTGTCTGCGCATTGTTCTTCAGATATTTCCATGGAGGTGTCATCTTTTCCGTCTGAAGATACAAGTGGAGTAGTTACATGGGCACCACCGCCTGAAGATAAAGTTTCTGATGATGATGCGATCGTATTCATCGTTCTGTCAAATCCAGAATCTTCCAGGACTGAGTTTCCAGTCCCTATATTCGTCGTCAGATTTTCAACGTCCATGCATCGACGTCTTAGAGTGGCGTTCCAGTGGTTCTTGATAGCATTATCTGTTCTTCCTGGGAGGAGCTTAGCGATTACAGCCCATTTGTTTCCGTGGATGCCATGTGCTGTGATGATAGCCTGATCCTCTACCTCTTTATAAACCCAAAAAAAAAAAACACAAATGAGTGCCTAATTTAGTGTTACTGATGAAATGCTACTAAACCAGAGAATAAAGTTGCGAATAATCAACCAATGCATACACCCTTTGAAGCCAGTACCACGCAATGCCAAATACCAAAAAAAAAAAAAAAAGCTATAGCCACTCCTCAATTAAAGCTAACTTTTTGGTTCGTTTGGGATTCAAGGAGAAGCTCACAAATCACAATCCATAACAGCCTGAAATTTCAAACTCAGAAACACAGATTCAAAGGTTACTCCTTTCCAGGTTTTTTTTTTCGGTTCATACCACAGCCAAGCTCACAATTCAGTTGCATTTCGCTAGCATACAAGCAACCACAAGAATCAAAGACTACTCTTTTTCGAATTAAGAAACACAGATCCAAAGGTTACTCATTGGAAACGAGTGATTTCGCAGCTACGAACCAGGCAAGGATCACATATCTGCCGTCAAGTTCACAAGTCAGTTCCATTTCACAAGCAATCATGAAAGATCAATAGTCACAGTTCAATTCCATTTCACAAGCAATCATGATCAATCAATAGTCCCAATTCAATTCCATTTCTCAAGCAACCATGATCGATCAATAGTCAGTCTCTCGAAGATCAGCATAACTCACCGGAACTGAAACGAAAACCCTAGATTCATCGATTCACCACGGGTGGTTATAAAAACTCAAAAGGGAATGATCACAGGAACAATTCAATCGAAAATCAAACCCCCCAAATGAAAATCGAAGAGTCTCAAATGGGAGAAATACCAGTGAAAGGGTTGCGTTTAAGAGATGGGTCGAGCTGATTACACCACCGAAGACGGCAAGACTTGCCTGACCGACCAGGTATACTCCGTGCGATCAAGCTCCAGTTCCTCGGACCAAACTTCTCAACAATATCACTCAACACGACGTCTTCCTCCGGCGACCACGGCCCCTTCACTCTCTCTTTCCTTCCCCTTCCGCCCGTCCCTTCCCCAACGAACCTCGCCGCATCGCAGCCTCCGCCACCATCGCCATCTCCTCTGCCACCCGCCACCGCCTCTTCCACCTCCCCTAATTCCGTCGTCTCCGATCGTCTCCAAGTCTCTCCCTCCATACGCTTCATTGTCTCTCACCTACCGGACTTAACTGCAAAGCTTCGGTCTCGTTGGGGTCGCGTGAAGACACGCTCGCTCTTCTAGATTCGTAGGGTAAGTGTTTCGGCCTCTTTTCATTTTGACTATTATTACTCTTTCACCCTCCCAAGTCATATTTACCTTCTTACCCTTACCATTAATTCTCTGTCTTAACTATTAACGAGGAGATTTAAGTAAATCACTTAAAACGGAAGAGCTTCGGAAGTTGATCACTTTCGGCTATGGCGGGAAATTTCACTGGCGGGACTACGTCCTTTTATTGGGCCTCTTCAGGCCTTTTACTAACTAAAACTCGACCTCTTTAGGACCACATTTTCAATGCATGCAACTGTCTATGATAAACAAACTGTTTAATGGTTGACAAAAATGAAGTTTGATCTCCTAACAAGGATTTCCCTTTAATCTTTGATTGAACTCATTAAGTTGATCCATTGTATGCTTCTGGTTTTAGTCATACACCGTACCTTAACTCTAACTTTCTTAACAGGAAAATAGCAAAATCATATCGTTTCATGTTGATGAAGTAGAATTGTTTATTTATATCTTCCATTCGTCTTCGTCAAAACAAGGTTTGATGAGATGGTCACAATTTGTGATTGTGGGAAAATACTACTGTTATTTGTTTCTTTTCCTTCGTTTTTTTAACGTTTCAAGAGGAAAATGATGTTCGGTGTGAGATTATCAATTAGGTACTCTTTGACCAACTCAAACCGAAATTTCATTAGAAAATAGTCGAGATATTGCAGTTGATTTGTTTACGAAAGGATTTGCTCTGTGGTTATAAATCAAAAAGTCAATGATAATCCATCCATCCACGTATGAAGTGAGATGGCGAAAGCTAATAAAGAACAATGCTTGAGGGGCATACAAGAAACAGTCAGATAACTATGACAAAGAGCGACTTTTAATTTGCCTGACAATGGGTTTTCAAACTATGGTAAGAACTGCCGTTTACAATGTACAAGACTTTCGTTATATATTAACCAAGAATTCAATTGACAAAAATATTGTAAACTGTCTCTGCAATGAACAACACATAATGACCTCTTAAAAGAATGATTAACTGGAACAACTAGATCAAGTGGAAACAGTTGTCGATCGCATCAAATACTATAAATATAGCCAAAAACAGATCATAGTAAAAGTAAATAGTTATATTATACAGATATGGTGTTGACAAGAAATATATTATACGGAATACAGATATGATCTACACAATATATACAACACGTTCTTGAAGGTTGACTAAGATGCTTCCAAGTTTCAACTTGATGAAAATGTGGACCCTGTCTATGCACGTACCAGAATTCTTCTTTATTATTATAATAAATACGTAAAAGCAGACGAATTAGCATCATACTAACAAAACAATTTTATGAATTTATTCGATAATTGAAAGAACACTTCCACGATGCTACAACTGTCATATAATTTGAGACAAAATCAATTGGCCTGTGTCTGGAGTGCGTCGCATGTAGTGTTTTTGCATTTAACTAACATCTTAAGCAAGTTTTGGATTCGTTGATTCCTTAATTTTGTCGAATGCAATCAACTTTGATCATCATGTGATTATTGGATATCTTAATCACTTGCGTTTTAAAATCTGAAACCAATAACAACGAGAAGAAAAGGATGACCATTAACTTCTTCTTTTAGTTTCTCGTTTATCTTTACCAATAGCTGAATATATTTTTAAAAAATTGCCAATTTTTTTCTTTCAAATCATCGCTACTTTTGGGATATGCTTTGCGAATGCATATTTTTCAGATTGTTAAATTGATCAGATATCTGTCGCTAAAATTGTGGTTGTTACTTAGGTATCAAGTTAAATAGGTAGCCATCTATTTCGGACTTATATTGATTTCAACAGAATGTGAGATTGTTTGTCTTGAGACGCAAGAATTTGGATGACTTTTGTTATTCTCTTTATAAATATATAAATAAACGGACTAATCAACTGTTAGGAATTTAGACAACGACGTCTCTACTAACAGATTGAAAGTTACCTATAGGCAGCTTCGCTAACAATAAGTAATTCAATATATACAAAAACTGGAAAACACACATGCACACACGCAGACAAATACATATCCAGGTACAGGTATATACATAAGAAATAGTTATGCTAAAGAACGATGGTCGATTTACATCAAGCCATTTTTAACTCATTAATTAGTTTTTGTTGTAAAATATTATAACTTAAACACCATAACCAAGAAATTAACTTACATTAAAATGAAGACTGATTATAACTCTTGCTATTGTAGTTTATATATTCTAAATATTATTAGTAAATTGTTTATTTGTATGCTAGTTTTATGTGTATAAAAAATATAGCGTATTTTAATTTAATCTCCTAGACCCAGTTTATATTATTTTCACACACAAAAAGAAAAAAACGAAGTATTGAAAATGAAAAACTATGTGGCACTAATTAGTCTACGTTATTTTTTTTAACAAGTTAGTCTACGTTTTAATTTGACAAACTAAAGAAAACTCGATCACCAAAATATAAATAAAGAAATATAGAAACGCATAAATTGATTAATGCATATAGATTATAGGAATCGTGAGATACATACTTGTGTTTTGCTTCTTCCTTCGTTACCACTTTGCGCTCTATAAATTAATCATAATTCTCTCTCTGCTCCAAGATCTCCATAACACATTTCTCGTTTTCTCTCTAGGTCGCTTCATCCCATCTTTCTATCTCTGGAGATGGGGGGCGTTAGGGTTTCTCTTGCTTGCGCTCTTCTTCTCTTTGCAGTCTCTTCAATGGCTTCTGCAGCCATTGTCGAACACACCTTCAACGTAACCATACATTCTTCCTCCCCTTCTTCCGTCAAAATAACTCTATTTGCATGCATCTTATCAGAACTATATGTATCGTTTTATAGACCGTCATTAATTTTGGTTTAATTTGTATCGGTTCATAGAACACAACTTATAACAAGATTCTTAATTATTTGAAAATCTAATTCATTTTTTTTTGCCATATCTTGTGATTTTACTTGATTAAAGGTGAATCTAAAATGTGAAATATGAGTTTGTTTTACCAACTAGTGACCAAGTGATCGCTAACGACGTGAAAGATACTTCGATTTTGCCAGGTACAAAACTTAACCGTGTCTCGGCTGTGCAAACGGCAAGTGATAACGGTCGTTAACGGAAGCCTGCCTGGACCAACAGTACGCGTCAATGAGGGTGACTCGCTCGTTATACACGTCATTAACAACTCCCCTCACAACATCACAATTCATTGGTATTCACTTAAATTCCTTTATTTTATTCTTTTTGACAAAATCGTTAGTACTCACTTAATTAATAGACTTATATAATAAACCTCGATCGTCTTATAATAGTTATTACTTAAACGATTGAGATGATTTCGTATTGGTTTTCTGACTTTGCTAGACGTTAGCCTTTCACAGTCCTTTAATTGTTTCCCTGTTTTCGCATATATAATACTCTATCTGTCTATTGTCTTATCTGTTATAGAAAATATATAATCTTAGGGAGAAGTCATTTCGGTTTTTATTTGTTTTTTATTTATGGATTTTTGAGTTATGAGATTACAAGAATCAAAATGAAAATTGCATTACTTTTGTTCACTTACTACAATTTCAACTTTGGTTTAGAGCTATGAAATTACAAGAACCAGATTATAAAAACATCCATACCATAAAAAAAGAATGATTTAATTTCAACCAGTATATCATGGTTTATTTGTTAATTTGTTTATATTATAATTTACTTAATTGTATATGGGTGAAGTTAAAAAAATTACTCGAATTAAAAATTGGTTTTGTTTGGGTAAGCCAATTTTCAAAATTATCGAGCAACGATTAGAAGATATCTAGACATATAAGAAACTGTTTAGCCTAAATAAAACGTAATCCAATGCTATTGGCAAAACATGTTTATTTCAACATAGGAAGAGTTTCGACAACTAAACCAAAAAGTTGGTGTTTTAATGTCTTTTTCCGTTTACAGAATTATTTTATTTGCGATTTTTATATTGATAAATTAATTTCGACCTTAAATTTTCAAAAAAAGTCATTTGATTTAGTGAAATTTTTTTAAAAAATTATCTTTCAAGAAGTCACGAGTGCAAATGTTGTAAATTGATCCAATTTTTTTTTTTCAAAAAAAAAGCTTGTGGCCTTCTAAAACTCAGGCCGGGCCTGGCTGTCTTGGTTACTGGTTAGGTTAAGATAACACCAAAACAAAGTTGACCATCCATACACTTTCTCTTGTCGTCTAATTGACCATCCATTCTTAAAACTTCAAATCCTAGTGCCACTTAATTAATTAGTTCGTCAATAAGATCTCTAGTACTACATTTTTAATACAAGTCATACTGATTAAGACATTAATTAGTGCTTGAATATGAACATCTTAATATTGTGTGTAACACGCAGGCACGGAATATTCCATAGACTGACGGTTTGGGCGGATGGACCGAGTATGATAACGCAATGCCCAATCCAGCCTGGCCATAGCTACGCTTACAGGTTCAACATCACCGGCCAAGAAGGTACCTTGTGGTGGCATGCACATTCGTCTTTCTTACGCGCCACCGTATACGGTGCTCTCATCATCCGCCCGAAATCCGGTCACTCTTACCCGTTTCCCAAACCCCACAAAGAAGTTCCCATCTTATTCGGTACATCTCATCAACTCAATAATTTTTTTGTAGTTAATTGATCTCAAGCTGCATATTATATAAATAGTGGTGAATAATGCGAAGGATGTTGGTCGTCGTCCTTGTCTTTAAAGTAATCGGCCAAAAGTCTTCAATAATTTTAATTATTACAATAATATTAAATTACAAGTGTATTATTAAACAGGTGAATGGTGGAACACCGATGTAGTCGCGCTAGAAGAGGCTGCAATCGCCACCGGAGTTCCTCCAAACAATTCCGAGGCTTATACGATCAATGGCCTACCAGGAAACCTATATCCATGCTCCAAAGACAGTGAGTCAAAAAAAAAAAAAAAAACACACAAATTAATCACCACTTAACGATAAACACTTTTGTTTGGTATTCATCGTAAATGATTACAACGTTCATCTGGTTGAAACAATAATCGAATGGCAAGTTACAGAATCCATGGATAATCCATATTATTATTATTTAAATATTCTCATCTAATCTAATATAATTATGTTGTAAAACAAAAAAATTACTATCAGTTTACTAATCAAGTCTTATCTAATGATTATTTGCAATCTAACAATTTATTTATTTTTTAAATGAAAATAGGAATGTTTAGCCTAGACGTGGTGAAAGGAAAGTTATATTTACTCCGCATCATAAACGCGGCAATGAACATTCAAATGTTTTTCAAGATAGCCAATCACAGGTTCACAGTTGTCGCTGCCGATGCTGTCTACACCAAACCTTACGTCACCGACATCATCACCATCGCACCGGGTCAAACCGTCGACGCTCTCCTCTACGCCGATCAGTCCATCGGCTCCTCCTACTACATGGCGGCTCATCCTTACGCCAGCGCACCCGGCGTGCCATTCCCCAACACAACCACCAGAGGCGTCATCCACTACATCGGTGGCGGGTCGAAAACACAGCGATCGAAGCGCGTGCTGATGCCAAAACTGCCTTCTTTCTTCGACACGCCAACGGCTCACAGATTCTACTCCAATCTGACCAGCTTAGTCGGTGGACCCCACTGGGTCCCAGTGCCTCGCCACGTGGACGAGGAGATGCTCGTAACCATGGGACTTGGGCTAGAGGCATGTGCAGATAACGCCACGTGTCCGAAATTCTCTGCTTCGATGAACAATCACTCCTTCGTCTTACCCAAAAAACTATCCATCTTGGAAGCGGTTTTCAACGGCGTCGAAGGCATTTTTACGCCGGATTTTCCAAGCCAGCCTCCGGTTAAGTTCGATTACACGAACCCAAACATAACCCAGACAAACCCGGGACTCTTGTTCGCTCAAAAATCAACGAGCGCTAAGATCTTGAAGTTCAACTCGACGGTGGATTTGGTGCTGCAGAACCACGCGCTTATCGCGGCTGAGAATCATCCCATGCATCTCCATGGATTCAATTTCCACGTGTTGGCTCAAGGGTTCGGTAATTATGACCCGACCCGTGATAGGAGCAAGTACAATCTCGTCGACCCGCAGTTCCGTAACACCTTGGCCGTCCCTGTTGGTGGGTGGGCCGTGACTCGTTTCAGAGCTGATAATCCAGGTTACTCGATCTCTATCCAATTTTTTTTTATACCAAAATCCCATTTGAGTCAGATTTCGATTTAGTTGTTGGTCACTCTTTAACACTCCTAGATAGTAAGAATATACATGGCTATATTGTTGATACATCATTACACGAAGCATAAATTCTGGAAACATTGTTCAGGTGCGTGGATTATGCATTGTCATATCGATGTTCACTTGCCATTCGGATTAGGGATGATGTTTGTGGTTGAGAACGGACCAACGAAGTCGACCACCTTGCCACCACCACCTCCGGATCTTCCGAAATGTTAAGCAATATAAAGGGTTTTCTTGAAAACAATAAAAATAAGATTATTTTAGGATAAAGAAGACAAAGGTTGGCTCAAACTAACTGGGATTTGTTTTATTTGTTTGATTTGCTCGTCCTCATTTATTTTGATGTAGTTGATGATTCAAAAAGTTCAATTGCATTTGCGGTCCATTCAAATGTTGTGTGAATGTTGGTAAAGTGTGTGATTGATATGGGATTTATTTTTCTACTACTATCTATAACCAGTTTCACAATTTTTTGGTTTAGGTACCTGGGAAAGAGCGTTTAATTTTCTGTTAGAAATATACAGAAAATAAAATTTCAGTTTCTAGTTTAATTCTCATAGTCTAAAAACATTATATATATACACAAATATATACGAATCAAAACCAGTAAATAGATATATGCCAATGTCATAATGAGTTTAAGGAAGATCAAGTAGGAGCATGAAAGTGGTAAGGAACATACCAAAGCTTTAACGAGAATCTGACATCTGTCTTTGTCTTAATTTTCCACTCACTCCCTGCTTAAAATTTTGAAGCGAACACTTGGCTCCGTAATTTAACTCCGGTTTAGTCTCATACCGGTTCCCGGTAAAATGTTGCCAAAACATTATCCTGAAGAGAAGAATATACAAAAACTGAGAATTGTATCAACTGAATATTGTGGGAAAGAGACGATGATGAAGCTGCAAGGGGGACTCCTCCAATGGAGTCCAAGCAGCTTAATTCCGTCGATTAACACGGCAATCAAAACAAGGCATCTCTCTATCTCCGCCTGCGTCGTGGAGCGGAACCAGCAGCTGACGGCGAGGGAGAGACGGCAGCTCCGGAACGAGCGGCGAGAGAGCAAATCCGGGTATAGCTGGCGAGAAGAAGTCGAGGAACGTCTGATCAAGAAACCGAAGAAACGGTATGCGTCGTGGACGGAGGAGCTGAATCTGGACACTCTGGCCGAGTCGGGTCCGCAATGGTGGGTGGTTAGGGTGTCGAGAGTTCGGGGTCATGAAACTGCTCAAATCTTAGCTCGAGCTCTGGCTCGTCAGTTCCCTGAGATGGAATTCTCGGTAAATTCATCTAACTGGTTATATTGAGTTTGGAAATTTGACAATATGAGATTGAGATATAATTGTTTAGAAATTCTAAATAGTTGGTGATTGGCATGTGAAAACGTTGTTTGAACTTTCCTGAAATCGAATTCATGGTGTTTTTCTTTTAACTTGATATGTTTGATTGTGCGATCTTGAGTCTGGATCAATGGTATTTTGTTGTTGAGTTCTGAAAATTCACTGATTTGAGTTTGAAACAAGTGGCATTTTTTCAGGTTTATGCTCCAGCTGTTCAGGTGAAGAGAAAGCTAAAGAACGGTTCTATATCTGTTAAACCGAGGCCCGTGTTCCCGGGATGCATTTTCATCAGATGTTTATTGAACAAAGAGATCCATGACTCCATAAGAGAATGTGAAGGAGTCGGAGGTTTCATAGGTTCTAAAGTCGGAAACACGTGAGTACTCTCGCTCGCACTCTCACTCTCTGTTTGTGCGTGCCTAATCTGTGAATTGATTTGTATCTGCATTTTTGCAGCAAGAGACAGATCAATAAACCGAGACCGGTAGACGACAGTGATTTGGAAGCCATTTTCAAACAAGCAAAAGAAGAACAGGAGAAAGCAGACAGTGCGTTCGAGGAGGCACAACGAGCTGAGGAAGAAGCGAGTTTAGCATCGGAGAAACTTCTTGCATCTAATCCAGATGTCATTGAGGCTGTAGAATCCCTGGCAGACACTAAACCGAGAAGAGCCCCGAGAAAAGCTACTCTTGCCACCGAAACAAAGGATTCGAAGGCGAAGAAGAAGAAACTAGCTGCTGGTTCTACTGTTCGAGTTCTATCAGGGACATTTGCGGAATTTGTTGGCAACCTAAAGAAACTGAACCGCAAAACCGCAAAGGTACCAACTAGTTTTAGCTCATTTGTGTGAGTACAGATAAAAAAGCTGACATATGTGTTTGCTTAGATGCCTGTCTTTTGTGTGGTTTGCAGGCAACGGTGGGATTTACTTTGTTCGGGAAGGAGACTCTCGTGGAAATTGACATCAATGAACTTGTTCCTGAGATTCAGACTTAAAAGCTGTTCACAAAATGTGATTTTTTTGGTTTGACAAAAAATGCATTATTGCTCCATATGTCTCTGTGTTCTGTTATATCGCTAAGAGTAATCATGTGTAGTTTTTATCTTCCTTAGAAAACTAACCGAAGATACAAGGAACCGATGAAAGAGACCATAGAGATGAAACATCCTGCTGTGTTTACTCAGATTAATCTCTACTGAACTGTGTCCCTTTTAAATATCTTAACGTCAGAACGCATGGTGTTTTCCAATTGATGAAAGTATCCATCCACATATTCTGGCAATTGGTAAAACCTGGACTTGGGCCCAATCCCAGAAAAAGCCCAATGTCATTAAAGAAAACAAGAGCCGTCAGATCAGTAAGTAAGCAGATACGAACCGTTAGATTCAGATCGCTAAGAGGAAGCCCTAGATTCATTTATCCTGAGGCCATTTCGTCAAGTATAAAAGGATTGAAACCAAAACCCTAGCTTCTTCTATCACCGTCGAACTCTTTTGTAGACGAGAGGAAATCGAGCCTTTATCCCGTGAGCGACAATGGTGAAGGCAACAAAGGCGGAGAAGAAGATCGCGTATGACGCGAAGCTATGTCAGCTAGTCGAAGAGTACACCCAGATCCTGGTCGTTGCCGCCGACAACGTGGGATCGACTCAGCTCCAGAACATCAGGAAGGGTCTCCGTGGAGACTCAGTGGTGCTCATGGGTAAGAACACTATGATGAAGCGTTCGATTAAGATGCACGCTGAGAAGACCGGACACACTGGAATCCTCAACCTGATGCCTCTCCTTCAGGTCGATTTCCGTTTCTCGAAAATGTTTTTGAGACTTTCTCTGAGCTTTTTTGACTGTGGAAAGTTTAGATTTTAATTGAAATGGTTCTGTGTTTGTGTTTTTTTTTTCTGTAGGGAAACGTTGGATTGATCTTCACCAAGGGTGACCTCAAGGAAGTGAGCGAGGAAGTTGCCAAGTACAAGGTTTGTTGATCGATACTGTCCTTGTTTCCGCTCAATCTGCTTAGCAAGTGTTTGATTATAGCTTTTAATCATGTAGTCGTGATTCATTTCTTCGTTGCATTTCTGTTCATATCAGTTTAGTTTCAGATATTAGTCGCTCGTTCATGACGAACCCATATTAACTCTGTTCTTAATAGTATGTGTAGCTAAAATGATTGTTTTGTGTGGTTCGATTGAGATGTAACTCTCTCATGTATGTCTTGTAATATAATCAGGTTGGTGCCCCTGCTCGTGTGGGTTTGGTTGCTCCAATTGATGTTGTTGTCCAGCCTGGCAACACCGGTCTTGATCCATCCCAGACATCTTTCTTCCAGGTTTGCTTAGTCATAAGTTGTAATACTTCACTTGTATACGTTTGAATACCAAATCCGAGTCCCTGAAACATGAATGTATTTTGGATTTTGTAGGTTCTTAACATCCCAACTAAGATTAACAAGGGTACAGTCGAAATCATCACCCCTGTTGAGCTCATCAAGCAAGGTGACAAGGTCGGTTCTTCTGAGGCTGCCCTTCTTGCCAAGCTCGGCATCAGGCCGTTCTCCTACGGTCTCGTTGTCCAGTCTGTTTTTGACAATGGCTCAGTCTTCAGCCCCGAGGTTCTTGATCTTACAGAAGATGACCTTGTCGAGAAGTTTGCTGCTGGTATCTCCATGGTTACTTCCCTGGCTCTAGCTGTCTCTTACCCTACCCTTGCTGCTGCGCCCCATATGTTCCTCAATGCCTACAAGAATGCCTTGGCTATCTCTGTTGCCACTGAGTACACTTTCCCGCAAGCAGAGAAGGTCAAGGAGTTTTTGAAGGTTAGTCAGCAAAATGTTTTATTTGATATTTAAAGTATGATTTCATTTAAAGGGTGTTGATGTTAACTCTCGGGCATAATTTGGAATACAGGACCCAAGCAAGTTTGCTGTTGCTGTAGCCGCGGTGTCTGCGGATGCAGGTGGTGGTGCCTCTGCTGGAGCTGCCAAGGTAGAGGAGAAGAAGCAAGAGGTTGAGGAATCAGACGAAGAAGACTACGGTGGTTTCGATATGTTCGGTGATGAATAGATTATTATATCTATCAAAGTTATCTTTTTGTCGATGCTATAAGTGTTGCTTCGTTTGTAGTATGATGTTTTCAATTTTCTTGATTTTGGCCAGTTCAGATTTATGCAATTGTCTTTTTAGTTTGAAAGTTATTCGTTTTTTTAGTTGTTTCGGTAATTTTCTTTAGTCTTTGCTCTTTCTAGTTTCGTAACTGGAATGCAAAATAGTGCTAGTGTTAATCACGTGTATATTTTATAAGTTACACGCATTATGTTAAAATTTAAGACATTAAGCTATCAACGGCACCATCAAGCCATTTCAATATAAACTAAAGCGGCTTTGCATCTCTAGTCAGTAAGACAGTAACAGTTACATCAGCTATATATGATCATTGGTTTAATTTGATCATCAGTCATGGACTATATAGGCTAAACAAGAGAAAATGAAACGTGGGACGAGTCGTTTACAGGAAACCCATCAAGCTTTTCCAAGGTAAAGAGGGGAACTCGTTATCTTTCTCGAGTCACTTCTCGTTTTCAACGTCCAATGAGATTGGTGATGTCTTGGCTTTTGTAATGGTTCCAACTAGTTTGGATCTTAATTTGTTCGGTAAGAAAGAGAACGGTTCCTCTGCTTTAGGGCAAGAAAAACAGAGCAAAGAGAGAAAGACAAAACAGAGTAACATCTGTTGTTGTCCGATCCTTAAACACTTTGAGACTACAAATTCCTACAGATAAAGGGTTTAAGGCAATTAACTGAAGTCTGTGATATGAACTATGTTTGTTCTTGTGTTGGTCTATGCTCTTCTCCTTCTCAAGTCTTCGTTGTTAATCACGTTTCGCATGTTTCTCCTTCCTCATGCTTCCAGGCAAAGGCAGAACGACAAAAGGGAGCATGACAGTAGTGACAAACCCCAACTTTCAAGTATGTTCTTTTTTCCTCTGTCACCTATTCTCTTTAGCAGACTCTAAGTATCTATGTTTGGTTGTTGATTCTCTGTCGGATGGCTTGCTAAGGTCGCAGAGTTGATCCTAGGTATCTTCGCCTGAAGCTCCAGAAGAGACATCAGGGGTCTCAAAGTAGGCGAGAAGCTGGTTCAGGCGTCCGGGATTTGCGGGAAAAGCTCTGGGACAATATAACTGCAACCAAAAAACAATGACCCGCCAAAATCTAAAGTGGAGGCTGCTAGACCAATCATGAAGAACGTAGATACTGAAACTGCATCAGAGACGAGAAAAACTTCCAGTCAAGCTACCAGGAAGAAATCGCAGCAGGCAATATGATTCAAAAACCATTCTTCTGACCGGTCCGAACATATGAATACCGTTCAGTGCTGTTTCTTAGCTTGTCATCTTTTGGTATAGACTGGTGCATCGGTTGATAGCTTTCTGGAACCATTGGGTCTCGAGAAATATTCGACTGCTTTTCAAGTGGAAGAAGTATGTAATATTTGCTCCGTAGGTTGAGATATACGTTATGCTTGGTGTCGTCTTGTCACAGACACATGTTCTCATTATTTTTGATCTTTTGTATATGGATGCTCTCAGCCTCTGCCTGATCGAAAAGTCTTAGCTCATTTCCATTTCGAGAACCGAGCTCCTCCGTTGAACTCCCATGGCCGCCATCACCATCTATTCCCGAAAGCTATTTCTCAGTTGGTAACAACCTCTTTGTTTTTCTTTTCCCGTAAAACGTTTCGAGCTTTAGACATTCGGGTAGAGATTTTCGTATTGGTTTGCTCTGGAAGCATAAATTTTAGCTGGGATGCGATTAGGTCGTATCAAAATCTGCTCTCGCTTGGTCTTTTGCAATTTGAAGAATTGGAGCTTTAAGATATTGGTAGATTTTAGCTCTTGTGTTCTTGATTTCGACTTGGCAGAGTTTTCTGTAAATCTCTGTAACATGATTTCTTAAACAGGTTCAAAATTTCCGGGTCAAGGAGATGGAACTATCTTTCACTCAGGGTCGCTGGAACCATGAATACTGGGGAGGATTTGACCCACTTTTAAATATGAACGAGAAGCCTGTTGGGGTTGAGCTGTTCCTCAATCTCAGCTTGATAACCCACACACTGTCAGGGCTCTTCTGTGCTTTCATCAACTTCCTAGAATCTTCCACTTCATATATGCTGCTCCTACATGGGGGTTTGGGCCAAACTCAGACAAGCTGAGGTATGGTTCACTGCCGCGTGAAGCTGGTTGTACTGAGAACTTGACCCCGTGGCTAAAGCTGCTTCCGTGTAGAGACAAGGATGGAATTTCTGCGTTAATGAAAAGGCCATTTGTTTACAGAGGGTTTTATCATTCTCAGAGATTGCGTTTATCCACGGTTGAATCTGGTGAAGAAGAATCGGGTTTGATGCTCGAGCAGACCTTTGTGGACCAACAAGCAGAAGACTGGCAGCGAGGTCTTTAAGAAGATCAATGTCTTACCATCTACGAATAATATGTCATCTGGCATGATGGGGATGATGCTGGAACTACCATGTGAAGTGAATTCTGCAGCCATATCCATAGAATATGATAAGGTGATCTTTTGTTTTCCTTATACCATAACATGATCGCCAAATTGATTGATCTTGAGTGTCAGAAAACTGTTTGTGTTACTAATTTGATTCTGAAAATTCTGTCAACAGGTTTTCTACATATAGATTAATATCCTCCTGATGCTAATCAAGGATTTGACATTACATCGGCTTTGATAAGCTTCATCGTGCAAGTGTAAATTTCAAAGAAAAATTCGGAAAATTGCCTCTATCATCAAAATAGAAGGTAGAGAAGATGGTAACTCACTTAACAAATTTCTTAACAAGGAAAAGTAGTTTTTGAATTTTGCATTTCTATACACTGTTCTAGGAAGAAGCAAAGAACATATGCGGTGAAGAATAAACTTTCGCTGTGCTTCGAGAAAGTTAACCTAGTATATAGTTGGTTGCCTCTGTGAAAGGATTGAAATAGTACAGGGTCAGTGATGCACCGTCAAAGAAAAGACAACATCACCTCCTCTTGTAAAACTTTCAAAAGCAAACCACATAAACCACTTCAACTGAATTGCAATGGTTTGTGGAATTGCTTGCACCATAAGATACCAGTTGTTTCGAGCTGCCATCATGCTGTACAAATGAAGGGCCCAATTTCCCATTTATATCAAATAAACCACCTTCCCAGGCAAATACTCCACAAACTGTTCGCTGTGAAATCTGGTTACAGTGGAATTTTTCAGTGCTTAAGTTAAGCTCAACACTTCCACATTGTTGTTTGGCAAAAGCCCTGGATAGTAAAGCACTCCTCCGATGCATATGGATCGTGGGTCCAACTTAAATTTCTAAGATATAACGAGGATAGTTTTTTTTGACTTTCAACACATGATTCTCGCTGCTACAAGAATCAAACTCAAAGTCCCTCCTGAGTTTTCAACAGGAAAAAGGGGTAAAGTTTTTGAATTCTTGTTGATTGGGTTTAGAAACTTTCTAGTCTGACCGAACTTTGAAGAGATCAGACCACTATCATATTCCATATGCCTTGATTGAGCCAATGCACAAAGTATGATGTGGAATGAATGAAATCACAAGATGTGGAAACCAATCTCCTCTTTTTGGATATGAATCTTGTAGAATTTTGGGTGTTTCATTACTGTTCTGCATAAGAATGCACAATTTTTGAACTCATTTAAGTCAATCCAAAATGTTGCATTGATACTGGATAGGAGATGACGGTCGTGGTGGGTCAGCGTTTCTTGGTGGTGCCATCTAGGAAATAAAGAAAAAAGAAAGAAGGTTTTTTGATGATACAGAGAGACTCGAAAAAAAGTGAAGTGATGGGTGATTGACTAATGATTAGAATTCTTGTTTTTTAACATTGAAAAAACAAAAAAGACAACGCGGTTCTTTAATCGACTTGGTTTAATTTTAAAAGAAAGAAACTAATTGGCAAAAGATGATTAAGTATAGAAGATGAGAGCATGTTCAATCCGGTTAATATATTTATCGAGTTTCTTAGCATTAAATTAAATGTAAAAATAATGTATAGGGTAAAAACTTGAAAGTAATGTTTTTTATATAGGAATTTTAAGAAACAGATCTGAACCCATATGTATCCTTTTGGGTAACAAAAGAAAAAAGAAAACAAGAAAAAGAAAAATTCTCGCTTCTCTCTCATTATTTTTTTTTAACCTTTGAGTAGCTCAGAACAGAGCGCGTGACCTAAGGATAGTTATTTTTGAGAATTATCCTAAAAAAGAAATACCCTCAGATACCAACGCCTCAAACCAGTTGGATACCTAGTCCGGACCTCTCCTTTCTTTTCATCTCTCGATATTTAGAAAGGAAGTCCAAAATCTTGTAAAACATTATTTTAAATGTTTTAGAGAGTCTTCTGTTTGTGTGATTATCACGATTACAAAATTGTTGAATCTCACCGACAACCTAACTTATTGATTCGCTTTTCTAAAATCAATACAGAGATTCGGTGCGAGTGATGATGTTGCGTTCTGTCATAAGGAGAGCTGGCTCTTCTGCTTGACTTCTTTTTGTTTTTAGCTTTCACTTAGTTAAGCTATGGCGATGTTCAAGGCGTTTATCTCTCTCAAAAAAAAAAAAAAAACCTTTATCTTTCTGTTGGTTTTGTGCTTCGAGATTCATGGGACCATGGCTGCAGATGGGAATTTCTCGTTTCCGTTTGATGGTTTCTCAAAATCTCCGAGTTTTGACAAGAATGTTGCTCTGTCTGGAGATTCGAAGCTGGTCAATGACACTTCTTCGATTCAGCTCACTGACTCAGTGAGTGGAAGTGTGGGACGAGTCGTTTACAGGAAACCCATCAAGCTTTTCCAAGGTAAAGAGAGGAACTCATTATCTTTCTCGACTTACGTCTCGTTTTCGATGCCCAATGAGGTTGGTGATGTCTTGGCTTTTGTAATGGTTCCAACTAGTTTGGATCTTAGTTTGTTCGGTAAGGAAGAGAACAGTTCATCTGCTTTAGGGTTTCTGTTTCAATATGCAAAGAAGGAGACAGTTGTCGCTTTTGAATTTGATATATCCGGAAACCGTGCAAGAATCTTGATAGGTAGACCTGAATCTTCTGAAGTTAGAAACATTTCGTTCGAGGGTGACTTCATGATGGACAATGGAGGGACGTTTTGAGCTGTATGATTGATGGCGAGTTCTAAGAGAATGATGGTTGATTCAGATAATCAGGTTCGATCCATTCTTGTCTTTCTCGGTAGACTTGGCGGAGCGGAAAGTTGGTGAATTCATGGTGTGTTTAAGCTCTACAAACTGAAACTCTTCAAAGTCACATTTTCTCCATTGGTGGAACTTCGAAATAAGCCCTTACTTGATGGGTTAACAATATCTGGATCAACATAACCGTCTGATTGGTCGCCGCTTCTGCCGAACTCAAATTGTTTCAGTGTGTTGGATTAACTTGAAAAAATCTATTAAAATATTATTATTACAAAAAATTGTCTGATTGTTTGACAATTGTGTTTGCAACATGCAATTTACAATCCGAGGATAAACAATGGTAATAACACATTAACCAGTGTTGGCAACTCAAACAATCATCCGGAGATGCTTGCAAAAGTATATAACACATAGAGCTAAGAGACTCTTCATGCTGTTTTTTGTTATTCCCACTTCCCTAAGTTCACTTCATGTTCTGTTGATGACTTCACCACGTCGCAAACTGCTATGTGATATCGAACTTCTTGTTCACATAAAAACATGGTTCAAGCTAGAGGAGAAGTTAGCCGATAAATTGTCCTTTCGAATCCCACGGCCGAGTTTCAAAAGACTTGCCAATGATGCTTCGTTTGTCACTCACAGTTCCATCTTCGGTTTGGTACTCTGGAAAGTAATCGATGAATGTTTTTGTGCCCAACTCATTCACCCCATTGAACAGGAAATCTCTCAGCAACTCCTGATTTTGGTGCAAAATCATCTATTAACAACATCTTCACAAATTTCTGGGGACTACAAGTGAACCAGTAACGGGATCAATATATTCTATACCTTTGCTTTTGCTTCACCAACTAGTTTTCTAAGAAGGCCATGTCCAGGATCCTGCCAACACCAAAATCCTTTGTAACAACAATATAGATACAGTGTCTGTTCATCAAACATGCGCAAAAGTACAAAAGAAAGTATATCACCTTTTGTGCTCGCCATGTCAGGTATTTGTGCTGTGCTTCACGATTGGCTCTCACCTGAGATGGCTCCATCTCCTCCTTCACTTGGATTGTCATCTCAAGCCATGCCTGTTGGGTAAAAAAAAATGATAGATTAACTCCTGTTTTACTGTTAAACCTTAGCTTTTGGCCAGCACAAAGACCCGAGTGTACCTGATAGTATTCGAGGAACGCAGAGAACAAAGCCTTATGTTTTTCTTGGCTAGACGAAAATCTGGTCCACATCACCAAAGGCGAGAAAAACCTAATGGATTCACCAGTAAGTTTCCCTCCCCATGGGAAAATCTGCAAGAAACCTCAGATCAGTCCATCTGTGCAGTTGAGTACTTGAGTGTTTCTACACATTTCTTGTGCTCACCTCATCATATTTGTGATATATGGACATTATGTTTTTGTAATACTTGTCTTGGTAATCCGTCTGGTCAGTCAACTGATGCAAAGGATTCAGGTCCCTACAGAAGAACACACAGTAGTAAGCTTCTGGACATCAAGTCTCCATCTTTGGACAAAACATACCTGATTGAGTCCAGCATAACTAGAAAACAAAAAAAGATAACTTACAACACCACTATGTTCGTGTTGGCAGATGTGAAGAAGTTAGCACAGAATATGGGCGTATCATACTCGGGCTTCATGAAACCAGCAAAGTCAAAAACCTGTACACATACCAACGAAGAGCCACTAAGAAATGGGGACTAAAGCAACATGTTCTTTCACCCTCCGTGTAAGGTCATAACCACAGAGATCAATTTGTACACAGATACTACTGGCTTTACATATTCAAAATAACAAAACCTGCATTGTCTCGTTCTCGATGGCCATGCTCCGCAAGAGTCTAATCTTTGGAGATTTGAAAGCAAGCATTTGAAGTTTGGTTTTCCCATCAAGCCCTGTCATGCTACTATACCTTTCCTGAAACAGTTTGATGATCAGAAAAGTAAATACGCTGCCTTTAACATTCAACTTACTGGAGCATTCATAAAAAAGTGCCTAGACTGGAAATGGATCACTGTTTTAGACAAATCAGTTCCCTGTGTACTTGGACGTTATGCATAAGACACGTACATAATATGTCCCAGAGTAAAAAAAATATGGAGAAATGACCAAAGCTAAACATAATTGGATCGATCAAGTGAGACTTCGCCAGAATATGTGGTATAGATAAACAAGACAGCTACGGATGTTCTTCAACACTTAATACTTGCCTTAGTTTGTCCAAATGACCACTCAACTCAAATTACCACAAGTAAAAACGAGGCAGAGAATTTTCCCTGCACTAGTGTTTTCTGGAATAATCAACGAAAACGTAATTGCACACTACCTGGAGAGGTGAAGGTTCAAGAAGGACCCTCTTCCTGGTTTCTTCCAGAGCAGACTCGGCGAATTCCTTATAAGAAACAGCATAGGCTCTGAATGAGAATCTTTGATTTCTCCTTCTCAACGTGATGTTGGTGTTCTTAGGGCTATTTGAGATTAGGACAGGAGGGTTTGCTGCCTTGAAGCACCGTCCAATTGAAGATCCAAACTCCATTGCTAAAGCTAAGTAGAACACTCAATACACACACACAAAAAGTGAAAATAATGTTGTCTCTTTCCCTTTGAACAAAAAAAAAAAAAAAGTCTTCCCCCCTTCCAATGTCTGTTTCTTGGGCTCTCCTTCAATTCTTCATATTGAAACGAAAAAATATCATTTTTAAGAGTTAAATTGAACTGCTGAACTAAAAAAAAAAAAAAAAAAAAGAAGAAGAAGACGAAGAAGAAGAGGAATTGGATACGATTATTATTACTTTATTAAGCAAAATCATTATGAAATTTTATTAAATTTAAAAATGAAATATTCGTATACATTTTCAGGGTCGGTCGGGCCTGGATTTGGGCTTTAATTTAATTGACATGTACTGCTGTAATTTAGGTTATTCTATACTCACGAGTCACGAGGACACAATTTTCCCGCTTCTGAAGAAATCAGAGACGAAAACTCCGATCACGCGCAGGTAAATCGAAGATCTTATTATATGATTTATCATTTTTTCTTTCTTCTTTCTACGTGCGATCGATTAATGTAACACTCACGACAAATCTACAATGTGGTCTAGCCGCAATTTCTCTCCATGCCCTAATTGTAGCAGCAATGGTAACGTTTACGGGTTCTGCATGAATTTTATCAAATTTACGAACTTCTATTCTCGAGTCGACGGGAGCCGTTGTAAGTTCGTTGGAGAGTTACAATGATGAAGAAGAAGAAGAATGATGTTGTCGGATGCTTTATATATACGTGGTTCTGCTACTTGCATGGCTACAACGTATCATTCGTTTTCTTTCAGAGATAGAGAAACAAAAACCAAATTCATGATTGCTTCTTTCTAAAATAAAAACCTCAGAACATATAAAGGATTATTCACCCATGGGTTCACCAAAAAAAATTATTAAAATATTGGTGGAACCCATGAACAGTGACAAATCTATCTCTAAAAAATTCTAATTTTAGACTCCCTCTCTTGGGTTCGCCACGTGGCGACACGCGATTGACCGAATTTTTTTTTTCGCAACTTTTAAAAATAAAAAAAAATTATTAAAATGTTTTTTTTTAGAACCCCAAATGGGGTTCTCTAATGCACATGCTCTAAGGATCGTCGAAAACTTCATGACGAACTTTTACGAATTAATTTGTTTTTAAAACATTTGGTGTATTTTTTTTCTTTTTGGGCAAAGAAAAAACATGAGAAAATTTGGAAAAATACACTGATATGAGATTATATTTTGAAAAGTACCCCCTTTTATTTATTTTTGAAATATACACTTATTCATATGTGAAATGACTTAATTATCCAATTTAAATATTGATAATTGTTATATTTTTTTTGGTTTATAATTATTTTATAATTTAAGTTAATAATATGATTAACCAAAATATAATACTTCCATCCCCGAAAACAAATTTACCAATAATAAGATATTAACTTATTTTATTTTTTAAAAAATATTTAAGATCTATATCCACTTATATTGGGATTTCAGATTTTTTCAATGTTTGACAAAAAAATCTTCAATATTATATTATTTTTTACTCTTCTCCTTCTCCTTTCTGCAATTTACTCATTTCTAATTTCTCTAATTCTTCGATCAAAACTAGGGCATGTAACCTAGCTTTCAAACTGGAAATTTCAGAGCACAGTTTTGTAAATCTCTTTTTCAGATTTTTTTCCAAATCTGTTATACACACATCAAAGTAGTCTTTCAATAAGACTTCAATGGATGCGGCAACACTTTTTTTCTTCGATTTCAAACTGTCGTGATCTAGTGCTTTCCTTCTGAACTTCGTATTCCATGAGTATTGAAAAGACTAAGCAAACAAATATGGAAAAGAAAATATCAAACGTCGTTCTCAGAGTCATGCTTGGTTTAAATAGAACAGGAGAACGACGTTAAATAGAATTTCATCAAAACCTAAACTTGGTTTAAATAGAATTTAATAGAGATAACCTTAAAATTTTGAAAATATTATCTATTAAATATTTCAATATATTAACATGTATTTATCTTAATCTTATATTAATCTCAAACTCAAATAATATAATTAAATATTTCGAATTTTAAATTCTTTAAAATTTAATTATTACAAAATATAATGAAAAAATTAAAATAGGATAAAAATGTCTTTTTGCATATAAGAAAGTGTAGATTTCAAAAAAAAGAAAGAATGGTGTATTTTTCAAAATTCAAATCCTAAATAGGGTATTTTTCAAATTATCTCAAAAAACATTTGGGGTATATATATTTATTTAATGGGGTTTTGGTTTTCGAAACAAAAAAACCAGAAACAAAACTAAAATTTACGTTGGTGTTTTCTCTGCTCTCAGGTGTCGACCAAGTAGAAGGCGGCTTATAACGTGGTTGGCGATTTTGCGTCGTAGACTTTCCAAGGAAATGGATTCAGAAGAACATTTGGGTCTTTCATTTTGCAGTATTGATCAATTTAACTGCTAGTTCTTTTCTTCTATGTGATCGGTTGTGTGTCCTGCGTCTTGCGTTGCTGCAAAACCTTTGTGAGAATGAATGCCTTTTCCTTCAATTATATAGTATTGTAGCATCAGATATATGGAGAAGTTAACGTCCAAATGTAGTAGTGCAAGTGTCCTCATGTTCGAGGTATTAACAACAGTATTTCATTTATTGTCATGTTTCGAATTGGAATTCTTACAGAAGTAGGATGAAATGTCCTAGTTGGTTGGACTTTTATCTCTTGTACTGTATGTGTTTCTGGATATTTATGATCTAGAGATGATCTCAAATTATGATCTCGTACCTACAACTTCTCACTGTCTCAAGTCTTAACATTAAAGGTCAGACTTTGTAACTCATATATCCATGAGTTACGTCGCAAAGTTTGACAACTTTTAAGTCATTTAACAATAAAATTTATGATAGTGTCTTTAGTTTTATTTTATTCTTAAACCCAAAGTTTGAGATGAATCATGGTTAAATGACTTTAAAGTTAAATCCTAGGATTTTTCCTCAGTAGTAGCCAGCAGGATGTGATGTAAAGTAAAATAGATGAAATTAGGGTGTTTTTCTAGACACTATCATAAAATTAACTGTTAAATGACTTGAAAGTTAAATCCAATCTATGATTTGGCCTAACTAGTAGGATGTAAAGTAAGTTAAATCTATTTGTTGTTTTCTTTTTGCCCCTTCCTTGATCTCTTGATGGCTGCGAAACCAAAGTTTAGCCTAAAACTTCTCATTGACGAGGAGAAAAACAGAGTTGTTTTGGCTGAGACTTGTAAAGATTTTGCTGATGTACTCTGTAGTCTTTTGACTCTTCCTATGGGAACCATTGTCAGGTTGTTGGAGAAGCATCAAAATCCTCAGTCTTCAATCGTAGGTTGCTTTCACAACCTTTACAAAAGTGTTTCAGACATGGACGTCAACCTTTACAAAAGTGTTTCAGACATGGACGTCGATAATTTCAAGACTCAAGCTTTAAGAATCTGTTGCCGTATCCAAGGAGTATGAAGGAGAGTCATTGCAGGAAGCTAAAGCTTAACGTAGATGACACCGAGGCGACCAAGTTCTTTGTCTGCCCAGATTTTGTATCTGTTGATTCATGTTGTAAGGTATACAGCAATATAAGTACTTCAAGATGTAGCTGTGGAAACTCAATGACCCGCGAGTTTCAGGTTGAGGAGGGAGAGCACGCTGATAGATGTTTAGCAAATAAACTCGGTGGAGTATTTCTCAGCTGCAGAACGTCGTTTATCATCACCGATGATATGAAAGTGGCACTAAACTCTATGGGACTTGTACTAAATGTCCTCAATGATCTTGGCTATGCTGGTTTTGATAAACTGCAAGAAATTGTTATTGATGTTGGCTTTGAAGAGGTACTTGGCTTTCATTGGCATTTTATCTTCGGATTTTCATGTTCTTAGATCTTTCTAGTAATTAGACTCATTCTTTACTGATTTTTAAAATGCAGGTGCTGACACTTCTAGGGTGTTTATTCACTTCTGATGCTCCCTTGACAGACACATTCTTGAGGAAACATTGTATGTCAAGGAAACCTAAAATTCTGAGACCATTGGTGCAAGAAAGTAGAGTTGCAGGAGAAGCCAACGAAGTTGTAACTTTGAAAGTTTATGTAAGAAAGTCAGACTTCATTCAAAAAAAAAAAGAAAAAAAAAAAAGAAAGTCAGACAGGGCGATTCTATATGCCGAATGCAGAGAAGAATTTGTTGATTTTCTTTTCACTTTTCTTGTCATACCACTTGAGTTTGCGTGGGAACTCGCTGCTGACAATGTGAATATGGGGTGTGTTGGGAATCTGTGCAGAAGCGTGAAAGAGTTGAGCTTTGAGCAGAGAAAAGAAGCCACTGAATGCAAATGCATGCTTCCTTATTACTACAGTTGTCGTACACAGCTTCTTGATGTCGTCATCCAGGGAATGCCAGAATATGAATGCTTGGTCTCTCGTCGCAGTTATAATAGTAGCAAACTCTCCACAAACATCAAGAAGAATGTGCTTGCAGACGGTGAAAGAATTGCTAAGTTAACTCCAATGGTCACTTCAGAGTCTGCTCGTGCTGGACTTGTCAAGGGAGAAACGAATTTCATAGTGTCAGATGATCTGGTCGTCACTGCGATGAACTCATCCTCAACAATTTCATTGCTAAGCAAGTTGCAGATGAACATCAGTGATATCGAGGAGCAAGTGATTAGCATTGGCAAAGCTGAAGTATGATACAGTCTCTACTTCTTTCTACTCTTTAATTTGGTTTCTAAGATAATCTTGACTTTTTTTCTTTTTTTTTAACGTTTGAATCTACACTTGTGTTTCAGGCCATCAGCTTGCTGAGAGCTTCTTTGATCACAACCTCTGCATTATCCAATGGTCTCTCCAACTTCCTCTCAAGGATGAAGCCAAAAGAAGCAAGTCCATTAACATTTAAGATACCAAAATCTGAAAAAATCCTTTGAAGCAAAGACTTTTTTTTTAATCTGCAAGTGTTGTTTTTGGCTTAGATTGCCATCACTTTGTCTTTCCTTTCCATTAGATATATCAACGGTCAAACTGTTTCAATTTAAATTTGTGATTTTGCATTACTGATCAATTGCTACTTCTTTTCTTCTACGTGACTAGTCGAGTCTTCTTTTTCTTGTGTCGCTGCAGAATCTTTGTGAGCATGCCTTTTGCCTCGAATGTACTTGTAGTGATATCATTATGAGATTAATCCCTAGGAGCCAAATTGACTCGAGTAGAGGACTCAACTTATTTTCTCAACGTGCCACTAATTTATTCCAAACGTGGTGATGCAATGTGTTCTTTAGGTTATTGCTAGTGTATCCGTGTTCAAAATCTTGACACTAGTGGTTATTATCGTGTGATGAAAGAAACGGATGTGACGCTTGAGTCAGATGTTCAGAGTCATTTCACTGGCATTCTCATCAAATCATTTCGAAGTGGGAATTTGGCCATTTAAGAAATCAAGTGATATAAACTATTTGAACTTTAGAATAAACAAAATCCGTTGTAGTCTAGCTGGTCAGGATACTCGGCTCTCACCCGAGAGACCCGGGTTCGAGTCCCGGCAACGGAGATTTTTTTTAAAAAATTTTAAACGTGTATCCTCCTCCATCCATGCACGTCTGGCGATATTTTTGACAATTTAACATTTCCAAACTTTTTCGCTCATCTAGTTATATTATACAGTCATAAATAATTTAGTAGATTTTCAATTTCATTTGGACAAAAGGCAAAACAAAAAAGGGACAATAAACGTTAAGTGTCCAAAATAGGCAAATGGTAAAAGTTTTTGTTTGGTTTACAACTATCATAATAACTAGATGATATCCCGCGCTACGCGCGGGGAATGGTTATGAAATTGAGAGGTTAACCATAAAAGTGACTTTTCAAAGTTTGTGTGCAAAAAATGTGACGGTTTAAGCCCTCAGCATCTGAAGTTCAAGTGTGGATGAACATTCGAACATCTGAAGTTCAAGTGTGGATGTACATTGTAAGATATGTGTGTGGTTGTAACATTAAATATGAGACGTTATCGTGGACGACGAATGCATGTCTCTCTCAGGGAGCTTTGATGTATTTATAATTTTATGTGTTCGACCACGATAAATCTGTATGGTTAATTGTATGGTTGTATTCTTTGTGTTCGACGACGATAAGTCTATATGAGAAGTGAGAAGAATAAAGTTTTTCATTTAATAAACATTGTTCGACCATGACTCTCGGCATTGTATGGGGCATGTATTTGTGGTTGTACATGGAGTTCATTAGTGTTTGGGACATGTATTTGTGGTTGTACATGGAGTACGATGTGGTTGTCCATGGAGTTCATTAGTGTTGTACGTTGAGATAAGGGGCAATTGTGGGATAAAATTTTCGAAAGCTGTGCATAAATCACCAATAACATGTAGGTACTTTTTCTGATAATAGAAACATAAAAAGTCACCTATACAGCAATTATCTCTATGAAATTTCAGTTTTTTATAGGGAATTCTTTGGTTGTTTATTTATGTTGGATGTTGTTTATTTTTTAAATAATATGAATATTGATATGCGGTTAGATGGTAAGCACGAATGTTATTCGTCCAATAAATATGTTTTTATTTTTATGAAGTATAACTATTTGGTGGACTTTTTTGGTCTAATATCGGGGGTGGGTTTTTTAAAAGGAAAGTATATCACAGCAGAGATGAAGTTTTGTTCGTTTTCTATTGTAAATTTTAGTTAGTAGGATGGTTTATAAAATCAGTGCTTTTATGAGGTAGTCATCAATGTAGCATTGTTAATATAGTTTTCTATTGTAAATGTTAATGTTTTTCCAATTATTTTTTCTTGTTTTGAGATATTTTATTAATTTTTGTCTTCATGTATTCATTTACAATTTCATTAAGCTTAATATTAGTTAAAAGATGCTATTTTTTCCAGTGAAATTAAGTTGTTTTTTATCCATCATAATCTTTTGTTGTTATTAATGAGATTGTCTTTCTCATCTCATTTGATGTACCGAAGATATAAAACTGTAGAGCCTTTGTTTTAATTTTTTTCGGGCAATAAATATATAACTGTTTGGTAATTTATCACGTGTATTTTGTAAGTGAAAGGTTCTCTCCATTTATTCATCATCTAATCTAGCTTTGCACCCATTAACGGGAATGCTATTATAGAGTAGTAATTTTTAATATTTTTTTGTAGTTAGCTGGGTTTTTCTTACAGTTTTTCAATATTATTAGAGGTTGTAGCTCTGGTGATAACTTCTCTCATTCTTATCAACACTATATTCTAAACTTAGGTATTTAAGCATGTCCTCGGCACCATTTTTCCCATTTGCATTTTTGTTGCTTTTACTTGTTTCGCGGTTTTTGGAACATCTTGTTATACATTTTTTAGTTATTATTAGTTCTATGATTTTATTTCTTGTTAAATACTTATTTTCAGCTTCATTTTTTTTGTTTGCTCTTACATATTTTAGCTCATTTTTATAGTAAAATATAAATATTTTTCATAATTGCGATTCATATATAATTCTATTAAATTTAATATATTGTAAATATGGGTATTTTAGTCGGATATTTGCGTCTATTTTTTTATTTATTCTATACCAATAAATCACAAAATACAGTTGTATTATTTCGCTAATTTCTTGAAAATTACAATAATATTTTTTATTTTTAATTTTAATGATCATATATTCTATTTACTTTTTTTTCTTATCATTGATTATTAAATTTATATTTTTTTTGTTATAATTAGCTTAGAATTTTCGTTTCTTGATTTGTGGTATTCACTTTGTTTATATGAAGATGTTTTTATTTCCGTCTACAAATTCCTTTATTTTTATTTTTAATTTAATTTGATATGTTTATTTATTTTTAAAGTAAATTACATTTTGGTCTTCTAATGATTTATTTCTATATTAACAGAATGTGTGTTTTCGTTTTTTGGTAAAGTATCAAATGCCCAAAATAATGTAGAGAGTAATGTAATCACCACAATTATTTACTCACAAGTCATCGATGCAACAACATATAATAAGCTTTTAAAACATAAAGTCCTCTTACAAACTTATCAACTTACAATCTCAAAAATCTTTAACACATCTATAATAAGCTGGAAGTGATGCATCTAGCTTCTTCAGATCAAACAGCGGCATACATGAACTCTCTTTCATCACCTCCTGGTAACTAAATCGAGAGAAGGACAAAGAACTCATATAGATGTTTGAGATCTTGATTAACATTCAAGGGTACTTATGAGCTAGTTCATGGGTATATACGGCTTCACAAGTTGATCATCCCGACAAAGAGGAATAGATGTTTGAAAACGCTTTGCAGCTAAACTGAGAGTGACCTGCTCAAGAACACAACAACCAAGAACCAACAATGTTGGAACAAATAGAACATGACACATAAACCATCCTTACACGACATAGTAAAAAAGAGCTTACCTTAAAAGCTGCTACGGGTTTAGAGAAGAGATAACGTAACACTAAACCGCTGAACAAGAAAGAGAGTCCCAAAATTATGAGCTAAATGCAAAAACTCTCTGACATAGGCAAGATTCAATGTAGAGAATTTTACTTATTAACCGAAGGTGGAACCGAGCAAACCAATACAGCACCTGATAGTTCCGGAAACGCATTTGTAGTTCCTGGAATCAAAAGACCACACTCAACGGTTTGTGTAGGCATTGTTACATGTAATCCGATAGAAAACCACTTATACCTAATGATTGTTTGTTTACGAAATTTGCCAAGTAATACTGAACAATGAGCTCACGTACCTGGAAAAGTAACCATAACCATGAAGCTCAGATTTTTAGAAAATTTTAAACTGAAAAGCTGGGAAATTGGTGATCCATTCATATTGTTTGATTTCATGGTTCTATAGAACTTCTGGGAGACAAAACTCAAGGAATAGTGGAGAAAGTACCGACGGACATGCCAAGTGATAAAATAAACAGCTTACATACAAATCTCCTTAGTCCTAAGATTTACCAAATGTAAATTTTAGATCTTCTCCGGCTTTCTACTATGACTGACAAAAACTTGAACTCAGGAAGCAAAATGTTGTTTAAACTCTTCATACCTGTGCATCACCGGATTCTGAATCTTCATCTTCCTTCCAAGACGGAACTGCATTGAGTGAAGATGACTCGTATGAGACTGATTGCAAGAAATTGAAATAAGCATACTTGACGTCGAACTGCATGTCATACCCTGCAAATTAGATGCATGTGCAGCTTATTAGAGGCAGGAGAGCTGAAAAAACAGAGTATGGAAGCAAAAGTAAAACTCTTACAATAGTTCACTGCAATGGTATAGCCACCATCTCCTGGGATTTGACTGTCATGGTAAAACCACATGCTTGGCCTGCAACATCCAAATCGGCTATGTGTCGGAATCACCAATTAATTAAAGCATAACTAATGAACGCTCTTTGTTTCTTACAATAAGAAGCGAAAGTAAGACTGAAGCATATATACAGTAGTGATTAGACTATACAACGATTTTCTCCTTAAGGCAAAATTGTTCTAAGATTTCAATCTGTTGAACATGGAAATGAACAGGAGATTGAGATTCTTCTTACAGGTAAAGAATCTCCCCAGCCTTGACGGTACAATGGAACGGCTTTGGGCCATTAAAGAACAATGGTTATTTCAATCTCTCACTTGCTTCCCTCTCTGGTGAAGGGTATGGATCAACACAGCACCACGGCACATGCCTCATTGGCTGGTCAAGCTCAAGCTTGAACGCTTCAGTATCCTACAAAGATTCAAACTTTGATCTCATCAAACAGCTTACGATCGTAAAAAAAGTCACTGAATTTGATCTGAGAATCTCACAGACTCGATGGTAAGAGTAATTGGCTGCTGGGTATCGTTGGACATAGAGGCGATGTACATCAGTCAGAGGAAGGAGGAGGAAATGCTTCTCCCCCGAAACGACGGCGTATAGATTCTCGGTAGGGATCCAACTACAACCAGATTTGAAGAGAATCCAATTTTCCCTTTGCCGGAATCTACTTGAGAGTTAGAGTAACGGTTTCTAATCTCTAGCAAGAAAGAGGAAGAACTTGAAGAGTTCGTTTGAAGGTATAGAATCGCCAAACCCAGAAGATAAAATCATGATTTTTTTATTAAAAGGAGAGTGGTGATATATCGTGAGTTACGATCGGAGGAAGAGGTTGAGAATATGAGAAGCCGATGAGAAGAAGAAGTCAAGAAAAAAGTGATTCAAAATACGAAGAGACTACGTAAGGAAAAAAAAAAAGAAACTTGAAAATTGTATTGCCACGTGTCCACTCAAAACCAATCTCAAAAAGGATGAGGTGGGTGGCCTCAGAGGCCCCAAAATCCTTCTTTAAGTTATTATAGATTTTCTTTTTTGTTTTTTATCTTTCACAACGCATACATTTTTTCTTATTTTTACTCATTTTTTCCTTCCAATTTGGTAAATTAATCCTCATGAAAAATGTGTTATTTATCATCAAGAGATTTTATTAGCATTTCTCTTTTTTTTGGGTTACCAACAAGTTTTCGCCTCGAGTGACCAGTAGTATATATTGGAGACTTCTCGTCGGATTCTCTCTCTCCTTTCCTCAACTACTATCTTCTCTCTCCTTCGTCTATTTTCTCTCTCTCTAGGGTTTCGATTTCAACTTTTTTCCCACTGAACCCGCGATTGAAACTGAACGTTCGCTCTCTTCCGCCATCTCCGTTAGATTTCCTCGGCATCGACTGAGCTTCCTTGTTTCAAAGAGCCCTGGATGTTGCTTCGGAAGCTTTAAGCTCTTTAGGTGATTCATCGGATGTTGGATGCTCTCGGTGAGTTTTCACACTTGTTAGCGACACGATTGATTCCTTGCCGGGATGTTTTCGAGATGGGGACGAATTTGAAATGTTCGGCTGAGATTTCGTTGATTCGTCGCTTCTAGGGTTTTTTTTTATTGTTTCTTCTTCTGTTTGGTAGCTGAAATAATGTCGGAGAAGGAAACTGAGTTTATGTGGATCTCTTGCTCTTTCCTTGAATCTTATTTGCTCAATTTTACAAGGGATTTTGTTTCTTTTGGTCTGTGCTGCCTTTATCCTGCAGCTGCTAATATTTTGCTTTTTTTTTCCTCTTGCCTTCAGATATGACTTAGGTAGCTTCTTGCAGATGAAGCAGGTGTTAGATTAATGCTGTTCATTTGCCCTTGAATGGTTGCTACGATGGACCTAAATGCTTCACCCCAACCCGAAGAAGATGACGAACCCTATGTGAGACATCTAGAAGATTATTCGTCGCGTGATGACAGGATTGAATCTGCCGTTGAAATAGCAAGACGGGTACTATTGATTTTCCACAGACTACTACACAATGAACTAAAGTCACAGTTCATCTCTAATAATCGATGGATTATGATTTCTGTTTCAGGAACGTGAAGAGAGAAGGAAACGAATGAGATATGACAAGCCAGCGCATAACTCTCAGCAAGTTTTCCGTGACCAATACTATCAGAACCGTAATACTAAGGCTTATGATAGATACAAGATCCCTCAAGGTAATATCCCTTCGCCGAATTATTTCTTATCATTTACTCCCAAGTATAAACGGCTTCTGAAACCTCTTGGTTAGTATTTGTCTTTTTTTTTTCCCGTTTAGGGCAATGCTTTAAATAGGGTCTCTTTGACAGCCTGTCCAATATCACAGGTTGGCTAGATTGTCCTGCTTCTGGGCATGAGATAGGATTCCTTGTTCCTTCAAAAGTTCCCCTGAACGAAGCTTACAACAGTCATGTGCCTCCAGGAAGTAGATACTCTTTCAAACAGGTGGTGCATAACCAGAGGATAGCTGGGAGAAAGGTTTGTGTGGATTTTTTTTGTCTTTACTTTGTTGAAAATATGAATATGTATCATTGTTTATTTAACACTAGTATGTCCGTGATCTAACTTATTTTGTAATTTTACTGTCTTTTTCAGCTTGGTCTAGTGATTGATTTGACAAATACAACTCGTTACTATTCTACGACTGACTTAAAGAAAGAAGGCATTAAGCATGTTAAGGTAATTGGAATACATAGTGTCCATACCCATATTCTCTGTGACAGCTGTAGCAAATTGCTTTATCTTTAACATTCTTCGCTTGTAGATTGCATGCAAGGGTCGCGATGCAGTGCCAGATAATGTGTCTGTCAACGCGTTTGTCAATGAGGTATATGTTTTTTCTTTGTAGTAAAAAATCCATGAATCATAAATGTTTACCTGAAGTTGTATTTTATTCTCTCGTGATGCTCTTTATAAAAGTAACTTTGTCTACTGTTAGTAGCTCACTTAAGAAAATTGTCTCCAGGTTAATCAGTTCGTCCTCAATCTAAAACATTCAAAGAAGTATATCCTCGTCCACTGTACACATGGGCATAATCGGACAGGATTTATGATAGTACATTATCTTATGCGATCTGGGCCGATGAATGTTACACAGGTGAGTTTTCAATCCTGTCGTTGTATCCTGCACTTTATGTACTTTCTGGGAGTAAAGAATCTTATCTTATTATATGATGGTTTTTGTTAGGCATTAAAAATCTTTTCCGATGCCCGCCCCCCTGGGATCTATAAACCCGACTATATTGATGCTTTATACACGTTTTATCACGAAATAAAACCTGAGAGTGTTATTTGCCCATCAACTCCGGAATGGAAGAGGTCTACCGAGCTTGATTTAAATGGTGAAGCTGTACCAGATGATGATGATGACGATGGCGGTCCGGCTGGTCCTGTACAAGTAAGCTCGGTGCTAACAAATGGTTGTTTATTTAGCTGATCACATATGTACGTAAACTGTCATTCCTATGATCTCTTGCACGTTTCTTAAGCTTCAGACATGCCTTTTCATTGTTAGTGAGAAAGCATCTGAAGAACGGCTTATTTAGTGAATTCCAGCTTCAGAATCATTATTCCTATGCCATTTTACCTTTTATTAGTGATCTTTGTAAACATCGGTATTGTCTAAAGAAAGATAACCTTTGACATGGCTTTAGGTTGGTTTTCAGAAGCTTCCATCACTCATGAGTTGATTTTTATGAAGAATCTAGTTACTGGTGCATAGTTATTTTTTGCTTTTCTGATGACTATTTACTTACAGTTTTTTTACTGCCTAATTTTTTCAGGAGGAAACCCATCAGGTGGAAGTCAAGATGTCAAATGATGACGTTTTGGGTGATGAAATACCCCCTGATCAGGAGGAAGGTTATCGGCAATTTTTCTATAGGATGCTATCGCTAAATATTGGGGTAGGGATCTTGAAATCTTGTTATAGGATGTCCACACATAATATTATGTAGTTGAATCCATGTCTATGAGTGTCTCACAATTGATGTTCAGTCAATTCGCCTTGGTGTAAATGCCTTTTATCTCTTGACTGATCTCTCTTATTCTGATGTTGCATGTCCGTTGATTGTGACACTACGTGAGAAAATTGCTAAAGTAGGATGTGGTAATTTGATATTAGAACGTCATCTTCTTTATCTCGGTACCCATTATTTGGTGAATATGAAAAGAAAGTATTCCTTGACTTTTAGGTACTTTTATCCCATTGACTTCGGTTTCGTTATTGATCCTAAAACGTAGCTTATTATTTGGTTTCTGCTATCTCTTTTCTTTTGGTTTGTTTAGTATGCTTTTCCTCAAGTGGCTAGGTCAACAAAGATAAATTTGTATTTCCTTACTCTCATATCTCCATCTTTTCTTCATTGCCACAATCTAACATGTGCTTGCTGAATTTAATTTTCTCTAATCTAGGGAAGAGGGTGTTCGCAATTTCCAGGTTCACACCCTGTCTCCTTAAACAGGTATTACTATCTGCGTTACTATTTGACCATGTCGGGCACTGGTGCATTTTTCTTAGTTTCGGACTGGTCCATGTCGTTTGCGGTTCTCAAATTTATAATTTACTTGTGCTTAAACAGGGATAATTTGCAACTCCTGAGACAGCGGTACTATTATGCAACATGGAAGGCTGATGGAACGCGATACATGATGCTGCTAACCATAGATGGATGCTATTTAGTAGATCGGAGCTTTAGATTCCGGAGGGTACAGATGCGGTTCCCCTTCAAGCACCCAACTGAAGTGAGTGATTTTCCATCTTTGTTGAGCGGGATCGTATATATCTTGTGAGTTTTCCTACTTACTTGTCTTTGGTTGCCAGGGCATATCTGATAAAGTGCACCATTACACACTGCTTGATGGAGAAATGATTATCGATACTTTGCCAGATAAACAAAGGCAGGAGAGGAGATACCTAATCTATGATATGGTAGCAATCAACGGCCAATCAGTTGTAGAGGTTAGAACTGTCGTTGTTTCTTTATGTGATCGTTAATGGTGGAATTAGTTCCTTGATTTAAATTGGCTCAAAGGGAGCTCAAGATCTGAGTATGTATTGAGGCGCATTGTAAACACTGTAGCTGCCATGACCCTCATAATCGAATATTCTAGAAATCAAGCAGTATTTAGACCAGGCTTACTGTGATTATCTTAGAACGTTTGTTGTTTTTCATGTCTGGTATGTTTTGTGAACGCGATAAATACTTTGGGAATTATGAACATGTATGATCCCTATGCTCGTATAGAGCATCTGATACTGATGGCTTACTGTATTCCATGTAACACTAGATCCTATTTTCGTGGCCTTGACATAATCCGTTTACCAACGTACGCAGCTGATAGTAGTATAGAGTATTATCGAGTTGTGTTTGGCTTGCTGCATCATGTGCCGTTTGCTTAAGATACTAATGAAGATTTGGACGATTTGAATATGGACCAGCGGCCTTTCTATGAAAGATGGAAGATGCTCGAGAAGGAGGTGATAGATCCGCGAAATCACGAGAAGGTCCGAAGTCATATCTACAGATATGATCTTGAGCCTTTTAGGGTGCGTGCTAAGAGTTACCCTATTCTTTCTCATGCCATTTCTCATTCTCACAATTCCTTTTCCCTTGTATAACTGTTCATGGAGCTGGTAATTATTTTCTTGCCTAGGTACGGAGAAAGGATTTTTGGTTGCTTTCTGCGGTTGAGAAGGTTTTGAAGGGTTTCATTCCATCACTTTCACATGAAGCCGACGGCCTGATCTTTCAGGTAACCATGTGACGGAAAGAGGATCTCTGATGTTAGACTTCATGACCAAAGCCATAGTCATATACAAATGCAGAGATAGTCAAGTTTAGCTTTGGTACAGCTTGCTTATAAATATCTGAAATCTGCTTTTCTGTTAACAGGGCTGGGATGACCCTTATGTTGCCCGTACCCATGAAGGTCTATTGAAGTGGAAGTATCCAGAAATGAACTCGGTTGACTTTCTATACGAGCAGGATGATAGCGGCCGTGGAATGCTCTCCTTGTTTGAAAGAGGGAAGAAGAAGCATATGGATGGAAATACTGTTGTTTTTAGAGGTGTGTATGGTGATATCTCCGCTTACGTTTGTAGTTAGTAGTAAACACCATCAATTATAACTTACTCCATTATTTCTAAAACCTAAAAGCTGCTAATGCCGAAACTGGAACAGATGATTCTGACCCAGCCGAGTACTCCGGGAAGATTGTAGAGTGTTCTTGGGATCAGGATGAGAAAGTCTGGGTTAGCATGCGTGTCAGGGTCGATAAATCAACGCCAAATGATATCAACACGTATAGAAAGGTCAGTACTTCTTGTCTTGCCTCCCTTGATTGTATTCTTTAGATCGTATCCACCAGTCGTTACACTATTGTTGAACGATCATACTTTTCGCTCGTATTTAACAGAACATCATCCCTTTCTGTTTTTTTTTTTTTTTTTGTGTGTTTCTGTCGGATTTGCTTCCCATTAACGGGTTTTGTCTACTGGAAAACATCCTTCAGCTACTTTGTTTACCTATAAACATGTCAATGTGCACCGTCTTATATAAGAAATTTGTGTTTCTCTCACGTCCATGACTCAGAGAAAAGTTTTCAGGTTTCTTTGGCTATATGTCAATCTTACCTGGTGTGATTGGGGTTAGTCTAAAATCATTATGAATGTTGAAAATAGGTGATGAGAAGCATAAAGGACAACATCACAGAGGAAGTGTTGCTGCAGGAGATACGGGAGATCATCCGTTTGCCTATGTATGCGGACCGTATTCAGATGGATAGCAAAGCTGCGCGGCGCAGATGAAACAGCATATATGTGTGTCTCTCTCAATACATATATAACAAGCTGAACCAAGAAAAAGGACATCTGTGGATGGCCGGTAATGCTTTTTGCTTCCTCTTCTTTGCGAATCCTTGGTGCTTCTATACTAACATTGTACGTAAGAAGAAAGAAGAACTCTGCTGTTCTCGAATGTGTAAGAATCCCGCTTTCGAGGAGATTTAGGGTTTATTATGAATCCAGTTCCGTTTGGCATGTGATGATGGTTTAAGCTTGCAAAAAAAAAAAAAGGGTGTGTTTACTCTTCTTATGTGATTCCTATGTTTAGATGGAGAAGATGTTGTAATGGTACACAAGTAATATAGTCTTAGGAAGAGATAATGTTGTAATATTTAGTATTTAGTAATCATATCATTATTATTGGTTCAATTTAACTTGAGAAGCAAAAGAATGGTGGCCAATTTTCTAACCGAGGATTCCACCCATTCCTTTTTACTCACAATGTTATCAATTTATTTTATTTGAACCGTTCGAAAATATTCTATTAGCATTTACATATACAGAAAACCTATGGAAAATATCTCAATTCCCGTCGTCCACACGCAAAACATATTCAACACATGACAAACCATTCCAAGGGATGAAAATGGGTGACGTTTCTTATATTTTGTAATCAAACAGCGTGTTGTTTCGTTGACTGGAAACTACACAGCAATATCGCTTTTGCATAAGATCAAAACGGCAAGCAGTTACTCTTTCCTGCGTCATTCGATTTCGCCGGCTGCGATCTACTCGAGCCTTCCCACATTTCCCGTTCACAGTACCAGCTTAGTCTCATTCTCCTTCTCGATCTCTCCTTTCGATCCCACCTCAATTCCGAAAACCCCAATTCTCGGGGGGTTTTGCAAAGTCTCACCCACATAGTTGCATTCAGTTCCTCCGGAGAGTGTGATCATATGAAATCCCGTGCGCGACGGTGTCTGCAGAGTTTTTTCCTCTTCCTTATCTTATCCAATCCCTCCTATGGGGAAAACAAGTTCAGAGAGCGTAAAGCCACCGATGACGACCTGGGCTACCCCGAAATGTAACTATTGAGCTGTGGCTGGCGATCGATTTGATATACTTGTGCTATTTTATGTTAGGGATTTTTTTTTTGCCTTAACTCGTGGCGTTGATTGTTGGAATTATGTTTCCTTGCTCTTAAGACTTTCTCTTCGCTTCCTCCGATTTAAGTTCTTCTGGGTCGTTTCGTTGTGCAGTGATGAAGATGCTTTGTTGAATACTCAGTGCCCGAGAAAACTGGAGCTGCGATGGCAAACTGAAGTCACTTCTAGCATTTATGCTACACCCTTGATTGCTGATATTAACAGGCATGCTATTTTCCCACCAGTTTTATGTTGATTCTGTGTTATAATTTTATTCACATTCAGATATTTCTGTTCTGGATTTCAGTTTTTGATTGAGGAGCCTGATTTTGTGTGTTTTGCTACAGTGATGGAAAGCTTGACATCGTTGTTCCATCTTTTGTTCACTATCTCGAAGTTCTTGAAGGGGCTGATGGAGACAAGATGCCAGGTACAGGATATCTTATCGTCTTACCTTTCGCATTCTGAACTTGGTGATGTTACTGATGCACTCATGAATTGCTAGGGTGGCCTGCTTTTCATCAGTCGAACGTGCATGCAAGTCCTCTTCTATTTGATATCGACAAAGATGGTGTTAGAGAAATTGCTCTAGCCACCTACAATGGCGAAGTACTGTTTTTCAGGTAATTGTTACTCACAGTTGATAAATATATACTTTTCTCTCTAAACATCATCCTTGGAGTTTTATAAGTTTGCATATGATTCTTTCTTGTGTTTCTAGGGTATCAGGCTTTTTGATGTCAGATAAGCTAGAGGTGCCACGTAGAAAAGTGCACAAGAACTGGCATGTGGGACTGAATCCTGACCCTGTTGACCGTTCACATCCTGATGTCCATGATGAACTGCTTGTGCAGGAAGCTATGGAAATGAAGTCATCCGCCACTCGTAAGTTTCTTTTTCATATTAAATTCCTACACCAGTTCTCTAGTTTGCTGCTTAAGTTATGCCCATCGTCTACAGCATCTGCTTGGTTGAATTTATGTTCTTCCTGACATTAGAGGCCACTGGACTAGTAAGACTGGTTGTGTGGTTTAGTTAATTGAAAGTGTAAGGCTAAGTTTCTGCTTGTGCAGCTGCCTCATCTTATCTAAAGAATCTTTATATTTTGTTTCTTGCATTTAGCTTATGAATTTTGCATGGGGGTTCCATCCTCGCTTACCAGTATTTCCTGTATTTAGACGGTAGAGCAAGTACATGGATTAGCAGAGTCGTTTTAAGCCTTGATGAAAGTTTACTTTGTCACTCTTACTTCTCCTCCTTGTAGAAACAAATGCAACTACCACAACACCACATGTTACAGTCTCGATGTCCAAAGAAGTTCATGGCGAGGCTTCAAATGCGACATCTCACGTGGATCAGAAGAAATCCGAGACTAACCAAACAGAAGCTGTCGTAAAGCCTACTCCAGAGCTACATAACTCCTCCATGGATGTTAGAGCAAATAATTCGGCAACAAATGATACTACAGCTGCCTCAAAAGAAAATTCCAATGGAAATGTAACTACCAATGAGGTTGATCAAAGCAAGATCAGTGAAGTTAAGAATGAAACTGTTATTAAATTAAATACTAGTACGGGCTATTCCTCAGAAACTGTGGAGACATCTGGAAACAGTAGTACGACAGAGACAGGAACCAAAAGTGGGAGGCGACTTCTGGAAGATGATGGCTCGAAAGATTCTGCGGACGGCCATTCTGACAATAAAGAGAACAATGAGGGTGTTCGCATGGCCACAGTTGAAAACGATGGAATATTAGAAGCTGAAGCAGATTCATCGTTCGACTTATTGCGTGATAGTGATGAGTTAGGTGATGAATACAGTTATGATTACGACGATTATGTTAATGAGACAATGTGGGGTGATGAGGAATGGGTTGAGGGGCAGCACGAGAACTCAGAGGATTATGTGAATATTGACGCCCATATACTGTGCACTCCTGTGAGTTTCATTTATGTCAAAAACCATTGTCTTGGATTACTTGCTTCCATAAGAAGATCTTACAGTGTCACTTGTTTATCAGGTAATTGCTGACATAGACAAAGATGGAGTACAGGAGATGGTTGTTGCTGTTTCCTATTTCTTCGACCCTGAGTAAGTTTCCGTTTCATCCCTTTACCATTGAAGATGTGTCCATTATCTGTTAATACAAAAGCCTAATTAGTAATGATTTTTTGCAAAAACATGCATGAGATCTCAAATGTTAGCGTTTCCAGTTTATTTACTCTGTTGAATAGAACTGATCCTGATTTTCAGGTACTATGACAATCCAGAACATCTAAAAGAGCTGGGTGGTATTGACATCAAAAACTATGTTGCTAGTTCAATTGTGGTTTTCAATCTTGAGACTAAACAAGTTAAGTGGGTCAAAGAGCTAGATTTGAGTACGGATAAAGCAAACTTCCGTGCATATATTTATTCCTCCCCGACGGTTGTTGATTTGGATGGCGATGGTTACTTGGATATCCTTGTCGGAACTTCCTTTGGCTTATTCTACGCCATGGACCATCGTGGTAAGGCTTCTTGTTACTTCCTGCTCTTTGTTACGTTGAATGTTCCAACATGGCATTTCTCTGCAGACAGAAATTTTACTCGTTATAGCTTCCTATCCATATTGATATACCTTTTTTGCTTCAAAGTCTTGGTTTTGATTTCGATTCTAAGATTGTCTCTTCTTGTAGGAAACATCAGAGAAAAATTCCCACTTGAAATGGCTGAAATTCAAGGGGCAGTGGTTGCGGCTGATATAAATGACGATGGAAAGATTGAACTTGTAACAACCGATTCCCACGGAAATGTAGCAGCGTGGACCACCCAAGGAGTGGAAATTTGGGAAGCACATCTAAAGAGTCTCGTTCCCCAGGTAAACAGTTACCTCCGTTCATTCTCATCGTGTAGATCAGTTATGGGTGAACCAGTCGTAGGAGCATCAACACGATTCTGTCAGTTGATCAGAGTGCATACGATCTGTCATAGGTTTCTCATGTTGTTACTTTCAAGTTGTCATCACTAAACTTGAAACCTCTCTCTGATCACTTCACAATCAGCGACTGATACCAAACTTCTCTTTCAGGGTCCTTCAATAGGCGATGTTGATGGTGATGGACATACTGATGTTGTGGTTCCTACAACATCAGGAAACATTTACGTTCTTAGTGGCAAGGATGGTTCAATTGTCCGTCCATACCCGTACAGAACTCATGGAAGAGTGATGAACCAAGTTCTTCTTGTTGATCTGAACAAGAGAGGTGAGAAAAAGAAGGGACTCACCATCGTTACCACATCCTTTGACGGTTACCTGTATCTGATAGATGGACCCACCTCGTGCACCGACGTTGTTGATATTGGTGAAACTTCGTAAGTCACTTGCTTCCTTGCGGCACATTGATTTTCTTAGTAGTTTCGCTTTTCCAGTGGATTTTTATCGCTAAGATGTTTCATGTTACAGATACAGCATGGTCTTGGCTGATAATGTTGACGGTGGAGATGATCTTGATCTCATTGTCTCGACTATGAATGGAAACGTCTTTTGCTTCTCCACGCCTTCTCCTCACCATCCCCTCAAGGCAAGATCTTCCGAACAGTGTTTTAAGCGGCGTTTCATAGACATCTACATGTTTCTCTTTTTATTTAAAAAATTGTGAAAGCTTACTGATTTCACACTTGGTTCTCAAATTCATCAGGCTTGGAGATCGGCTGATCAAGGGAGGAACAATAAGGCAATCCGTTACGATCGTGAAGGTGTTTTTGTCACGCATTCAACCAGAGGTTTCCGCGATGAGGAAGGCAAAAACTTCTGGGCTGAGATCGAGATTGTTGATAACTACAGATACCCATCTGGTTCACAAGCACCCTACAACGTTACAGTAAGTTCCATCGAACCTCAATAGATGATTAGCGATGGCTTCTTTGCCATTGATCCCTTGAAACTAAAGTAGAGCGGTTTTCAAATGTGCAGACGACGCTGTTGGTACCAGGCAATTACCAGGGAGATCGGAGGATAAAGCAGAGCCAGATCTATGACCGACCGGGAAAATACCGAATAAAACTACCAACCGTTGGAGTGAGAACAACAGGCACCGTAATGGTGGAGATGGTGGACAAGAATGGACTCCATTTCTCAGACGAATTCTCTCTAACTTTCCATATGTATTATTACAAGCTTCTGAAATGGCTGCTTGTCCTCCCGATGCTTGGGATGTTCGGTCTGCTCGTGATACTTCGGCCTCAAGAAGCTGTGCCCCTCCCGTCCTTTTCCCGCAACACAGACTTGTGATGTTAGTGTACGGACGGACCTCTGTAAGATCGCCTTAAATAGCTCGTCTAAAGGATCCAGGGACAACTTCTTACCAGAATTTTGGGGTTCTGTATCTTTTTTAATCTGTAATTCGACTTTAGTATTAGATCATGTCTGTTAAAATCTTTAGATCAACTTTCTTTGAGTTTATAAAGTTTATGCATTACTTGGAAGTGTTCAGAGTCCAATTTAGAATTAAGAAGACCGAAGATTTATGGTACCCAAGAAGGAGAAGCAAGACACAATTAGTTTACAAATTTTAAGAATGTTTTGTATAACATTTTTAGTATATACACTCCAGTGACTAATAACAATGATGATGCCATAATGTAATTAAAGTCTTGTGTGTAAATCCAAACGCAGAACGCAACAAGGATAAATAAAGGGGTCGCCCAAACACGCCCTACATGAGAACAATTCTATGGACACGAACAATTCCTTCTCACGAGAGCTGCGACAATGGCCTCTTACCAAGTCTCTTCATCTCTCTGTCCATGCTTCCTGTGAGCATCAGACTAAACATCTTGAGATCGCATAGAAACGACCAGACCGGGTGACCAAAGCTCGCCGGAATATTCCCTTCCACGAAGAAGTGACTGTACCACGCGCACCCGTAACCAAACAGAGGCACCAGAACCACGAACCACCGGCTGATCAAAATCGAGCACAAGATAGCCACGATGCTCGCGATTATGCCAATAAAGTGCCATCGTCTCGTTGATGGTTTCGAGTGTTGCATCACGTAGAAAGGCCAGAACTCCTCAAAGCTTCTGAAGTTCATCTTCCCCAACTTTTCCCCTATTCTGTTTTTGAGATTACGTGAAGATATATTTCGATTGACCCTTGAGCTTTCTTTGTCTCTTTATGGTAAACGCGAGTGAGAGATATCGAAGACGAAACGAACCAGACGGATCCCGAAACAATAAATTAAAACGAAAAATAGTTGGGCCTTTGAAGGCCCACACTAGAGCGGGTTTGAGCTATGCAATGTAGTAATGACTTTCTTTTTAATATAAGCGGAAAAAGGGTAAAATTTTGAAAACAGAGAATTATAAGATTTTAAAATTAAGGTTAAATTAATTTTGTAACAGAAGATATTTTAATTTGAAATAAATCGCTTAGAAATTGTTTCCCTCCTCTACAGTAACGACAATCTAATCAGCCGGAAAATCGGAAATCCCCAGGATCACCATCTCTCTCTCTCGCTAGGGTTTTTTACTCAGAAGTCGGAACTTTTCCGTAGTTGTTCCTTGATCAGAATGAAGCTGGGCCAGAAATTAAAAAAGGCTTGCTCATCAGCTAAGGTACGCCTTATCAATCGCTCGCTCACCAAATCTATTGAAATGTATTCCAAAGAGATCAGTTGCTCGAAATGGATTTTATTTTCTTATTTCTTGTAGCTGATTCTGCAAGAGATCATCGGTTTGACTACAAAGAACGCCAATGGGTTGGCGTCGGCGTCGTGCAGCTCGAAATGTGTGTACTTGGCCGGATGCGTTGTGGTGGTCTACGATGTCGACACGTGTAGTCAATCGCACCTTGTCGTGTCTCACCGAATGCCCAAGCCTTTGAGCTGTGTGGCGGTTTCGCAGACTGGCCGCTTCGTTGCTGCTGGAGAGGTACTGAATAGTATTTGCATTTGCCTTATACCTGTGTATTTGAGATAATATCAGTTTTGAGATTAAAATTTAAAGGGAACGGATTTTTACATGATGTATTTTGTGTCGTGATTGGTTTTTCGTGTTTGATTTAATCTTCTCAGTCTCCGAATCTCTCTGCGGTCTTGATATGGGACTGTGAGACTTTGGGGATTGTGTCGGAGCTGAAGGGACACATTTATGGAGCTCATTGTCTCTCCTTTTCACCAAATGGTTAGTCTTTGAGGCTCTTTTCCATTTTGTTTTCCTTATGTTGGTTACTTGTTGTTTTTTTTTATCCTGCATCTCTTTGTATTGGCCTTTAGGAGAATATCTGGTGAGTGTTGGAGGATACATATATCTTTGGGACTGGCGCAGAAGCATCTTGGTTGCGAAGGTCAAAGCGAGTTCTGGTTTCTCTGACATTACGTCTGTGGCATTCTCAGCCAATGGAAAATTCATTGTTTCTTCCGGTCATAAGCATTTGAAGTACTGGACAGTTGGTTCTTCCCAGAGGACACGTTCAAGCAAAGTAGGATCTCTGGCCTTTCATGGAAAGCCAACTGATAATGGTTTTCAAAAGGATAACTCGTTTGTCTCAGTGATACCAGCCATCAGAGTGAACTCTAGTGGAAATGAAGAACGAGCCGAAGAAGTCATGTCGATATACGCTCTTACGGATGCAGGTATTCGCTCCATACATCTACAGCTGTGAATGTGTGTTTCCGTATACTCGTCTCATGCGAACAACATGAGAATTATTTGATTTTGTTCTGCTGCGTAGGTGTCCTGCTGCTCATGACTTGTGGGATGTTAATCAAGAAGTCAGTGGATCTGAAGGTACACAATAATTTCATTTCATTCTTTTCCGTTGTTAATATGTGACCATCAGTGGATCACATATTACAAAAACATTTACTGTATATTCTCTAATGAGGCTGGCAATACGTTTGTTAACTTGTATGCGTTGAGTGGCTCTAGGCGCGCAGACAGCAATATTGTTCATGTTAGCTTGTGGAACTTTTTTTCTTTCTCATACCAATAATTTCTTTGAATGGTTTGCAATGAACTGTCAGGTTGAAAAATGTTTTGCTCTATCTGCATCCAGTAAAATGATAGCCTGCGCTTGCGGCAAGGGAACGATCCAGCTATTTACTCCTGAAACTCTAGAATATGCTGGCACAGTACACTTTTCAGATGCTAGAAAGAGCGACACTGGAAATCATTCGCATTCAGAAGAACTCAAAAATATAGAAACTCATCCTGTTATCCTTCCGGACGCCGTTGCTTGCCAATTTTCGACCACAGATAAGCTTGGTTAGTGTACAAGAACCTCTTAATAGCTGTATGATGCTTTTACCAATCTTCCTTTTAATTAAAGGTGAAACTTTGGCTCCGCAGTTGTCATCTATGCGGATCGTAGTCTCTATGTTTGGGATGTGAATGATGTAAACAAGGTAATTGCAAACGTATTTCAATATTTGCGACAGAAACTTAGTTAATTTTTTAATTTCTCTGGCGCCAACTGCACATGGTGAAACATTTTCCTTATTCCAGCCTACAAGGTGCTCTATGATGATATCACATTCCGCCGGAATTTGGGATATAAAAAACCTCTCTTGTGGAAATATGCACAGTCCAACATCTGCATGTGTTGCTAGGGGATGCTGCGAAGGGGTTTCCTTCACTACTTGTTCTGAAGATGGAACTATAAGGTTGTGGGATCTTGCTCTCCAACTGGATCCGTTAGAAGCCAGTGCAAGCAGCAATTCCTCAGAATCTGAGACACAAGGGACTATGCATTTAGGTAACTATCACATATATGCTCGGAATTTGGAACATACTAATGAAGATGTTGTAGTATTCTAATGTCGAAATTTACGTTCATATATTGTTTATCCAGTTCGATTGGTTATTTTCACTGACCATGTCCTTTGTCCTTATAATGCAGCTAGTGCTGGAATTTTTGAACGCGATCTTGTTGAGACATGTGGTACTACGTATGGTTTCCGGGCACTAGCAGTAAGTGAAGATGGAAAGTACTTAGCAGCTGGTGACCGTCGAGGGAACCTACATATATATGATCTACAAGAATCGGAATATACATGCTTTACGGTAGTATTAGCCAGCGTTGTTCAATTTTTAATTAGCTATGTTTCTTCAGTGGTTGGTGTCTCTGATTGATAAACATATTGCAGGATGCTCATGAAGCAGAAATTCAGTCACTCAGCTTCAGCTTTCCTGGACTGAAAGATGTTAACTCTGAAAGTGCCTCGAGCAGCGATTTCTTGCTTGCTTCTGGTGGAAAGGGCCGAGCGATCCACATTTATGATGTCAAAAGGTGCAAAAACAACAGCTTTGCTATGGTCTTTTGGTTCCCCTGAAAGGCCATGTGAACTTATATGTTCTTACTGTCAGGAACTTTGATCCCGTTGGGAGTGTTTGTGGTTCAGCTGCCGTAAAATCTGTGAAATTCGCATGTAATGGTCGGAAAATTTTAACTTCTGGTGCGGATAGGTAAAGTTCTATATGCTGCATGATCGGAAAAGTTGCATATATATTTTAGAGAAATTTTGTGACATAATTGTTGATATTGTTGCAGGGTGCAGTTGTTTAACGTTGTCAGAAAAGCAAGTAGTGTGCGTCTTTCACCTTCTCATCCTCAAATTCTCTCTCATGGAACCATCTATGATATGGCTGTAGATCCAACATCAGGACTTGTTGTCACAGTAGGACATGTATTGCTACCTTTCGATGACTCGAACACATTCAGCCAATTGATTATACACCTAGCAATCTGATTAAACAAGCGTACGATGTCTTATCTCATGATTGCAGGATAAGAAGATAAACATATTTGACATAGAAAGTGGGAAGCTTGTCAGATCATTCAAGCAAGACAGAGACCATGGAGATCCCATAAAGGTTCATTGAACAAACCGTTCTATAAGACTTCAACATTGTTTGATGTTGAAGTGCTGACAATAAAATCTCTTCTACAGGTCGTTTTGGACCCAAGCTGTAGCTACTTGGCATGCTCCTACTCAGACAGGACAATCTGCTTTTTGGACTTCGTCACAGGAGAGTTGGTGTCTCAGGCCACAGGACATGGTGAAGCTTTGACTGGTGTTATTTTCCTACCTGATTGCAAACATATCATTTCAGTAAGTTTCTAAATTGTAGTTTTCTGGTATTTACAAGTGAAAAGAACCTTGGCTTTCTAGTAAAGTCAAGATCATGTTTCATTACTATATAGAATTGATTTACCGTAAGAGAGTTTTATGTGGTCGAAAGCCTGGGTCTATCTTGGTATGCCTCAGAAGAAAATGAACAATTGAGGTCAAATTTTGATGTCCTTTGGTGTTTATTGTCAGGTTGCACGTGACGGCTGTATTTTTGTCTGGAAACTGCCTTTGCAAATGGTTACTCGTATGATGCGGGCAGTAAATGAAACTGGCAGACTAGCTCCTGTAACTGTTGCCCAACCCGAAAAGTTTATGCAAATTGTGGGTTATTTGGAGGAAGAAAACGCAGATCACATGCAGCAACTCTCTCCATGGACATCTTCATTCAAGTTCAGCATTTCTCGGCTTCCTAAGTGGGCTCAAGCTAAAGTGGAAACACATGGTATTGCTACCACTTGTAAGGATCCAAATTCAAACCAGGTATAAACCCAAAAAGCGAGCTTTTTAGATCTAGAAATTCAGCTAAAGGCTTTCAGTTCTTCTGATATTGGATCTCGTTGTTGCCTCCACAACAGAAACATGAAGAGGAAGTTCTAGTGAATACTGTTGAGAGTGCTGCAGAATGCTCTTCGGTGGATCTTGAATGCCAAACTCCGAAACAAGGTTCAAGAACCGAAAAGTCACGCCTTGGAAGTCTGTCCAAAAGCTCCAGTGACACTGGAACTTCAGTGCTTGAAGGAGATGCTCCTAGGTAAGAAGCTCAAAGTGTTTCTGGTTGTTACTGCATCATTTTTCTCTCTGTCTCTCTACAATGATTGTTTTACTTCTCAACAGCCATAGGAAGGAAACACGCTGGAACACTATCTACAACGTGTGTTTGGATCTTCTAAATTCTCCGAACATCCAAACATCTTTTACTAAACAGAAACCAGAAAATTTCTGCGCCAAACCTTCTGCTGATCAAGGGGACATGGTCACGCTGTTTGATAACAGTTTGTTAATGATAGACGAGGTGAGAGCTCTCTTCACCATTCCTTGGACATGTTTTACTTACCAAAATATATCTTTATGGCCAAAAATGTTTAATTCATCCATAGATGGAGGCCGCAAAATCATCGCAGCAAAGAAGATATTCTACCCAATTTGTTCTTAGAAGGGACTACATCGGTGGAACCAAACAATTTCTACGTACACCCTCCCAGAAATCAGGGTACAAGACTTTGAGGTTGATCCAAGAACACCTGCCTCTTGATACGGTGAATGATCAATCTTCACAGAGTTCAGAAGAACATCCTGAAAAGGTTTCACCAAGTCATATATATACATCTAGTTATCTACACACATTATTACATATTTTATATGCTTAAAATCGCCCAGAGATGCATAAAATTTTATGTTGCCAAGTGCCAACCTTATGTAGTGGATATGTAAAAAAAGACTGAACATCTGATTTTATGTTTTATGTTTTATGTAATCGCTGTTTCTGTTCTGCCACAGGAGAAGGCCTGTTCAGAAGTATTCCATGATACGCTTGCAGACGATTCACTTCAAGAAAGAATAACTTCTTGTCGTCAAGCCTTGCATGGTTTGAACGCTGCTGCTGCGGTTTTCGTCCAGTCAATGTCGGAATTGTCTACAGCTTCTCCTCGAGATCGAATCGCAGTTGAACTCAGAGCTCAGTTGTTCAATGAAGCAGCTTCGATGATCCCAGAAATGTCTCAGAAAGTTAATGAAGTTGTTGCCAAGATGATGCTTGAGCACAAATTAGAACACAAGTGATGGATAGTATGTCTCCGATTAATTTAGTAGAAAGATTTTAATACTTAAACACTGTACAGTTGGATAATACTGGATTGTCTGTTGATATTAACAACGTAGCATTGACTGCTTAACCTTTCAAACCCATTTCAGGTTCTAAAGATATAGAAATGTTTGTTATTTGAACATACGCTTAGACATTGTATAAACTTTTCATTTATATCATATCTTACTTCTTTGTTCTTTTGTAGTTTTCAAGATTAAATTCGAATCTGTCACCTGCAAAACCGGATCCACCAAACTAATGCTGAGATTTTTTACTCCTCTTAGTTTTTCAACTTTGCCTTTTCTATCTCTCTTCGTTTGAGGTCTCCTACTACTACTAGCTACTGATTTTCATGGCAATAGTAGACTCGTTTTATAGGATAGAACCATATCTAGAGATATATATTCGTTACTTTACATAATATACGCTGATATATTGCATCCACAACGCCTCCTTTTAAAGCTGTAGATGCATTAATCATAAAATATATTACTATCGTAAGTAGAATTTTATGTATTTTCCTCTTTCTTTCCAACATCAGACTGTTTCTATTTATTATCGTAATTTTTAAAATGATCTATGAACAAAAGATGGAAAAAGAAAAAAAAAATTGAATCCGCTACTTGATTTGCAGCTCAAGACGTCCATGTAAATCTAGTATCTTCAAATCGAGACTTTCACCGTAAATTTCACGAATCCAGTTGTAAAAGTGTATTTTCTTATTAATCAAACACATAAACAAATACTGGAGTAATTTAAATATCCTCATATATATTAAAAATATTCAAACTATCTAAACATGTAATAACATATAGTTTTATAGCTACTATATAAACTAGCGAGGATGAACAATCGAATGTTTAGTTTGAATTATAAGAAAATATATTTGTAAGAAAACATGACTAGATTCAAAGTCATGTTGTAAAATATGTTAGTTGTAAATTGTTAAAATGTTAGTAGAAAATTATGTTATTAAATGATCAAGTAGTTATAAACCGAAGCACAGAGTTTTGCTAATTAAAATAATTTTAGTTCACAAAAACTTTGTAATAAAGCAAAGCCTAGAAATTTGTCTTGTTTTGGGTGCTTTTCTTGTCTTGCTTTAGTAACATGCTAAAAAATAAAGAGCTCTCTCCTTTATTGGGATTCCTCACTCTAATTAAAAATAAATAAAGAAAAATAAATCCAGCGAACAATTTTTGAAGTAGATGTTTTTTTTGTGTGTTTGCTTTTAAATAGATGTTCAAAAACAATACTAAAGTTAATAATAGATCTAATTTTTGCATTAGTTATATACTTATATTTAAAAAGGACTCTTTACCCGTTAAGATGTATTCCACCTGATTTTCACCTAAATATCTTACGCTATTTAGACTATTAACAAATAGTACTATACAACTTAAATACTCTTTACACCATACGAGACGTCGTTCTTAAACAATGGTGTTTTAATTTGACACGTACAATGTATATGACATACACAGTACATATTAATATGACGTCTTAAATGGTACGTTTATATAGATCTGTACATTACAAGTTACAATATACATGGACACTTATTAGTTATAGAGTATTTCGACAAAAAAAAAAAAAGTTATAGAGTATCTGAGTAAGAAAGGAACTAAAGAGACTTTCATAAATGTGAATAGAATGACATACAGAAGCATGTTGGGTCCAAAATAGAGGCTTTTTATGTAAAATAATATATCTTTTGCGATTTAAAAAACAAAAAACAAAAAAGGTGGAAATTAAATTGGGCTGTTTTTTTTTTTCTTCTTCTTGATAAATAGGGAAAACCAAAAAGCCTTTGATTTCTGTGAGTTGTCGAATGTTGTGGGCCAAAAAGGTTCATGTTTTGATTGTCCTTTTCCAACTCATAATTTCTCTTGTAATGATTACATTCCTCATTCTTTTTTTCTTTACCTTTGTCTTTGATCCAACATGCTCCATATTTTTCTTATAAATATATACACTATAAACAATAGACTAATAATTTTTTAAAATATGTATAGTATTTACTTTCAATATAACATAAGAAACCATTTTTTTGTTACAAAAACTAATCTAACAAGCTAATGACGCCTTGAAATTTAAAATAGATAACCAGGATTATAAATTAGTTTTATTCAAATTATTAATTAGTTAAGTAGATTAGTTTGATAAGTAAGTTATAGTTGAAACACTCTGAATGGTTATTGCTAATAAGGAATTAACCATTTAGAAACTAATTTTTCTGTTAAAAACAGATTTGAAAAGATAAAAGTTGATTAAGAGTCTAACAATCTGTATCTCTCTTAAATGTTTAGAGTCTCTGTTCTCATTTGGGAAATAATATAGTTATATATACGTAAATGCTTTTTGATTTTTACTGATTTAATACTGACTTTGAAAAATGAGGAATGGAGCAAGTGAAAGAAAAAAAGAGAGATCCCAATTTTGTTTTGCATGACGTAGTTTTGGTAAACTATTATATCTGATCGATGAATTGTAAAACTTACAAATTTGTATCAAAACTTACAGGTTCAATAAATACTATCACTGTCTCTAGTCACGGCAATTGGTAGCCAAGATGCATATATAAGGAGTTAAAGACCTATTCATTAGAAAAACCTCACCTATCGAAAAAATTATATCGATAATTTGTTTTAATTGTATCACAATTTCTTACAGTGTTTTTACCGCTTCAGGACCTTTTACCGTGCTATTATCTTTGATAGCATCATAGCACACATCATTTTTTTGTTTTCAAGTTTCCTTCTTTGTTTTGATACCCCGTAGAAAAGGAATATCTTAATCATTAACTTAAACTCATCATTAAATGACACAGACCAAAGATAATATATTATATACTACTAGCATTCAAATAATTATTATGTTTAATATTACTATTTGGGTTCCTCGTACAATTGATGTTTTGTATTTTTCACATATATTTATTTTTACTAATCACTTTTCAAAATTACCAATGTTTTAACAAATCTAATTTCTTATATATTTATTTATTATCTCAATTCTATAAATTTAAACGAGTTATTGTTATAGAATATTCCTTTTTTGTATTAGTTTGTAATTGTACTGGTTTTTTGTTTAACTTCGTGTCATTTTTAGTTTTTATTTTAATTCAAAAAATCCTCTTAAAATAAATATATAGTGTGATATATAAATATTTATAATGGAAACAGTAGAAAATGAAAGGAAAATTAGACACAGATCATACAGCGTTAAAGTGAAAGGTGGAGTAATAATTTAATAAACACCTATATTAATGGCATTGATTGCGTGATGTTTAATGGGATACGAGGCAACAATGAGCGACAGTACGTCACACACACACGACGCTCAGATAATTATTTAAGCCAAAAAAAGAAATACTTACGACTTCTCTAACAAATAAATAAATAAAGTACTTACGAGTTACGACGACGAATGTATATCCGGAATACGAAAGACCATTAATATACAAAAGAATAAATAGATGACGAACAAATGATGAACTATACACGTGGGATATAATATAGTTGGAAGATTCTTACCCACACGCCTGAGAATATACACACACACACAAATACACATCCTTCTCTTATTTAAAGTTTAAAGATCACTTAAAAATTGAAGATCGTAACTAAATTATTTCACATATATGTTAAGAAAAAAACTTGTTCCAGAAACTATGAAAACGACGGTGTTTAGAGGCATGACAAGATTTGCGTCCCATGCTAGAGACATTTCAGTGACCGTACTAGTAGTAGGACAAAATATAGTTCCAAAATCAAATTAACAGCATATATGTACGCATTATATGCATCCACAAACCTCCTACAGAATATGTATTTTTACAAGTTTATTATTCTGGCGGAAAGAAACAAAAAGAAAAGCCAAGACAAATTTGATCAGATAAAGAAAAATAAAGTTAAAGGTTATAGAATGCATCGCAAAAAGCATACCAAATAATACAGTCTTTGATAACGAAAACTTTTAAACATATTGATCTATAGTTTCTAGTATTTTTCTTACTTTCAATCTCATTGAAAATTAAACGTTACTCGAATTAGTGAGAAATATTCTTACCAAATAAAATACATCTTGAATTAATATCGTAGGTTAGGTATAACACAGTGATGTTTTTATTTTTCATCTTGAAAATAGTACAATTTTTAAATATTTTTTTAAAATTATTTACTTGTTATAATTATTTTTAGTCTTATAGATTCAGTTTGCCAGTGTTCGAATATCGAGAAGATTTATTTTGGAAAATGTAAGAAAAAAAAAGAATAGAAAAAGAGAGAAAAAGAAAAAGGAAGAAGAGAGAAAGCGAAAGGAGAGAGTGTCATAGAGACAAGAAATATGGAGTGTGATGGCGTGATTTGCTTCTTCTTTTTTTTTTTTTTTTATTGCTCGTAAGGTCCGAATCTTTAAAATTCCAAAGTGTCCCTTTTATTGATTTTCCTTTGTATTAAAAAAAAACACTGAAATTGCTAGTCCCCAAGGTCAAGAATTGTTACCATGGTTAAAACGGTAATTTTCATAGTTGACGCAGTTGCTATGATTGATGCGATAATTGACATGATTATTACCGTAGAACTGTAGAGAAGCAGCACTGACAGATATTGTAATAACCAACTTATATCGTAAGTAACTATATATCTTAAAACGAATTTTATATTAAATCAACAGTACGGGGTCACATCTATATTACACCTTATTAGTTTTCGATGCATTTCATGCTCTCAGAACGCATCATTTTATATACGTAGCGTCGTGTTAATTTTTGTTGTCTAAATGCCTGTTTGTTTACAGCTCGTTGCGATCTACGACTGTAACTTGTGACTACAACTAAGTATCTCAGATTATTGTTTGTTTATATATCACATCGATTAGTCGTAAGTCGCGGTAACTTGCAAACGAACAAAAATTCTGTAGCAAGTCGCAGCGACTTGCAACCATGTTTTGGTTTGTTGCATCATGCACTACTTTTTCTGTTGAAAATTTAAAACAATAATCTAAACTCTGAACCATGTGTGGCTTTGAATTTTTTGTCAAAAGCAGTGTGAAAATTTTGATTTTTTAGTTAAAATCGCTTTTGACAAAGCATGCAAATGATCCACTTTGTCACCGACCCAACAAGTAACGGGTTTATATTACACGAGACAAAACCGGAAGAACAAGGGGTCATATTGGGCATGTTAACAAAAATGTAATTGGGGAAAAGGACCAATATTTAAAGTGTAAGCGTTTTAACTTTTAATATATTTTGTGATAACAAGGTTACAAAATAAGATTTGGCTTACATGAATAAAGCTGGCCAACAAAATCCCTGTTAATCTACATAATCCATTTTCCATCTTTTGATTTAATATTAAAATGGTCATAGATAACCACACTAAAACATAACAAAAAACATGACTAAATTTTTCCTCGGAATATTTTTATTTTTTTTTCTTAAAAAATATACTTTTAATAATAATTTGTTTTTCTTTTGTTTCGTTTCTCTTCATCTCCTTTCTTTTTCAATTACCGTTGGAACCAGACGAAGTTTCAGAAGCCACACTACCAATCTCTCTCTAACTTCGGTGTTGTCTCTCTCTCTCTATAAGCAGAGAGACAGTGATGACAATACTCTGAGCAGAAGAAGGATTAGCCACCACTTCTCGTCATGAATCCGGCAACTGACCCTGTCTCCGCCGCTGCCGCCGCCGCTCTAGCTCCTCCTCCCCAGCCTCCACAGCCACACCGTCTCTCGACCTCTTGCGACCGTCACCCGGAGGAGCGATTCACCGGTTTCTGCCCTTCATGTCTCTGTGAACGCCTCTCAGTCTTAGATCAGAGCAACAACGGCGCTGCATCGTCTTCCTCTCGAAAACCTCCGACCATCTCCGCTGCGGCTCTCAAGGCCCTCTTCAAGCCTTCCGGGAACAACGGTGGAAACGCCAGCGGGAACGGCCGGGTTAAACCAGGATTCTTCCCTGAGCTCCGTCGTACTAAATCGTTCTCGGCGTCCAAGAACAACGAGGGATTCTCCGGCGTGTTTGAGCCTCAACGTAGGTCTTGCGACGTAAGACTTCGAAGCTCTCTCTGGAACTTGTTTAGCCAAGACGAGCAGCGAAACATTCCCACCGCTGTCTCCGGCGGTGAGATTGAGGTCGAGCCAAGGAAATCTAGCGTGCAGGAGCCTGTTTTAGAGGTTAACGACGAAGGAGAAGCTGAAAGTGACAGCGAGTTTGAAGAGGACTACGTTGAAGCTGGCGATTTCGAGATTCTCAATGACTCCGGCGAAGTGACTCGGGAAAAAAGCGACGAGATTGTTGAAGAGAGAGAGGAGGAGATAGAGGAAGTCGAAATCTCGGAGAAAGCCATAAGCGAAGAGGAGTTGAAGCCAATGAAGGATTACATAGATCTCGATTCGCAGACGAAGAAGCCATCGGTGCGACGGAGTTTCTGGTCGGCGGCCTCTGTTTTCAGCAAGAAGCTTCAGAAATGGAGGCAGAATCAGAAGATGAAGAAGCGGCGGAACGGCGGCGACCATCGGCCGGGATCCGCCAGGTTACCGGTGGAGAAACCGATAGGGAGACAGCTCCGTGATACACAATCGGAGATCGCTGACTACGGATACGGCCGGAGGTCGTGTGACACCGACCCTCGATTCTCGCTCGACGCCGGAAGATTCTCTCTTGACGCCGGAAGATTCTCCGTCGATATCGGTAGGATCTCGCTCGACGACCCTCGTTACTCGTTCGACGAGCCGAGAGCTTCGTGGGACGGGTCTCTTATCGGACGGACAGCGTTTCCTCCCGCGGCGAGACCTCCTCCGCCGCCGTCGATGCTTTCGGTCGTGGAAGATGCGCCGGTGCACCGTCACGTAACCCGATCGGATATGCAGATTCCGGTGGAAGAACCACAGCCACCACAGGTGCTTAATCCAGCTAACAATGCGTCCGACCCGGTTATAATCCCGGGCGGGTCAATCCAAACCCGAGACTATTACACTGACTCGTCGTCGCGGAGGCGGAAGAGTCTCGACAGGTCCAGCTCGATAAGGAAAACCGCTGCGGCGGTTGTGGCGGATATGGACGAGCCGAAGCTGCCAGTGTCTAACTCGTCGGCAGTATCAGTAGATACTTATTCAGGTTCACTGAGGGATAACAGTTACGTTGTGGAGACTGCAGATAACGGTTTTGTCCGGGAACCAGCGATCATCGGCGAGAGGAAAGTGAATAGTAACGATAACAACAAGAAGTCGAGACGGTGGGGGAAATGGAGCATCTTAGGGCTTATCTACCGGAAGAGTGTTAACAAGTACGAGGAAGAGGAGGAAGAGGAGAGGTACAGGAGACTAAACGGCGGAATGGTGGAGAGATCGTTGTCGGAGTCATGGCCGGAGCTGAGGAACGGAGGAGGAGGACCGAGGATGGTGAGGAGTAACAGCAATGTGAGCTGGCGGAGCTCCGGCGGTGGATTGGGGAGGAAAGTCGGCGGATTGGAGAGGAATAAGAGTTCAAGGTATTCGCCTAAGAATGGGGAAAACGGAATGTTGAAATTTTACCTGGCACCGATGAAATGTAGCCGGAGAATGAGCGTTGGAGCTGGCGGCGTAGGAGGAGGAGCTGGTGGTGGTGGCGGCGGGTGGGCGAATAGTCACGGCCATTCTATAGCGAGGAGCGTTATGAGACTGTATTGATCAAAATTGTTCAGTGGGATGGTTCGGTTAAGGGGTTTAGCTCTCTGAACCTTTTGTCTTTTTGTCGTTTTGTTGGTTTGGGTTTAAATTCGGTGCAATTGGTTTACTTTTTTAATGTTAAGGGGAGGGGCATTTTCAAACGAATGACTTGTTGACGTTATCTATTATAACCGGAATAAACCGCCTTTAACCAGCCTTTATTGGTTTCAAGCAAGTTAAATCATGGAATACTCCGAATCCCGAATTTGGCTTCGGTTTAACTCGACAAATTTGAAAGATCCATCCCTTAATGAATAGTAAAGTGTGTATATATTTATTGGCTTTATTATGTCACTGCTAATTAAATTCTCAGGACTCTCTCTCTCAAGTCTCAGTAGAAATGTCTTCCATAATCTTCTGATTTTTCCTCTATTTCTTTCATCTTCTCAGCTTCGGCGGCGAATTGGAATACTTATCAGAAGTCTGGTTACTCTGGTTTCGCCGACGAGAGCAGCTGCTAGAAACCAAAACATGCCGGAGAAATAAAGAATCTAACTATCACCGAAAACTCTATCCTATGGTCGCTTTCCCAAAATCGCTGTCTCCCAAACACGTCCTCAAGCTCTTGAAATCGGAGAAAAACCCGCGTGCTGCGTTTGCTCTATTCGATTTGGCGACTCGCCATCCAGGCTATGCGCACTCCGCCGTCGTCTTCCACCATATCCTCCGACGACTCGCGGAGGCGCGGATGGTTACCCACGTCGGTCGGGTCGTCGAGATCATCCAGTCACAAGAATGCAAGTGCGAAGAAGATGTGGCTTTATCGGTTATCAAAACATACGGAAAGAACTCTATGCCCGATCGAGCTCTGGATGTTTTCCAACGGATGCCGGAGATCTTCGGATGCGAGCCTGGGATTCGGTCGTATAATTCTCTACTCAGTGCGTTCGTGGAGGCGAGTCAATGGGATAAAGTCGAGTCCTTGTTTGCCTACATCGAAACAGCTGGTTTGGCGCCAAATCTGCAGACATATAATGTCTTGATTAAGATGCCATGTAAGAAGAAGCAGTTCGAGAAAGCAAAAGGCCTTCTGGATTGGATGTGGAAAGAAGGTTTGAAGCCGGATGTGTATAGCTACAGCACTGTGATCAACGATCTTGCCAAAGCTGGAGACTTGGTTGATGCACTGAGACTGTTCGACGAAATGTCTGAAAGAGGAGTGGCAGCTGATGTTACCTGCTATAATATCTTAATTGATGGGTGTCTTAAGAAAAGAGATCACGACAAGGCTATGGAACTGTGGGACAAATTGTTGGAGGACTCGTCTGTTTATCCGAATGTTAAGACTCACAACATCATGATTAGTGGTTTGAGCAAATGCGGAAGAATAGATGACTGCTTGAAGATATGGGAAAGAATGAAAGAGAATGAGCGAGAGAAAGATTTATTTACATATAGCAGTATGATACATGGGCTGTGTGGGGTGGGGAATGTTGATCAGGCGGAAAGTGTGTTTGAAGAGTTGGTCGAAAGTAAGGCCTTTATTGATGTGGTTACATACAACACTATGCTTGATGGGTTTTGCCGTTGTGGGAAAATTAAGAAGAGTTTGGAGTTATGGAGAATTATGGAGCAGAAGAATTCAGTCAATACAGTGAGTTATAACACTTTGATAAAAGGGTTGTTGGAGTATGGTAAGATCGATGAAGCTGCAATGATTTGGAAGCTTATGCCTGCGAAAGGGTACGCAGCAGACAACAAAACATATGGTATATTTATACATGGGTTATGCGTGAATGGTTATGTAAATAAAGCCTTGGGGGTGATGAAAGAGGTCGAGAGCAAAGGCGGGCATCTGGATGTTTATGCATATTCGTCAATTATAAACTTTTTGTGCAAAGAGAGAAGACTAGAAGAAGCATCAAATTTGGTAAAAGAGATAAGCAAGCATGGCGTGGAGCTTAACTCTCATGTCTGTAATGCATTAATGGGTGGGTTAATCCGAGACTCGAGACTTGGTGATGCTTCTTTTATGCTGAGAGAGATGGGGAAAAACGGTTGTCGCCCGACTGTTGTATCTTACAACATTCTTATTGACGGCTTGCGTAAAGCAGGAAATTTTGGTGAAATATCAGCTGTTGTGAAAGAAATGCTGGAAAACGGGTGGAAACCAGATCTTAGAACTTATAGCTCACTTTTGGGCGGTCTTTGTCACGATGGGAAGATCAAATTGGCCCTTGACTTGTGGCACCAATTTCTCCAAACGGGTCAAAAGCCCGATGTGACCATGCACAACATTCTAATCCATGGCTTGTGTTCTGTTGGGAAACTTGATGATGCGATGGAGGTCGTGGCTGATATGGAGCATCGGAATTGCGTTGCAAATCTCGTAACCTACAACACCTTGATGGAAGGATTCTTCATACTTAGAGACAGCTACAGCGCGATGGTGATTTGGGGTTACATGTACAAGATGGGGTGGCAACCTGATATTATATCCTACAATACCATACTGACAGGGTTGTGTATGTGCGGCAGAGTTTCGTATGCTATCGAGTTCTTTGATGATGCTCGAAATCATGGCATTTTTCCGACTGTTGTCACCTGGGACGTACTCGTTCGAGCTGTCGTGAATCGCTAACGTAAAGAAAAGCTTAATCTGTTGCACTCAGTTTAATCTCTGAGCCAGCTCAGTTGGCTTTCTATGATAAAGGTGCAATGCTCCTCCATTATATACGGTGGGACGACTTTCGGTTTTGGAGGTTGAATTGTAATGAATGCTGTAAGTGACAAAAGGTAAATCACAGTAAGTCACTAGCATTATACATTGGATTAAACATACATCACAAACATTTGGATGACTCACATTGGTTTGAATGATATGAGTAAACATCATCGAGATCTGATACATTGGATTATACATACATCACAAGCATTTGGGTGACTCGCATTGGTTTGAGTAAACATCGTGGAGATCTGATATTCGATGATGCAAAAGAAAAATTGGAGCATGATGTATCAAACCAAAATTGATAACTTTCGCACTTTGGGTCCATGACAATGTTATCAAGTCATATTGATCTATTTCGACTGATACAGAGTCCAATTCTTCCCGTCTCTCATTCATTTGTTCTTGCTTCCTTGACCCTTATCTGCCTCTTTTGATAACAATGTCTGCTCGTAGACAAACTGCGTGAGCAGTGGGATAAGGATAGCTCCAAGAATCGCTACTTTTCTCCAATCCGGTGTAGAAAGGAACGAATCAGCAATTGCGAGAACCACGATCCCAATTAAGCCGAGGTAAATATTCCTTCTTGCCATTGATCCTGCACTTTCTTTGGTAACCTCTTGTATTTTCTCAGTTTCCTCTTTAGCTTTCTCTCCATCCACAGGCTTTTTGTCGCGTAAGCTCTTGAAGAACAATCCTTCGTTCCTGTCTATCACGATCTTCTCCTCAAACTCAGCCAACTTATTATCGTTCTCTTCTATCTCCAATCTGTTCAATCCCGCAGATTCCTCAAAAGCTTGCATCTTGCTCTCGATATTCTCTAGTATCTGCTCAATCACCCGAAAAAGAAAACAAACAATATCAGCATATCTATCTCTCTGTTCATGCAAGATCATCGACCAAATCAAAGTCTCTGAAAGCTTAGGAGTTCACTCGATTTATAAAGAAAAGACAATTCTTATGGATGAAGTTGCATCGGAGAATCAGTGTAAGCCATGGAAACAATACGTTATACTTTCCTAAAACTGCGAGAACGAAAAAAGTTACAATCTTTTAAACTGATACAAACCCTTGAGCTTGCTTCGTCGAGGTCTTTCATGGCGTCTTCTCCAACCTTGTCAAACTCCGCGTTGGCTTCTTCAGCAAACTTGGTGAGATAATCTGATCGTTCGTCCAAGAAATCAGTTAAGCGAACTTTCGATGTCTGAAGCATGGCGATCCTGGCTAAGAGTTCTTGTCTGCGAGTATCTCCTTCGGGTTTTGGAGGGTCGGGATCAGAATCTGAATCCGAAGTTCCATCTCCGGATTTCGAGAGGCAGAGAAATTGGGTTCTGGATATGGAATGTCTTGAGGCATTGAATAAAACATGGAAGTTTGGTTTTAAATTTTTCTGAAATGTTTGAAGTGTGTTCATCATCGTCTTTGTTTCTGAGGAAGCAGAAGAAGGCTCGTTTCAGAGTAACCTCTCGTTCTTTAGTTTTAGTTTACGCATTATCCAAAACCAGTTTGTGTTTTAAAGTATTTACACAAATGATCCTATTTTGACGGATTATTATACTGAGAGTCTCGTACTTTCATTCGTGTCTGTTTAATAACATCATCTAAACCAGGCACTTGATAAGCCCACTACTTGAATTTTTTTTTTTTTTTGTCAACTTATATATTTATTAAGAAAGAGAGTCATGACAAACATATATTACAAGAGGTTACAAGTACGAACTTATATTACAAGTTCAAAGAGGTGTTCCAAGAGATTGTTGCAGAACTATTATTGATACGGGCAGACTTAGCTAGATGATCAGCGTGAGAGACGACTTGGCGATGAACAGGCAGAAAGGAATAAGATTGGTGAGCTAAGGACTGTATGTCTCGTAGAAGAATGGCAACTTCTTGATTAATTTGAGAAGAGTGATGGAGAGGTGAGAATAATTGGTCTGAATCTCCACAGAAGGTAACATTTTGATAACCAAGCTGATTCAGGCGAATAAGAGCTTCACGCAATGCCAACGCTTCGGCTTGAAGAGGAGATTCCGCTGGCGGTAAAGAGGCAAAACCATGAATAAGATGATGACCATTGTAATCATGTAGAATCCATCCAGTCCCAACTCTGGTATTTGAATCTTTCCATGAGGCATCTGAAAAACAATAATAAGGGGAGGAAAGATTTAGCACTTCTTCCATTGTTTTTGGTTTCACATTCCTTTCCGGCATCTGTTGCTGTCTGTTATGATGGGGAGAAGCAAATGAAGCTTCATTCCACCGTTTATGGTCAAGGATGGCTTGATGGATAATATCACGTATGTGCCAAGTTCTGTTTTGAAAAAGTAGATCATTACGAGCTTTCCATAGCCTCCATCCTATGTACGGGAAAAGCTGCTCTTTTCCACAGATTTGTTTGTTTAATCTCCATAATAATTGGAACCAGTCAATGAGAGTGTGGTCTAGATTGAACTGACCTGAAGGTGAGATCACCGGAGACAGTTCCCAGACCTCCTTAGCAACTCTGCACTGGAAAAGGAAGTGAGTAGGTGTCTCATTTGCATCTCCACAGAGAAGGCATTGCGGTGAAATTCGGAGTTTTCTTCGGGATAAGCTATCAGCTAGCGGAAGTGCACCAGCTAGGGCTTTCCACCAGAAGTGCTTGATTTTTGTTGGAATGTTGAGTTTCCAAAGACAATTCCAAACTGTGCTCGTAGCTGTGGAGGAAGAAGGCTGATTAGTGGCCGGTTTAGATAATTGATGGTAACCAGATTTAACTGAATATTCACCATCTTTGGAAAAAACCCACGATATTGTGTCCTTCTGAGATGAGAGTGGAAGACAAATCCTTTTTACCAACGGAATATCAGTGGGATGAATGAGCTGTTGAAGTGCCTCTTCATTCCATTGTTTAGTGGTAGGGATAATCAGATCAGAAACTAGAACACTTAAAGGGGAAGAAGGTGACAGTGGTGAAGATGGCCTTGGTGGTGAATCTAGCCAAGGGTCATGCCAAACTCTAATGCTGTTACCATCACCTACTCTCCATTTAATCCCTTCTTTCAACAAGTTGATGCTAGCATGAATACTTCTCCAAGCATGGCTAGGTCTCGGACCCAGATTTGCATCTAAAAAGGAAGAATTCTTGAAATATTTAGCTTTGAGAACAAGAGCCAATAGAGAGTTTGGGTACTTCATAAGTCGCCATCCTTGTTTTGCAAGTAGTGCAATATTGAATTTATTAAGATCTTTGAAACCCATACCACCATATCTTTTAAGTTGGGTCATACGGGACCATGAAATCCATGAAATACCTCCTCTATCCAAAGAAGACGCCCACCAGAATTTTCTTAGAATGCCTGTGGTTTGGGATAAAATCCTTTTAGGAAGCAGAAAACACGACATAGTATAGGTTGGTAAAGCTGTAGCTACTGCTTTTAAAAGAACTTCTTTCCCTGCAGGGGATAGCAACTGCGAATACCAACTTTCAATTTTGCTTCTAACTCTCTGAGCTATGTAAGAAAAAGCATCAAACTTATTTCTCCCTATCAACTCCGGAAGTCCCAAGTATTTCCCAAATCCTCCGATTTTTGTAATGCCTGAGATGTTTACTATTTCATGTTGAACATGATTGGGAACAGATTTACCAAATAATATGGAAGACTTCTGAAAGTTGATGTGTTGTCCCGAGGCTTCCGCATAAATTTGAAGGAGATTAAGAACTTCTCTGCATTCAGATGTAGAGGCTTGACAAAAGAGTAAAGAGTCATCAGCAAATAGCATATGGGAAATGGAAGGCCCACTCCGACTAGCTTTGAAACCATGGATAATTTTTTTGTCCATCGCGTTGGTGAGTAAAGCAGAAAGCCCTTCAGCACAGAGCAAATATAGATAAGGAGAAAGGGGGTCACCTTGACGTAGACCTTTTTTCGGAAGGATGCATTCAGTAGGAGAGCCATTGAGGAGAACCGAATAAGACACTGTTTTAATGCAGCGCATTACCCATTGGCACCACTGATCTGCAAAACCAAGCTTTCTTAGCATCCCTTCAATATAATCCCATTCCACCCTGTCAAAGGCTTTAGTTATATCTAATTTCAAAGCCATGAAAGGTGTTTTGATGCATTTAGTACGCAAGGAATGGATAAGCTCATGGGCTATGATCACGTTATCAGTGATGAGGCGACCCGGAATAAAAGCCGTCTGGTTTTCTGAGATCAACATATGAAGCCATGGCTTAAGGCGTTCTGCTAAAATTTTAGAAATAAGCTTGTATGCAACATTACACAAGCTTATCGGACGAAAATCCTTGACCTGGATAGGATTTTCAATCTTTGGTATGAGACAGATATGAGTTTGATTTATACCAGGGTCCAGATGTCCAGATTCGAAGAAAAGCTGAATGAAATTTATCACACCTGATTTAATTATCTCCCAATGATATTTGTAGAAGCCCGGTGTAAAGCCATCTTCTCCTGGAGCTTTATCAGGATTCATTTGAGAAAGAGCCTGATATATCTCCTGTTCCGTTACTGGCCTGGTTAATTGTTGGTTGATCTCCGACGTTACTTTAGGCTCGATAAGGTTGAGGATGGCGTCCAGATTTGAGCTGCAAGGGGAAGTGTAAAGATTAGTAAAGAACGAATGTACAACTTGATGTATTTCTTCCTCAGAGTGCTTCAACGATCCGTTATCGTCTTGAATAGAAGTGATCCGGTTAATATTCCTTCTTTGCTTAGTTTTTGCATGGAAGAACTTAGTATTTTTGTCCCCTGATTGCAGCCATTGGATTCTGCTCTTAAGTCTCCAGTATTCTTCTTCAAGTCGATATTGATGGGTAAGAGCAGTTTTAATACTTTCTACTAAATCAAAATCAACAGGGAAAGTATCGTACGCTTTATGAAGCTGTTCCTGAAGATTCTGAATCTGCTTTCCAGAGTTATAGCCAGTTCTGATTTTCCATTGACACAGTGCTTGCCGGCATTGTTTTAGTGCTTCACGGAAAGCAGTGGGGGGAAGTTGACTACATCGCTGGGTCCAAGTGTCTTGAATGATGTTGTGAACGTCTTCCTCATATCTCCAGCGATTGTCGTATCGAAACAGTTTACTACTCTTCCATTTCCGAGTTTCCGTTTGGAGCAGTAAAGGTCGATGGTCAGATCCAATCCAATGAAGAAGTTGAGCCCATGCCTTTGGAAATTTGTCCTGCCATTCTGCTGTAGCAACCACTCTGTCGAGTTTGGATTTAATCTGACCATTCTTTCGGTTTCCCATCCAAGAGTAAATGCCTCCATAAGTTTTAACTTCATGAAGACCTGAGACATTTAGCAAATTGCGGAATTTGGAGAAGTGCCATTCAGGTTTAGGTGAACCACCAAGCTTCTCAAAATTATCCTTTATGTCGTTAAAATCCCCTAGTACGAGTCGGGCCTTACTATCATAGTGTCCTGCTTGAACTTTAGCTATCATCTGATCCCATTGTTGTAAGCGACAAGGTCTTCTTGGGTTCCCATATACATAAGTAAGCTCGAAAGACTGATTTCCTTCTGTAATCTGCATATCCGAACAGTGAAGATTAGGAGAAGAAGTGAAATGGCACCTGACTGTATCACGCCAAAAGATCGCGAGACCACCACTTAGACCTTCAGGAGAGATCAAAACTTGATGAGGGAATTGGAGTTCATTGCCGAGATGTTGAACAAAACTATCTTTATTTTTAGTTTCTACGAGGAACAGGATATCAAACCTATATTTACAATTGATATCCTTTAAGTATGGAATTGTCAAAGGGTTCCTCAGCCCTTGACAATTCCAATGCAAAAGTCTCATGGCTCCTGTGGTGGCTTTGGGGGAGCCACCATACCCCTTTCAATGCCTTGATAGTTACTTTGCTTCTTCTGACGGTTTGTAGATGTGAAGACTTCTGTTTCACTAGTATCCATTTTACGCTTTAAGCCTCTATCTATGGGAGAACCCTCAAGATAGTCGACAGAATCTGACATGTTAATATTTAAATCAACATTTTCTCCAGTAGCATCGGTTGTTTGAGAATCAGTAGGGGCCTCAATTGTGTGAAGACAGGGGTGAATAGTTGATGGTCCAGCAATAGCAGGCTCAAGAAGGCTTGGAGAGTCGCCCTTAGATTCCGTAAACTTAAGGTTCTCCGAGTTACCAATCATTTTGATAGTAGAACTTACAGTCTCTCCCGTTGTAGGTTCATGGTGTTGAATAGATTGTAGTTGATGAGCTTCTGCTTCTTGAGGAGATTGGTAGTCACAGTCTTCAGCTGCGTGAGTAAGTGCACCACAAGCTGTGCAGAATCTTTTGAGCTTTTCATAAGTGAATCGAATCAGGGATGGTTCTTCTCTGTCGTCAAATTGAAAGAACCTAGAGAAAATCAGTCTTCCATAGGGATTCATATCAACTCTGATCCAAATTTCGCCCTTTTGCTCTCTGGTTGGTTGAATTATATTGACTTCGTCTACAAATCCCAAAACGCCACCAATTTCTTGGATGGCCCTTTCTTCTTTTAAATCATCAGGGAGATTATGGATTTGGACCCAGAAGGTGATTACCTGAAGATAATCTGGACAGTGGCGTCTCGTCCAACGATCGGTGATAACCATCCAATCGCGATAACTCCACGGGCCTTTGTCTAAAACTGTAAGAAGCTGGTGTTCATGGCGAAAGAAAAACTGAACCGACTCATCTTCGTTAATCCTGCTAGTGATTCTTCCTTCAAGCTGCCATGCTTTTGGCATAACCACTCGAATTCCTGCAGGATTCTGATGTTGAGGATTAAGAGCCTTGACAATTAAGCTGAGTCGGTGAGTATCATCGCGTTTTTTCTTTGCCTCGGTTGAAAGCTTGAGAGGGGTTCGTTCAGAGCCCAAATTGAGGTTTTGCATAGACAACCACAGATCTTTATCCATCATAGAATTCCGATAGAACGGAAAAGATCGATCGCAAGAAGCGAAAATGATTGATCACCGAAAGAGAATCAGTGAAGATTAGAATCGTCGAGAAGGTCGCCGAAAGAAAGAAAGATAGCTAGTTATGGTTTTTTCTAAATGTGTTTTGCCCACTACTTGAATAAAACCATTTAAACTAGATAGAGCTATCTAAATTGTAGTTCATATAAATAAAAGGGCAATTCTCAAAAATATCACACTTTCATGTTTTTGTGACAAAAATACCACACCAAGGTGAAAATGACAAAAATAACATTTATTGGAGAGAAAAAACTATTATACATTTATTTTTATATGTTTCTTCTCAATCCCTTAAATCTAAACACTAAAACCCAAAAATCTAAACCCTAATTAATAACCTTTTGAACCCAAATTTATTAGTTTAGTTATCTTTAAACCATTAAATAAATGTTATTTTGTCATTTTCACTTTGGTGTGGTATTTTTGTCACAAAAACATAAAAGTGTGGTATTTGAGTTTAATCTCTAAATTAAAATCACTCTTTTAGAAACTAAAATAGTAACGTACAAATCATAATATAAAAATATATCTATGAATTTCCTTTTATCTAATTATATGTGGTGTAATAGTACTAAGATATTTGATTTAAAACATTTATCGTGACAAGTACATATTTTTCATTTTACAAAAGTTTTTTATTCAAAAATTTGCTTTTTTTTTTTACCAAGTGTCTAGTGTCTAGTGGTTTCTCTTGATAAATGTCAAGAAGGTCACTAGTTCAAGTCCACTTGAAAAGAGTGATTTACGCATTAAATGTGGTATTATCAACGGTTGGCTCCGGGTACCGGGAAAAATTATGGGTCAAAGATCCGGAACTTCCAAAATATAAAAATAAATATGTGCTTTTTATTAAAAAAGATAATTAACTTTTGTTGGAAAAAAAGATAATTAACTTTTTTTTGATACAACTATATATATATTTTTTTTTACTTTAGACAACCAAAATTAACGGGAAGGCGCTGCACGCACGTGTCCATAGTTAGCCAATCAGATGGAAAAACGAAAAGATAAAACAGTAAAAAAGTTAGCCAGACACAAAGTTCTAAATCAAACCTAACTATGTGTTTAGATCAAAGATTAACAAAAAACCATCCAAACTAGAGACGAAGACGAACCTTTAATATCCGCGCCTCCTAAATCCGAACCAGAGTTGAACAACTGGCAGGTTTCCGGGTCGACCCGAAAGGTTGATTCTTTTTACCGCCAAAAAGTTTGATTTTTTACTCTACACAATTGTTCGACCTTGTTTACTCACGATGACTCTTTTCGTTTGGATGCATTTTTGTTTCTCATGATTAAGAGCAGTCGAGACCTCAGTTCAAGCTCCGGCGAGGTTCGTATTTTTTCGGACTGCAGTCTGAAATCATGTATTTTCGAGTTCTCTTGACGCCGTCCTCGCCCATGTTCGATTCTTTCTCCTTGTTACGTCGTTTGAGTTTTTCCACGGATTTGGGTCGTCGAATCTTTGGACGTGTTTACCCCAACCATGACCAGACATATAACAGTCTCCTGGAAATCTGTTTGGAGCAATGCAAACTCTTCAAGAGTCGCAAGGTGTTCGACGGAATGCCTCAGAGACTTGTACACGCCTTGAGAACCGGCAAAGCTGTCCACTCCCGGAGCTTGACACTTGGAATCGATTCAGAAGGCAGGTTAGGCAACGCCATTGTGGATTTGTATGCCAAGTGTGCAGAAATGTCTTACGCTGAGAAGGTCTTCGACTCTCTTGAAAAGGATGTAACGGCTTGGAACTCGATGCTATCCATGTATTCCAGCAATGGGCTACCGGGAAAGGTCTTGAGGAGTTTCGTGTCATTGTTTGAGAATCTGATTGTTCCAAATAAATTCACTTTTTCGATTGTTTTGTCAACCTGTGCCAGGGAGACCAATGTAGAGTTCGGCAGACAAATTCATTGCAGTATGATAAAGACGGGACTTGAAAGCAACTCATATTGTGGAGGGGCTCTAGTTGATATGTATGCCAAGTGTGACCGTATAGGTGATGCTCGACGAGTTTTCGACGGGATTATGGATCCCAATACAGTTTGCTGGACATGTTTGTTATCTGGCTATGTCAAGGCTGGTTTGCCAGAGGAAGCCGTCATAGTATTTGAAAAGATGCGGGGTGAAGGCCACCGTCCTGACCATATAGCTTTTGTGACTGTCATAAATGCGTACATCACTTTGGGGAAGCTGAAGGATGCACGTCTGTTGTTTGGGGAGATGCCAAGCCCAGATGTGGTCGCGTGGAATGTACTGATTTCAGGGCATGGGAAACGAGGATGCGAGACACTGGCTGTTGAATACTTTCTCAATATGCGGAAATCTGGCGTTAAATCCACTCGTTCGACACTAGGAAGCGTTTTAAGTGCCATTGGAATTGTAGGAAATCTTGATTTAGGTTTGGTAGTTCACGCAGAGGCTATTAAACAAGGCCTTGCCTCCAATATATATGTTGGTAGTTCTTTGGTCAGCATGTACTCCAAGTGTGAGAAAATGGAAGCTGCTGCAAAAGTATTTGAAGCTTTGGAGGAGAGAAATGACGTCTTGTGGAACGCGATGATAAGAGGTTATGCACATAACGGCGAAACCCACAAGGTCATGGACCTGTTTATGGATATGAAATGCTCTGGTCACAACATTGACGATTTTACCTTTACAAGCCTGTTAAGCACTTGTGCTGCATCGCATGATCTAGAAATGGGCAGCCAGTTTCACTCACTTATCATCAAGAAGAAATTAGCGAAAAACTTATTCGTAGGAAATGCATTAGTAGATATGTATGCAAAATGCGGAGCTCTTGCAGATGCAAGGCAGATTTTTGAGCGCATGTGTGATCGTGATAATGTATCCTGGAACACAATGATTGGGAGTTATGTCCAAGATGAGAATGAGAGTGAGGCTTTTAACCTGTTCAAGAGGATGAATTCGTGCGGTATGGTGTCTGATGGAGCATGCTTGGCTAGCACACTTAAGGCATGTGCAAATGTTCATGGTCTTTATCAAGGAAAACAAGCTCACTGCCTCTCTGTCAAATGTGGCTTAGACACAGATCTTCATACTGGTAGCTCGCTCATTGACATGTATTCCAAGTGTGGTGTCATTGAAGACTCACGTAAAGTTTTCTCTTCTATGCCTGAGTGGAGCGTTGTGTCGATGAATGCTCTAATTGCAGGTTATTCTCAGACCAACTTGGAAGAAGCTGTAGTTCTCTTTCGAGAGATGCTTACCAGAGGTGTTAACCCATCTGACGTCACTTTTGCCACCATTGTTGAAGCTTGTGCTAAACCAGAAAGTTTGACCTTAGGAACACAATTCCATGGTCAGATAATAAAGAGGGGGGCCTCATATGAAGATGAATATCTGGGGATTTCCCTTTTAGGCTTGTACATGAGTTCACATAGAATGGGGGAGGCGTGTGCTCTCTTCTCAGAGTTACCAAGCCCTAAGAGTATCGTTCTTTGGACGGGGATGATGTCAGGGCATAGTCAGAATGGTTTCTACGAGGAGGCTTTGAAGTTATACAAAGAAATGCGTCATGATGGTGCTGTACCTGACCAGGCAACATTTGTCACTGTTCTTCGAGTGTGTTCTGTGCTTTCCTCTTTAAGAGAAGGTAGAGCTATCCATTCTCTTGCCTTCCACTTGGCTCATGACTTGGACGAGTTAACCTGTAACACCCTAATAGACATGTATGCTAAATGTGGGGACATGAAAAGTTCATCACAAATTTTCGAAGAAATGAGGCGTAGAAGCAACGTTGTCTCATGGAACTCCATGATCAATGGATATGCGAAAAATGGCTACGCTGAAGATGCCCTCAAGGTATTTGATTCCATGAGACAAGCCCATATCAAGCCAGATGAAGTCACATTCCTAGGTGTTCTTACAGCTTGTAGCCATGCAGGGAAAGTGTCCGATGGGCGGAAGATTTTTGAGATGATGATTAGTCAATATGGTATTGAAGCGCGTGTAGATCATGTAGCTTGTATGGTCGATCTTCTTGGGAGGTGGGGTTATCTTGAAGAAGCCGATGACTTGATAAAAGCACAAAAGCTGAAACCAGATGCAAGACTATGGTCATCTCTTCTTGGTGCATGTAGGATCCATGGAGATGACATTAGAGGAGAAATTGCTGCTGAGAAGCTCATTGAACTAGAACCACAAAACTCGTCAGCTTATGTTCTGCTTTCGAACATATATGCCTCGCAGGGACGTTGGGAAAAGGTAAATGCTTTGAGGAAAGACATGAAAGAGAGAGGAGTCAGGAAGGTACCTGGATGTAGCTGGATTGATGTGGGACAGAGAACAAACATATTTGGTGCAGGAGACAGATCTCATTCTGATATAGGAAAAATCGAGACGTTCCTTGAAGATATATATGATTTGGTGAAGGATGATGCCATCGTAAATCCTGAGATCGTGGAACATGCTTTTCTTGATTGTGTGTAATAAGAGGCCACTATATCAGAGTTGAAAGAAAAGCTTGCAGAGGAGTGGAGTGAAGTTAGGGATGATTGTGATCGCCAAGTTGTATAGTAAAAAAAGCTGGCTGAGGAGGAGGAGGTCTGGGTATCGTCACAAGGGCGAGACTTGACAGGATCATTGGAGGTTAGTGCGAAGCTTGCATTTTCTGCATTCCTGCCTCATATTTGGTTATCTGACACTGTAAGTTTAACCTCTCTTGCAAAGGAGGAGTCAAGTAAACAGGCAAGGCTTTATGTGGTTGGTTTTGTTTCCTCTTGCTTGTTCGACACTAGGATGCCGTTGCAAATGACAGAAAAGAAGAAGAAAAATCTGGAATTGCAGCTGAGAAACAGGGAGGTCATTGCTTCCCAAAGCTACTAATCGAGCTCCAACAAGTTAATGGTGATCGTGACACAAAAGCTAGCTGAGGAGATGAGAATGCTCAAGCGATGGACAAGTAACAATAGCAAATCACGATTTGGCGTTGGCGGTACGATCGGAAATTATGGTGTGGTCCAATGGGCCTGCGTTTTCTTATACCCGCCTATGCTCTGGAGACTCAACAATTTATGAACATGTAAAATAATGAAACAATTGGCCTGAGAGAAGAAAGCAGATGAATACAAAAATGAAACGCGAAAGCTAACAAAATTTGCGTCTGGCGTTTACACGTTTATAAAAAGAAAAAAACGCGGATAGTGAGTGGAATTGAATTGGTGTCGATCACAGTTGAGTGAATCAAAAGAGAAATCAGATCAAAAGAGAGTTTGATCCTTCAAATCACAGCTTATGCAGACGCTACAACAGCCCCAACTTCTCCAGAATTCGGCCGAAGCGGCGAACAATCAGACGGAATCGGACGCGCCGCCGAAGCAGGTGGCTCAGGCCATGGAACGACTTAATCAAGCGGCTAGGGTTATCGCCGATATCCGCCTCGGCGCCGACCGTATCCTTGAAGCCATGTTCGTCGCCTCGCATCCTCGCCACACCGACATGCCTCTTCAGCTCTTCCTCCGTGAAGACGCCTCCATGCGTCAACACCTTCAGGATCTCCGTTTAATTGGTACTTACTTACATTCATTCTTCAGCTATTTTCCTTGTCAAGATCGAGAATTTCATGTTGATTGTCTCAGGGAAGAAGTTGGAAGAATCTGGGGTTCTCACTGAGTCTCTCCGGTCAAGAAGCAACTCTTGGGGTCTTCACATGCCGCTGGTTTGTCCAGATGGCGCAGTCGTTGCCTATGCTTGGAAAAGACAGCTTGCTGGTCAAGCTGGTGCTTCTGCTGTCGACAGGACCAGGTACCAGACATTATCTGCATGATTCGTGTCTTAGATTTGAAAGTACATTTGGCTGTTGGTTCCTCCTGGTGGATTGTGGTTTATGATTGAATTCATGCAGCCTTGCATTCATCCATTTGCTCATGATGGTTTCCTTCTGGTTTGGAAGCATTATACGACTCTTCATGACTGCAGGTTAGCTCTCAAGGCCTTCACGGATCAGAAAAGGCGATTCTTCCCTCACATTGACGATGGACTCGAGATGGAATCAAAATCTAAAAAACATCGTCCCTCCCATTCACTATTAGAACATGGAGGAGAGGAGTCGGTTGATTACAAGACACTGCCAGATATACAATCGCGTTTAGAGAAGCTGGTCCCGAGTGTGAAGCTGTCTACTTATGGACGGTTGAGCTGGCTCAAAAGAGCTAACTCTTTACCCGGGTCAGGCAGTGATGATCCAACAGAAGCATCCAAACCTATTTTCCCGAGTTCTAGTAAGCTGAGATCAGGGTTACAGGCCGAAGTTGCTGATAAGGTTGCTGTCATTGAATTATCTGTTCCATCCGTATTCAGAGCTGTAGTCTCCTTGAATCCAGCTGGTTCTGTTGATCCAGATGCAGTTGCCTTTTTCTCTCCAGATGAGGTAACTTCCACAATTCCCCGCATTTGATAACAATGACTTTCGAATGAAGTTGTTTTTGCTTCAATTCCTTCCTTAGGGCGGCAGCTACTTGCATGCGAGAGGCTTCTCGGTTCACCATGTTTATAAACACATCACGGTAACTGGTGTTATATATCTACATGTTTTCACGGAGTTGATTGATTGGGAACTTGCATTAATTAGATTTTCTTGCAGGAACATGCTGCTACAGCCTTGCAATATTTCCTCGGCTTTGGTACCGGAACAGCTCTCTACTCCCTCCTGGTAAAGCATTTAACAAGGACTCATCGGTATCTGGATAGTATGATCCATTTCTTTGTTTTGGATCCATGGTTGTTAATTTACACCTTTGTTTTCCTGTAATGCAGCTATGGATATGCAGTTTTGAATCCCTATTTAGTAAACCATGCAGGTGATAGTCCAGTCTATGTGATTCTTCTGCAATGTTCTAATACTCTTGTTTCCCGTGGACTCAACTTTTCACATCTCTTATGTTGCAGTAAATGTGGAAGGCTATTAGCAATGGATAAAAAGTCTGCTTTAATCCTACCTCCTCTACACCGTTCTTACCAAGAACTGCCTCTTGCAGCCAACCTCGACGTTTGTGAAGCTTACCACGCTGGTTGCTCTCCAGATGATTCTTAGAATTAGGGAAGATCAACTAAAAGGTTAGAGAACTAACTTCGAAACGCACTTGTATGGATCTTTTTTTTGTCTGCTTTCTCCCCTCTTGTTTGTGTCCCATGTTGAGGTTAAATTCACATTGCATCAGTTATTTTCTTTGTTCTCTTCTCGGTTAAGATACATAAGGGACATAGAATCAAGTGGCAACTGATGACAGATGTGAATGTTGTGTGTTTCTAGAAATTTGATCTGTGTTCACGAGATGAGTGAACAAAGACTTTTTTTTTCTCAGTTCACATTGCATCTTGCAATAAACACGAAAGTGAGAAGAAGACAAAGTGGGTCCTGATTCTTGTACCAGGAGAAGAACGTGTTTGATTCACAACCAGATTTAGAAAAGATGTCACATATGTAAATGCAGAACGGATTTAGAACAGCATCAAGTAACTAGTTAAATTTAGCAAGATCAATAAGCTTATGTCTTCTTTTCGTAGTGATTTTACATTTGAAACTGATTCAATTCCAAACCTGAAGCTAAGGAAACACATAGAAGAGTCACTAAAGGATGAAACAAAAGGACTAGGAAGAAGAAGAAGAAGACCCTACATTTACACTACAACATAAGATAACCTTCCAAAACCAAACCAAACTCCTCACTGCTTCTTGCCTCCTCCAATAGCACCCACCGCAACACTCATCGTTTTCACAGGGCATTCCTCTGGTGCCACCGCCATTGACCGCCTTAGACCGCATATTGTCCAGAGATACAAAGCCAACATTGCCCCTAAGGCTCCACATACTGCACCCAAGACCAAAAAGCCAAGCATTCGCCATATGCATTCGTTTCTCTCGACACCCTCTTCCTCCTCCATGGAAAAGTCAGCCTCCACAGTTTCATTCGGTTCAAGTGGCTCTGAATGCATCCACATCGGAGGAGGATGCCTTATTTCAAAGTTCCATGAATGGAGAAAATGTGCCTTGGAAGAGTTTCTGTTTGCAGAGCTTAAACACACCATGAATTCACCACCTTTCATTAGCTCCGCCAAGTCTACCGAGAAAGAGAAGAATGGATCGAACATCTTTATCGAACCTGATTTTCTGAATCGAACCATCATTCTCTTAGAACTCGCCTGATACTCAATCATACAGCTCAATTTCCCTCCGTTGTCCATCATCAAGTCACCCTCAAACGAAATGTTTCTAACTTCAGAAGATTCAGGTCTACCTATCAAGATTCTTGCACGGTTTCCTCTATCGGATATATCAAACTCAAAAGCGAGAACTGTCTCCTTCTTTGCATATTGAAACAGAAACCCTAAAGCAGAGGAACTGTTCTCTTTCTTACCGAACATATTAAGATCCAAACTAGTTGGAACCATTACAAAAGCCAAGACATCACCAATCTCATTGGGCATCGAAAACGAGAAGTAACTCGAGAAAGATAACGAGTTTCTCTCTTTACCTTGGAAAAGCTTGATGGGTTTCCTGTAAACGACTCGTCCCACGCTTCCACTCACTGAGTCAGTGAGCTGAATCGAAGAAGTGTCATTGGCCAGCTTCGAATCTCCAGACAGAGCAACATTCTTGTCAAAACTCGGAGATTTTGCGAAACCATCAAACGAAAACGAGAAATTCCCACCTGCAGCCATGGTCCCATGAATCTCGAAGCACAAAACCAACAGAAAGATAAACGTCTTGAACATCGCCATAGCTTAACTAAGTGAAAACTGGGTCTCTCCGATTTTATGGCTACACGGAAAAAGCTCTTCTTCTTCTTCTTCTTCTTCTAGATGGAATATTTAGGATTCGAGAAAGAATTCCACTTTTCAAGAAGAAAAAATAATTTGTTTGCTTGTTTTTGTGTGGATTTATGTGAAGAAGAAGCCAGAGGAAAACTAAAATATCATCTTCTGCAGAAATGCTCACTTTCCTCTCGTTCTCTCGACTTGTAGTGCTTGCTGACTAAGGTTATTTATGCATTTGATGCCATTTCTGATTTATATTCAATTGTATTACATTCTCTCTACTTTACCATTAATAGATTATGAAATTTATGCTCATTTTCCTCAAAAAAACTAAACGTCATCAAACTGCTTAGAATTGTCGACGAGGATTTGGTTCATACAATTTGCTTAGTTTTGTTAGTAATTAAATCATGCCTTATCGTCCAACAAATATTAAAAAAAAAAAATAGTACTGACCCCTCTATTTTCTCTTTTTTTACATTTTCATCCCCAATGACTTTTCTGCCATAAGTCATAACACCTCCCCATACATGGTCTTCAAAATCTCCCCTTTGGTCTCTCTCCCCTCTGTCTCTCTTTCTCTCTTTCTCTCTCTCATCAACATAATTCCAGACAAAATAAAATATGTCGCGAAGAGCATGCAAAAGAGTAAGCTTTAGTCCGAACCCAGAAGCCACAGACGAACCCATTTTCCCAAAACATCACGACCGAAGAAAGGTGGTCCTCATCGGAATTCTCAGTTTCGGTCTAAGGAGCTCACCGGCCGCAAGGAAGCTGATCCGACGTATCGGAGCTAGAGTCGCCAAAACGCTACGCTTTATGTCCTTCAGGAGCAATACAACCGACAAAACGTCATCGTTGTTGCTGTCTTCGTCGTCTTCTTCTTCCTCGTCTATTTATATGAAAAGGTCAAAGTCTCTAGCTGAGTCGGAGTCTCACCGAGCAGAAGCTATTGAAGACTGCATTGAGTTCTTGAACTCTTCTTTTTCTCTGTCCAGATCAAATTCTGTCTCAACGTGGTCGTCTTGATTTGACCGGATTCGGGGTCGGGTCAATAGAACCTACTCGTTTTTTTTTTTTTTTTTTGTTGTTGTAATGTTTAAGGAGTTTAGAACTGCGAGTTGAGCATTGTAGAGGAGTGTTTTAATTATCTTCTTTTCAATTTACAAAAACAAAAAAATCACGAGGTTATTGACTAGAAAGACAAAATAATTCTCGATCTTCTTTTCAACATTCATTTTTGCAAACCATATATGATCAAGGTTTATGGGGGAAATATGTAGAAAATTACTTTAATCTTACGTACTCTAATCATAAGTTATTTCCATTGTAGTAAACCGTTAATATGATTAAATCTCATGAACCGGGAATATAATTAGCTCCTTAAATCATAACAATAAAACAGAAACAAAAGAGAGAAGCGAGGTTTAAAATTCAAAAAGAGGGGTCGACATCAAAGGACCAAAGACAAGAAAGCTCATGGGAAATCCCCACTTGGCTTTCTTCTTTGTTGACCCCATGAATAATAATTCTTGTTAAGAAAGCAACAAGAAGAAAATTCCAAACAATTTCTTAAAAGAAGGAAGTTTCAACGAAAAAGAAACACAAATTTTATTTTCATCATAACAAACTTTAAGCGTTTGGGAAGTTGTAGGTCCAAAAAACCCGACCTAACAAGAACAAAACGTATCAATAGTATCTAAAGAATCCAAGGAAAAACTTACATTTAAATATGTGTTCCTCTCCTCTCAAGACAAGACCGTATGTGAAAGTGGAATGCACTAACAGATGTTGCAACAAAGGGTTTATTACACTGGCAAGAAAGCAAAGACATAAAGAAAGATTCTTTGTCTTGTTCAAAAAGGTAAAATATTTCATGAGTAAAAAGAGCATTAGGTTGAGTAGGTTGAGGAAGACAAAAGAGTAGTTGAATTTTAGCGGGGATTCGGGGTACAGCTACACGGAAAGTTTCATGCCGGCTCTGCACACACGAAACTTTGACCTCTGCGTTCAGATACACAGAACTTTGTTAAAGGTTTTAAACCACACAAAATCTTTGTTTGTGGCTTAAACCCCATAATCGTGTAATCTGCACCTAAACCATGTTAAAATCAGAATTAAACCAAATATCCAATTAAAATCGAACTTAAACCACTGATTTCGTTCATTAACCATAATGAACCCCTTAAACCAAAATCCCTCCCATTGAACCGAAATTCAAACCGTTAAACCAAAAAAAAAAAAAACAACAGAAAAAAAACCAACAAACCCGATTCGTTCTCTCTCCCCCAAATTCACTCTCTCTTCCCGTCGGAGCTGAAGCTTCAGGGCCGTCGCTGGCACTTCCTTCATCGGCGGACGACGATGGCGACATGTTTGGAGTCGGAGCTGGTGGAGACGAAGCGGAGGGTGAGTCGGACGAGCTGGTGGGACCTTCGGGGTAATCGCTGGAGCTTGAGTAGGGGCTTGGAGCCGGAGTTTTGGCTGAAGACGATTTCGGAGGCTTTGCGGTGGCGCCACCACCTGAAGATGGGGAATCGCTTGGAGTGGCGGTGGAGTTCTTCTTGGTGGTGGGAGCAGAAGCCGTAGGCGGCGAGGTTGGGGCAGAGGCGAAATCATCGGCGCCGGCGTTACTCTCCTCGAAGTCTCTTCCTTTCTCGAAAAATCTCTGTAAAATCAGTCATTATTGTTCTTCTGGAGATTCCGATCCGGGAATTTTCTGGGTTTTATCAAATTTGGAGATTTTGTTTCTCTTTGACTTGTGTTTTGGTCTCTCACTCTTGCGCATATCTGAAAGTTTTGCTTCTTTTTTCCTCCTTCGTCTGATTAGGGTTCATTGGAGGAAAGTAGATGTGGTAATCTCCGTGATTCCATCAAAACATGTTCTTGATCAAAAACTCCTCATCAGAGTTATCAAACGAGCTGGCTCCATCAAGGTCTCATATGGCTCCTTAATTCTCATTCTATGCTTCGATCATGAGAACTTTTTTGGGGGAGATCTATGCTTCGATCATGCTTCTGTCACGATGATTTTGGATTTGGGGGAGAGAGAATGAATCGGGTTTGTTGGTTTTTTTTTCTGTTTGGTTTTTTTTTTTTTTGGTTTAACGGTTTGAATTTCGGTTCAATGGAGGGATTTTGGTTTAAGGGGTTCATTACGGTTAATGAACGAAATCAGTGGTTTAAGTTCGATTTTAATTGGGTATTTGGTTTAATTCTGATTTAAACACGGTTTAGGTGCAGATTACACGATTATGGGGTTTAAGCCACAAACAAAGATTTTGTGTGGTTTAAAACTGTTAACAAAGTTCTGTGTATCTGAACGCAGAGGTCAAAGTTTCGTGTGTGCAGAGCCGGCATGAAACTTTCCGTGTAGCTGTACTCCGAATCCCCGAATTTTAGCTATCCATACAATGGAAACTTGCTTTGAAGACTAAAAGATATACATATATAACCATAATGCTGACATATTATTGATTTCTGTATATCTAAAATTGATGATGCCCTCAATGGGTAAATCATGGACAGAGCAATAGATTCAATGAATTGACCAAGAGCTAAGGTAAGACTTTTTCTCTCTCTCTACCGAGTTCACTTCCACCACAAGGGCTCCCATAGGGGGTAGACCTTTAGCCTCATCAAAGCCTGCATTTCACTTTCATTGTTCTTGAGCTTGATTTTCCCACTCAACTAAAACCTAACATAGTTTCTTATCGGTTGTCAACAATTAATGTCCTTTCTTCGTTGGTTAACTGTAATTATCAATTAGAACCAGAACTTTACAAATAATATATGCATTTACATAACAAGAGGTCTCTGGTGATTTTTACAACAGCAAAGTTTGTATCTCTGATGTTGTTCTTCCAACAAACAAAACATTTTCTCGGGTCAGTACCAGACCCCTGGAAAGTATGAAAATTTGAGACTTTCCCGGGAAAATCTTTGAAACCTGATCACTCTTCTTCCCCGTTACTTTCTTGGGAAAACATTACTTAGGCAGATATCACAGTTGAGAAATTACAACTTTCCCAGACCTCAACACCTTCCATATATTCCCGAGAAACAAACAGCCGATCACCTCCGGCTTCAATTTTCGAAATCATTCCTCTCTTGGAATCTTCTTCCTTGTCTACAAAGTTTCTTCTGCGAATTGGATCATCACTTGTCTTCTCATTGACCCTTGACCATACCTCTAATGCTCCACCTCTCGCGGCTAACACTTGCTTTCTGTAACAATGCACGACGCTGTAACCGCCACTTCCGCCTCCGTCGCCGGCATTCCATGCGCCGGATTCTCGTCTGACACATATACCCATGGATCCTCACCTAGTTTACGAAGGTCTGCCATCCCGAGATCACCTGACTTGGAACATACCTTGAAGAGAATCGAGTCTTCAACGTCCACGTCCACGTCAGCTAATGCGTCTCCGAACCTGCTGCTTCGTCCCGAACCTGGCTCGCTCGTCTCCCACACAATGTTCCTGGATCTCGGGTCCCAGATGCGGACGTAGCCGGAGCATCCAAATACTCCGCGTTGGACGGCGGATCCGACCAAAAGACCGTTCCTTGGCACCCAACGCAGTTTCTCAGGTACGGTGGTTTTAGCGGAGCTTCCGGATTGCTGGCCGATGACGGCGGCGACTTGGAGAGTGGACTTGTCGATCTGGAGAACGCTGTTCTCTCTGTGCAAGCAATCGAAGGATGCGAACACTCCACTGGCCGAATCGGCAACGGCAGCGACACGTGCCTTGTGGATCCTCGGATCTTCCGGATCCGTCCAGTGCGTAGAACCGACGTATCGACCCCCGGAGAGATCGTAGAAGTGAAGTCCCGACGCGGATCCAGATCCGATAGCCGCCGCTTCGGCCCACACGCGGCAGATCGACGTGATGTCATTGAGATGCGTACGGACGGTTCCAGCGTGGGAAAGACTCCAATCGTAGACGGAGATCTGTCCGCCGTGAGCGATCCACAGAGAAGCATCTCCGGCAGTTGCGGTGAAAGCGGACGGAACTCCGTCAGTCGCCGGTGTGATGGTGGAGACTAGAGAAGCATCGAAACCTTGCAGGGGCGGAGGCAACATCGCCGAACGGAGGAGTGACTCTACGCCGTAATACAGAGCCTCATCGAGCAGCTCCTGCTTGGAGAAAACGCCGGAGGAGTTAGCTGGGAGCCGTCCGGTGCGGAGGAGATTGAGGATGACGGAGAAAATCTCCGGGTCACGATCGATGAACACAGGATCCGATCCATGGGAGGTCGGCGTCGAGAGAGCAGCAAGGAGAGAGTCTGGGCAGTTTGATTGAATGGTCGATGCGTTGGTTTCGAAGATCTCGCCGCCGACGTTGAGCTTCAAGCGCTCGCTACCATCGGAAACCATAATCACTTTTCCGGTTTAGCTTCGATTCAGCTGAGCCGTTTTTGTCAATTGGGCTGAGGGAAGAAACGTAGTTGTGACTGATGAACGTTGCCAATATATGGGCCTGGCCCAATATTTATTGGATATTATTAGCCCAAAAATAAAACGCCAAACAAAATTGTGCATGTGGAAATCCCATGTTTGTAAACGTCAACTTCCAGTTTCAATTGAAATTCGGTTGGGAAACTATATTTTTGTTTGGTGGAGATTGATAAATTAGAGTTGGTCGAAAATTATTAATTCGGCGCGGTCTTAACGGAAAATTAAATATTTAGGTTTTGATTGTTAATTACAAGTTTACGAGCTATTCTACAACGGAATTAACTTACAAAGTATTATGATACAGCGACTTTGTCACAGATCACACAATGATCAGAAACAATCTTATCCATGGCACTACCTTGCTCAATTTCAAGTTTGCTACTAAACTTATTCCACAAATGCAATCCGTAGCTTCTCCTCTGCATCTCAAGTACCTTGACTTCAACTCTCTTCGAGTCCTTCTCTGTTCTTGGAACCTTGAAGAGCTTCTCAATCTCAACCCAGTTAACCGAATAAAACGCAGGAGGTGTCATGATGGTGAAGTTATACCCATCGGTTCCTTCCACAGATCGAGCCACTCGAGAAACGAGATACGGTCCGTTATGACCCCAAACGTTTCCGTTGAAAGTCAACGCGAATTCTTCAATGCATTTGAGCAAGAGAGGATGATTCTTGTCGAAGATCAAAACCGCATTGTTCAATCTCGTCCAGTTTCTTGAAACCGGTTCACGAGTCTGCGCACCGATCACGTTCCTCAGACTTTTAAAGCTCTTCAGAACAATCATGTCTGTGTCCAAATAAACACCTCCGAATTTGAACAAGTACGCGAGTCTCATGAGATTTGACAGATTCTGAGCTAAAGAGATCTTTCCAGGATCTCTCTTCCCTGTCTGAATCTCCTCGAGCCACGATTCTCCGGCCGTATCCTTGAGCAAAAAAGGTAAATCAGGAGTTACAGCCATAACTCTGTAACCTCGATCAAGAAACGGTCTCAGAATTCTAAACCCTTGAGGAGAATCCATTGTCGATGATAAAATGACCAAACAGCCTCGAGGATGAGATTGAAAGACGCTTTCGACAGACAAAACCTCCCTCTTACCGAACATTTCCGCAGGCGAGATCCACGTCATCATGAATTTGACTTCACAATCATCTCTCAAAAACTCTCTTGCTCTCTGTTGAAACTTCTCCGACACGCCTTTGCCTCCAAAAATCTCGAGAATCTGAAGAATGTTATTCTCCTTGACTGTGATACTCTGCTTGATCGAATAGTTGCTGTTGCCTACGCTTAGCTCTTTCTCTGATCTCAGAGGTAAGTAAGGAACAACTGTCTTGATCTCTATCGTCACCACCTCCGACAAATCTCTCGCCGATATATTAGACACGAAGACGATCGTGAAAACGACCAGAGCTATAACTGAGGCAGCAAACGCTGTGAACAGTGATGACCCAGAGCGGTTTAACCGACGGTGAACAAACATGGCCGTTACTTTTTTCGCGATCGCGTTATCCATTTTTTTTTTTGGAAATGTAGCTAGGAGAAAAAAAATCAGTTTGTGAAGTCTGTGTTTTTATCTTTTTATAATTTGTTGGTGAGCTCTTTTTGCTTGGTGTTGAAGCTGTCGTGTTTTGAAAAGTTCTTAAGCCGCCAGAGAACGATGAAGTCTACGTAGACTTCAGTATATATGTTATCAATTATTTTCGTTATATAACTAAACTAATGGGGACCATAAGCTTAAATAAACGATCATGATTTTCCCACACTTATTTTCGCTAATATTTTTAAAGGACTCGATCTTTTTACGACTTTTCTTTCATCATCTCTTTGATTGTATCCACAACAAACAAGGTCTGAATAATTCGTTTTTAGTTCGATTTAAATATCGGATTTAGCTTGAATTTTTTAGCTTCCTGTAAGAAATATCTTTAGTTTGAGATATACTTTTAAAAGTCTTGGTTTTAGTCTTTCGAATTGGGTAAACATATTTTCTAAAGGTTCGGTTCGATATTTTGGTTAGCTTTGAACTTATTAATTGAATGAATACAGCTAAACTATCCATTAAATTTGAGTCGCTAATCTTTCCATTACTAGTTATTACATGTTGAGGATTTTTAATACTTTTCTTGGTTGTTTTTGTAAAGACGAAGCAATTGTTAATTTTTCTTCTGATATGTTCTTAATCTTATACCTTTAACAATTGTTGTTAATTATCAGGCCGTCTTTGGTGGAATTTTAATGCCATTACTACAATAAACTAAAAAAATCCCCCGAATAATAAACGCGTATGTTCATAGTTGACAGTTGATTGACAAATAAAAACATTAAGTACCTTGAATTAACAATTTCGTTGTTCTAACTAAGTAGGCACCCTAAAGGCTAAAAGTGAGTTCTTAGGATGGATGTGTGAGGCACTTTCCTATTAATTCAACTTGTTGAGTTTTTTTTTTTTTTTTTTTTTTTTTGCCGTGTCTAATCCATCCATCATAATAAACTAAATTGAATTGGAAATCAAAACGAGAAAAAGAAAGATTTGAATAAGTCCACCCACAATTTTCATCCAAAAAACATGTCAAGTTAATGAGTTATGGAAGCATCTTGTGGACTTTAACAATTGAAAGCACAGTTAGGTGCAGAAAATCTGTTCCCAAAATACTTATCTTCTTTTTGTATTGTTTTCTGACGTGTATTATACTCATCTCATTATTGTCGATGGTTGATGTATATAAATTAATAATAAGTACTACCAATCATTCGAGTTTAAGAGAATGTTGCAAATCATGTCAGTTATTATTTTGAACGCAGTTGGCCTTTGGGACAGAGGGATAGGCCCTGTTGGTTGGTTGATCGCTAGCGGCAGCTGTCGGCGATTAGAAATTACACAGTAAAATAGGCAAAATAAATGGTGGGGAAGAAACATAGTGACGCAGCGATCAGTTTTACGAAGACTGCCGGTATCATCTGTGCTGCTGAAAAAAATAGCGACTTTAAAGTGATCGCTGCGACTTGTTTTGATCATATAAAAACACCCCTGCCGGTGTTAGAGTTCGTTATTCTCCACACACTTGGACAAGAAGGCAGTTATAATTGTGATCGCTAATCGCCTGATGCAGCGATTTAAAACGAACAGGGCCATATACTCTATATATATGTCAGACGACTAAACTGAAATTGGTCCAGATTGGCATCTTTGGTGATTCATAAAATAAACTATATCTTAAGTAGAATAAGCTTCAAATTTTAAAATTCACTTTGCAGTTGCCCTACTATATATATAAAGCACCACACATAGAGACAAAGGGGGCTTATTGGATCAGTGATTTGAGAAGAATTCATTTTCTTTATAAATCTTCCCTTATTGAATTTAACATTTGTAAAAGTTTCTTAAAATCTTAGCTTATTGGATCAAACATTTGTACAATTCCCTTAAAATTCCAGCTTATTGGAAATTTGGGATTTCATCAATAAATTCCATCTCATAGAATTTGAATGAATTAGAAAGACAATTTATAGTTAAAAATGAGTGGATACAAATACCACCTCTTAGGGTGGTATTTGAAGTTTTTTTTTAAAAAAAAATTAGTTTTAGTTTCAAAAAAGTAAATCAAAACTTATGGAATGAGAAAAAAAAAGTTTTGTTGAAATTTAAAAATTGAAACTTTCAAATATAATTTTTTCATTTTGTAGAATTCAAAAGTTGGAAAAAATATTTTATATATCATTTTAAATAATTTTAAAATTTGAAAATCCTATTTGTTTCAAATATACCCAAATTTCATTTTTTTACATTTTATATGAATAAGAAATATAAACGAAATAGTTTTCAGATTTTTAATCTCTTTAATTTATTATTATTAAATTATTTTTTTTATAAATGAAATCCCAGCAATTAGTTTATATTTTTAAAATGAAATCTCAGATTCCTTAAAATTCTCTTGGATTATTTAATCAAATCTCAAATCAAATCTCAGATTTCATAAATTCTCCATGGATTCATATATTTTCAAATTCTCTCAATTCCTTAGTCCAATAAGCCCCCGTCTTTCTTGAGCTGCTTTAATTCACTTCCTCTGATGAACTCAAGTTCTTTGACAACTCGAAAGCACCTCTCTTCTCATTCTTGTTGATTCGTATTTACCTGAGAGGGCACTAAATGATGAAGGATTGCTTCTTTTGAAGAATTTTTTTTATTTTGAAAGTGAAGGTACGTACTCCATTGAAATGCAGCTGTTCAAAGCACTGGAGATTTTCATCACCATACAACTTGGTTTCTGAAACATCAAGGGACACCAAGATTACTGACAAGTCGTTACGGAAGAGATTAAGGGGGGTACCGGTTAGTGAAGCAAGACTCATCAGCTCTTTAGGCAGATCTGATCCCTGGAAAGATCTTTAGATTTTGTCTGAGCTGTGATCTCAATCAATTGGCTTCGGTTCAATGTTCAAACCATGATTTGTGATTGCTGGTTACGCCGGTTACTGTAGTAGTCTAAGCTTTTTTTGGTCGAACTGTAGTAGACTAAGCTAAGCCATTAACTTAGAAGAGCCAATCGAGTTTGTTAGTCGTTTTATATTACATTATTTCTGTTTGCTGCTACTTGCTATACTTGATATGTTGCGGTAGGATCATCTTTTCAGGTTCTGAGATTGATTCATCGGTTATTGTTACTCTCTCTGAAATTCTAGATCTGTCAAAGCGTGTCTGTTCGTGCTCTCGATCATTAGTCAGTTCTTGCTTCTAAGGGAAAACATTCAATGTTAGGAGCTAATTCTTATTGCAATCCAATCAAAAAGAGCATTATTATTCTATAGAATTGTTAATGATTTTCCCTCTCGTGACGTTTGATTTACTAAATGTATATGAGGATATTAATGCATCAGAAACTAAAGAATATGATTATGCTCTACTAACAGTAACAAAAATCATCATCTAGGAGCCATCTCTGTAATGCTCTGAAAGGAAATAACAGAGGTCGACGAGGACCCTTGAGGAACGGCTGAGCTTTTCCCTTTGTAAGGTTGTGTTGATGTGCTCTCCTGTGAGCTGCCACCTCTTAGACCGAGGCCACGGTGGTTTCGTCCCCTGTTGACACCTCTGTAGACACCAGGCTCCGTTAAAGCAGCCTCATTGAGGTTAATCTCTTTCCTGCAAAGCATCTCCACCACTTGCTTCATGTTTGGTCTCTTCTGTGCCGCGGCCTGAGTGCAGAAAAGAGCTACTTTGATGAAACGTATCACTTCGTCTTCCGGAAACTTGGTTAGATCCCGATCCACGCACTCTAGTAGCCTCCCTTCTTCTCTCAGCTTCCATACCTGCCAAACCACAAATTAACTAAAACCCTTGATCACATCTACATGGTTATATAACTGGATTTTTTTTTCCCTCCAAATGGAATAACAGCTTTTAGTATGAGAGTTTTTAGGTTTACCCATTCGACTAGAACCAAGAACTCGTCTCCAAAGGCGGCTCTGCTGCTGCTACCACCACTTATGACCTCAAGCACAAGTATCCCGAAGCTGTAAACGTCTGCTTTTTTCGTCAATTGACCAAGAAGTGCGTATTCTGGGGCCAAGTATCCCCTGTGATCTCGTTTTCATCAGCTGAGAACATCTGTACATGGAAACTATACGCTTATGGAAACGATTTCTTACACTGTTCCAGCGACTCGGGTACTGACATGAGTAACATTGTCTGGAAAAAGCTTTGCCAACCCGAAATCTCCAATTTTGGGAGAAAAGTTTCGGTCTAGCAAGATATTACTCGCCTTGATGTCGCGGTGAACAACCTGTGGTTCGACTTCCTCGTGAAGGAAAGCTAAACCGGAAGCTGTCCCAACGCAAATGGCAGCTCGTTTGGACCAATCAAGCGGAACATATTTACTCCTCGAACCTAAAAAAATCACTCAAACAACATCAGGAAAAACAAAAGAAGCAGGAGACAGAGTGTAATTTGGTCGATGAGAATCCGAACAAAGAAAGTTACCAAGCAAAACACTAGCAAGACTGTTGTTCTCGAGGTACTCATAGACGAGAATCCGATTGTTCCCTTCGATGCAGCAGCCAATGAGGTTGACAAGGTTAGGATGATGAATGTTGGATATCATGTTAATCTCGGTCAAGAACTCGCGTGTGCCTTGTTTAGATTCAGCTGAAAGTGATTTCACAGCTACTTGTGTTCCATCTCTCAGTACTCCCTGCAAGATTCAAAACCGCTTTGTTCATGATTCACTAGAAATATCAAACAAGATTTTTTGAAGCTTAAAGATTGTAAGAGTACGTAGGTCATCCATCATTTCTCACCCTGAAGACAACGCCAAAGCCGCCACCTCCGATTCTGTTCGATGGATGGAAACCATCTGTGGCTGATCTCAATGAGTTATATGAAAAGACCCTCACATTGTCGGTGCAAATCTCTGATCATTCAAAGAACAGAGATCATCAAGTTCAGTTTCCATGTTTCTAAGCAAAAAACGAGATCAAGAAGAAGTGGCTAAATCTATTTGGTCAACCATTGTAAAAATTCTTAGCTTCGTTTAACAACTTATCGCAGTAATGATCGCAGATGAAACAAACTTGTAAAAAAGAATCCAACCAAACAGAGAAATGAAATTGAGGTTGAATTTTAGAACCCTAAAACCATGGTGAACATCATAATTGTCGTGTATACCTTCAGCTTCTCTCTGTCCAAGACGATCATTTCCTTTGCACATATCAAGAATTCTGAAGCAATTATAGGGCATCACAAACCAAGAGGGAATATATATATATATATATATATGCAAGAAAATCACTCGAAGAACAGAGGAAGCTCCGCAAGAGAAGCTCAAATCCAGACCCAAACAAAAGCCAGAAACTGGTTTGAGACAGGTAAAGAGCTGAAATTTCCTGTAAGAGCCCCAAATTTGACCTGTCTCCTCGATACTGAACTGAATCTGGAGGAAGAAGAAGATTATGGGTTTGTTTGAAAAAAAGTTGCTTAGTGGGGAAACTCCATTTCGCACACGGAGACCAAAGAGTTTAATCAAAGAGAAATCATGAGTTTGCTTTTTTCAACTTTTTCGTGAGGTTGTCAATAAATTATTCAGTGATAAAACCAAACCAAACCAAATCCAGAACATATGAACAGTGAATGCGCTAAAAGGTATTTCTGCAATTTCTGTTGTTGTATTTAATTTGTCATTTGCTGAACGTAAATGACAAAAAAAGGTAAAAGATAAAACTCGAAAACGACAGGTACACGACGAAGGGACTAATAAACTTTTCATTGGTTGCAGGTTAGAATTTTACCAAAGCCACCATCTTCAGTCTCTAATGTATATATGTATTTTTTTCTTAAGCGGAGTTAATTTTTTATAAATCAAATATACTTTCATTTTCACTATATAAAATGTGCTACTTATTATTTTGGAACTCTAAATTAATATTTAACGTATTCGGTATTGATATACTCGTATACCTATTTACATAAACAAGAAATGATACAATCAGTAAAATAACCCAAGCTTTTGCATTTTGTCATTTGCAATCTCTTTTTACCAAGCTGTCATTTACCTAATTAATTAACATTGGGAACTTTTGCTATTTTTGGGAAGTTTTCTCTCTGAAAAAATAAGTTGCAGAAAAGTATAACTTTTTTTAGTGGGTCGTTCTATTTCTACCATATTTGACACACTATTTACTACTATTAAATTAGCAATTGTTGACATAAGAATTAATAGTTTTAGTTAAGTTTTGAGTACCAAACTACACGGCACATTTAAGTCTGACGTCGCTATTGTCGCCGTTCAGACTACCACGTGCATTTCTCTTTCTTTGGTCAACATTTTATGTTTTGGGAAAACACACAAAAAAAAAACAAAACGTCATCAAACTCCCGTTTACTCACGTCATCGTTGCGCTAAAATGAAATCACCCGAAGAGAAAATTCAAAATTCCAACTTAAAAGATCCAATCGATCAAAAAAAAAAAAAAAACTTAAAGATCCAATAAACGAATTTTTGTTTTCACATAGCCTTGCCTCTTTCTATTTTTATGCCACTGTTTGAACCATTTGTTTATTTTCGACGATTTCAGTCTGAAATCGAATTTAAGACTGCACATGACATCATCATTCCAAGAAACGCGCCATCATTTCTTATGTGCACCAAAAAAAAACAAAATTGCAAAAGTCCACCTTGCTGATGATAGAGACAAAAGTATAAAAACAGAATTGGCCAATCTTCGTTCATTTTACTATATAATAAAAAAGACAAAATATGTCCAAAAAAATATAGAATAAAAGACAAAAGTAATCGTAATAAAATTATAATATCCACACGATTTCGGTGGAGTTATGGCGCCTAACTACTTGCTGGTCAAGTAAGGTCTGATTTTCTTGTCTCTAGACGTGATAACGCTTATCTTATAATGACTTCTTCGTCTAGTAAGTTGACTTCTCATAGAAACCAAACGAGACAAGATATGGATATGCTCCCTTATTCACATCAGCAAGAAAACCCAAAACCATTTACAAGTCTCTGCTTCATCCAACACTGCTTAGAAGTTAACTTATATATAGATGGCTTTGATTTAGGTGATTCTACATCGATGAACTTTTTGATTTTTTTAATCAATACAAACGGTAAACAACTTTTGACCTTTGGCCTGTTTCGTTGTTCCGTTTATGTTGAATTCATGGACTGCCTAAAAATTGCAAAGTAGTCTGCAGCAAGCTGATCTTTATTCAGAATCATTTGTTGTAGTTTTAAAGAGAGCAGCCTTCTTCATGGGTGAGTGTTAAGATTGATGTAAAGGCCTTCTGTCTAAAGCCATATATATAAACTAGAAATCTACCAATGTTTGAGAAATGAGATCCACTAGTGAATTTTAGATAATGATTAAAAAAAAGAGAGAAGGGTTGTGCTTATCGTAAATTCGATGAAAACAACATGATTAAGATTTAGAAGTGGTCTTGATACATTCAACATCTCTTGTACAGTTTAAGTATACAGGTGAATTAATGTAGGTTTTATACACTTAGCAGTTGCTTTGTTAGGAACCATTTTATGGAGGAAAAAAAGACATTTGATACCTGAGTTTCATAGACTTTACGGATGATCGATTAGAAACACGTTGCTTAAGTATGGTAATAAAAACAAGAACATATAGGATATATTGTAATTATAGTTGTAATTATAGGTCAAGATGTGAACTTGGGGAACTGGTTTCGCGGAGAAGAATAGCTTCTCTCGCTGAGAAGATCATCGTTTTCGGCTTCGTTCCCATCTAAGCACAAAATGTTTATGTTGTCCAAATTCGGTTCGGATGAGCTGACGGTGCTGCTCGTAGCCACCGGAGAGTTGGTGACACTAGTCGGCCGGCTTCTCACGCTGTACATTGATGATGCCGGAACTTTCGTCACAAGCGGCCGGAGATTTCCTGTCATGCCTCGTCTTATGTCCTACACACGTAGAAACCGACAGATAACGTTATTATCCTACAAAAAGTGAACTCGATCACTGAGTTTCGGCTCAATGTCACGAGAAAACTCCATATCGACGAGTTTGCTCACTCCCGATTAGTTGGACATATAGCAAACATACGCCCAGTGCTACTGTAAGAGAAAAAAAGAACGAACATTGTAAAGTGTAATCGTACCATATGTCTTAAGGCCATATCGATCGAGCTCTTGGAGAGGTTTCTCCCATAGCCAAGGCTGTTAAAGGCCGAGCTAGATTTCCCGGTTCCTCGACAGCCGCTCTCTGTTAGCCGCGGTGGACCTAGTTTCCTCATGTTCACCACTCTCTCGACCATTTTATTGCCCATAGCCACTGGGCTCAAACTATCGCAGCTACTCCCTCCATTGTTCGCCTTTCCTCGCCCACGCGCACCCGGGAGGCTCCCGTTGGTGTTCCCGATAGGCGCCCGACCTCTTGACGGGGAGCAAGATTGTCTTCTTGCATGTCCGACGCCACCACCACTGGTGGGGCCACTGCCGCGTTCGATGGACCCCGATCTTGAGCCTGGTGCCGAGGCTACTCCAGGTCTGCCTCTTGAAGCTGAGACTGGTCTATCTGGTAGAGTCGTCCTCAGATTCGGTGGGGCTTCTAAAGAGAAACCAGGCATCTCCGGGGGTTTCCACGGCCTTGACGACTTCACAGTTGGAGTCGGGGAAGTCCCTCGAGACGGAGCTTTACTCGTAACTATTGATGGAGCGGTCGGGGTTGAAGGCCTGCGGGTCGGTGTGGCCGGCCTTGATACAGGTTTTTTAGAAGGTGCAGAAGAAGGCCGAGCCATAGACCGAGTCGGTGTAGCTGATCTAGCTGAACTGGTTGATGTTGTGTTGCGTGGAGCCGCTGTAGAGGTAGTAGCACGTGCGGCGGTTAAGGTTGCACGTGAAGTAGGCGTTGAGGATCTAGAGGTTGAAGCTCTGGTGGTTACAGGCCTTGTTGTTGTCGTGGTTGGAGTAGTAGACCTTCTGGTCGGTGTGGAGGGTCTGCTCGTTGACCTTGAGCTACCTGATGAAGATGGTCTTCTCATACCAGCTACAGAGGAAGAGCTCGGCCCAGAGGACAACGACATTTGGGGTTTGTTATTTTTCCCTGAGACGATCTCTTCACGGCAGCTCCCTAGCTGCAGAACTCAAACAAGAGTTTGATCAATGCTAATTTTAATTTATATGACCGAACGTAAACTTGGACCAGAGGCATTTTAAGGAAATATGAATCACTTCTGTCTAACGAGTTTCATACCCGAGATTTAAGAACCGTGGGGCGAGAATTGGGAGCATCACCCTGATTCATTACGCTCCTATGTGACTCTTTCTCAAACTGCGGCGTGCCCGGCGGCGTAAGCAGCCTGAACAAGAGACAAGAGCAACAAGAACGATGATAGATTATCAAAACCAGTGATCCATCGAAGAAGGCAAGACCAAACATTCACGTTACACTCTAGCATTAAGCTCAAATGATGGTAAAGAATTCCTCAAAAAATAATCGCCCCTCTATGTAGTTGAACCTTAGTTTTGAGTTAATTTCAATCTAAATTTGGATAATTCAATAACTAGAAGAAAGTACCAAATTGCCATTTCTGTTTATTCGAATACTTGAACGCACAAACTACAAATTGCAACATCCCTCAACTATACTAAAACGGAAACATCACCAATCGTAGTCGGATTTCTCATTCTCCGAGTACAAGAAGTTCTCGGCGGCGGTTCTACGGAGAGGATAACGTTGAGACGACACCGTTTCGGAGACACCAGAGAGCGCCGCCGCCGCAGCAGTCGTCAACGCTCCGTTGATGCTAATATTATCAGATCCTAAAAGAGACAAACAAAATTCAAACACCATTGCCTATATACTAATGATTATAAAAGTTACATATTTAGAAATTGAGAGAGAGAGAGAAGGTATACGCAAACCTGTTAAAAGAGATTCTCCTCTGTGTTCTTTCTCGCGTCGACGCATCTCAAGGAACAGAGAGAGTTCTTCGTCTCTGTCGTGGGTCAACATTTTTGCAACCTGAGATTGAAGCTTTCTGTGTCTCGTGTCCGAACTTGCACAACAACGAAAAAATCTCCAAAATAAAAGAAAAAAAATGAAAAATAGAATCGGACCAATCAGATCTGAGGCGATCACACTAAGGTCCCCCTCGAGAAAGGTAGAAGTCTAGAACAGCCACCAATGAGAATCATAGCAACCGTTAAAGAACAGAAGATAAGAACCCACAACGTTTTTTTTAAAGAATTGATTTAGCGAGAAAGAGAGAAGAGATAGAAGTTTTGAGTTGAAGAAGAAGAAGAAGGGAGAGAGTGGGGAAGATGTTCTTCTCGACGAGTTTTTTTTTTCTTTCTATTATTTGGTTTTTATTTTTAAAATTCCAGTTTCAAACCAGACAAGCCTCAGTCGTACCATCTCTCCTGTTGTTTTCTCTTATTTTTATTTTATTTAATTGATTATGGTTTTGAAAGTTTGAACAGAACACGAAGCATCGGGTTCAAAACGCAGAGGATCTCACGGTCACGGGACACGTTGAGCAGTCTTTACCCATGAACATGATATTTAATTACGAAAAGGACACTTGTTCCAAAAGGTGAAATTATGTGGTTATACCGTGCGGTCAGATTTGAAAAAAAAAAAATGCTAGTACTATTTTACAACAAAACTCAAATGCACTATTTTTTTTTATCCCACACTAGATATGAATCATACGATGAAGTTGAATATACAAGTGTGGAGGCCTGGCACTGGCAGTGGCAGGGAATATCATTGAAGTAAGTTGTGGTTATTAATTTAAGATTTCAGGGTAAAGTAGGAAACAGTTCTTTTGATTGTCTTCCATTTGGTTCGTCTAGCATCATGTTTGTTAACCAGGTTGTATGTACCTCAAGGTTGTCATTAATAAATTCTCAATTTTCAGAACTGTGTCCAAATAATATCTATATTTTCTCAAAGCAATTTATTTTTATAGATCCTGGTGTCTGATTTAGAGATCGGTTCGTAACGTTCGTTCAAAACAATTTTCCAGAAACGATTTTGATACGCATTATATATAACAGAGCTATAGTATTTATTACCTTTATAAAATATTTGGTTTCTTTCGTACGCTTACCCGAAAAAATTGTGGAATTTAGCACTGACCACTTGCCTAGTATCTCCAATAATTGGCTCGTGAAAAGAAAGAGAATCCAATTTTAATCTTCGTCGCTTCCAATCATGGGCTCGTCCTCGTTCATGTCGTATCCGCCTCCATCGGGTCCAAGCACTTTAAACCTGCTCGCATTGGTTACACCACTTCCACATTAGGTTTGAATCGGTTTGTGTATGGTCTTATTTATCTTGGGGGATCCAGTTTTGGTTATTGAGAGAAATTAACAAGTCAAATGTTGAAAGATCAAAACCTTTCTATGATGAATTTTCCTTCCTTGTACTTCTGAGACTTCTCATGCGCTATTTCCTGTGGGAGAAAGTGAGAATCAGCATCAAAGAATCACAAAAGAGACTTGTCAAGAAGAATGAGTTTTTGAGACTTGTACGTATTTCCAGCCAACAAGAGAGCCACAGCTAACGCAGAAGATGTCAGCAACAGTGTGCCAACCAGTCATCATGATGCGATGCTCCTTCTCTCCAGCAGTCACATTGACACTATGGAATCCAAGAGAGGAGTTGTTAATAAGTAAGGGAACCCCCTGTCATGAGTCCATATATGATCAAACTCCTCTTCGAAGTAGTACTTACACATTTTCGAAAAGATAAGCCCTCCCATGCTTGCAGTGAAATGACTGGGAAACAACACACAATCATGAACAGTATAATCATCAGGTAGCTGTTTGTCCAACTAAGGAAACATTAGATGTCTGTAAGCAGACGCGTATATGAACAAAAATCATGGTGTGTTTCATCAGTCCAACAGGAACAGGATAACAAGAATTGAGGAGCCGGTTCTCAAGTTGTCCCGAAAATGAGGGTTGTGTGTTTCAATCATCTGGTCTCAATGATCAAATTCAAGAGTTATGAACAGATCAATCAACGGTCCCATGTTGATTTTGATGAGTCTAAAGAAATGCAAGTTGTGTGTGTTTCAAATCAGATTTTAGAACAAAACAAAGTCACTGGAAAGTAACCTTGGAGATGAGATCATCGGTAACTGCGAAATTTGTGTGGCAATGCTTGCAGCTATAAATTTCTCCTTGGAGGTCTATCAGGAATAGTCTTCCCATTTCGAACGAATCCACCTATCTGAAACACACAAAAAAACACCAACAGATCTCAAGTTTCCGTCACAGATCTCGACGATGCTCGTCATGTCTATGAGAAATTAAAACAATCAACGATGGTGGGGAAAGTTACAACCAGTGCTGCAAGCCGAAGAACACGATCAATATCAAGAGAAAATTACCCGGAATTAATTCGCCTTTCACGAAATACAACATTAAAAATAATTTGGTAGAAAACGGAAAAGCAGGAGAATGAAAATCGACCCGAAGCGCGTTAATCTCGAGAAAATAATCTTCGATCCAAAACCAAAAAAAAAGGGTAATGAAAAATACTAGAAACTTGCGTACTTCGCAAGACGCCGAGTGAAGGAAAAAAAAAAAAAGTAGGAGAGAGAAACGGAAAAGGAAATCTCCCAGAATTTTCTAGCCAAGGAAAAAAAATTCCAGACGACGAGAATAATTCATACGGGAGAGGAAAATCGAGGACCGAAAGAAAAAGAAGAGAAGAAAGTGGAACAACCAAAATTATTCTTACCTGCGAAGGAGAAACGCCAGAGAGCAACAAGAGAGAGGTTTCGAATTTTTTCATGCATTTATATTAATTATTTCATTATATAGTTTGGCGCTAAGCCCATGGCCTTTCTCTCCAAGCAAATTTAATTAGTGATTCACACTTATTTATTTACTCACACACACTTATTAGAGCAACTAATCTATTTGTATCTAATCCCCACGAGTAGTGGATAGTGGATTAGGTTCCATTTAATGGGTGTTTGAACCAGAGAGAAACCCGGTTCTATAAAGGTAAGAAATTTTGTTAGATAACCAGAACCAGAACCAAAATCAGGCAAGGCTGAGCTCAAAGTAGTTACTTTTTATTTCACTCCCAACATTTCTCGTCCAATACAAAAGAATGTGTTATAAGATAACTGAGACGTGGCTATATTTCCGATTTAAGAATCTTGAGGAACATGCAGATGAATAGAATTAGACCCAATTGATTTATATAATCAACAAAGAAAACGCGTGAATACGCCTGCAAATTGTGAAAAAAATGGGAAAAGAAATAATTGAACTTTCAATCTTTCTGATAAACCATTCTTTGGTATAAAGCAGATTCCTCGATAAAGAATCTTGAGGAAGGGAATATTCATATGGAGGAGGAAGCAACTTACCTTACTTTCTCCTCCTCCTTCTCCATTAGCTTTATCAACCAATCTTGCTTACTCTTTGAGGAGGCCACACGACACCACTGACCCGTCCTCGAATTAAACCCAAAGGAATCTGCAAAAACAAGTTTGTCCACATCAGCCACACGGGACAAGCCTTGAAGAGATATCATATCGATCGTCTACTTTAAAAATCTATGAAGATATGTCCAAGACTTACAGGGCCAAAGGTTCTTGAGTCTAAGCTGGAACCTTTGTTATCTCCTTCTACCCAACAATGTCCTTCTGGGACTCTGATCACATCCCGAGAACTACTTATCCATTCCCCAGGCATCCCGACTATCCTCTTTACGTATCTATCCCTGAAATGAGTTGGAGAGCTGCCAGAGATATGCAGTTACCACTGTCAGGGGCTCGTTGATGTATTTCACAATATGTTCTTTTGAACACATACAACACAACGTCAGAGGGATATTGTGAAACATATATGAGACCTGAAGGGGCCATAAAAAACTGAGCTTTGGACGCAAAAGAAAAGAACCGAATCCAAAGAGTTTGATTTCATGGCCAAAATTTTCAGACTCGTTAGCTACAGTTTTTTGGGGCCATGTTCAGAGACTGAATGTGTTACACATTTCAAAATTCAGCATTACAAATAGAAGAGATTTTCTTTTCTTTTTTGCAAGGTTCTAGTGAATTATTTCAAATAACATTGTGAATGATGTAAGCACCCTAGAAAACACAAAAGCATGAGACCGACATGCAATCAAGTATTACTCAATACATAGTTATCTTCTCTTGCTAAAGGATAACTTAAAGTTGGTTGGCGTTAGGAGGAACATACCTGAACACTACAACATCGCCACGCGCAAACTTGTAATTCTTAAGGCAATTTTTTTCTACGAAAACATAATCATCTGCACCAACAATCAAACATCTAGTAAGCAGAAAGAATAAGAAGCAAGAGACTACTTTCGAGCATTTTCTTCCCAAAAACACTTGCCTAAATAAGAATTTCGCTGAGGATTGAATGTCGGAGACATGGAATCTCCTCTCACCGGAACAACGCTAAAACATCTATCTGAAATGGTAAGCCCTATAATACCTCCAGTGAATGCTTTCTTTGTCACTTGCCATATAAGATTTTGGATTCCCATGTCTAAGATGGCTTATATTTAATATGTGGTTCTCGGTAACAGGCATAGAACCATCTGCAACAAAACCACACTGCTCCAAAAGGGTTCATACATGTTTTAAATTGTAAAACTAATACAAAATGACAATAACCTTAAATTTTTCTTAATAAGTACAAACCAACCACTATGACTATATCAAACTGAAAACCATTTCTGATTCAGACAAGAGGTCTAAAAAACATAGCATCGTCAATTTATGAGCTGATCGTGTGAGCATAATCTCAAACTATGCTGAACTAAACTCTAATCGATTCATGGAATTGTAAGTATTGACAGAACATAGCATTGTCAATTCATGAGCCGATCTTGTGAACATAATCTCAAGCTATACTGAGCTAAGTGAACTGAACCCTAATCAATTCTGGAATTTTAAGTAGTGAATTGAATGTACTGAGCCAAACCGAAACCGTACAATTTAAGAGTCTCAAGTTTAAACTCAAGAAGCAAAAAAAAAAGGGAATTGAACATATTGAAGAGAAAGAAATCGAGGAAGCAAGCAACGAAAAACCAAACTGCTGGAAATTGATAAAGTCGAGGAGAAAGAAGACGTGTACCTGCAAATCGTTTTTGCGAAGAAGATGAGAGAAAGAACCAGATATCGCGACAAGGTGAAGAATCAGGTTTTTCGTTTCCTGAAAAATGAAACACTCTGGCTTAGCTAGAGGGTATGGTTTAGCTGGAACTAGCGATGCTCGATATCTGTCGAGACAACCCAATGGGCAATGTGGGCTTAGGAGAGACTTTGCTTAAAGCTAAACACATAGTATATATGATCATTTAATTAATCAATGGCTTAATTGCTTGGTTCTACTCATATCCTTTTCCATAAACCCAATTACGCTCGATATCTGTTTAGAGAAATTGAGACAATCCGTTGGTATTGTGTATGGCTACATGCAAAGCTAACATCTTTGAACTCAAAACTTCATTATGTTTTTCAGAACCAGACAAAACTGCCCAAAATGAAAGAGCTCCCGAAAACAATCAATAAACTTCGTCTTATTCACATATCCATTCCTAATAATCGTCTACAGATTCTACACAAACTAGTCCAAGGACAACGAAATTATAATCGAATAGGGAATCTGATGCTGTACGTTTAAAGATCACTCGGAAGTTCGAAAGATACACCCAAAGCTGATAAGAACACAGCAATTATCCCACTTGACAGCATAAAAACGAAGAAGAACACGGTCCATAGCAGATGCAAATAGAATAAAGCTGTGAGTTTTGTTGGTGTTCCTCCTAGTGTGAGGAAACCATGGGTTTGGTTGAGATGAAACCAAATCAGAAGTCTTGTGTTGTTCTTTGAAGTCTGGTGAGGAATTCTCAAGTCTTGTGTGGAAACTGAAGTATGGTGTTAATTCTGAAGTCTTGTGTGGAAACTGAAGTCTGGTGTTGAAAGTTTAATAAGGGTTTACAAGGTTATTTCCTAAGACCTATATAAGCTTTGTGACTTAAGTTTTATGACACTGAGCCACACACATAGACACATTACACTAAAAGAGAGAGAAAGAAGAAGAGAGGAAAGAAGGAGAGAAGAAAGGGTTTTCGTCTGGTTTCTTCAGGGCTGTGTCGAGGGCTCGAAAGTAGTCTGATCTGGCTGATATTTTGTGGGAAGCTTCGTGACTCAGTGGGTTTGAGATTCAACGGTGGGATTGTCGTTTCAACGGTTGGTTTCTCGTGAATCGGGGTTTTAGTGAAGCTGGTCGCTACAGTTCTTCAGCATTGCAGTCTTGAGTGTTTGGGAAATCCAACGGTGAGTTCTTCTCTGATTGAGCTGAAATTTGGCAGAGGTGTTGTTGACTTGTTCATCTTGGATTTGTACGGTGGGATTGTTCTCTGGTTGCCGGAATCCTAGTGAGCTGAGGTCGTTTGTATCTGCTAGTTTTGTAAGCTTGTATTGCTCTCTTGTTGAGCTCTCTTGTTGTTGGAGATTGCTCTATTTGAGCCTTAGTCTCTGGGTCTGTTCTGTAGGAACAGGGAGGACGTGGTTGTAACACTCAAACATTTGATATAGTGGATTTTGAGTGGACTACGGTCCCGTGGTTTTTCCTTCTCACATCGAGGAGGTTTTCCACGTAAAAAGATTGTGTGTCATTTAGTTTCTTGCTTAGATCATTTGTGTCATAGTTCAAGCTCTTTCCTCACAGGCTCACACAAGTGCGGGGAACTTTATTCCGCTGCGCATTCGCGTGTTTTCGTGTTTTCCCCAACAGAGTGGTATCAGAGCTTAAGGTTGTGAGCTTTGGATTATTGGTTTGCTTTGTTAGTGATGGAAAAGATGGAGAATATGGGCAGAATGATAAGCTTGAATGGTAACAACAATTATCATCTATGGAAGGGCAAGATGGAGGATCTGCTCTTTGTTAAAGAATTTCATCTACCAGTATTTCAGGAGGAGAAACCTGATAATAAGAATGAGGATGAATGGAAGTTGCTGCATCGCCGAGTGTGTGGTTTGATAAGGCAGTGGATAGATGATAATGTGTTGCATCATATTGAAAATGAGGTTAATGCTCGTTCTTTGTGGTTGAAGCTGGAGCAGTTGTATGCTCGGAAGACCGGGAATAACAAGATGCTTATGATCAAGAAGTTGATTGAGTTGAGGTATCAGGATGGAACTCCGATGACAGATCACTTGAATGCGTTTCAGGGATTGCTCAACAAGTTGTCTGATATGGCATCAGGTTTGATGATGAGATTCACGGTTTGTGGCTTCTTGGTACATTACCAGATTCTTGGGAGGTATTCATAATGTCTCTGTGTAACTCCGCGTCGGAAGGTGTCATTTCGATGGATTCAGTGAAGAACAGTGTGTTGAATGAGGAGACAAGAAGGCAGTCATGCTAGTTCCTCACGTTCAGATGTTTTGGTTACTGAGTCAAGGGGGAGAAGTTCACATAGAGAGTCCAAGAAGGACAAGAGCAGGAGCAGGAGCAAGTCTAATAAATTTGCTAATATGGAGTGCTATTTCTGTCATAAGAAAGGGCACATGAAGAAAGATTGCTGGAAGTTGAAGAAAGACAAGCAGCAAGGAAAGCAAGAAGAAGTAGATCGGGTGACAGTCACCCAAGATGAGTTTCTCATTCTTCTTGAGGATAATGCCATTAATGTATGCCAAGACACCAGTTGGGTGATTGATCTCTACCTACACTCTAGGTAAGTATGGTTCTGTAAAGATGGGTAATGATGGTTTGGCTCAGGTTGTTGGCATTGGTGATATTTGCTTGGAGACTAGTCTTGGGACTAGGTTGATGCTTAAGGATGTTAAGCATGTTCCAGACTTGAGGATGAATTTATATCTACAGGAAGACTTGATGATGAGGGTTTCTACAGTTTACACGGTGGTGGTAAATGGAAGCTTTCACGTGGTTCTCTGGTTGTGGCTCGAGGTGAGAAGCTTTCATCTTTCTATTTGATGCAGGCTAAGGTCTCCAAAGATGCTGTTAATGCAGTGGAGAATGTTGATGCCATGGAGCTATGGCATAAGAGACTCGGTCACATGAGTGAGAAGGGTATGTCTGTGTTGTCAAAGAAGGAGGTCATTCCAGGAATCTCTGTTTGCACTTGCCAAGTGTGCACATTGTTTGCATGGAAAACAACACAGAGTTTCTTTCAAGTCTTCTGCACCTTCTAGAAAATCTGAGGTACTTGATTTGGTGCATTCAGATGTGTGTGGTCCAATGAAGACAAAATCTCTTGGTGGTGCATCATATTTTGTCACATTCATTGATGACCATTCTAGGAAGTCATGGGTTTTTCACTATGAAGACTAAAGATCAGGTTCTGGGATATTTCAAGCATTTTGTGGCATTGGTTGAGAGACAAACGGGAAAGAAGTTGAAGTGTATCCGCAGTGATAATGGTGGTGAGTATTCTGGACCATTTGATGCTTATTGCAAAGAGCATGGTATTAGGCATCAGTTCACGCCGCCTAAGACTCCACAGTTGAATGGGTTGGCTGAGAGGATGAACAGGACTATTGTCGAGAGGATGAGATGTTTGATTTCACAGTCAGGCTTATCGATGACTTTCTGGTGAGGCTTTGAGCACAGTTGTTCATGTGCTGAATTTGTCACCAAGTGCTCCATTGGAGGGTGATGTTCCAGAGAGATTTGGACCGGTAAGGATGTTTCTTATGGTCATTTGAGGGTCTTTGGGTGTAAGGCATTTGTTCATATACCTAAGGATGAGAGATCGAAGCTTGAGATGAAGTCGCGACAGTGTGTGTTCATTGGTTATGGTCAGGATGAGTTTGGATACAGATTTTATGATCCCGTTGAGAAGAAGCTCGTAAGGAGCAGAGATGTTGTGTTCATGGAAGATCAAACAATTAAGGACATTGACAAGTCCGGAAAACCAACTCAGAGTAATGAGAGTTTGATCGATTTAGAGGCTAGTCCTTCTACATCTGTCCACGGTCAGGTCGAGGATGAGGTTCAAGATGATACACCCGGTGCAGATGCTCCCGCACATGAAGATGGTATTGGTGATCATGGTGACGATCATGGTGAGACACCAACTACTGAGAACCCTCCTATTGTTAGAAGATCCGAGAGAGGTCTTAAACCGTCGACAAGGTATGATCCTAGTGAGTATGTGTTACTTACTGATGGGGGAGAGCCTGAAAGCTTTGATGAAGCTATGGAAGGTGAACACAAAGATAAGTGGCTTGGTGCTGCTGGTGATGAGATGGATTCTTTTGAAGAGAATCATACATTTGAGTTGGTGAAATTGCCTAAGGGCAAGAAGGCATTGCTTAATAAGTGGGTGTTCAGAATTAAGCATGAAGATACCAGTTTGCAACCTCGATACAAGGCTAGATTGGTTGTGAAAGGATACAGCCAAAAGAAGGGGATTGATTATGATGAAATCTTTTCTCCTGTTGTGAAGATGCAGTCCATTCGGATTGTACTTGGACTGGCAGCAAGTCTTGATCTAGAGGTTGAGCAAATGGATGTAAAAACTGCTTTCCTTCATGGAGATTTGGAGGAAGAGATTTACATGGTACAACCTGAAGGCTTTGTGAAAAAGGTGAAGAGGATTTAGTTTGTCGCCTGAAGAAAAGCCTTTATGGATTGAAGCAAGCACCTAGGCAGTGGTACATGAAGTTTAAGTCTGTTATGGAGGAGCATGGTTATAAGGAGACTACTGATGACACTGTGTATTTATTCAGGTGTTTGGTGATGATGATTTTATCATCTTGTTGCTATATGTTGATGACATGTTGATTGTAGGCAAGGACATGAGCAGAATTGAGGAGCTGAAGAAGCAGCTCAGCAAGTCCTTTGCCATGAAAGACTTGGGTCCAGTGAAACAGATTCTTGGTATAAGAATTGAGAGAGACAGAGCTGAGAGATTGATTCACTTGTCTCAGGAGAAGTACATTGAGAAAGTACTTAAAAGGTTTCACATGGACAAATCTAAAGTGGTGAGCACTCCTCTTGCTTCACACATTAGATTGAGCAGTAAACAAAGTCCAAAGACATATGCAGAGAAGGAAGATATGGCAAGAGTTCCATATGCTTCTGCAGTGGGTAGTTTGATGTATGCCATGGTCTGTACAAGACCGGATTTAGCTTTCGCCGTTGGTGTAGTAAGCCGGTTTAATTCCAATCCTGGAAGAGAACATTGGAATGCTGTGAAGTGGATTTTGAGATATCTTCGAGGGACTTCTAGTTTGAAGCTTACCTTTGGAGGTAATGAGCTATTGATTGTTAGCTATACTGATGCTGACATGTCTGGAGATGTTGACTCCAGGAAATCTACTTCGGGTTATTTGATAACGTTTGCAGGCGGAGCTGTTTCATGGCAGTCAAGGTTGCAAAAATGTGTTGCACTTTCTACCACTGAAGCTGAGTTCATAGCTGCAACTGAAGCTCTCAAGGAGTTGTTGTGGACAAAGAACTTCTGTGAGGATATCGGTTTCAAGCAGGATAAGTATGTGTTGCTTTGTGACAGTCAAAGCGCAATATGTCTCGGAAAGAACTCTACATTTCATTCGCTTCGAAGCACATTGATAGGAGGTATCATTGGATACGTGATGTGATTGCTTCTAAGGAAGTGGGACTTGAAAAAGTTCATACGAATGATAATGGAGCTGATATGATGACGAAGTCATTGCCGAGGGAAAAGCTTGAGGTTTGCCGTGAGATAGCCGGAATGGCTGTTTCCTCCAACTAGTCGGAGGGGGAGTTTGTTGGTGTTCCTCCTAGTGTGAGGAAACCATGGGTTTGGTTGAGATGAAACCAAATCAGAAGTCTTGTGTTGTTCTTTGAAGTCTGGTGAGGAATTCTCAAGTCTTGTGTGGAAACTGAAGTATGGTGTTGTATTCTGAAGTCTTGTGTGGAAACTGAAGTCTGGTGTTGAAAGTTTAATAAGGGTTTACAAGGTTATTTCCTAAGACCTATATAAGCTTTGTGACTTAAGTTTTATGACACTGAGCCACACACATAGACACATTACACTAAAAGAGAGAGAGAAAGAAGAAGAGAGGAAAGAAAGAGAGAAGAAAGGGTTTTCGTCTGGTTTCTTCAGGGCTGTGTTCGAGGGCTCGAAAGTAGTCTGATCTGGCTGATATTTTGTGGGAAGCTTCGTGACTCAGTGGGTTTGAGATTCAACGGTGGGATTGTCGTTTCAACGGTTGGTTTCTCGTGAATCGGGGTTTTAGTGAAGCTGGTCGCTACAGTTCTTCAGCAGTTGCAGTCTTGAGTGTTTGGGAAATCCAACGGTGAGTTCTTCTCTGATTGAGCTGAAATTTGGCAGAGGTGTTTTGACTTGTTCATCTTGGATTTGTACGGTGGGATTGTTCTCTGGTTGCCGGAATCCTAGTGAGCTGAGGTCGTTTGTATCTGCTAGTTTTGTAAGCTTGTATTGCTCTCTTGTTGAGCTCTCTTGTTGTTGGAGATTGCTCTATTTGAGCCTTAGTCTCTGGGTCTGTTCTGTAGGAACAGGGAGGACGTGGTTGTAACACTCAAACATTTGATATAGTGGATTTTGAGTGGACTACGGTCCCGTGGTTTTTCCTTCTCACATCGAGGAGGTTTTCCACGTAAAAAGATTGTGTGTCATTTAGTTTCTTGCTTAGATCATTTGTGTCATAGTTCAAGCTCTTTCCTCACAGGCTCACACAAGTGCGGGGAACTTTATTCCGCTGCGCATTCGCGTGTTTTCGTGTTTTCCCCAACAAGTTTTTTCATATACTGCGTCGTTTTCTCAACTGCCCGTTAACGATAAGGTCACTTACAGACAAATTCCATGAAAGATCTATTGAAAGTTGAAAACCAGATAAGATAAAAAAAAGAAAAACAGGACAACAACAGAAGAGTTTAGGATGTGTTTTGTCGGAAAATCGCAGAAAAAATTAACGAAGGTTAGATTAAAATACCTGAGAAAGGCTCAATCTTGGCGATAGCGGAAGAGGACGAGGTTGACGAGTGCGAGAAATCAGTCGACGGCGAGAGTATTTGTGAAGCTAATACAAACGACACCGTTTCTAATCGGTTAAAAAGAAAAAACTTAAATGGGTATCCCGTATCCATTTAATTTAACAAAACCGTTTTTAATGAATGTGTCATAACCAGGTAAACCCATCCTTATTATACTAAAGCACAAGTCACATGGCCAATCATGTTCTGCCACGTGGCTTGTGCTTTAGCTTTTTTAAAAAAACATTTCGACAAAAACAATAAACCTAACTTACTTTTCTAATCGTGGAGTAAAAGAATCTGAAAAATAAACCAACCTCAATCACCATGATCTACTCACACAATCCCTAAATTTTCTCTATCAACCACCACGATTGAGAACCACGATTCTGCAGCAGTTCATTGCGTTTCTTCACCTATATAATCGACCCGTGAAGACTGAGAAATGATTTTGGCAAACCGATTTCAATTTCTTCTTCTATCTCTCCTAATCCTTTTCGAGTTCAAGCAGCTACCAATATCAAAATCGCTTCGATCAGGCATGAGTTGAAAGTGTATGTCGACAAAGTCTTCACTTCCAATTAACTTGAGTTAAATCTATGCTTCTTCTATTTCTCCGGTTCCTTTTGTTTATTCACTTGCAATCCATTTCTAAGGCCAAGTTTGTTGTATTAACTCAGGATTTTTCAGCTTATCAAATCGCTTCGATCAGTCTTCTGTCCGCTTTGAAGATGTTGATGTTGAAAATCAGAGCTTTCAGTGGATTATGCTTTCTAATTTTTGGGATCGTTTCGATGGATTATGCTTCCTAATTTTATCGTTTTTGGGATCGATTGTCATGATTTCTCCAATCAACTTCATGCTAATCCGGCGAAGAAGAATTATAGAGAAAGACTGATTCGGGTCTGAGTCGGTTGATTTGGCAATTTGGCGATCGAAGCAAAAGCAAAGCAAACCGAACTTCGAAGACATGTCCGGTGGAATCGCACGTGGTCGACTCACAGAGGAACGGAAAGCGTGGCGTAAGAACCATCCCCACGTTTGTTATTTCTCCTTCTCTTTATGCCCTTTTCTTCTTCTTCTTCTCCCTCTTCTCTAATACCTCAAATAAACTCTGCTTCCTGTTTTTAGGCTTCTGTTGCCAAGTCGGAGACTTCGTCAGATGGAACAAATAACCTAATGGTCTGGCAGTGTATCATCCCTGGCAAATCTGGAGTGAGATTCTTTGACACTCTCTTTTAGTCAATCGGGTTGGTTCTGGTTTTGAGTGCAGGGTTTTATTTCTGTCAAATCTTTGCGTTGAGTTATGACTATCCATGGTGTTGATTATTCTAATTTGATCGTTGTTGGGATCAATTGTCGTGATTTTTCGAGGTAATAATCACATTTTCTTATTTGTTAATTGGTGTTCGAGAAGTGAGATAGTCTATATATTTTTGGAAACGTTATTACTGTTTTTTTCTTCTACATAATGTGATGGTGTGTAGATTGTGTAATGGACAGATATGAGAGTCTGATAAGGCTTCTGTTTTTAAATTAGTATTGGTTTAGGTTCTGTTCCTTAGGTTGTTCATCGTCTCAGATGTCATTTTCTTTTACGTATTTTTGAGTTCGTTGTATCTCTGAAAGTTTAGGGAAATAATGACTAAAGACATGATCTTTGATGGACTTCGGAGCATGATTGCAAAAAGTACTTGCATTTGTTGTAGTTTCATCACTCACTGAGTCGATAGTGTTTCGCATTGTTCATGAAACTTAAGACTTTGATGAAGGATGTATTTATATTTATTTGTCGAGAATGCTCTCTTTACTTCTTAGGCCCTTTTACCTCAAAAACTATAGATTTTCTCGATTTCATGAGTTTGAGAAGCCTAATGACGAAGCAGCCCTCAATCAGATGGATTCATGTTCAGCTGCGGTTTTGGAAGAGTATCCTGATATCATCTTTCCATATGGATACAGTGATGAATGATGAATACAGGTTCTGATTTCACTTTGTTGACTTAATTTGTCTTAGCCTTCTACACTCTCACTCATCCATGTATTGTTTTCCATGTCTTTTGTAGCTTTGCATACATCAAGATTCTACCAGAGACGAGCCATGTATTGGTTCGTCTAAACTTGATCGATATGTAAAAACCTTTTCCACTATAATATGGGTTTTCTTTCTCTTATTGACTCATGGTTTTTTAATTTTCTTCGGTTTTGTTTCAATTTGTAGAAGTTGGGCTTAGTGAAATTCATTGCTACACGAAACCATTCTTCTTCTTCTTCAAACCATTGATCTTTCTACTCACCTCCTCCGACATCACGCATTGCAGCAATCATGGGAGGCGTACCATCTCTCCTATCCGTAACCGTCAGTTGAATCAAACAAAATCCTCACTTTAATTACCATTATCTCACTCAAAAAAAACAAGATTGTTTAATGGCACTGCTTCCACCATGCGAATATTCAACTCAGATGGTAGTGAACCAGAGGTAAAGCTTTTGCTGTGTTGATTAATTGAATTAGTTTAGATTTTGAAAGCTATAAAACCCTTTCTGTTTTTGTTAGATGTGTGGCAATGGAGTTCGATGCTTTGCAACATTCATTGCTGAGATGTTTCTGCCCAGATTTTGACGTTTTCTAATACTGCTGCTGCACTTTGGTGGCAAGTACACTTGGATTGGGCAAAGATATAACCACTCCTATAAATCCAAGTTTGATAGAGTAGTAGCAACCGCTGAATGGAAAGATGCATTCCTAAAAGCTTATGATATTGTGAACTGCTGAGGTAAAGTCTGAAATCTACACTATATTCTCAGTTTTATCTTCAAGTATTTTTATCACCTTTTCGTAAATGCAGGTTGAGTCTGAGTCAAAATATCACAGAGAAAGAGGTATCCAGAGGAAGAAAGCTGTCGCTGACAAGCTTAAAAGCATTCTTAAGCTTAATGCAGCAATTTCTCTTTCCGCTCATTACTCAAATCTGAACCTTGAGGAGCTACAGACGACTCTTTTTTCTAGAGCAACATCACTTTACGAAACGGCATTGAAAGTGCTTCTTTCCAAATGAGATAAGCTGGTAATAACTGTTCATTTTGATGTAATAACTATAGATTGGCTATAGCAGGGATTCTTATGTTATTTATTTCCTAAGAGTGGCTCTCTCTTCTTTGGATGCATACTCTTGAGCAGCGGTACATAGAAAACATATTATTAAACTTTATGTTGTATTAAAAAACACATGTTTCTTTATTTATTCTAGGCTTTGAGTTCTAACCCATATATTTTGATTCTTTGGGCTAATGTTTTATTTTGATTAAAGGACATTTTTAACAACAAAAAAAAAATTATGTACCAAAGAGGCTGGAAAAAGATATTAAAGTACATCTTAAATATATCCCCTATCAACGTATGTTATGTTTCTCTGGGTTTTTTATTTGTTCTTTTATAACTACAAAAACAATATTTTTTTCATCGAATGAAATATTTAATTTTTAACAAAATTATTTAAATTAAAACGAAATTGACCCGTGCGTATGCATGGATAAAGTTATGGTACCATAGAGTTCAGATAATTACAAATCTAAAAATTATCAGGCTTTCTTATATTATAACCCAATCATAATGTTGAAGCCAACTTTATTAAACCAGACCTAAAGCCCAAAAATAATAACTTAATGGGGCTTCCAAAACCAATATTCATTTATATCCAATTTATTTTTGTTAACATTTTGTTTTAATAAATTACATGTTTAGTTCTCATATTTTGAGAGAGAACAACTGAAAAATGGCTACGAAATATTTCAATGACAATATTCCCCAATTAAAAACGAAATAGCTAATGGACTATGAGATACATGTTAATATCTCATTACCAAATGAGCAAATTTTAATAAATTTTTCTTTTTAAGCATGTTCAAATTTTGATTTATCTTTTTTTAATGAGTAAAAAATAATATTTTATATTATTTTATATTTATACAGATAATAATATTACTTAAAAATGCTAATATTACCAACCGAGCCAATGGTAATTAATTTTTATTTTTAAGCATTTTCAATTTTTAAATTATGATTAATAATTTAATTACATATTATTTATTTTTTTAACATAAGTTTTATAGATAATAATAATACTTAAAAAGATTAATATTCCGAAATGAGCAAATGTTAATTAATTGTTCTTTTTACCAATTTTCAAAATTAAAATTATTAATTTTTATTGATTCAATCTATATTTAGTTTTTTAACTATTTATATGGATAATAATAATATTACTTAAGAATCCTAATTATAACAGTATAAGAAAATGGTAATAATTTTTTGTTTTTAAGCGTTTTCAAATTTTAAATTATGATTTATATTGATTTACATAATATTTATATTTTTAATTATTTTTACAAATATTAATATTACTTACAAATTCTAATTCCCGTGGCTAAATACTAGTTTTAAATATGTCTAAATAGGCATTTATTCAAATCAGATGCCCATTTAAAACCCGCGAGAAATCCTGGAACCATAAATTTGCCGCTTCGATCAGGAAAGTTTGGGTCGCAGTTTGCATTTACGAGAAATCCTGGAACATAAAATTGCCGGTTCGATCAGGAAAGTTTGGGTCGCAGTTTGCATTTACTTGCGAGCTAGGGTGAATATTTCCTACTTAATCAATTTATATGGACGGATCTACTTGCTGCCCATTATTTCTTTACAAAACTTCCTCCCCTGCAACCAAGACCGTTCATAGCCTTGTTGAGAACTCAGAGTGTTGCTATCACTGTTACTTCTAGAAACTGAGAAATTTTCAGATTCGTAGAGTAACAGCAAACATGGCATCACATGCATGAACGTGTGCAAAAGAGAGAGATCTTTGGTTTTATTTTATTCTAGTCGAGGTAAAAAAACAACTATTGAATGTATTTTATTTAGGCCCTTGTCTTGTCTAGTCATGATTTGGGGGACGACTGTTGGCAGCTGAAACGCGTGAGCCCCATTCCAGCAACTCTTTGCTTGTGTCATCCTTGTGAAGAATCACTTCAATGAAACATAAACAATCCTTCTTTGTTTCACTAGCTATCGTAATTGCCTCTACTAGCTCCTCTTCGCATTTCACCTTCAAACAAGTCTCAGATATTTACATACAGAATATTGGCTCATTACAGTAGTAAGAACAAACAAAGTCTCCATCAGTGTCTCACCTTAGTAGTCCAACATTTACCTTCACCGTTATGGATTGCATCGACAAAACCAGTGTAGTCCCAGTTTTTTATCACGTTGTAAGGTCCATCGTGGATCTCGACCTCAATGGTGTAGCCACCATTGTTAATAAGGAAAATGATGCTCTTCTGCTTGTTTCGTAACATTGTTGAAACCTCCTGAGCTGTCACCTGGAAGCTTCCATCTCCGATGAATGCAAACACTCGTTTCTCTGGTGCAGCCTGAGCATATCCCAACGTAGCTCCTACTGACCACCCGATTGATCCGTACTGCATCTGGAACTCGTAGCCACATCCTCTAGGCAGTTTTAGTTTCTGGCAGTTGAACCAAGAGTCACCAGTCTCTGCAATCACCGCGGTTTCACTAGACAACATCTTTTGAATGTGTTGGAACATTGTGTTGACTCTTAAAGGTTCTTTCGGTTGGCACTTCAACGGTTCTCCTTCAGTGACAAAGATCCTGTGATAGTTCTCGTAAGCTGTCCCGTTCCGCTTCACTCGTTTCGCCAGCTCACTCATGAAATCACTCATCAGGACACATCCGAAGGTTGGACCGTTGGCCACAGTGACCCGATCAAGCTGTATGATGATTGCTTTCTCCTTCTTGATGAGAAGCGAGTAGCCTACTGAGACATAGTCATTCAAGATTGGTCCCGCGAATAGATACGCGTCTGCTGATTCCACAATCTCTGCGCAAAAGGGTGAGCTAACGGCTCCCCAGTAGGTCCCGATGAAGCGAGGATGGTCCTCCGGGACAAGACCCTTTGCAGAGGGCATCACGGCTAACGGGTAGCCAGAAGCGTCTGCTAGGTCGACGAAAGCGTTAGCGGCTTTGGCCATACGCATCTTGGGACCACCAACCAAGACCGGTTTGACGGCCTTGTTGAGAAACTCGAGTGTCGCTTCCACCGCTGCTTCTAGGCCCATCTTGTTGCTCGATCTGAAACGATCAGAACACACCTATATGATAAGTGTTGCACAAACACAATATAACATGGATTGGTCGATGAGAAACTAATATACTCTGGCGAGAGAGAAAATGGGACGGGATCGCTTCTGAATGTAGGATGAGGAATTGCAGCCAAGTTGCAGCTGATGCTGATATACACAGGTTTGCTCTCATTCATAGCCATCGATATGGCCTTGTCGATCTGTTCATGTGCGTCTTCCAAGTTATTCACCACGGCCTGAGGTACACACCAAAAAAAAAAAAAAAACTTAAAAAGGAATGTTTAACGTCCAGATTCAGTGATGTTACTCACATTGCAACAAATCGGATATGAATAAAAACACAAGATATTTAAGGAAATTTAGTGGAGTTGATTTCAAAGAGGAAAAGTGAGGAACACATTGTCCAGTTTTGAATTTGGATATACCTGATGGCAAGTCACAGCCTGGAAACATCTGAGCTCTTGGCTGAAATCAGATAAACCAATGGTGTGATGAAGAATCCTGTTAGTGCCATAGTCGTTCGAGTTCGGACCTCCGACGATACAGATCAACGGCAGATTCTCGCTGTAAGCACCTGCGATCGCGTTTATAACGCTGAGTCCGCCGACGGTGAAAGTGACAACGCAAGCGCCGACACCGCGTGATCGAGCGTAGCCATCGGCGGCGTAGCCAGCGTTAAGCTCGTTGCAGCAGCCAATGAGATTGAGACCCGGCTCGGCTATGAGATGGTCAAGCAACGTGAGATTGAAGTCGCCGGGAACCGAGAAGACATCATTGACGCCGATCTCGACGAGACGGCGAGCCAAATGCCGACCGAGAGTTGCACCGGAGGAGCCAGTGACGACGGAGTGTGGTGGAACCGTTGGAGCGAGACCGACGTCGCCGTTTGCTGGTTTACACGTGTCCATTAAAATCGTTGCACTCACTAAAGGCGGATAGATTTAGGAAATGAGGATCAACCAACTATCTGGAGGGCCAAGAAACTGAAAGAGTGTGTGTGTATGGTCTTAGTGATCTCCATTTCCGCTTCCGTTGCCTTGTGGTAAAAGTATAATATGTAGAGTACAGTTGACCACTACCAAATACCAAAAATAGAACTTCTTTGTTACCTGAAGAAGGTTATTTTTATCGCAAAACTGAAAATGGTCTCTATTTGCACGAACCAACAATAATACTTTTTTCTTTTAAAAGCATTCTGCTCAAGAGTTCATACATTTGGAATAATTACAAAAATTAACCCAGTTCCATGTTCACGTAAATCTACTCCTATAAAACTATTTCACTCACGTTTCTGTGACACTAAACAATACACAAACTTCTCTCGGCAAGTGCAAGAACTACAACAAGTAGCTTGTAGCTTGCAACACAGGAAACATGAAAGAGTAACCTTTTCTTCTTCATGACACGATGTACATCTCTGAAAACTAACCCCTGGCGAAGCAAAAATTTCATTTGATCTGAGGTTTCTGTCTTGTCTTTGTGAACTGTATGTCTCCGTTAAGAACAGCCGCTACGAATTTCTCAACTTCTTCCATAGTCATGTCGCCTTTAAACGTGGCAAACTTACCTCGTCGTGGCTTGTAAGCTATTAGAAGCTTATCAGATGTTTTGAACCCCGATTTGTCAAATGAACTCAAGAACGAAGATTGTTTTGCCGCGTCGAGAAGAGAATAGGAAACTGTGTCCTGAGAACCAGTCGCTGAAGCTTGTCGTCTAGACATTGATTTCTGTGACACCTGGACAAAGAGTAGAGCCAGGGGGTTATTGATCAATCAAGTCACCAAAAAGACAAAGGCTTGAAGACAAAAACCCACAAATCAAGCACTCATTTTTCACTTCTTGACATTTACCCGGAGACTGTGTTTAACTATCATATTCAGTCTTTCAAAAAACAGGGCTGAATATTTGCTCACCTTGGACAATAGTGAGTGCAGCTTCTCTTTACCCTGTGAAGATCTGAAGGCACCGATAATACAAACAGGAATGTTCTCTCCACAAATGGAATCGAAATTTGTTCTTGAGAGAAGATGTACCCTTTCTACCGACTCGCTCTGTGCTTGGCCCGACTGACTATTAGAAGCGGCCTTGTTGTTCTTTTTCTCAAAACCTTCTAGCAATTTACCAATTTCCTGGACGGCTGATTTCACATTTTTCACAGTGATTCCTGTTTTCAAGACTTGCTTCTCCCCATTCGATAGCCAGCCAACTATTGCTGGAAATGCGTCCACCCCCAATTTCTGGATCTTCGGATCAGAAGTATCATGGACCTACACGATCATGAAAAGACTATGCTTTAGCTCCAATTTGCTATCTTGTCTGAAAACGTGAACCAGGAAACCACCCCATACGATCTAGGACCAGCAGGCTCAAAGAAACGATAATGGTAAGGACATCGATGTAAGCGGAACTTAAAGCCAAAACGTAACGTACCTCTGTGTTGTAGAAGACAAAGCGTCCATTGTACAAGCCACTAAGAACACGCCAGATGACAGGAGTGTCTTTCTTTGTTGACAGAAGCATAACTTTAGGAATCCTTTGGGAGCTAACAGCAGAAATATCGAAGGTATTCAGGTCAATCCTTTTTGAGAATCTCGGTAGATGTTCCTGGCAGAAGCTTTTCACCTTCTTGGCAACAAGCTCTTCAGTGTATTCTGCTAAGGTAGCTTTGCCACTTGATGTGTATGAATAAACAAATAACCTTGGAGTCCTACGAGGAACTATACCAAGTTGTTTGCAAAGAGAGGATTCTGTTTCACAATTTATACGCCCAACCTGTTGACAAAAACATTAATCATGTAAACAACCAAAACCAAAACCCAAAACAGGAAACATGAAGATCAACCATGTTCACAACTAGAATTAACTAAGCTTTTCTTCTAAAAAACTAAAACCCAAAACTCAACAAGCACATGTTTTCTACCTTTAACGCTCCTTGCAATGACTCAGCAACTTCCTCTATGATCGATTCATGGTATTGGGTTCCCCTTTGAGATGGAAGATAAGACAGCAAAAGCCAAGTCATCCCTTGGTCCACAATTTCCTTCTTATAAACCTGAGAAGTTATAGTTTTAATAGTTGCCGCCGAACCGCTCTGTGACCCAGATTCAGCCTTCGATGAGCCACCGAATCCACCAAATCCACCAAACTGATCCCTTCCTTTAGAGCTACCTCCAGAAAACATGGAAAAGATATCATCCATCCCAAAACCGAAGGAACTTGCACTAGGACCGCCACTGCCACCGCCAAATGAGAAGGAAAACGATTTGGAACCGCCCCCACCGCCCATATTCTGCCATCCACCTGGTCCTCCAAAATTAAACCCACCACTCTGTCCACCGCTTGAAGAGTATGAATACCCGCCATTACCTCCAGGATAGCCCGATTCAAATCCAGGCTGTCCCTTTTCATCCCCGTAAAGATCATAGTTTTTCCTCTTCTCTTCATCAGATAAGATCTCATAAGCTGTTGCACATAAATCAGGGTTTAAACTTGTCAAAGCCAGATCAACACACATTCCGTTTAAGCGATTAACCCATGGCTACAAAGGAAGAACAAACTTTCCGAATGTACTAAAAGATTAGCAATACAGCATACAATATACATGGAATAATTAGATACCCACCATTATTGATCTCAGCAAACTTCTCCTGAGCACCCTTGTTTTTGTTTTTATCTGGGTGATATTTCAGAGATTGCCTACAAAGAAAAAGAAAATAACAATTTAAGTGAGTTAACACAGAATTTGAGATGTTGATCATTAATTTGAATTCTTAACTAAACCAGTGACTAGAATAGAAGAGTACGCACTTGTGGAAAGCTTTCTGGATTTCACGCTGCTTTGCATCCCGAGATACTCCAAGAACCTGAAGAGTCACATAAACGTATCTAAATTACCTAATCAAATAAAAAATCTTTCCTTTTTACAGAACCCCCTAAAAATTCAGCCTAATTTGAGTGCTACCCCTAGTCCTCCCAATACGAATCCCAAGTTTGCAATTATAGTCGTAACCCATCATTGCGAACTAAAGGAAAACTTCAACTACAGGGGAGACAATCAAAGGAAAGCAGAATTTCCGCCCCCAATCAAAAGAATTAAGAAAAACCAAAACGAGACGGACCTCAATTTTGCGAAAAAGAAATAAAAATTCTGTGAAAGTGTGAAGAAGAAGAAAAAGCATACCTTGTACGGATCAACGCTTTTCGCTTCTGCCTTTAACAACAACAATGTCGAGACAAGAACAACAGATATCGCCAACCGCGCCCTCACCATCCCCATAGAATAGCCTGCGAAACTTCTTCTTCTTCTTCTTCTTCTTCTTCTTCCTCTTCTTCTTTTCTTCTTCTTCCGAACGGTGTATATTGTTCACAGAGGTCTACGCTTCGGGAAAAATCGAGAAATGATATTTCCTTAAATAGGTTCGCAGGTTTAAAGAAGAATAGCGTATTTTTCGAATGGTCTTTACATTACCAATTAATTAAGAATGTTTCCTATTTTATTGGAGAAGTTACAAAAAAGACACGAAATTCGTAAATTATGTTAAGAAGATGGTGGGGGAAATTAGTCAGTACAAACATTTTGGGGCTATTCTGTATTTTCCGGAAATAAGTTCTAGTGGCTTCCAGTTTTAATTTAAGGCGGGTATATACACGTGGCGAAAATGATGATGTCCCACGTATCTCGACCAATAAGATTCTAGTAAGCGAAAGATTATTTCCGGATTGCGGTCACGCGCCCCCCAAAAATCACGCGCTATAAGAATTGGGCCTTTTAATTTTTGACAAATATTCAGTGATCGGCCCAAGTAAAAAGTCTCCGGCTCAGCGATCGGAATCCGATCAGTGCGACGGTAAGAATTTTTGATTTTTTTCCCTTCGACTGTGAAAAAGGAAAAGAAATGTTCTCATTTTCCTCTTCGTGCAGGGACATCATCTCAGATGCTCCTCTACAAAAAAAAGTGATCAACAAAACTCTCCTTCAATCTACCCTACTCTTGTTAATGTTGTCTGACCTTTTTACCCTTAATGAATTGACTTTGACCCAGCTTCTCCCCCTTTGACCTTGACCTTCTCTCTCTTCTCTCTCTCCTCTCTACTCTCTCTCATCTTCTTTCTCTTTCCTCTCTTTCCCTCCCCGACGAGAGACAACCGACGAGCTCCGTCGACCTCTGTTCGCCGCCGTTTCACCGCCGGAGCTTCGTGGAGGTCCGAAATTGAGGTATGTGTTAATTTTTTTTAGGTTTTGTGGTTTTTGGGTTTTAGGGATTTGAAATTGAAAAAGTAGGAGAAATTTTGATTTGATGCATTGGTGTGTAACGAATGTTTCTGGGTTGAATATGACTCTACATTGGCTACAAATGCAATACGGTGGCTGAATCGTGGTGAATTATAAGGTTTTGAAATCTCGATTGGATCTGAGAACCTGGATCTCTGCGAAAATAGTATAACTAGTAATACTAGAAACAATGGGAAACAATGTATAACTAGTAAAACTAGTATTTAACTGGGAACAAGTAGTGTATAACTTAGAAAAACTAGGGTATTACTGTCAACAAAAAACAGTATTGATCGAGATTTTGTGGGATTTTTTTTAGTTTTTGGCAGGTTAAAATGAGCAATAACATGGCCATACATTATAAATGTGAAGGTCTCATCAATGGTCTAATGTTCAAGACATCATTTGAGGAGATAACTATGCCGATGATCGAAGCTAGGTTATACAAGAAGCTTGGGTTAGATGAAAGTAAGATTAGATTGCAATTGAGTTACATTGCTAGATTGGGTGGATGTGAGCAAATGTCATATATTTGTGATGATGAGGATCTCTTGGTATATTTAACGCATTTGATAGTGAGAACCATAGATGTGTGTTGCTAGTGAAGTTGCTTAGTACACCGGAACAGCCCGTGCAACAATCGAGAGCCGGAACAAGCTCTTATGGTAAGAATTATAAGCGTGTTGATGATGAAAGCGTAGTAATAGGACCTAATGCCATAACGCTGCATGTTGACAACAGAGGTGGAAATGAAGAAGAAGAAGAAGAGAAGAAGAAGAAGAGGAGGTTGATGATTCTGATAGTGATTCTGATAGTGATTCGTGGAATGTACCGAATTACATCAAGGAGGGTTGCTTTTTGGAGAAAACTTCAATTTATGATTTTGTATTGTCTTTTTGTAATACTGGTAAAACTATGAATTTGTGTTTGAGTTGACTTTTCAACGTTTGATTTATGTAATTTAATATCATTAGGCTATAAATTGGGTTATTTTATTGTTTTCTGTATAATAGTTGTAATACTATCAATATTGTGTTTCATTTGACTTTTCAAAGCAAATAATTGTTAGAACTATAAATTATATGGCAAACAAACATAATAATTGAAAAAAATAACTGATTGTCGAGATGGATTAGTTTTTAGTGTTAAAATTAAAATTCATATGGCAAACAAACATAATAATTAACCCATCAACTTATTTTCAAAGAAACTTCAACTTACATGGTTTTTCCAAGAAACTTCCTTATACTTTAACAAACTCTTTCATAAGGAGAACCAATTTGTTTAGTGAAAAGTACAATAATATCATTTTCGATCATATTATTGCACAGGACTATGATATTCTCATGGAAAATAATGTACTTGAACTGTAATACTAAAAATTATAACTTCTAGTTGGTGTAATACTAGGATAAGGTGATGAAATTTTTGGGTCAAATTTTTCGAAATTTGGTATAACTAAGAACTTGGTATTACTACGTGTATTTTCCATGGGGTAACTTTAAAATAGAGGCGGAAAATAAAAATATAGGCGGGAAATTATAATTTTTAGGAGGGAAGTGATTTTTTTAGGCGAAAAATACAATTCTTCTCTCTTTCCCACCTCTCACTTTTGTCATTCCAACCTCTCACTTTCTCTCTCTGCACAAATCTTTCTTCTCTCTTTCTTCTCTCTTTCATCTCTGGTTCTCTCTCTTTCATCCATCGTTCTCTCTCTTTCATCCATTGTTTTCTCTCTTTCATCCATCTTTCTCTCAAATCTCTCATCTCTCCTTCATCTCTCAGATTACAAGGTACAATATCCGCAATCTCAGATCTGGGTTTTTTGTGTCCTTTTTGGTGAGTAAAATCTTCAATTTCATATCTGTTCGTTTTTTATGTAGGATAATGGACTCCACTATCGCTAGCCATGAGTTTTTGGAGTTGAAGAAGAGATCCAGAAAGTTGGAAATACAGTTGAGGAGATGGAAAAGCAGCTTTATTATTGAAGACTTATCTGCAATTTCCGTGTTATTGACGACTTAGTATTCACTTTTGATACTCTGTTGTAGTATCACTTAGTATTTCTAATGTTATATAGTTGTACTAAGTTTCACTTTTGTTACTCGTATCACTTAGTATTTCTAATGTTAGATAGTTGTACTAAGTTTCACTTTTGTTACTCTGTCGTAGTATCACTTAGTATTTCTAATGTTATATAATTGTTCTTCGTATTTACAATGTTAAAACATAATCCCAACATAAATATGAAAATGATACATAATCTCGTAACACTTGGTATTTCTAATGTTACTTTGTAACACTGGGTATTTCTAATGTTACTTCGTAACACTATGTTAAACAAAGGTTCCAAAACAAAAGTTTCAAATTAAACAAAGGTTCCAAAACAAAGGTTCAAAATTAACGCATGCTCGTGGGTAGTTTAATGCCCTTGCAATATACATCCGGCTTCAAGAATAACTCTGGTCGCATCAAACCCTGCAACAAACAAAGTTCAATATAACAGAATATTAGAAAATTTCAGTAGTTTTACCCGGTTTTCTTAGTTTTACCATCAAGCTAGTATTACCAAATAATACTACAAATTTCCTGCAAACCTGTTGCTTCATCCTCTTCTTCTGCCTCCCACGTCGGGTCAGCCTTTGTGGGGACATGGTTCGGCGGGTCAGTATTCGGTGGGTCACCGTCTGTCGGGTCATCTTTTGCCGGCGGCGGCGGCTTCTCACTCGGGTTCGGGTTCTTCTTCCGCATATTTCTCGTCCTTGGTGCCATCTTTTGCTTGCCGTGAAACAGTCTCCGTCGCTGTTAGGGTTTGGGAAGAAAGTGGTGGTTTTGGGGGAATTTCGGTTTCGTGAGAGAGAGAGACGGGATGGGACGTTTGAGTTTGTAAGGAAGAGAAGAGAGAGAGTTCGGGAAGGGAAGAGGAACTTGAAGAAATTCTTCCAATTTTTTAATATCTGGCCCAAGTTCAAGAAAACTCATTTCAGGCCCAAGGTCAAATTGGAAATCTTATGTATTTCATCTGGTTTTATGGTCATTTCCATTGTTTAACAAAAAAAAATTATAACGAGAGCATCTGAGGTTATTTGGTCACTTGCGAGAGTATGTGAGCCATTTCCCCCTTCCCGAATGCATTGTTGTTACATGTTTTAAAGAGCTTAAGAGAGGCTGAAAGACGGAGAAAGAAGACGACGTGGAAGGAGACGATCTTCTTTTTATTCTCTCTGTGTCTCTTACTAGCTTCGCTTTCTTTTCTCCGCCGTGAGATTTTGTTCTCGTCGTCTCTGTTCGCTGCCCAAACCCCTAGGGTTCATCCTCGACGCTTCCTTAGATTACTAGGTCAAGGATTTCGTCGGATCTAGTTAAGAGTGTTGTCCTTCGTGTTGGGAGGAGAGCGGAGCTAGCTCTGATGGCGTTGTCAGCTTCCGATTTACCGGCTATGTACTCATTGCTAGCAAATTCTATGAGCGGAGACGAGGCCATTCGGCGTCCGGCGGAGGCGGCTCTGTCTCAGTCGGAGAGCAGACCTGGTTTCTGCTCCTGCCTCATGGTGCGTTTCTAAGCTATGCTCTTGTGGTTTCAGCTAATGCGAGCCCGATTTTAGGTCGCTCATTTGCTCTCGTTTGGTTGCAGGAAGTAATCGCATCCAAGGATTTGGTGTCTCATGTGGACGTCAGGTTGATGGCATCTGTATATTTCAAGAACAGTATCAACCGTCATTGGAAGAGCAGGCGAAATTCTCCGTAAGTTCACCATTATCACTGGTTCAGCTCTGTAAAGTTACCGCCCTATTTCTTAGTCGTTGACAGTGACACTCTTGCTGGCAATTATCACAGGGGTATAAGCAACGAGGAGAAGATTCATCTGAGGCAGAAATTGTTGTCTCACTTGAGAGAAGAGAACTACAAGGTGTTGTAACGTTTGCTTGGTTTGTTAAAGACTGGTTTTGCTTTCCCTGGCTGCATCAACTACGGCATATAGCGGAAATGTATCTCACTTTACTTGCTTTGTGGCAGATTGCGGAAATGTTGGCTCTTCTCATATCGAAGATAGCCCGCTTTGATTATCCTAGGGAATGGTCAGCATTTACTTCATAATTCATATTAACTGGTGACAGTATCTTCCTTGATTTGCTTACTCTATGCATTGATTTGGTTTCTCATACTTGATGGTGTCAGGCCGGACCTCTTTTCGGTACTAGCGCAACAGCTTCGCTCAGCTGATGTTCTTGCTTCTCACAGAATCTTTATGATTCTTTTTCGGACCCTAAAGGAGTTGTCCACTAAACGTCTCACGGCAGATCAGAGAAATTTCGCTGAGGTGTGTCTGCTACTATGTCTTCATCCTCTTATCAAAGTCTTTTACCCCCTTGCATGAAATTATTATAGGACCAAAGCTTGGATTTTTGCTTTAGTTAAGGATAAGGTCCAGTTTATTTTGTTGGCAGATCTCGTCACAACTCTTCGACTTTAGTTGGCACCTTTGGCAAACTGATGTCCAAACAATTTTGCGTGGCTTTTCAACTATGGCTCAGAGCTATGGTTCAACTAGTGCCGAGCAGCATCACGATGAGCTTTTTCTGACTTGTGAGAGGTGGTTTTTATGTTTGAAAATAGTGCGCCAACTCATAATTTCAGGATTCCAAAGCGATGCCAAATGTATACAGGTAGATACACTAGACTTTTCAGTTCACTATTACATCCGTGATTATCTATCTTCCTTCTATGAACTAGTGGTACATTTTCACCGGATATGTGTTCCGTTGACCCCCATTTCTTCTGATAATGATATCTTCCAATATTTAAGCTGAAATTATAACATTAATAGATTGATTAAGTATCTCGAAATATAGAATTCGCTATTGCTCTCAGACACTTACTCTACACGCAGATATATGATATAATTCTAACTCTTTTCTCTCAGGAGATTAAGCCAGTGAAAGAAGTCTCTCCTGTGCTCTTGAATGCGGTTCAATCGTTTCTTCCATATTGTGAGTTTGTTTTTAGCTTTTGGACACTTTTTCTCATGCATATGACAGAAGCACCTAAAACTCTGTCTTAAAGAGGATTTTTTTCCTCCATTTCTTCGCCTTAACCTGTCACTCCACATATATACACTTTACTAACTTGTTTGGAGTCTTCGTGCAGATTCTTCTTTTCAGAATCGAGATCCTAAATTCTGGGGGTTTGTAAAGAAGGCATGTGTCAAGCTGATGAAAGTGTTAGCCGCAATTCAAAGCAGACATCCTTATTCGTTTGGAGATAAATGTGTGCTTCCAGTCGTAGTGGATTTTTGCTTAAACAAGATAACAGATCCTGAACAGGCATCGTTGCCGTTTGAAGAGTTTTTTATTCAGTGTATGGTGATGGTCAAATCTGTGCTTGAATGTAAAGAATATAAGCCTAGTCTAACTGGTCGCGTGATGGATGAAAATGGAGTTACATTTGAGCAGAGGAAGAAAAATGCTTCAAACACAGTTAGTGGCATTGTGTCTTCACTTTTACCCAATGAAAGGATAGTTCTTTTGTGCAACATACTTGTGAGAAGGTAACACCCTAACAAACGATAAGATGTGTGAATCCAAATTATTTGGCTCTCTCTTACTTACCAAGCTGCAGCGCTGTTAGTTTCGTATAATTTCCTGCCTTAGTTCTTATTGAGGGAATTTGAATTTTGAGTGTCGTATGAACGATGCCTGGAAAAATAGTTTGCTAAAGTTCAATCATCAACATTCCAACAGGTATTTTGTTCTAACAGCAAGTGACCTAGAGGAGTGGTACCAGAACCCTGAGTCCTTTCATCATGAGCAGGACATGATTCAGTGGTCTGAGAAATTGAGGCCTTGTGCTGAAGCTCTATATATGGTTTTGTTTGAGAACTACAGCCAAGTAAGTAGCAGATAGTGATAAGCACTTCATCCTGTTCTGAAACTGCTACACCTAACCCAAAAAAAAAAAAATAAGAGAAAAGAAGTCTGCTGATTTTAACCACAAAAATAAGAGATAAGAACTCTGCTATTGATATAAATTGATGCTTACTCTTTCTGTCTCCAATATTGTGAACAGCTGCTAGGACCTATTGTTGTGTCCATCCTTCAAGAGGCAATGAATAACTGCCCTCCTTCTGTAACGGAAATAACACCAGCGCTGCTTCTTAAAGATGCAGCATATGCTGCTACTGCATATGTCTACTATGAGCTCTCGAATTATCTTAATTTCGGAGATTGGTATGCTCTTGATCTTCAAATGTCTAGACGTTTTTCATCTCCTTTAAACATGGCTGTGTGATTCGTAACGGAACTTTCATTTTGCCAGCCAGCAGAATGTGATAAGAGTTTTTTATTAGTCAAGTAAATAACGTGCCCTTCTTAATGATCGGATGATGTGGCTGCAGGTTCAATGGTGCACTATCCCTTGAGCTGTCAAATGACCATCCAAATAGGCGTATCATACACCGAAAAGTTGCTATGATTTTGGGACATTGGGTTTCAGAGGTAGTGCTGTTTTACTTCGGCTTTACAATTTTTTTATGCTGCAGATATTGACAATGCTTAGAGGAAATTGCATCTTATAATTGCATGAACGATGATTATAGCATAATATGCAAAATGAAGTAATATCTTGTCCGAATGAGTTGAGTTAATGAGTAAAAATCATCTAACAACAGAATTTTTTGGCTATTTTGCAACAAGAGGCTACTAGGATTAGTCTCCCGGTTGAGTTTTGTTATCTTCTCTACCATGGTTTTCGTTAATTTTTTATTTGGTTGAAAATTTGTCCATTGATGGCTGATGATAATTACCTTTCAGATTAAAGATGAGACAAAAAGAGCAGTGTATTGTGCTTTGATAAAATTGTTGCAAGACAATGACCTCGCTGTCAAGGTAATCTCATCCTATCTCATCTCTGTTGCCTTAATCTTTCTATGTTGCATTGAGGTCGGATTTTCTTCCCCGATTTTTATTTTTGTCTTTTAGCTACCTCTGAGATTGTCTGTTTACGTATGTAGCTGGCAGCTAGTAGGTCATTATGCTTACACGTTGAGGATGCGAATTTTTCGGAGCAAAGTTTTCTTGATCTTCTTCCAGTCTGTTGGGAGTCATGTTTCAAAATGGTTGAGGAAGTTCAAGAGTTTGATTCGAAGGTACATGATATAGCTGCCTCAAACTCATTATAGCACTCCATTCTTGCCATTCTTCTTCCTCCAGCGACGCATGTGGGTCTCTATCTTTTCATCTAACGATCCTTTCTTTTTGCTCAGGTTCAAGTTCTGAACTTGATTTCTGTTCTTATTGGCCATGTTAGTGAAGTCATTCCGTACGCACAAAAGTTGGTGCAATTCTTCCACAAGGTATAATGGCATTCTTTTCTGTATATGTTTATTCTTCTTATCTTGGTGCGCAAATGATATCTTATTATCTGTGTGCTTGACTTAAGAACAGGTGTGGGAGGAATCTTCTGGTGAAAGCCTTCTGCAGATTCAGCTTCTTGTTGCACTGCGGAATTTTGTGATTGCGCTTGGTTATCAGTCTCCTATTTGCTATAGCATATTGCTCCCAATACTCCAAAAGGGCATTGACATTAATAGCCCTGATGCACTCAACCTTCTGGAAGATAGCATGGCAGTAAGTTTTCACTTCATAAGATGTATACCTTTCTTTTCTGCTGATAAAAATATGCTATACAAAAATGACACTGCGCTACATATGCAGTTATGGGAAATTACACTTTCCTATGCTCCTATGATGGTGCCCCAGCTATTAGCATGCTTTCCCTATATGGTGGAAATCATTGAAAGAAGTTTTGATCATTTACAGGTTAGATTTTTAAGCTTTCAAGAGTTGACGTTTTGATTCAGTAATAACCTAAAGTTGCCTGCTCAGATCTACTGAAACATGTTGTGTCAATGATACCTTAAGACATTCAAATTGACCATATGCCCTTGAAATTTTTCACTAACATCTTAACCAAAAGTAGGTTGCTGTCAGTATCATGGAATCGTACATCATTTTGGATGGAGGGGAATTTCTAAATATGCATGCTTCAAGTGTCGCAAAGATTCTTGATCTTATTGTTGGAAATGTAAATGATAAAGGGTTACTCTCGATTCTTCCGGTGATTGACATCTTAGTTCAGGTGCGTATAGTTTCCCAGTTTCCCAATTTTTTGCTCAACTCGTGGAGATAGCAACAAATTTTCATGTGAAACTTATTCTTCTGTTAAGTTTGTATATACGCTGCATTTATCCTTTCAATCACATACCCTTATCTTTTGGTATACATATAAATTGACCAGTGATGGAACTTTTATCGTATACATATCTCTTGTAAACTGTTTGTCATGACTGTCTATATATGTGTATATGTGAAAGTGTGGACAAATAACAACGTCTTGATGTAAACATTTGCTCTTATACTGAACAGTGTTTTCCTGTTGAAGTGCCTCCTCTCATCAACAGCTGTTTGCAAGTAAATTTCTAGTTTTCTTTTATTCAAGGAACCTTGAAACAATATTCTTCCTTGAAACATTTAATAAAGTTGGTTTGTGGTAGAAACTGGTGATTATTTGCTTGAGTGGAGGAGATGACAGAGATCCATCCAAGACTGCAGTCAAAGCGTCCTCAGCTGCTATTCTGGCACGGATTCTAGTGATGAACACTACATATTTGGCCCAGCTAACATCTGAGTCATCTCTATCATTGTTACTCCAACAAGCAGGGGTCACAATCGAAGACAACATACTCCTTTGCCTCATCGACGTTTGGCTTGACAAAGTGAGTTTAGAACGTATCTTGGACAATAACTGGTTTTACAATGGCTTGCGGGAATCTTTCATGTTGTTAAAGGGTCTTTCCTTTGTAACCCTAAGCATAGATCGTTTCCGAAGTGATCTACAATGTTGCAGTGCGCATGATCCGACTAATTTTATTACATCTACTCTTGTGCAGGTGGATCATGCGTCTCCCATGCAAAAAAAGACATTTGGATTGGCTCTGTCCATAATACTTACCCTTCGAATGCCTCAAGTTCTTGACAAGCTTGATCAAATACTTAGGTACATGCTTGCACATCGAATATTAACAACTTGATTTATGTATATATGTTAGATAATTGATCGTGTTTCTGGAAACAGTACATGCACCAGTGTAATCCTTGGTGGAGATAAAGATCTAACAGAAGAAGAATCAAGGTTATATTAAGTTAAATTGCTTGTAGAAGTATATAGTTTCGAAGCCAAGTTTGTGATTTGTTATTGAACTGTTAACAACAGTTAAAAAGTATTCTTATCTGAAAAAACATACGATTTATAATTCCAGCGGTGACATGAGTTCAAGCAGGTCTCAAGGAGAAGAAACTCCGCCTAGCAAAGAGTTACGGAAAAGTCAGGTACAAAGTTTAATAATTCCTCTTTTGTTGTCTTAACGAACCAGCTTCCACAAAAGCACTGATTCCAAACCCATTCTTTTTTTAATCTTATTATAAGATTAAAGTCTCGGATCCAATCTACCAGATGTCACTGGAGAGCTTAATGCGTGAGAACCTTCAGACATGTTCTACACTTCATGGAGATGCCTTTAATTCTACCATTAGTAGGATGCACCCATCAGAGCTTGCACAAGTGAAGCAAGCCTTAAAACTGCCGTGATTAAAAGACGTTTTTGCCTCTTCATTGTTTGTTTCATATCTCTTAATGAGCATCAGTATTCAAGTGAGTTTCTGATCCCTCACTATTCTTCCTTCTCAAATGTTATGTATTGAGTATGGTGATGTATCTCCACTATATTGATCTGACTCGCTACTTCGTCACATCTGTTCAGGTGAGTGAGCTTTTCTTCGTTTTACCGTTACGGATTTGATGGGTGTGCATTGTGTCCTCTACGACCTTGGCGGTTTGAGGAAACTATGTACATGTCTTTGGTGAGGTGCGTCTCTTTTAGCTCCGCGTGCGATTTTTTTGCCCTACAAGGACAAAAGGAGGCCGTCGTTACAACAACTTTTTACTTCCTTGTGCTTGAGTTTAAAATGTCAACTCATTCTTTCAATACATCGTTTTTTTGTCCCAATGTTTCAAAAACAAAACATGAACCGAAATATATATATCCGGATCTGTCGTGTCCCAAGAGATCTAACAATATATGAAGGAAAAGGTCGGAGTGGTTGAGTCTCATTCTTCACTTTTCTTCTTTACTCTGTTGATGGATGTATTACAGTTTCAACTGATGCAGAACAGTTTCCAAAATTTTCGATCGCCTACATGTTTCATACTCGACCGATCATTTTTCATTTACACCATAATAATATCTATGCCGATTGTTCACATCTCTTGTACTCTGATTTCCTCGGCCTTGGTTGTGTAACACTTTTTACCAAGATTTTATATAGACACTAGGTAAATAAGTAATAAACAATGACGACAATTATAGGGTCCATTTCCATTTGGTAATTGCTTGATTCGAGATCGGTTTATGCAAACTATCGACTATCGAGTTTTTAGGCGTTAAAAACCCATATGTTGATGGCTGGATCAATTTGTCAGACATGGCTTAATCATGTTCTCTTGGGCAAGCTCGGCTGAAACAAAAGCGGCCTTTTCATGGAAACAAAAGCTTCGTGTACTGAGAAATTCTTATTAATGATGAGCAAGAAGTCCAAAATGCCAATTATGTAATATTAATCACCTTTTTCTTCAAGTGTTCTTCCCAAGGCTGGCTCTTCACTTCCGGTACTGTCGAATCTCTTTTACAACGCCGTCGGTCAACGAGTCAACATCATGATTCTTCCCGTAGAATTTCACAAAATTCATCTCCGGACTCATCAAGTACCTTCACCCACAACACGACATGTTATTTATATCAAAACTCCAACCCAAAAAGTAAAGATCAAAACACTACCGAGCCCAAATACAAGACAAATATACATATATTATAGGACTGTAACGACATAAATCCTGAAAATTTTAAAGCAAATACTGTGTAAAGGGATAATATGTACACGTACATGACTATAGAGTGGTCAACGAGATAGTCTGAATCTTCCTCTTCTGTCTTCATGTAGTAAACCCGGTAAGAGCGGGCCACCGATTTGATTTCTTCAGGGCTCCCAGTTAACCCGACCAATTTCGGATGAAATTCTACAAGAAATATTTAAATTATATGAATTTTCATATAAAAAAAACGAATGAATCTTACGGAGTTAAAAAGATAATCTACCTTTGACATATTCATGTACTTGCTGAACTGTGTCTCTTTCAGGATCCACAGAGATAAACACCGGCACCACATCTACTCCCGACTTTTCCTCTGCGTAAATGTGATAGAACTTTAGAGAACGCATCAACAAATGTAAAAACCAAACCAATGAAAAAAAAAAAAAAAAAAATGTCGACAACACACTTATTTTGTCAATTGCAGCAGCTAGCTTAATAAGCTCGTCAGGACAGATATCAGGACAATGAGTGAACCCAAAGTATAAGATGGTCCATTTTCCCATCAAGTCTTTCTCCGTAATACGTTTTCCATCGTCCCTTATAAGGCTGAATGGTCCTCCAATGGCTGCTTTTCCAGCAGATGGTCCCTCCTTGACGGCTTTAGAATTGGTATTTATATCTAAGGCAACAAGAACCCGAGTCAGCATACAACGAAGAATAGAGAACAGCAATAAGATTTTAGAAGATATTGGAATTCAACTTGAAATCACTAAGCATTTAAAGAGTGGTTGCTGTGATCAAGTTCCTTTACGACGTCAATTTTGTCACTAACCAGATCAGTAGTCTAATTGAACTGATACTGTTTCAGATATCGTTTGCAAGGGCTAAGGCATGCATTCAATTAGGAGAGTTTCTGCAATACATTTCAGAACTCCATTACCACAAATGGTCTCCATGATGCAATATACAGAGAGCTCGTTTGGGAGCGATGTAGCAAAGTCACGTAATCTACAGCATCAAGTTCTGACTAGGTTATATGTTAAAAAAAATAAACTCACCATAGATTAGTACCTTCGATATGACGTTTCTTTTCCCGATCATAGTAGTAGACCAATCCGGCTCCCGTAGCAAACAGCAAGAAAAAGCTCATCCATGAAACGGGCTGTTGTAGTTGACGAAATTTCCCAATCAAATACCATAAACGTTAAAGGAAACAGCTGCGAAAAAGGAAAAGAGAGTTTACCGCTCCACGAACGTCTTTTCCGGATGTACGGTCGTTTTTCTGATCGGAACTCTCAGATCCTCCAGACTTCTCGTTTTCGCCGGAAGATTTTGTTTCCGGATTACCAGAGTTAGGCTTCGAGGTTGTATCAGAAGCACAAGTGCTCAGCAAACATCTCTGATCCATCTTCAACCGTTCGATTCCACAGCTAAGTGAGAAAAACTGCAGGAGAAACATCGCAGTATATGGGCCTGAAACCTAACAGATTTAGAAAACGAAAAAAAAAGAGAAATGAAATGCCGAACCGATCGAGGAAGAGAGAGATCTCCATGACGAAGCGCATCGGAGATGCACGCCGGAGATGTAGACGACGGATACAGTAGGTCGTTTGAGGCGCGAATTCGACGACAAAGTTGAACGGGACGAAGGCGCCTTGCGGTTCTACATAGAGCAGACGCCATTGACGACCGAGTTTCTTTCAAGTTCACGAATTCGGTGCTCGTGCTTGGGGTTTAATCCGAAATGAACAAAGAGAGGTTTTACACTATGAAACGGCAAGATTTGCGCAAGCCCTTCACATAAACACCATACTGTTTGGTTCGACAGGCCCACTGTTCTCTATCGTTGCGGCCCATTAAGCCAGTTTAGAGTCTTTATATAAGTATCCATAATTTTATATATTTTGGTTTTCCACCCCCAATATAACACATTTCTCACACTGTATACCATCTCTATCTCAATTCTCAAACATGATCCGATCCAGCTCAATTCATCCAAAAGCGACCACCGATAAGTGGATGATGATGATACATTGACTAAGAAAACGGAGTTTTGTCTTAACTTCAACAAGATAAACAAAATAAGAGGGGCCTCAAAACAGAGATGGCCTAAGAGCAATAAATCTACTTTTTTTCCCAATAACCCCTTCACCGCTATTCACATCATTCGATAGAGAGAAAGAGGAAAGAAGACCCGTAACGATTCATTTAAATTTTTAAGAGAGGAGACTCGGATGCTTAGTATTATGATGTGACCATGAGTCTTGCGATCATTCCTTGAGTCCAGCGTGCAGTCACCTTGAGCTCTTCATCCTCCGATTCGAGACACTCATTGAGGAACTCACCACAGAATGTGAAGTTGTTGAACAAATGCTTCGTGTTCTCTCCTAAAACATCCGCAAGATCACCGATTGCAGCAACCGCGGCTTTTGTCACGCTCTCATCCCTGCTCCCAGAAACAAACCAAAAAAACCAGCAATAAGTTTCAAGTTACTGTGCAGTGCAACCAGAAGACATATAAATTGATTGATACGAACCTGAGGGAATCTTTGGACACGATTTCAACAAACTGCAAGAGATGTTGAGCGTATGGCATCATGAGCTCAGCCTTCGCGTCCTTGAACCCCTGTAGTATCCCAGAGTAAGCCTCAAAGATGCTTCTCCGGAGTTGGTTTGCATAATCCATAAGATCCTCGTCAAGGGTGTCCATCTGAGCACACACTTCAGCAGCGCCTTGCATGATCTGAAGAGCTGGACCTACATACCTCTCAAACTGCGCATCAATCGCCAGAGCAATGTCTCCAATAGACGAGAATATCGGAGGTTTCACCGATCTGTGGAGTGCATCACTTCGAAGGTTCTGGATTAAGAGAGACATGATCTGATCACAGAAAGGTAATACTTTTTCATCCAGGGCACGGCAAATGTCTCCAATCACTCCTACGGTGATCGAGCAGACTTGGTATTCCTCGAAATTCTGTAGCCCCATCTGGAGATATTTGAAGAGCTCAGGCATGTATTTCGCAAACTCAGCTCCGGTCGCGTATGCAAGAGCACCGATTGCAAGCATTGCTTCTTCGTGAACACTTGAACTGTGGCATCCAAACACTCTGAGGAACAGCACCATGATTTGATCTGCGTTCTGCATTATGATGGGTTTCGTCTCATCCCTGCCGCTCAGCTTCTGGATTATGACCTGGAGGACACCACACAGAGAAGCCTGGAGTTCCGCTTGCTTCTCGCGGTCCTCAGTTGACACTATCTGGAGGTCCATCGTCTGACCCAATTTTGACATGATGACAGGGAGGAGCTGCCCTATGATGTTCGAGGCCTCTAAGAGGTTTGAACACCGCACAACCTCGTTCAAGGTTTCATATGCAGCAGCTCTTAGCTTAGACTCTGCCCCATCTGTGCGCTCGGCAGCTGCAAGCAGGTGTTGGATGATCTCTGTAAGATAAGGAGAGAGAAGAGAGGAATTTGCTCCAGCATCTTCATATCCTTGGGCAAGGTTGTATATCGCTCCGCAGATCTTCTCGGCCACATTTGGCACATCTTTCATCGATTCCAGTAATACAACCACAATTCTAGGGAGGTTTTCGGGTGATATAACAGAGAAGCCACTGTCTGGTGTGTGCAAAAACTCAAAGATACGGCTCAGAGTCCAAGCAGTCGTGTCCCTGACGTGGTTATTCTCATCCTTGGTTGCAGTGAGGAGAAATTCCAAGCCGGCAGCAACCATCGGGGCAAGCTTGTCAATTGTTGGGCCCTCCAAAATCGATCCAAAAGCATAAGTGGCTGCCTCCCGGCTTCGCCAATTCGGTTTCGTTATGTTGATTTCAACAAAAGGCATCACAAGCCGGACAATACCATCTCCAACCGTTCTGGCAACAAGGCCGAGGCATGTCCCGCCAGCCATAGATATGTTCCAGACATCATCGTCATGATCCTGATCCTCTTCTTGCTTCTCCAGAGTTTCTAGCAACATTGGCACTAAATGAGGAACAGCCTTCTCAATGAAACGCGAATGGGGAGGGGATGAGTCACCAGTGTCAGGACTGTCATACTCTTGACGGTCTATCTCTTCATCGCAGATGGTACTCCAGAACTCAACTGCTTGGAGGGCAACGCTCTCTTCATCTTTCTTTACGGCATTCGATGTTAGCTCAAAGAGTGTTTGCATGTATTGCTCCAGAACTTCGTAGTATGTTGATGCAATGGACACAAGGCACTCGAAAGCAGCTTGCCTGATCACTGCCTCCTTGGCACATGCTGTCTCGCATACCATCTTCATGATGTAAGTTCTCTCCATTTCATTCTCGAAATTCGTCTGAGAAAAATCCAGGGCATTCAACAGTGCCTTTGTGGCTGCAAGACGAACTTCTGGAGCATTTTCAGACTGGTTCATGCCCTGCACAACTGCTGTCAGGACAGAATTCACTTCATCTTGCACGAGATCATGATGCGAAATCTCTTCACAGACATAGCCAAGAGTTTCTAAGGTTGACTGCTTCAAGTGTGCGGGACTGTCCTGCTGGGTCATGTTGTTAAGCAGTGATCCAACAAGTTGGGGCCACTGCTTCTGAGGAATTTCAATGGAGGCTACCTTTGCGATGACCTGAGCTGAAGTATGCCTTGCCTCAGGGGCATTTGAACCGAGAGTTCTTAGTAACAGTTCCTTGATCTGGGATTTAAGAGCAAGGTCAATCGCACACCATTGTTTCACCAGATGATCTTTTCTGCCAGAATCTTTGGCGTCTAGAGAATTCTTTAGCAAAATACCAGCGAGTCGACGGGATTCAACAGGTTTGTCGTTGTTGCCAAGCTCAAAAGACAGGGACAACAAAAACTGCGGCAAGTTCTGTTCCTGGAATTGCGTGAGACTAGTTTCTGCTTCAGTGCGGACTCTTGCATCGGCTGACTGGGCAGAAAGTAGGAACTGAGTGATCTCCATTGCCATTATTGCTTCTGCACAATAAGGACATACGCTAAGCATCAGCGACGAAACAGTTAATGGAACAAAACCAACACCACTCTATAAAAAAACTAAAAGCTACTAAACAAAAATTTGGTAAAACTAGACAAACTGTCCACAGTTTCAAATCAAATATCACAAAAAAAAGAGCAAGCTTGAAGAGTATGAGCATAAACCGATACTAAAAATAACCATAATCTGGCTAAACTATATGAGAATCTCTGCGCTGTCTAAAAAAATCATTGACCCCAATATAAAATACGAAGCAAAGTTGACCGGCCTATGCTTTCCTTTGAACTTCCAGAAATATCTTACGCGCCTACTCGTGTTCTATTTCCACGGAAGAAAACAAAGAGCGAAGAAAACTAGACAAACTGCGAGCGGCTAAGCTAAGAACCCTAGTAAGTAGTGACCCAAAACCTAATCAGAAATGATAGATCCATCAGCAGATATGAAAATCCAAAACTTAAATACACAGTTCGAGCAAAAGACTTACATGGAAATTGAGGTTTTCGCTTGAGTAATCGCGTAAGAGCTAGAGTTTCTCGCTCCAATCCAAACCCCGCGTCCCTCTCACTATCGAATAAAAAAATCTTCTTCAAACCGCCGCTCGAGCAGGGTAAGAATCCTCTGGGTCAGAGAAACCCTAGAGTAGCAGAGAAATAGAGAGAGTCGACTCGAGAATATCGAAGTAGACGGATATGAGACCGAGAAGATGAATTTTCGAATACAAAGAAGAAGCGGGTGGGGAAGGAGGCTGGGCAAAAGCTGAAAATAAAATATTTCTAAAATCACCCCGTAAACATTGGGTTTAATCTCAAACAACCCTTGTTGTCCCAAATAGTTTTAAGAACTTTATTATTTTATGGGCTTTGTCCCCTTTCTTATTTGGGCTCCGTAGATGAGCATTATAGTGGGCTACCTTTTGGTACTATCGGTTATGTATAATTACGAGTAACAAACCCGCGGTTGCGCGGGGTAATTTCTTTTGTTTTATTTTTTTATAATTTGGTTTTGGAAAATTTATTTTGGTTTTTTAGATCTTTTTTTGTGTGAAGTTATCTATTTTCTTATCATTTTATTTCGGAAAATTCATTTTGGTTTTTTTGGGAGAAAGAAGAAATTTTTGGTAAGAATTTAAGTGTTTTATAGTTGTGAAAAATCCCGATAAATTATACTTTTATTTTGTTTGGATGATTAATATATTAACATGCGAGTTTGGTACTTAACCCGTATTTTTAGTGTTTTTCTGTTTTTTTAAGATTTTTTTTTTCTTCCACGATTTTTCTGTTTTTTCCAAGATTTTCTGTTTTCCAGGATTTTGATTGATTTGATTTTTATTGGTTTTTTAATTGTTTAATTTATCCGGAAAATAAAAATTTGATTTGACTTTTACATTTTAACGATGCTAGGAACTTAGAAAATAACAGCTTTACTGGATGAGTGCCCGAATTTATAGCAAGCATGAAGTCGTTATTGATCATGTAAGTTGATTTAAAATTTTGAACAAACACTAATTGCCCACATATCTTTTTATGGATCATGGGTCGGATCATTTGATGGCAAAATTGTAAATAAATCGTTTTTTTTTAAGTATCTCAAAAATTGTACTCCCCCGATTAATATTATAGAGATTGGACCCTTCTTCTTTTTTTTTAACTCTGTCGCTCAAATGAAGAAGCAATGCGTTAAGAAACAAAAAAACACCACTAATACACGTACAACAGGAGCAATTGGAATGAGTATACAACTAAGCACGACTCGATACATGTACCGCTACAACAATTAAGTACACTAATAATGACTTTTTCCGACTTTTGTCATAATATTAATTTTTAGTAATGAAACAAATTTCTAAAGAATAAAGTTAGAAACCTATTTAGTTTATAATTGTCATGATTGTGCTAGGTGATTTCAGCAATCACAAAAGATTACAATTGACAACACGTGTTTTTATACCTGAGAAGCGTTTGAGATTAATGCTCGTAAGCATTGATTTATTGCACAATATAATTCAGTTACGTGAAATATGACTTTCGTTTGGTTTGTTCAGTGTGAAAATATTGTTACCTTTCTGTTTTAGTTCTAAGAATATTTGTCTGACTCGGTTTTGTGCTATGTCCAATACTATTTCACACCTGAAATTAGCATGACAGTGATTCAAATGGAGCGTTTCGTATATCTAAAAATCCGACATAAATGATTATGTATCTTAACCAATATAAAAATTCGAAATTATTATTATGAAATGAATCAAACAACGACTATATTCTGGTATATACAAGTTTTATTCATGGAATTAAGGAGATGTCCGACTGATATGCCCGTATTATTTTTCAACACACAAAGTAAGCTTGTACGTACCCGTGCATAGAAACGTTGCATGTAGTGATCAGTTATGATTAATTCGTAAGGACAGAAACGTTTTGGTCGAACTAGGTAGAACATGCTACGAAGAAATGTTTTTAAGTTTTTGAGTAGCAAGGCCAAGGCAAATAAACATAAGGCAAAGGAGGGCAAAGGCAAATCAGAAATTAAGAAAGTTAATATGAAGTGGATTTATTGCGGGTCTTATGTTAGTTTCGGAGTTGCTATTCGTAACTAGTGATAACGGAATCGGTTTAATTTGTACTTTTGTAGACATTTTACATATTGAAGACATAGATTATAGACGATGACCGACCAAAGACAATGGTCAAACTTCGGTATATGACTGATGAACCTGCGAGTGCAAACGAAGTAATGACGCGTCTTTTGTTTCTGAAGAATTATTGGTGTAGTCAACTCGAAATCTGGAGACAGTGGTAAATCTAGATTTTTTCTTTTTTTAGGGTCATAAAATAAAACATTTAATTCATACAAACATTTTGTAATATTTTAGTGAGAAAAAGTAAAAATAATAAAAAGTCCTTAGATTGTTGGGGATATGGAGATATTCAAACACATATTTGATGGGGTCAAAAGTGTAGTTTATTTTTCAATTATACTACAAAACTCAATCAAAAATATACATTAGGACCTTATTTATTACAAATTTACAAATTATAAGGGTGACTGTCTATAAAAATTTAGAGGTCTATGTGGAGCGAATGAATATTTATGGGGGGGATTTGGAAATATTGTGATTTTAGCATTTGCGTTGCCCTTCCCCACCCGCTTCTTCTTTATATTCGAAAATTCCGTTCTCAGTCTCAATATCTGTCTCCTTCGACATTATTCAAGTCGACTCTCTGTCTCTCTCTGATACTTTAGGGCTTTTCTGATCCAGAGGTTTTTCGCCTGCTCGAGCGGCGTCTTTGAGAAGATTTTTCTTCGGTAGCGAGAGAGACGCGGGGTTTGGATTGGAGCCATAAACCCTAGCTCTTACGCGTTTACTCAGGCGAAATCCCTTAATTTCCATGTAAATCTCTTGCTCGAACTGTATATTGAGTTTTGGATTTGCATCTGTTGATGGATCTATGCTTTCTAATTAGGTTTTGGGTCACTCCTTGCTAGGGTTTTTCTAGCTTTGCTTGGTCGCAGTGATTTCACTACTTAAATTTTGGCCGCTCTTTGATTTCTGCTCTAGAAATAGAACTGGTGCTTCATGACTAGAGGGGCATAATTCGAAGTTCAAATCAATCATTTAGGCCAACTTTGGTTCGGATTGTATGTTGGGATCCGTTATTATTATTATTATTTTTGTTAATTAGGCAGAGAAGAGATTCCTCAGATAGTTTTTCCAGAGCATAAATATAGTTCAAACTCTTTTAATTTGACCTTGTTTGTGCTACCTGATTTGAGCCTGTGGCTGGTTTGTTACCATTATTGCCTTCTAAAGTTTTTATACCAAAAACTTTGTTCATTAGAAATTCCTTTTTTTTACCACTGTTTCGTGGCTGATGCTTAGCGTATGTCCTCATTGTGCAGAGGCAATAATGGCAATGGAGATCACTCAGTTCCTACTTGCTGCCCAGTCAGCCGATGCAAGAGTCCGTACTGAAGCAGAAACTAGTCTAACGCAATTCCAGGAACAGAACTTGCCGCAGTTTTTGTTATCCCTGTCTTTTGAGCTTGCCAACAACGACAAACCTGTTGAATCCCGTCGACTCGCTGGTATTTTGCTAAAGAATTCTCTAGACGCCAAAGATTCTGGCAGAAAAGATCATCTGGTGAAACAATGGTGTGCGATTGACCTTGCTCTTAAATCCCAGATCAAGGAACTGTTACTAAGAACTCTCGGTTCAAATGCCCCTGAGGCAAGGCATACTTCAGCTCAGGTCATCGCAAAGGTAGCCTCCATTGAAATTCCTCAGAAGCAGTGGCCCCAACTTGTTGGATCACTGCTTAACAATATGACCCAGCAGGACAGTCCCGCACACTTGAAGCAGTCAACCTTGGAAACTCTTGGCTATGTCTGTGAAGAGATTTCGCATCATGATCTCGTGCAAGATGAAGTGAATTCTGTCCTGACAGCAGTTGTGCAGGGCATGAACCAGTCTGAAAATGCTCCAGAAGTTCGTCTTGCAGCCACAAAGGCACTGTTGAATGCCCTGGATTTTTCTCAGACGAATTTCGAGAATGAAATGGAGAGAACTTACATCATGAAGATGGTATGCGAGACAGCATGTGCCAAGGAGGCAGTGATCAGGCAAGCTGCTTTCGAGTGCCTTGTGTCCATTGCATCAACATACTATGAAGTTCTGGAGCAATACATGCAAACACTCTTTGAGCTAACATCGAATGCCGTAAAGAAAGATGAAGAGAGCGTTGCCCTCCAAGCAGTTGAGTTCTGGAGTACCATCTGTGATGAAGAGATAGACCGTCAAGAGTATGACAGTCCTGACACTGGTGACTCATCCCCTCCCCATTCGCGTTTCATTGAGAAGGCTGTTCCTCATTTAGTGCCAATGTTGCTAGAAACTCTGGAGAAGCAAGAAGAGGATCAGGATCATGACGATGATGTCTGGAACATATCTATGGCTGGCGGGACATGCCTCGGCCTTGTTGCCAGAACGGTTGGAGATGGTATTGTCCCGCTTGTGATGCCTTTTGTTGAAATCAACATAACGAAGCCGAATTGGCGAAGCCGGGAGGCAGCCACTTATGCTTTTGGATCGATTTTGGAGGGCCCAACAATTGACAAGCTTGCCCCGATGGTTGCTGCCGGCTTGGAATTTCTCCTCACTGCAACCAAGGATGAGAATAACCACGTCAGGGACACGACTGCTTGGACTCTGAGCCGTATCTTTGAGTTTTTGCACACACCAGACAGTGGCTTCTCTGTTATATCACCCGAAAACCTCCCTAAAATTGTGGTTGTATTACTGGAATCGATGAAAGATGTGCCAAATGTGGCCGAGAAGATCTGCGGAGCGATATACAACCTTGCCCAAGGATATGAAGACGCTGGAGCAAATTCCTCTCTTCTCTCTCCTTATCTTACAGAGATCATCCAACACCTGCTTGCAGCTGCTGAGCGCACAGATGGGGCAGAGTCTAAGCTAAGAGCTGCTGCATATGAAACCTTGAACGAGGTTGTGCGGTGTTCAAACCTCTTAGAGGCCTCGAACATCATAGGGCAGCTCCTCCCTGTCATCATGTCAAAATTGGGTCAGACGATGGACCTCCAGATAGTATCAACTGAGGACCGCGAGAAGCAAGCGGAACTCCAGGCTTCTCTATGTGGTGTCCTCCAGGTCATAATCCAGAAGCTGAGCGGCAGGGATGAGACGAAACCCATCATAATGCAGAACGCAGATCAAATCATGGTGCTGTTCCTCAGAGTGTTTGGATGCCACAGTTCAAGTGTTCACGAAGAAGCAATGCTTGCAATCGGTGCTCTTGCATACGCGACCGGAGCTGAGTTTGCGAAATACATGCCTGAGCTCTTCAAATATCTCCAGATGGGGCTACAGAATTTCGAGGAATACCAAGTCTGCTCGATCACCGTAGGAGTGATTGGAGACATTTGCCGTGCCCTGGATGAAAAAGTATTACCTTTCTGTGATCAGATCATGTCTCTCTTAATCCAGAACCTTCGAAGTGATGCACTCCACAGATCGGTGAAACCTCCGATATTCTCGTCTTTTGGAGACATTGCTCTGGCGATTGGTGCGCAGTTTGAGAGGTATGTAGGTCCAGCTCTTCAGATCATGCAAGGCGCTGCTGAAGTGTGTGCTCAGATGGACACCCTTGACGAGGATCTTATGGATTATGCAAACCAACTCCGGAGAAGCATTTTTGAGGCTTACTCTGGGATACTACAAGGGTTCAAGGACGCGAAGGCTGAGCTCATGATGCCATACGCTCAACATCTCTTGCAGTTTGTTGAACTTGTTTCCAAAGATTCCCTCAGGTTCGTATCAATCAGTTTATATGTCTTCTTGTTACACTGCACAGTAACTTGAAACTTATTATTGGGTTTTTTGGTTTGTTTCTGGGAGCAGGGATGAGAGCGTGACAAAAGCCGCGGTTGCAGCAATGGGTGATCTTGCGGATGTTTTAGGAGAGAACACGAAGCATTTGTTCAACAACTTCACCTTCTGTGGTGAGTTCCTCAATGAGTGTCTCGAATCTGAGGATGAAGACCTCAAGGTCACTGCACGCTGGACTCAAGGAATGATCGCAAGACTCATGGTCACATCGTAATATTAAAGCCTTTTTCTTCATTACTACTCGTTCGTCTCTCTCTTTCTCGGTCGTATTGGTTATTGAGTAAAGGATAAAAGAATAGTTGCGGGTCTTCCTCTTTTCTCTACTGAATGATGATGGGATATTGGTTAAGGGGATTTTTGGAAATTGTTTAGTTATTGCTCGAGGCAATCTCTGTTTCAAGCCTGTGTCTTATTTTTATCTCTTTAGAAGAAAAACAATTTTTTTTTTGTATCATCCACTTATCGGTGGTCTCTTTTGAGTCAATTTTCTATCTTCTCCACTCTTGTGTTTTGCTTCCATTTTATAATTTAAGTACTAAGTACATGAAACAGGGAGATCTTGTGAGGATTGTTAACGTGATTGATCTTGCACACAACACAGTGAGCTCAAACCTCCGATGATACTCAAAACGCAAACCGCTAGATTTCAGCACTTGGGAGGAACTCCGTTTATACAAAAGTGCCAGCTTTTTTTCATAAAGATGGACAGCATTACATCATGAAACGAATGAAAGCTAAAGGGCAGCACATCAAGAGGAAGAGAAGGTGTCGATGATGGTGGTGTGAAGCGGGTCACTAAGGTGAGTCGCCCAGTTGTTGAGCGGTCCTTTACCCGTTGCAGCCGCCTGCACCGCAAATCCTAAGAAAGCAACCATGGCTAAACGGGCGTGTTTGATCTCAGCTAGCTGAAGCTGTGCCTTCTTCTCTGGGTCAGAAGCTAGCCCAAGCGGGTCGAAAAACTTGCCTCCTGGATACAAACGCTTCTCCGAGTCCAGCTCAGCGTTTCGTTGGAACTCAATGTAACCAATCACTAACACTTCGATCCAAATCAAAGTTGAGATCGAGAACGGCAATGGCTGTCCTAAGTAGGACGATCCATCCACTAGCTCTACCTGGTAAGAAAAAACATAACGTCAAAACGCTGACGCAAACGCGATCTGATAAAAACGCTGACGTGAAGAGACGGTACCTTGCCGGCGTCTTGCCAAGTAATACCGGTGAGCCATTCGACAGAGAGAGCGCCGAGAGTTGCGAGCATTGCCCATCTCCCGTGAATCAGCTCACATTCTCTGAATCTCTGGAGTCCAAAGACCTCACTGTACGGCTGAAACGGCGTCGACTTTGGGTCAACTGCCTCCGTACGGGTCCCGATCACGTCTCCGGCTATGTTCTTGGCTAAGTTCTGGTCCAGAGAGTCCAGATCGAATTGGAGGTACTCCGCCGGTTTACCTAAACCGAAAGGGTCAAAACCGTAGTCTCCCGCCAGCGAACCGTCGAGATACTCGGGGGATTTTGCGCCTGGGAACCACAGAGGCCGGTCTGAGATAACCGTCTTAGCCTTTTTGGGAGCGGCTTTCTTGGTCCCGAATCCGAACCGGGCTGTGAACCGACTTGAACCAGAGTGGATGTCGGAAACCACCCGAGTACCCATGATAGAAGAAGCAGCGGCGGCGGTTGTACTGGCGGCCATCTCCGGCACTGTTAGTGTTTGTCACGTTTGCGGCTTATGATTTTCTGTAATACGAGCAAATGGCGTTTTTTATGTCCCGGTATATGCATGGAAGAGATGAAACTTGGAGTCTGGAGATCTCAGGGAAAGATTCTTGACGGTTGGATCGAGAACCAAATCCATCTGACGGTGGGGAATACGCTCGGCCTTATCTATTGTAAAGTTCGCGTTATCCTAGAATCTTTAGAGAGTTAGATGAGGAAGAAGCTGATTGGGCAAAAGAGGCACTTGGCGAATCTTATACAAATGCCACTTGTCACTTCTGCTGCACATGTCAATTAGCGCAAGTCCACTTGTGTTCCTTGGAAATTTAATCTTTGGACCAGCTACTACTACTAGCATCTTAGATAAGAAGATCATGACAATCCTTGAATTCAGATAATCCTGTTCGTTAAACTCAATACTAGACCGGACAAGTGTTATCAGTTATCACTAACAGAGCCTAGAGGAGAGTGAGAAAGAAAATGAAGGAATATTTTCTTTGGGGTTTTCAATTAACTAAAATTTGATCGGTTATTCAAGTACAGAATAAACAAGACAAGATATTATCTTTGGGTGTGGATTGATTTAGCTAAAATAGACATGTATCTAATGTGAACGAGTTCCTGATAGCGACATGGACGAGTCAGCTGAACTCGAAATACCATTAAGTAATCGAGAACAACGGTTACCCAAATCTCATCAGAACCAATCGTATCCAACCACAAGGAAGTCTTTGGCAAAGCCTGAAGGTAACCCTCTCGTGAAAATTCGAATAAAGCTTCTCGTTAAAAAAAAATGATTACATAGTCTCGCATCCGAAACAGTACAGTAGACCAAGACAGGACCGACAGCTAACTGTTGCACAACCAAACAGTGAATACACAAAGAAAATTAATAATACACTCCAGTAAAAAAAAACCTTAGAATCACAAGCAGTCTCCAGAAACTTCCAGAATCGATCATCCGGAAACAAGTGGACACTATTTCGGCAGCACTCAATCAGATCCCCAGTGAGGGCAACATCAGCAAATATTTTACATTAAGAAGAGAGCTGGAAACGGCCGCTGGGTTTTTTCCTTCTCCATCCCTATCAACACCCCAAAGAACATAATGATTCTTGAGACATTTATACAGAAGACAAAAACTGGGGAGTAAGATGAAGATGTAATAGGACTTACAAAGGCAATGTAATATAGAAAGGTCAGTCCAGCCAGGATAACAAACCCGATTTGAAACACGTTGTACCTAAGATATACCAGATCGATCGCTCAATAAGACTTGAGACAGATATAACATAAGAAAGCTATATGCTTAACCACTATTACTTACTTATAGAGGTACTTAATTCCCCTAAGGGACTGCAATGTGTGACCGAAGATCTCTTGGGCAGCAGTGGCTTGAGCGTAATATCCAAATGCAGTGGCACAGAACTGAATCACACTGCAATTTAAAAGAACCACAGTTTAGATAGTGACGGCAAATGCAGCAACACAATGGATCCGATTTTCATTCTTAGTGAATTTGATCCCATCATCCTAGCTGGGAGAAGATCAAGAATCAGAAAAAGAAGTGACCAGAGAGGACAACCTGATGGAACAGAGAAGAATGAGCCCAACATTGAAGAGGAAAGAGTTCATTAGAGTAGCTCCCCATCTGAATACACGTTGATATGGCCAATTAGAAATTAAAGAAAAGGGAATGGACCTTGGAGAATAACCGAACACTTTTAAAACCATTAGATGAGTTACTTCATCGGATGAATGGTAACGAAGACCAGCTTCAAACCTAGCATCATTGCCCCAGCGATAACAGCGAGTAGAAGGTAGAAACAGAAGAAAGCAAAGGCAGCAGTGCCTAGAAGACCTAGAGAATTCCGCACATACCAACATAGAGTCAGGCAGACACATGATGAACCTTGAATAGATTAACATAACAAGAACATTATGAACTTACCCCAAACGTCATCAAGCTTAATAAAAACCTCGTTAAGAAAAGGGGAGAGAGGAGGGTCGACAAGTAGATATATGATGATGTGTGCAATCCAAGCAATAGAAACGATTAATCTACACAGACATAAAAAAAAAACATTAAAAAAGAGGCTTAGCTAGGGATCGTCAGGGTACCCAAAAATATGAGACCTCTATGAAAAAAATTATAACATATAGCCAATAAACCAATAACAGAAAAAATGTAAAAGCGATTTATTTCTAATAAAATACTAACCCTAGGATTCCGAGAATAAATTTGGCCAAGTATCCGAGTACAGTGAAAGCCCATGCAGTCTCTGCCTGAAAGGAACAAGACCATAGACTAATTGAATATCTAAAAAACATTATAGATAAAGTTCTAAGATACACAAGTCTAACCTTCTCTCCTTGAGGATACGCTTCTTCTAAGAGGTTCACATCTTCCTCCAATTGCAGCAACTCCTGGAGGTTCACGACATTCAATTATAGGAATGAGGGGATGTTAAGAACTTCAAATCCAATATCAAGCACAGTAAAGCTGCCAATAAATCCAGTGATCATAACCAATTCTACTATTTCAGCAGTTTTTGACTGCAAATTGCCATCCCAATAACTGTACATACGACGAAGGTTTCTTTGCACGCCAGTAATCAGTCTCGATTGGCAGATTTTCCAAGTTTAGTTATGAAAGAAAACTGAGAAAACCTTGAGATAAATCATGTACCTTTTCAACTGCTTTCACATTTTTCCTCCACTTCCTGCCCTTAGCACCACTTCTTTCTTCCTGATGAAGTCCATCAGCTGCTTTCTTTAGTTCTCTTGCCTTTTTACCTAGCTCAGTTGCTTCCTGTAAAACATTTACGGAGTTTAATTAGAAAGTGAGAGTGGAAATGACTCAAGATCTAGAAGACATGCTTCCTGAGAAAAACAATAACCAAACCTTTATATATTGTGACCGTGTAATAACAGCCTTTGGTCGCCGGATGAATGCAGTGATAAGTCCTAATGGTAGGCAGGCAATCCCAACGCCACCAAATATCTAGAAACATTGGAGAGGAAATTAGATATCAAACTTTTTGAAGGAAATCTCAAAATTTAACGCCAATTAACTACAAAGGATACAGAATTAGATCGCGCCATGCATCTCATTTGTTGAGAGCTTGTGGAGCTTTTGGTAGTCAATGAAGAATTCATAATATCAAACAGGTTTATCCTCTCCTTTCCAAGCATATAAGACAGTACTGAACATATATAAGACAGTACTGAACATGATAGAACAATGCTCATACCGTGAAAAGAACTGACCCAACAATTGTAGCAAGAGCAACAACATATTCTGGAAAAGTAGTACGCATGGTCCACGTTTTCTCAGATGTGACATTAGCTGTAAATGCTGAGCACTGCATCGATTAACCAGAGAAAGAGGAAACATGTTACATGCTGAAAATCTCAATGG